>CM052807.1:109017687-109044220 GCA_028533885.1 Nasua narica | reverse complement strand
TTTGACATTTTTTGTTGTCTTCTTTACTATGCAGAAAACTTAAACACTTGGGTCATCAAATCTCTCTTTAATTACAATTTTAGAGGTCCAACACATCTCAATTTTATTTTCAGATTAAGTGCCCAGTGGCTTGATTACCAAAAATGTTGGTCCCTTAATCAGTTCCTGATTAATTTGGGTGTTCTTGAAAGGCTGTTTCCCACGGGTTCACAGTCCAATGTCAGTTCAAATCCCTTGTGGGTTTTGTTCTTCTTCTGCCTGCCCCTTGTTTTCTGAAAGCCGCTGGAGACAGATGACTGAGTCAACCCTGGAGCCACCAACCCCCATAGCAAGGGTGCTGTCCTATCATCTCAGGGTCTATTCCTCTGGATACTGGAATAAGTTGGTTCACAGAGCCGTGGTAGAAATGCCTTCTTTTTTGCTTATCATGGGGGTCATTTTTTCGTGTATATAAATGCTCAATTACCCTGTTGTACACCTGGAACTCATATAATATGGTACATCAAGTGCGCTTTAATAAAAAAGAGAGAGAGAGAGAGAGAAGAAATGTCTTTCTTCTTGAAGTACATTTTTCATTTGGTTCCTGTACCCCTCTGGCCACTCATCAGTTATTCTTAATATCTTTTGCTGGTATCTCCTAGCTTCCCAGTGATTAAATGCTAGGTTTATGCTCTAGGACTCAGTTCCTGACCTCCTCTCCAGCAGCAATCATTTCTTGGGTGATGTCAGTTCATTTCATGGCTATAGCTAACGCTTCCTGGCATTCCATACGCCCAGCTATAATTGCACTCTGGACCTCCTCTCTCCTGTCTAGACTCATAGATCCAAGCCCGCTCAGCCTTTACGTTGTTTATTTAATAGACCTCTCATGGTTAGCAAGTCCAGAGTTGAACTCCTAGCATTTGTTCCCCATCTCCAACACCTCGGTGACTGGTGACTCCATTATTCCAGCTGCTCGGGTCAAAAATGGTGGAAGCATTCCTTACACTTTATCCCACACCCCATATCCAGTCTGCCTGGAAATTCAGCTAGTTCTGCCTTCAAGTGTAATCATAATCCCGACATCTTCCAATGCTTCGACTGCTATCCAGTTGTGTGCCTAGTAACCACCAAACTTTAGATTTGATCCCATCTCTTGCTTCTTTTTCCTTCTAAGCTGTGGCCATATTGATGCCCCCGGTGTCTCAGGGGTAGGTACACTGCAGGCACGTAATGCTTTCCTGAGAAAGAGAATGGAATTCCAAGGGTCTTGGCAAACAGTGAGGGGGCCATAATGAAAGCAGATCAGAGTCTCTGGGAGGAAGATGGAGGATGGCCCTGGGGAGAACACACAGAAGCACAGAGTAGAGACAGCTCATGAATGAGGGGGGCCAGATCTAGTGTCAAGGTGGATGCAGAGACAAATGACACAACTCAACCATCTTTCTGCACCCTTTTTCCTTCCATAGGAGCTCAGTTTCCTTCAATTCACTTCCAATTTCCAGCCGCTCTTGGAAAAGGCAGCAGGATCATGTGAAAAGAGCCCTACTCGGGAATCAGAAAGACTTGGGTTGTAATCCTGCCTCTAATATGTAGAGCTGAATGAACTTGGACATGTCGTTTACTATTTGACGATGTCACGTTGCTCACCCTCAAAAGGCAGCAAGGGAACAAAGGCTACCCTCCTAAGTTGTATGACTATTACCCTGGTGATAAAAGCCAGAAGAAAGCCTTCCCACCCCACACCCCAACACAGAGCGGGTACACGGTAAATGTAAATCGACCCTATCCAATTGGCAGGAATTGATAGACTTCTTGCATGACCTTACAGCTTTCCTGCTTTATTTCTAGAATCAGCAGATGGAATTTGTCTTTTCTGTCTGTCTCTCTTTTAGACTCTTTTCCCAACCCTTCCTTCTTTGAGTGCTCCTTTGTGTGATTATCAGGACCCATAGAATTCTTATGTCAATTTGACTTTTCTCTTTGTGTACAAGGTGTTGAACTCTGAGTTTTAGAGCAAATAGAAGCAAAAGACAAGGTGGTTGGCTATTGTTATCTAAAGAAATGGGCACACACACACACACACTCAGAGCTCATGGTGAGGGAAAAGAAGTGATTTCCATATCCCTGCCGCAGCATGCCTTCTACAAAAGTGGGACTGCTTAATAGAGCCCCTGGATGCCTCTTAAATGCATCCGTCTCAGTGTGGCATCGGCAGGCTCCACTATTAAGAAACAGCAAGGGCAGGTGGGGGTTCAGAATAGCGTGGGCCCCTGGGGCACTCAGAGCTGCCTTGATGAGAACAGACTAGGGTGCCCTCGGGAGCTCTGCTTTCTGACCCACAGGAGGGAAAAAGAGGCTCAAGAATTAGATCTGAACTTGAATTCTGGGGGAGAAACTGTCTCTAGGACCGGGGAGAGTTGTCTCAGAGTAATAAACTTGAAAAGAGTGGCGATCATGAAAGCCACCTCCAGGATGTGTCCAGGCTCCTCCTGCAATTTTCTTGGGCTCCCCCATGAGTTCCAATCCAGGGCAGAATAATTCTCACCTTGATTAAGATAAAGTGCTCTTCCCAGCATGGTATCCTCAAAAAGTACATCTTTCAAGGCCATAAAACTCTGTTTGAATTCCATCCCTGCCAGTTACTAGTGGTTGGCTTGAAGAAGGTTAGTTAACATCTATAAGCCTCGGTCTCCTATCTAGACACTGGAGGTAGTGATACTTATCTCCCAGAGCTGTTGAAAGCATTCAGTGGGAGAGCATACATGTAACATGAATGTGCAGGTGTCAACCACTTCTCATTTGCATGGAATATTTCCAAGTGGCAAAACCCCTTTCTCTTTTCTGGCTCCCTGGAGAATTTCTGAAGTGTGGGATATAAATGTTAGCAAAGGGAATGTGATTTATACTCTCATCACTGATGCTTCTCCTCCTTCTGAGATCTCTCCTTATCTTTTTTTCTCCTCAGAAAGACAAGACGGTCTTGGTCACCCATGGACCACTCTATTCAGCTGGTTCTCCAAAATCTCTGAATTACCTTGCATTCCTCACCTCTGCTGTCAACCAGGGAGGCCCAAATATTCTGTCCTCATAAATAAAGGCAACAGAGTACACAGCAATGTGGAAATTTTCTGTTTTAACCTCTGCCCTCCCATGATTCCATTCTCCATGTGGCCATAAGATTGCTCCTTTAAAAATCTCTAAAGATCTCACTCTTCTGCTAAAATTCTCCAATGGCCTCCCTTCTTATCAATCACTGGCAAGGTCCCCCTTTGTTCTTCCTTCTGCTCTGGGCTGATAAGCAGCTAAGAGGGGTATATAATTCCCTCATTCCTTGCACTACCCGGACAACAGAATAATCTTCCTTCAGTAACCAGTCTTATTACTTAGTTTTGTTTTAAAATTGTTTCCCAGCTTATCTTTGTTTATTGGGGAACACTGCAGAAATTAATTTAATTCAAGAGCTCCATAGTCAGGCTCTACCACCCCCCCCCCCCGCCCCGTTCGTATGACCTTAGGAAACTTTATCTCTCTCTGCCATTTTATTTATAAAATGTGGATAATAATAGTAACCTATGTAAAAACTCCAGTATGGTGCCCACTACCTACCTATTAAGTAGGAAACAAAACAACTAGTTTTTGCTAAATTCTATAGCAAAACCCAGACTCCTTAGTATATCAGGCGAGACCTTTTTAAATACCACCTGAACTTACCCCACTTTGAGATTCATCTTTTTTCATAAAGATTTTATTTATTTATTTATTTGTTTGTTTATTTATTTATTTATTTATTGGAGAGAGAGAGAGAGCGAGCTTGAGGAGATGAGAAGAGGGGGACAGAGAGAGTTCCAAGCAGACTCTGCACTCCCGATGCAGGACTCAATTCCGACCCTGAGATCATGACCTGAGCAGAAAGAGCTGGATGCTTAAGCGACTGAGCCACCCGGGTGCCCCTACGTTCTCCTCGACTCTGTCCTAATGGTAGTGCTCTCCAGCTCGGCAGCTGACAACATTGTACAACACAGGTCTGCTTGTATGTGGATTTGGTTTGCGATAAATATGGTACAATACGGTAAATGTATTTTCTCTTCCTTATGATTTTTCTCACCAACATTTCCCTCTTAGCTTACGTTATTGTAAGAATACACACGACACATGAAACATGTATGAATCCACTGTTTATGTTATCAGTAGGGCTTCTAGTCAACAATAGACTATTAGCAGTTAAGCTTTTGGGGGAGTCAAAAGTTATATGTGAATTTTCACCTCCACAGGGCCTAGGGCTCCTAACCCCCACCTTGCTCAGGAATCAGCTGTATTTAACTTTTCATCATTCCTTCCGAAAAGTTTATATTTTCATGACTGCCTTGCCTTAGCATCAATAGGCCTTCGTCACTATTTCCACCTGGTAAGTTCCCTCAACCTTCAAGACCCAGTGCAAAAAGTGGGTCAAGATGGTAGGCTAAACTCACTTGCTTTTTATACCTTTTGTATAAAAATCCTTTTGAACAATGGAAAAGAACTATTTAAAACAAATACTAGATACTGTTTAAAACAAACAGTAGATACAACATGGCAAATGTAAGAGGATATCATCAGTGACCCATAATTCTGATGTATATTTAAAATATAGAAAGCATTAGACTATCTCTATTTTTTTGTTACCTGACAAACTTTTGGAAAAACTCCTGAATTAAAAAATAAAACAAAACAAAATGCTTGGAAATGAATGATAAAATGTAACAAGC
The DNA here is from genome assembly GCA_028533885.1 of Nasua narica. Lineage (NCBI taxonomy): Eukaryota > Metazoa > Chordata > Mammalia > Carnivora > Procyonidae > Nasua > Nasua narica. The sequence goes on along the minus strand of CM052807.1, from coordinate 109,039,493 downwards.
ATTCTTTTAAATGCATAGCTGAGATTTTGAGAAGAAAGGATAAATCTCCAGGGACAGGAAATAGAGGGAGACATGAAAATTCAAGTTTTAAGCTGCCACCCATGCAGTGACTATCCTGGAGCATTTGCTATGCTTAATAATCAAGGGGTTTGAGTTTTAGTATCTGTTACAGAAGAAAATAAGGCCTTTGGTTTTTTAGAGGTAGAAGGTGGAAATGAAAGCCTGCATCAGCCAGAGACCCTCACGGGGCTACAGTGTAGGTAAAACTGTAATAGAAAAAGTATAACAAAGGAGATTGCATGGGAATATGTCTACCTCAGCCGGGGCTCTGGGAAGGAAAAAGTCTTCTTTGTATATTTTTAACCACATGCTCCCCATTAGGAGGGACTGGAGTACAGAGAAACCCCAAACACATCAGGGTCCCTTCTCAATAGTGAATGAAAATCCTCTCTTGAAAGGCTTCAATCCAGGATTCATGGGGTTTTCAAAGCTGCAGATGTGCTGAAGAAAATATCTAAGTTCAAAAGGAGAGCATAAAAACACCAGAAATCAAGTCAGAGAGCAAGATTCAGCAGAAAGAATAAATACCAGAATTAGACCCTCGACAACCTCAGTTAACAGAATTATTGGATTCAAATGATAAACAGGTGGCAAATTAAAAAGCAGACTTGAAAATCTAAGAAGGAAACTATGTAACAACACAGGGTTGACAAAGAAGCAAACAGATCTAAAAAAACAGGTCAAGATTATTGAAATTAGCAATTTAATAAATGATTTTAAAAAGAGAGTAGACAAATGTTCGATGTGGAACACGTATTAGGAAATTACTCAGGGTGCAGTACAGACCGTAAAAGAGAGAGAACATTATCAGGCATAGAGAATAAACAGAAATCGACGACACACATTTAATCAGATTTCTAGGGAAGACACTGAAAGAATAGGGGGTGTGGCAATTGTTGAAGATATGAGTAAGAATTTTCTACGACTGATGAAGAAATCATGTATTCAGATTTTAGAAGCAAAATGAATACCAGTCAGGATAAATTTTTAAAAAATTCACATCCAAACACAGACTGAAGAACACAAAATGGAGGGAATTTGCTAAAGCAGTTGAGAGGAAAAGAGAACAGCTTTCAAGCTAAAATTACTTATTATTTTTCAGGAAAACAGAAGTGAGTTTATTATTATAATTCCTCTACTAAATGAATGTCTAAAATGCATGTGGGAAAGAAAGAACTTCGGTCCAGAGGGAGGACTCAGATACAACAAGGGATGGTAAGCAAAGTGACAGATAAATGTTGGGCAGGTTTTCAGAAGTATTATCTATATGAAACAGTGATAATAGTAATGATGAACTTGGAAGCATGCTTAAAACAAATTATCAATAAAAATACACTCGGTAACAATAAAAATAATGTGAAAACATGTTGGCAAAATTCTTCGTGTAGCTCTGGAAAAGATTATACACCTGATTACTTTTCAAAGATTGTAACAAAAAGAAAGAAAATTCAGTGTGTAAGTTCCAAAAAATGAAAAAAAAAAAAAGAATTAAAACTATTTTATCAATCAGAAATAAGTGAGGACAAGAGAAATATAAGTATAAAATAAATCAAACAGAAAGCACAAAAAGTAGATATAAATCCAAATATAGATGCATATACAAATGTATGTTTATATACAATGTATCTGTATACAAAATATGTACAATATTGTATATAATACGATAATATACATGCATGTACACAAGTATTTTTTAAATTTTTTTTTTCTCCCCAAATTTGTTTATTTTAATTTTTCAGTGTTACAAGATTGATTGTTCATGCACCACACCCAGTGCTCCATGCAGTTTTTAAATTTTTAAAAAGATGTATTATTTAGTTTAGGTAGAGAGTGAGAGAGAGCACGAGTGGGTGCAGGGGAAAAGGGAGAAGGAGAGGAGAGAAGCAGAACCCCACTGAGAGTGGAGCCTGATGCGGGGCTCGATCTCACCACCCTGAGATCATGACCTGAGCAGAAATCAAGAATTGGTTGCTTAACCAACTGAGCTACCCCAGTGCCCTAGATTGAATTTTTAAAAGTAAATGTTGTGGGTTGCATTGTATTCCCCTAAAATTTGTTATGTTACAGTCCTAATCCCCAGCACCTGAGAACATGACCTTATTTGGAAATAAGGTAGTTGCAGATGTAAGTAATTAAGATGAGGTCACGCTGGAGCAGGGTGAGTCCCACATCCAGGATGACTGGTGTCCATACAGGAAGGGTAAAATGTGGACCCAGAGGCACTGACACAGGGAGGACACATGTGAAGATGAAGGCAGAGGACCAGCTGATGGTTATATAAACCAAGGAATGCTGGAGGTTACCATCACATCTGCCAGCAGCTAGGGAAGGGGTATGGAGCGGATTCTTCCCACAACCCTCAGAAGGAACCTCGGCTACCCACACCTTGATCTCAGACTTCCTGCCTGCAGAACTATAAGACTCCATCTCTGCGTTTAAGCCCCCCCCCCCCCCCGCAGTGTATTATTCTTTGTTATGGCAACCTTAACAAACCAATACACTCAGTTATAGGTGTTTTATAAAAGACATGATTCATACCTAAAAGATAAGGACAAGCAAATGTTGGAAGTAAAATAATTAGAATAAAGATGCATTAGGTATATTCTGAGGGGAGACCCCAAACTGGTGCATTATAGTAATAGCAGAATAAAAAATTAACCTCAAAACCAAAACTTGATGATCACAAAGAGTATCATTATATTATCATAAAAAATAAACTTCACCAGGAAAATAGGGCCATTCTGAACCTGTATGCATGTTATGTGGCTAAATGCATGTGACATACATGTGTGTGTGTGTGTATATATACACACACACACACATATATATACACACGTAGTTTCTGGTAGAAAAACAAACAGAATTACAAAGTTAAATTGAAAAAAATTAAGGTGGATAGCTACAGGATATTTTAATACACTACTGCTAGTATTCAATAGGAAAGGCAGACAAAAAAATCCTTGTCCATAAAGGAATAGAACAACACAAATGACAAATGATTTGAACAACATGATTGACAAGCATGATCTAAGAGTCCTTACAGAAAGAATCCTGTTTCCAACTCAAAAAATATATATTCTTCTTGAGGATATAATAAACATTTATGGAAATTAATGACTACTAGATCATAAGCCAGTCTCAACAAATTTCCCAAAATTATTATTATCACAAACATCACATTGAGAGGCTACCTATCTAAACTCATGGTAGCAGAGTTCTATTTCAAAACAACAACAACCACACACACACAAAAAACACAGCATAAAGAAAAATTACATTATACTACATTGAAATCAATAACTCAAAAATCAAAGCTAAATAAAGAAGACCACAAGTTGCCAGGATACCTGCAATTCAACGTGGCCAAAAAGAATTACTAATTAGAACATATAAGAAATTCCTTATCAATGAAAAGGTAAATTAACTAACAAAATGTTAATTTTATTTTAATACCCAATAAAATATGAGAAGATACTTTATCTTACCACTAGCCAGGAAAATGAAAATTAAAGCTAAAATGAGGTCCAATTTCATACCTGCCAGTTAAGCAAAGTCTAGAAAGTTTGACAATACTTTGAGGATGTCAATAAATAGGGACTCTTAAAGTAGTGGGAATGGAAACTATTTCAGTTTGGTGAATAATGTGGCACTGTCTATTACCGTAGAGCTGAAGATGAACATTCTTGGTGACCCAACAATCCCACCTATGATTAGACATCACAGAAAAACAAACATCAAAGAGAAAGAAAAAGAAGCCACAGGAGCTTGATCCACAGGAGCCACAAGGACAGAAAACTCACCTTTGGAGAGAAGCAACTGCTGATGTTGAAACTGGTTTTCCCACAGGATCTCTAGAGAAATGCCAAGCTAAGGGTTACCAAATACAAAGGTCTGGAGGGAGCATAGGAAAATAATCAGAGAAATTAATTAGAGAACTAAATTTGGAACAGCTGCTCCCACGGAACCTCTTTGCCTCCTCCATATTGAACATCTGGTGGCAAGGTTTCTGCCCTTGGGAAAAAGCCCTGAGAACCAAGATATAGACCAAGCGAATGACTTACCTTGGAAGGGCTCTTAGCATGAATGTTGGCTTTGGAGAAAGAGACACAGCAGAATCTGAGGTAAATGCGTAAGAACATACAGACATGTAAATAGAAAGGTCTGCTTTGGAAAGAGTTAGCTGCAGTTAAAGGCTCCAACAAAGCAGTCAGAAGTATATAGGTTTGTATTGGGAGATTTAGTATGTTCTCAGTCCAGAGAAAAACATATAACACTCAGATGACAGAGCGAAAAACTTTAGATATGCACTCTTCCACTCATCTGTCATCACTGATGAAATGCTCTTGTTGTTTTGTTTTTTTAAAGATTTTATTTATTCATTCGACAGAGAAATAGAGAGGGAGCACAAGTAGGCAAAGCGGCAGGCAGAGAGAGAGAGGGAGGCAGGCTCCCTGCTGAGCAGAGAGCCTGACGTGGGGCTCGATCCCAGGACCCTGAGATCATGACCTGAGCCGAAGGCAGGGGCTTTAACCCACTGAGCCACCCAGGCGCCCCATGAAATGCTCTCAAAATGTCAGAATTTCGATTCATTGATGAGTAAACAGGGATATATATTTGACGTAATAAAGGGTGTGCTAGCTTCCACTTCCACTTCTACATTTCACTGCCAATAGGACCAGCCAAGAGTGCTGAACCACTTGAACAAAAATGCACCTTGCAAGAGGATCAGACTGAGTAGCAGATAAATGAGCCCTCCCCCCATCCAAAGAACAAATATAACTGAGAATTTAGAGAAAAATACTTCAGAATAAATATAGTTCTATCCTCAGGAAGATTAATAAACCATCTGCTATGAAACAGAACCATAGTTCCGGAACTTAAAAGTAGGATAATTAGAAAAAAATATATAGTAATAGATAAACGGCAGAATATGAACAGCTGAGGAGTCATTAATGAGCTAAAAGACTGAACCAAGTAATTAGCCTAGGAATATAGCACAATAAGACAAAGAGACGAAGTGTGAGGAAGAGTTGAGAGCTGTGAAGAACAGATTCTGAACTTCTGATACCTGTTCATATATTAGGAGGAACGGTCACAGGTAAAGAGGGTATGGCAGGAAGAATGATGGTCCCCCAGTGATGGTTATGGCCCAGTCCCTAACATCTATGAATATGTTAGCTTACATGATATGTTAGATTGAATCATGGCCCCCCAAATATTTCCACATTCTAATCATCAGAACCTGTGCACCTTAACTGATAGGGCAAAAGGGGCTTTGCATATGTAATTAAGTTACGGATCTTGAGATGGGGAAGATTATTCTAGGTTATTCAGCTGGGCCTGCTGTACTCACAGAGATCCCAAGAAGGGGGACACAGGAGGGTCAGAGATAAAGGAGAGAGTGATGTGACAACAGAAGCATAGATTAATGTAGTCAGGGGCCAAGGAATGCCAGCAGCCTCCAGGAAGTAGCTAGAAGAAGTGGGGAACCAGATTCTGCACCCCCCATCCCCCAGGAGCCTCCAGAAGGAAACAGCCCTACGGACACCTTGATTTTAGTACTTTAAGATTCATTTTGGACTTCTGACATACAGAACTGTAAAAGAACAAATTTTGTTGTTGTAGGGCAAGTTTGGGTAATTTGTTACAGCAGTAATAAGAAATTAGTACATAAAAAAAAAAAAAAAAAAGAAAGAAATTAGTACATAGAGCTACCCTGCGACCCTGCAATTGCAGTACTGGGTATTTACCCCACAGATGCAGATGTAGTACAAAGAAGGGCCACGTGTACCCCAATGTTCAAAACAGCAATGGCCACAATCGCCAAACTGTGGAAAGAGCCAAGAAGCTCTTCAACAGACGAATGGGTAAAGAAGATATGGTCCATATACAATGGAATATTATACCTCTATCAGAGAGGATGAATACCCAACTTTTGTATCAACATGGACGGGACTGGAGGAGATTATGCAGAGTGAAATACGTCAATCAGAGAAAGTCAATCAGAGAAAGTCAATTACCATATGGTTTCACCTATGTGTGGAACATAAGGAATAACATGGAGGACATTAGGAGAAGGAAAGGAAAAGTGAATTGGTGGAAATCGGAGGGGAAGATGAACCATGGGAGACTGTGGACTCTGAGCAACAAACTGAGGGTCTTGGAGGGGAAGGGGTGGGGGGGTTGGGCGAGCCTGGTGGTGGGTATTAAGGAGGGCACATATTGCATGGAGCACTGGGTGTGGTGCATGAACAATAAATCTTGGAACACTGAAAAAATAAAATGTGACACATGTGGTACATGAACAATAAATCTTGGAATACTGAAAAAATATAATGAGATAAAAAACAAATTAGTACATATGGCAAAGGGGAATTAAAGTTACAGATGAAATCAAAATGCTTATCAGCTGGCCTTAAACATCTGAAAATCATGAAAGTAATTCACATATTCACAGACTAAAAACAAAAAATCATATGGTCATCTCAAAAAGAAAGAAAGGAAGAAAGAAAGAAAATCGTTGCAAAATTCAACATCCATTCCTGATTTAAAAAACAAACAACCTTCAGCAAACTAGGAATAAAAAGTAAGTTTCTTAACCTGATAACAACTATCTATGGGAAATCTACAAGACATATTTTATAGTGAAAGACTAAAAATCTTCCCCTAAAATCAAAACCAAGATAAAGCTGGCCGTGCTCAACACTTGCAGTCAACATTGTACTGAAGATTCTCATCAGTGTAAGGTGCAAATAAGAAATAAAAGAAATCCCAGTCAGAGAGAAAGAAGCAAAACTCCCTGCACAAGTAACATGATCATCTACATTAAGAAAAAATCACATACACTACACGAAACTGCCACCACAAATATGTGACTTTAGCAATGTTGTAGGACACAACGTCAATACACAAAATCAACTCTATTCCTCTATACCAGCACTGAACAATCAAAAACTGAAATTATAGATAGAAGCAATACCATTTTCAATGGCATCAAAAATACAAAACACACAGGACTAAATCCAGCAAAAGGTGTTCAAGACATGTTCCTGGAAAATTATAAAACCCTACAAAGAGAGTATGAAGAGAACCTAAATATATAAAGAGATGTGCCATAAACTGAAAAATCCAATAATTGAAAAAGATGTGTCTTTCCCCAAATTGATCTATAAATGCAACACAATGCCAAAAAAAAAGAAAAATAAAAAATTCCCAATTCTTTTGTAGCTGATCCTAACATTCATATAGAAATACAAAGAACCAGGGTACCTGGGTGGCTCAGTCGGTTAAGAGTCTGGCTTTGGCTCAGGTCATGATCCCACTGGGATCGAGCCCCACGTCGGGCTCCCTGCTCATCGGGGAGTCTGCTTCTCCCTCTCCCCTTGCTCCTCCCCCGGCTCTTTCTTTCTCTCGCTCACTCTCTCTTTCAAATAAGTAAAATCTTAAAAAAAAAAATACAAAGAACCAATAATGGCCAAACCAGTTCGAAAAAGAAGTGTGAAGGATGTAAATTATCTGGTATGAGATTTCTTTACAATGCTACAGAAATCAAGACTGCGTGGCACTGGTGTAAAGACAGACAAATATGATCAACTGATTATCTCTTTTTCTAAGATTTTATTTATTTATCTGAGAGAGAGAAGTGAGAGAGCAGAAGCAGGGGTGGATGCAGAGAGAGAGGGAGAAGCAGGCTCCCCATTGAGCAGGGAGCCTGCTGCGGGGCTCGAGCCCAAGACCCTGGGATCATGAGCTGAGTCAAAGGCAGACAGTTAATCAACTGAGCAACCCAGGTGCCCCTGATCAATTGATTCTCAACAAAGGTACAGAAACAATTCAGTGGACAAAAGTACAGTTTTTCCAACAAATGTACAAGACCAATTAAGTATCTATCTATGTATCTATGTACCTATGTATCTATCATATTTATCTATCTATATTTATATACAAAATTAACTCTAAAATAATGATAGAACTAAGTGTGAAATCTAAAAAATTAAATTTAGGATATTTTTTAGGATAATAAAAAAGCCAATGACTCACTGGAAGAAAAGATTAGCAAAGTATATATTCAATACCTGGATATTCACCCAATATAAATCAAAGTATATGACCATAGGAAGACTTGTACAGTAATGTTCATAGCAGTGTTAAATGTAATAGTCTCAAACTGAGAACTACCCAAATATCCATTAAGAAGTGGATGGATAAAAAAATTGTTTATCTATGTAAATGGCTACTACTCAAAAATTAGGATAGAACTATGTGTATGTTCAACACTGATACATTTCACAATTACACTGCAGTAAAGATGATCAGATAAAAATTTTTCTAAAAAATGGTAATAATGAATTATAATGTATTGAATAAAATTTTAATCATTTAGAAAATTGATTATAAATGGAGAGTAAATCTAAATAAATAAAAAATAAACCTCCTAAAAGAAATATATGAGGTATCGTCATGACATTGGGATAGGCAAAGTTCTGTAAAAGTGGATAGATGTCTATCAATAGATGAATGGATGAAGACGATGTGATATATACACAATGGAATATTACTCACCCACCAAAAGGGAACCATATCTTGCCATTCATGGCAATGTGGATGGACCAGGAGGGTACTATGCTAAGTGAAGTAAGTCAGACAGAGAAAGACAAATACTGTATGATTTTACTTATATGCAAAATCTAAAAAAACAGAATGAACAAACAAGCAAACAAACAAAACCAGAGAGAGACTCATAAACACAGAAACCAAACTGGTGGCTGTCTGAGGAGAGGGGTATGGGGGAAGGGGCAGAGTAGGTGAAGGGAATGAAGACACAAACTTCAAGTCATGAAATAAATAAGGGGGTAAAAAGTATATCAGAGGGAATATAGTCATTGTTAATAACTTTGTGTGGTGACAGATGATAACTATACTTATTGTGGTGAGCATTTCATCATATATGTAACTGTCAAATCACTGTGTTGGATGCCTGAAACTAGTAAAGTATTATACATCATCTCTACTTCAATTTAAAAAATGAATACACAATGTAGATATAAAGAAACTTACTGGAAACATTTGGATAATTTAATTAAGTTGAAATTAAAATTTCTATTAATTAAAAGATATTAAAAATAAGGAAAAAAGCAAGGCACACAGTGAGGATAGATAGATGATAGATAATGATTTATAGATAGATAGATAGATAGATAGATAGATAGATAGATAGATAATGGATGGATGGATGATAGATAATGGATGGATGGACAGACCCAAATAAAGAACTTTTATCCATAGCCTTAAAATAAGCTTCGTCATCTAAATGTGACCTCTAAGGCTGTCCTGACTCAGATCCTATCTACCTCTTTGTCTTCACTTCTATAACCCTCTCTGGTTGGCACATGAAACTCCCCTCCTTAGAAATTTACTATCTCCTCTGTGTGCTAGGTTTCACTCTCTGTGCTTTTTCATGTGCCGTTCCTTCTGCCTAAAATTCATTTACTCCCTTGTCTCGCTTATGGGTCTCCTCCTGGACACCTCCTTCAGGAAGCCATCACTGAGCCCAGCACACAATACACAAGGCACCCATCGTCTGGGTGCCTACATCACCCTGAGCACTTCCGTTCAGAGCAGCAACCACTCTTTATCACAATAGTCTGCTTAATTGTTCAATATTCCTTATTACACTGGGAGTTTTCATGGCAGAAACTATAGAGCTTATCTTTGCAATCACAGTCCCTGAGATAGTAGTTGCTAAATTAATGCTTATTGAATGAATAAAGGAACGGGAGAAAGGAAAGAATACATCAGCTTTAATTTTGCAAGCAGGAATCTCGAAACACTTGGAGAAGGCATTCCTCTCCCACAAGGTAAAGCAACATCTGGCAAGCATCTGCAAGGCCCCCTCTGTTGGGAGGCTTCTGGGAAATCAGAAATGCACGTAATGAAAGGTTCAGGCTTTTTTCTTCCGTAGGGTGTTCGCTGAGCCCCGTGGAGAGCTTGGGGAGGGGTCAGGACAGCAGCCGAGCAGAACCCGATTATGCATCAGCTGTCAGATTGCAAAAGAAGTCTTTCTCATGCCAGACAGATTGCTCGCTGAGGATCATTAACCATTTAGGACACATGACATTTTTTCCCCCTTTAAATTGCTTTCCAACCTAGCAATATGAAAATGAAAACCCATTATGACAAAATCATCTTTCATTCATTATCAGGATCTCATCCTTCAAGCGCGATTAGGAAGAATTCGAGGTCGTCTCCCACTTCTTGAGGTCGAACAGGAGAAACACGATGGTGACTCTGAGAGGGGTTGAAGATCTGGCTTAGACGAGGTGCCTTCTTTCCATTTCTATATACATATATATATCAACCTCCTGCCATGTGCAAGAAACTGTACACAATTTCTTCTTAACATGATGAAGTAGTCACTATCATAGTGAGAAAAATGAGTTCCCAAAGGCATAAGTAAATAGCACCACTTCACAGGCAGGGTCAGAGACAGGATCTGACATTAACTAATTAATATATTCATCCAATAAATAAATAATTATTGAGTCTGCCTAATGTAAGTTCTATCCCAGGGACACAACAGTAAGAAAAAAATACAGTGACAGGCCACAGTGTCACACAATCTCCAGCCCAATAAAAAAAGATGGACTATCAAGCATTAATTACCATAAACTGGGGTACTACATAAAGTGGTAACACAGAACCAAGGAAGCTGGTCTGCGCATTAAGGGCTGGCTTCCAGGAAGAAGTAACATTTAAGCCAAGATCATTAGAACGAGTCAGAGTTGGATCCATGAGAGCGAGGGAAGGGTTTTTTCAGGGAGAAAAGGAGCTAGTTCAATGTCCTGGAACTGAAGAAGATCGGGCCTTGGTAGAGAAACTGAAGTTTTCCCAGTGAGCAGGTGTGAGTGAAGAGCGAAGGTTCTGGGAACATCCATAACAGTGAAATCATCAAGAAACGTGTAAGCCGCTGGGCACAGCTGGACGTCAGGCTTGTCAGAGGCGGGGCCAGTGAGGACTTGCAATCAGGAGGGCAGCCCCCCTTAGTGACTAAAGACTGTGGCCTCCCCGCCATGGGCCAGACACTTTCTAAGCAGCATCCAGGCACAAAACCCCCCCACTTCCCTAAGGGTGACTACAAGGGCATCCTGCTCTCCTAGTAAGAATCATGGTTTCAGATTCGCTCTTTCAAAAGCCCTTTTTCACGGATGCAACAAATACTGATTGGTTTTCTATTTTGTGCGGGGTACTCGGGATTCGGCAGCGAACAAGAGGGGCAGCATCTTCCTCTAGTGGAAGAGAGCTCACGGAAGCACCGAACTTAGATGTCCAGAGGACAGACCTAGTGAATAAATATGTGACATAAAGTCAAGCAGTGCTAATTGCTCAACAGAATCGTGAGACAGAGCAGTGGTTCCCAATCAGGACCCATTCTGCTCCCCGAGGGAGACAGAAGACATCTGGCAATGCCTGAAGGCATTTTTAGTGCTCGCAGCTGGTGGGGATGGTGCTGGTGCCCTGTGCCTAGGCCTTCTGGGTTTTATGGAGGTTTCATTGCATAGTCTGGGTTGACCCTGACCATTGGCTGATTCAGCCTCTCGTCCCTCACGCCTCCCCTGTAGTCAGGGGTTGGGACTGAGAGTTCAACCCTCTAATCACAGGGTTAGTTCTCCAGGCCTCCACCCCCTCCTGGGGTTACCTAAGGCCTCTCCAAAGGTAACTCATTAACATAACACAAGATGCTTTCGTGGCCCTTATCACAGGCAATCCAAGGGTTTTAGGAGTGAGCCTGGAACCTTGGAGAAGACCAAATACACATTATAGACATTCAGATGGCCAAATACATGTTAGTATATATCAGATATTAGTTACATTCGGATGTAACATTCAAATATGTATTAGAAACATACATTATTCAGACGACCAAATATTTATTTCTTATAAATCACAATGTTGCAAGGCCTTATTCCCACATCCTAAAAATGGAGGATATCTCCTGACAAAGAAAATCTTATATTTTATAATATAAGTATAATTTATTTATAAATTTTAGATCTTTACGATTGTCCAAATAATATGGAAAAAATTCATAAAATGTGGATCGATTAAAAACTGAATGGTTATAAAAATCTAAAGACAAGCCTGGTCCTCTTCCCGCTGCATTAATGTTAGCGTTCTCTCCTGGGTCACCCCACCAAGCTGTCCTATAGCATACCCCTCATTTCCTTTTCACCCCAACTATTCCCCAAGGGGCCAGGGTGGGCAGAACTTCATGCTTTCTAATATATTATATAAAAGTCACTTAATCATTAGGCATGCTATTTAGTTCCTATTTTCCCTGCTAGAATGTAAGGCCCAGGAGGGCAGAGATCTTCATTTTGCTCAATGATATCTCATAAGCATCTAGTACAGTGCCTGGAGCCCTAGAGGAGCTCAAAACATGAACCACGAATGAATCCCTTTAATTTTTATCCAGGTCACATGGTAGCCGGACTCCCTAGCCAATGAGAGCCTTGGGCACATTATGCGTTTCTTCAATCATGCATCCCAGCGAAGATATACCGAGTGTCTATTTTGCTTTCTGTCCTTAGCTAGATAGAGGCAAAACAAGCAACGAGGTCCGATCTCTGTCCCTTGTAATCCCCCATTCATTTTATACTCCACTCACCCTCATTAGCTTCTTAATTTTCCCCAAATATGCAAAGTTCTTTCAAACTCTGAATCCTTTGCGCCTATGATTTTCTCTGCCGGATGAATAATACTGAATAATACTTAACATGTATTGAGTGGGCTGTTCTAAGTGCTTTATATGCATTTACTTATTTAGTCTTCATTACAACACGGGTATTTAGGTACTTTAAGTATCCCTCTGTTTACAATAAAAGACAACTGAGGCTCAGAAAAGTGAATTAAATTGCCCGGGGACGGGTCGCCCGTAAGCCAGGTATCTCTGATTCAAACACAGGCCATTCGATTCTAAAATATCACCTCTTCTAACACTGTACAACAGAGAAGTTCCCTTTTCTGCTCTTTATATGCCCCCAAATCTTATCTTGGTCTAACTTAGAAGTCTTGATCTTAAATTCATTCAGGAACCAGGCAGATAACAAAAATACATGAAAGTGCTGAATGAAATGAAAGAGAATTGCAGGTCTGCAGTGAATTTAGGACTTATCCAGTTTTCTTTCAAATGCTGCATGTGTCAACCAAACCACGTTTCTGCTGGATTCGGCCCAAATGTTGAGAATTAACAGTGCTCTGGGTGTATCTTCAAGGTCAGTGTTAGTCACTTCCTCTTGGGTGCCCCCTTGGCCTTGATGTACTTAGTACTTCATCTGTGAAAGCACTAAGCAGGTTGTCAACACACAATGGACTAGCACAGGCACACACAATATGGCGGTGTCTAAGACAGTAAGACACTCTGCCTTCCTGAAGCTTCCCGTAGTAAGGAGACCCACACTAATACTCAAGTATTTCAGTTGCAATGATAGAAGTCTGCTTAGGAGAAGTGGGGGAACAAAGAAAAAAAGGGGTGAAAATGGTCAGTAAAGTCCTTAAGGAGGCAGGGACAGTTGAGTCTTTAAAAATGAATAGATGACCACCTATCAGGTGAAGCCATGGAGAAAACCAGAGGGACAAGGTCATTCGAGGCAGCATGAATGAAGTCGTGGAGGCTTAAACAGCTGGAATTGTCCGGGAAATTCAGGAATATCCATATGGCCAGAACTAAGGAGCTACAGGTACAAGGGGAAAGGGACAGCAGAACAGGAGGCAAGGCTAAGAACTATGGGCTAAAGAAGGATTTTAAGACGACAAGTAGCCTGAGTAGGAAGGTTAGGTACAAGATGATTTAAATAAGTGGGTGGAAAGAACATGTCTTTGGATTTTTTTGGATGGGAAGGAAGGCAATGAAAAACAGACCTGAGAGATGGAAAACATATGGAAGCTCAAGGACTTGCTAACTGGTGGGGTCTAGAAGAGTGAGGAGTCTAAGATGATGGCCGGATTCTGGGCCTGGTGGGGGGTGGGGGGAGTGGGTAGGTACACGATAGAGCCATAACCTGATCCAGAGAGCATGGCTGGAAGGGTAGGATGTGTGGGGGGAGACACACTAAGCTCAGTAGCATTTCAGGGGCTTGAGAAACATATGTGTGGAAGTTCCCAACAAGGTTTGAATATGTAGTTCTGAAACTCAGCGAACAGCTGTGGGTGGTTGTTGAACCCATGAAGAGTAAATGATTTCCAGCGGATGCAGAGTAAATAGAGCAGAAAAAGCCAGGACAGGGCCCTGGGGGAAACAAGATCTAAGAGGCAAGAAGAGAAAGACAAGGCTAGGAAAGCAGCTGAATGAGGAAGGTATGGCCAGAGATCCGAGGAGAACCACGGCAGAAGGAAACCGAGTCAACATCCCTGAGGACACGCAAGTACCCACTGCATTCATCACAACAGTGGCCCATGGGGGTTCTGCCAGGGCGGTGCGGGTCAGTGGACGAGCATCCTGACTGTAGTGATTGGATGGTGATACATGTAGAAGTGGGCGCAGCAAGTGCAGAGGATTCTTTTGAGGAACCCAGCTCTGAAGATGAAAGAGGGAAGGACCGGAGGGGAATGAATGATTAGGGGAGGGGGTGCTCACCATGGAAGACGTTGGAGAGGGTTCTTCATCTGAGAAGCAGCAGCCAAGAGCAAATGCAGACAGAAGGGTGTCTGGGTGGAGATGGGAAGGCATGAGATCCTCAGCACAGGGGGAGAATGTCCACATATGAAGAGAGACAACCACTGCCTCTGGATGGGGAGAAAGAAGGTGAAAGTGCAGATGCAGGTATATTTTATGGGGCCCACCAGGAAGCCTGCAGAAGTTCCATCTGACTCCATCGGTTTTCTCAAAGAAGTGGGAAGGAAGGGCCTCCATTCAGAGCACCATCTTCATAGCCACAAGACCCACCACCTTCCTCTGCAGAGCTCCTCCGGGTTTTTGTCTCCATGCGTCCTTGTTCTTTCCTAGGTGGTTGGAGGGCCTCTGTTGCCATAACAACGGGAGGCAGCATTTTAGTTCTTAAAACGTGTGTGTGTGTGTGTGTGTGTGTGGTGCACTTGTGCGTGTACATCTGCAAAAATGAACTTAAGTGTTCTAGTGAATGTGCGTGAATGTGGGCTGGGGAATCTAAGAGCATCAGAATGGGTATTTCCACGATTGCTCAGGTGGATAAGTTAAGTCGGCCAGAGGATGTGAGTCATTTTTGTGTGCTGGTGCGTGGACACCAGGGACGGCATGTGAGCGTGAGTATCTCCTTAAGGCACGAGTGTGTTTGAGTGTACTAGCATGATAGTGTGTCCACAGGGAAAATCTGGTGTCTGGGCATGTGTGTATGTGGCACGTAGGTTGGTGCAGGGAAGACCATAAAGGTACATGAGTTGTGCGTATGTGTGAAGAGCGAGTACGTATGTGTCTGTGTGTGTGTATCTGTGTGGTGATAAGTGTGCAGGAATCTGTGCATATGGGGGTCATGAGAAAGCGTGTATGGGTTGGAGTGTGCATGGGTACATACCAGAGCATCCTCGGTGGCCTCAAAGTCCTTGTGCAGACTAGTTAAAAATTTCCATATGCTCCCTCTCATTTCCCACATAGATTTCAAATTTTACCTGCCCATCTTCGTCTGTGTCCGCGGTCTCTAGAAGCTGGTCATAGACTTCACTTGATGTTAGGGGCAGCCACATGCATAAGGATTTTGTGGAAATCCCTAAGATGTGCAAATTTTTTTTTTCTCCCCAAATATGTTTATTTTAATTTTTCAGTGTTACAAGATTGATTGCTCATGCACCACACCCAGTGCTCCATGTAGTACGTGCCCTTCTCAATACCCACCACCAGGCTCACCCCCTCCCCTCCAAAACCCTCAGTTTGTTGCTCAGAGTCCACAGTCTCTCCTGGTTCATAAGATGTGCAAAATTAAGAGTGAGCGTACACCAGAGGGTCTGTGAGGACTGTGGTGTTTGCACATGTTTGAATCTGCATGTAAGTTGTATGTGAGAGCCGGCATCGCTTGTTTCAGGAAGAGTTTATAGAGCAACCTCTCTAGGTCAAGCTTTGTTTCAGATACTGGAAAATAACAGTAAACTGAAAGCCAGAGCCTGCTCTCTGAAAGCTGAGGTCCTAGTGAGGGGTGACAGATCATAAATCAATAAGCTGATAGGTAATATGTAGATGATGAGGACTAAGAAGAAAAATAAATCAGATGAGGGGGATGGAGAGCAATCCCTTTTTCATAAGAGGGTCCAGGAAGGCATCTCTGGGGAGGTCACATCCGAGCAGAGGCTGGTTTGGGTGATGGGGTGAACTCTGGGGGTAGCGGCGGAGAGTGTTCGCAGCAGAAGAAGAGCAAGAGCAGACCCTGAGGGAGGGGGACCCGCGGGAGGGGCTCAAGGACACCCGAGCAGGGAGAGCGTGGAAACAGGAGAGGGAACAGAGGTGCATGGGGAGCCACGCCAGGACTTGGGATCTTATTCTGAGGGCGCTGTGAGAAGTGAGAGCAGAGTTTTATCAGAGGAGTGTCTGAAACTGACAAAACCTGTGGAAGATCGCTCTGCTCGGGTAGGGAGTTCAGACGCTAAGAAAGCAAGAACCGAAGCAGGGAGATGGATCAGGAGGGGCTATGGCCGAAGTCCAGAGGCAGCAGAGATGGCGAGAAGTGGTCAGAGGATGGGCACCTTTGGTAGATCAGACAGGACTTGGCAGTATGAGCAGAAGAAGGGAGTCAGTGGATCTCCAAGACTTCTGGCTTAAGCAACGGGAAGGGTGGAGGTACCATTTACAAAGATGGGGAAGCCTACAGAAAGTGTAGGGTTAGAGATGGACGTGCACAGCTGGAGATGCCTACTGGATTTCTGAGTGGAGGGGCCAGGTAGGCATTGCACAAAGGAATCGGGAGTTTGAAAAAGGGCTCTGAGAAGGAACCAGAAACTTAAGACTTAACAGTCTATAGGTGGTATTTAAAGCTTTGCGATGGAGTGAAACCACGTGGAGAGCAGCTAGGACAGAAGGTTGTGGGGGAGGAGGTGCCCCAACAGGTAGAGGTCAGGAAGTGATGGAAATTGAGAAGATGCCTCTAGGAAGGGGGCAAGAAACACATTTGGTTCTACAGTCCTAAGACCCAAGAAAGAATATTTCAGTGAAGAGTGAGTCATCCCATGTGTCAAACACTGCTGATAAATGAATTTCGATGAAGACCCAGCATTGGCCACTGGATTTGGCCACATAGTAGTTGTTAGTAAGTTTGACTTGAAGAGCTCCGGGAAGCAGGTGTAAGGACGCGGAATGCTGGGTAGTGGGCTTTGGAACAGACTCCTTGCCACCTGTTGAGGCAAGAGACCTGAGGAAGCGAGACAGGAAAGCTCTCTTCAAGCCACTTATCAAATGCAAGTCTGAGCATGTTCCTCCCTTAAGATCCATCACGAGGCTCATTGTTTTTCAGCAGAAATCCAAAGTGCTTAATGTGACATAAAAAGGTCCGGGATGATTTGACCTCAATCCACCTTTGGGGTCTCATTTCTTTGCTTGCCTGCTGCTCCCTCTTCCCTCAAATGGTAACAATGGTAACTCTCCCAGGGTAGAAACTGACACTCAGTTTCCTCTGGCGGTTTCAGTCCATTGACCGCCTCTCACTTCTTCTCAATGCCTTGCTCTGTAGATGCTGCATAAATAATGGAATTGTAAACTACCTGATATTGACCAGAATGGGGTTGGGGGTGGGGGGAGCTCAGACTTGTTGTCCCTGGTGCCAGGGAGCCTGACTCTGTCTCACTTGGAACCTGAGAGTCCTGCAGGGCATTTGGAATTTCAATCTGGCTTCCAGACCCCCCACCCTGCTCACAAAGTGCCCTTTGATATACTGATGCTCCTTTCTGTCTCCTGGATCCTCAGAGCTCTCCTCTCCCTCCTCCCTCACTCCCAGGGAGCCCCAATCAGGGGCGTGAAACCCCAGCAGAAACAATGAGTGAGCATCTACTCAGCTCAGGCTGCCCTCTGGCTGGAATGCCCTGCAGTGATGACCCACCTGGGACCACAGAGTCAAGGGCAACACCCCCGGGGGGAGCCAGAGGAGCAGGACAAATTAGTTTGGGGGAGGGTACCCCTTGCCTACCGTGTGCTCTGGATCTACCCTTCGGAAATAGAGTTTAGAGAAAGTAAACCTTTCTTCCCTCCAGCTCTCTGTAATGTCGGGGGAAGGTGACCTCCATCCATTACCTGACTTCTGTTTGGTTTTAAGTTTCAAAAAGGTCACACATGAAATTGCTATTTACACATGTGCGCTTTGGGGAGGGCACCTTACATTTCCCGTGGCTGAGGAGCTTCTTCGGGAAGACAGAGGCAAACATGTTGCGGAAAACTGAAGTGACCGAAGAAACTCAAACAGCACACGGAGCACAGGGGAAGACAGCTTTATTTACGCCAGGCGGGCTCAGTGTGATAACTCCCCAAGACCGTGCAACCTGCAGGGTTTGGGGTGAATTTTTATGGCTACGGGTGATGGGGGAGGGAAACGGGACATTGTTGCAGTCTCTCACGGCTGATTGCCGCCCCCCTCCCTTTGCAGAGAGCAGCGAAAAAGGAGGGCTGGGATCCTAGGTCTCCATTCCGCCTCAGTGCAGCTGGGGCCTGTGGGATGCGAGAGCAGGAGACAGGGAGGGGCTGGGGTCTGAGGTCTCTATTCCGCCTCAAACACACTGTCTTCCTCACGGTGAGGAATAAATGGTTTAAAATGTGGCAAGTGCTTAGAAAAGCGCCCCTGGCACATAGTAAGTGCCATTATTATTATTATTATTATTATTATTATTATTATTCTGTTCAGGGATAGGCTTCATTTTAGATTGCTTCTCCGTAAGCCTCTTGGACAAATTCTTTGAATACCAGGCTGCCCTTCTAGATCTGCAAGAGGGCTAGGATATAGGTTTGGTTGCATATAACAAAGACTCAAAATAAGAGTAGGCAAAGCAAGATGGAGGCCTTATTCTTTCTCACATGATTGGAGCCGGAATCACTTCTGCACAAAGCTGGCAGGAAGCCAGGCTTCTTTCTTGTTACTCTGGCTTCCTTGGGGTGTAGCCCGTGACTCAATGGACCACGGTGGTCATGACCCTCCCCCTTTTAGCCAGGGAGCAGGGGGAAAGAGGAAGGCAAAGCCATGCGCCTGTGGTCATCAACTCGACTTGCCTCCATTGGCTAGGCCCTGGTCCCGAGGCTACGTGTGGGGTGCCAATTCTCTGTGGCCATGTGCCTGATCTCCAATTCTGTTATTCTGGAAGAAGGGGAGAATGCATATCAGGGGACAAAGTCCCTGCCACATTCTTGGAGTTCACGATAGAATGTCTATTTCCAAATTTCAGACATCAGGGCATAACCAGAGGCTAAGGCAGCTGTGACTAGCACAGAGTCAGATGGCCTGTTTAAATCCCAGCCTTGCTGCTCACTAGCTGTGTGACCTTGGGCAAATTACGTGAGGTCTCTGTGCCTCAGTTTACTCATTTGTAAAATGCAAAAGGAAAAAACCCTACCAATTCGCAAGAATTAACTATCCGCACAAATCTGAATCTAGCTTAGACTATGGTCACTTTATATTAAGCACTAATGACGGGTTTGTTATTATTATATTGGTGAATGTTTTATTATTATAAACCTGTTTTTTTATTATTATTATTAAATAAAACCCCTTTCCAGGTAATAGTGCTGGTAGTCTATGAGGTTTGGAGTGCCAATTGTACATAAGCTTTCTTCTAATATATCCCAACTTATAATAAAATAAACCGGCGAGTCCTAAAATATGTAGTCCTAACATGTTTTAGAGATTTACACGTGTGACACCTGCCATCATCTTGTCCATGAGCAGCGCGCATGCCCCGTGCTAGGAAATACCCAACTGGGGACCAGAAGCCTCCGATTCCAATTACTTGCTGTTTGACCCTGGGCTGTCATTTCTCCCTTCCGACACAAAGTTTCCACCTCTATTAAGCAAGGCAAGAGTAAAAGCAGGGTGTGCGGAGAAGAGCAGATGAGGAGCAGGTAAGGGAGTGGGGAGACTGTGCACCTCGCAGGAGACAGGTGGGCGCCCAAGCCCAGCCGAGTCTGAAACTCACCGAGACAGATTATATCTTCATTACCTGGCGAGAGGGGTCAACTGTGGGCGGCTTCTTCATTTGAGGGCTTTTGGGGAAGAAGTAGCAATTTTAGAAACCAATGGCCCATGACTGCCTTCCTTGCTGGATACAGAAGTATTTTCCTTGAAGAGTGAAGTCGTGAATCTGCCACGGAATTGTCTACTTCGTCCGGTTCCTGCGGAAAGGAGGGCAGACGGAGGTCAGGAGCAAGGCGACCTCCAAAGCTGAGCATGTCCTTGAGACGACAGCTCCCTTCTGCCCACCTCCCCCACCTCCGTGTCTATTTTCCTTCCCACCCGTTCCTTGGAGGTGGATTACGTCTCCCCTGACAGGCTCTGGAGATGGAATTTTCTGAGAACTGGGGCAGAATCGCTAATAGAGAGATTCAGCTGCTTATCGCAGCCCTGTCGCGGCTGCCTCCGCCCCTCCCTTCTTATCTCTCCGGTGGGGGAGGTGGCCTCCAGGTCTCCAACTCCAGCGCTTCCCTTAGTTCCTCTCTTCTCCTTGCCCTCCCCACTGCACACCTCTTGGGTTTGCTCTGCAAGCTTAAAATAAAGTGTTTTCTGTCTTGAGACCCGATGTGGCATCTGGGTGTCTTCTTTCTTTTCAGGGAAGCGTCAGCAACTTCCCTCCTCCCTTCCAGCCCGGTGGCAACTTCGGATTCCAGGCTGGAAAGTTCTGGAATCTAACCACTGTACCGGTTGCGTGTCTTTAGTTGAGTCAAGCTACGACACCTCCTGCAAGTTTGCTTTTCTGGAGGTCCTCTCTGCAGGGGATGTCAAATCCCAGTAGATAAACTTGGGGGTCCTAGCGCAAATCGTAGAGCGGGCCAGCCATGTACTCAGTGTTTTTCTCTTCCTCGCCTTCTTTGATTTTCCTCACTGTGCTCTGATCCTTCCATTCCTACAAATGCTGCAGAGCTTACCTACAAATGGCTGAAGTCCCAGCAACCCACAACTGGGACCAGGAAAAGAGGTGAATCTATTTCGTCTTAAAACTGAGGAATGTGACTCTAGGTTGGTATCTACCATGGGCCATGTCGTTTTTATGCCATTTTTATCTGTGGGAACTCAATTAGAATCTTGCCAGGAGTCCCGGGAAACAAGTACCTTTGGCACTGGCTGGAGACTACAGACCTTGACCCAAGTCACTCCAGTAAAAAAGGCAGAATACAAATCTTATCCTGGGTGTCTTCTGCGAGGAAGATGAATCCACTTTCTGCAATCTCCTGCTGCCTTCTTCATTTTGGGGTGAGATGCAGCACCAGTCTAGCCCAGTCAGGAACTTGGAAACTATCCCAGATATTTTAAGCAAAAGAAATTTAACACAGGGAATCAGTTACATAGGTGATAGAAGAACCGAAAGACCATACACTCTGCCCCCCTCTTAGGGCTTTCGGGTCATGATGGTGCTACCAGAGCCCAGAAGTGGAACCGCAGTGGGAACTGCCCTCCAGGGGCCCAATCCCAGAAGAGACGGTGCTAGGGCTGGAGATGATTCCAGAAGCCCAGAGAAAGAAGAAGAGAAATAGCCAGCTTCTCTCCTCTTGAATCTTCTGCCAATGTCTCCCATTGGCTGAAACCACTTGGAAGCCGAAG
>CM052807.1:108986311-109017187 GCA_028533885.1 Nasua narica | reverse complement strand
GCAAAGGATCCTGGGGAGTGTAGTCCCTTGAGGTGATGAGTACAGCAGGAGATGACCTTGGAGTGGACTTGTGAGAAGGAATAGGCAAAAAATAGGCAAAAGGTCCAGTAAGGAGGCAGTGATGAAACAGGAGGGGAGCTTAAAGAAGGCTCAGTTACCAGGACAGTTACAAAGGGACAAAGGGAAGTTGTTGAAGGAAAGAGAGCTCACTTCCATTCAGGATGATCCTCGGTTTGACTGAGCGTCTGAGATTAGGCGTGTTTTTCCACGGAGACGGAGAGAAAGCACACCCCCGGGGAAGCAAACAGTCCGGAAGAAGGCACTGTAATAGGAAACACCTGTACCTTCAGGGGACTTGGGCACAAGTACACAAAGACAGGTTTTTAACGGGCACTGGTGACCTCTGCAGGATTTTGAGGAAGGGAGTGCTGGTCAGAGCTGGGCACAAAGTCACTTTCAGGACTCCAGTTGCTTATGGGGTAACTTGGTCTTGAGAAAGCAGAAGAAGCCCATCCGTGGCCCCAGTACCTACTGAGGGGATGCGGTGGGGTCCTGTGCCCCTTCTTCCCTCTAGGAACCAGATGTCTGCAGCCAAGAGCTCTCCTACACGATCAGGGGGTGGGGGATGGCTTCAAGTCTACCCAGCGGGGCTCGGGCCACAGACAGCAGCACCCCGTTGGCCCTTCAAGGCCAGAGAGGCAGTGTGGCTTCTTGGTTAGACGTGAAAATATATTTGTCCGAGGCCCTCTGTGGAGACACACTCCCTCCTGCTGCCCTTGGCTTCTGTGTGTCCCCCCAGGTCTGGCCCCTGCCCTTCCATGCAGTGGGTTAGACAGTGTCCATGGACAACCTTCCATGCTGGTTTCTCCCTGGGCTCGGGGAGAGGCACCTGCTGGAGTCTGGGGCTGGGCAGGAGAGACGCGGGCAGGCATTTCTTCCCTGCTCCCTCCCTGTCAGCCTCAGGGGGCTTCCCTGTCTGAGCTCGCAGGACAATAGACCCCCACCATTGCTAGTCTGGCTGCTTCACCCAACCTCTGTGAACAATCCTCTCATGAAGCGTTTCCGGCAAACTCTCCGAATGTCCCATTCCTTTCCCGCCAGGGCTATGACTGAGCCAGCATCCTGAGGATTCTTGAAGAGTCAGAAAATCTCTACGGACGGGACATCACAGCCCAGATGTCATCAGCACTGAGAAGGACATTGGCCACCCCTGGGTCTGACTTTTGTCATTTTTGCCTTGGAAGGAACTGAAGCCCGCGTCACAACTAAGTTGTGGCTGGATGAGAGAAGACTTATCCCAGAGTATTTCCACAGCATTACACCCATTTTTTGCCTGAAGTAAAAATAATTATTTTTTTGGTATTCAATTACCTCTTGTAAAACTAAAAAAAAAAAAAATTGTTTCATCAAAGCAGAACTGCGTTATGTAACCTACAGATTCAATAAGCTGCTATTAAGTATAACATGCACTGAAGATAACAGTAATTTATGTTTTGTCATATTGCCTGGTTTACATTGAAGTTTGGTGTGTTTATAGAATAAAAAATTCCCTTTCCGTACCCTGTGTCTGTTGAGTCAACCTTTCTTGTCAGCACAATTTAAAAGAGCGGCTAGCGTGATAAATTGTAACCTTTTCTAGGAACACAAAACGGACCCTGCACCTGCCAGCAACCAGCAGACCTGGTTCTTGAGGAAGATTCGAATGATTTCTCTCCCAGCTTTGTCAAAATGAATGTCGCTAACTGTCTGCCCAGTTCTTGACATTTCCGAAAACTCTTTCCCACCGCAGGGGTGGTTCCCAGGAACTAAGAGTATAAGGTGATCCTGTGTCTCTGGCCAGAGAGGATCGCACCAAGGGATACGAGGTCCCTGACTCAAACCAGGCAACCAAATTCTCTTCCCCAGGGATTTGGACGTAGGAGAGGAAGACCACTGAAGAGGAGGGCACGGGGTACACGAGTCATGTGGCCCAGAAACTGCAGAGCTGTGGGTGGCTATTTCCCGTCACCAACTAGAGAACGGAGAACTCGGAACCACAAAGTTGGAGCAGAAGTACAGTCTCTGTTACCAACAATCCCCACCAAGAATTGACCACCTTCCGGTCCTAGCATTGTGGCGCCTCTCCCGAATCAGGATACTGTCTGCTTTTATTTTGGTTAAAGCATAAGTCGGTTCCTGCAAGTTAAAAAACAAAACAAAACAAAACAAAACAAAAAAACACTCTTGCTATTCACCTGCCCTAAAGCACTTCCATTCAACTATGAAGAGAGACAAACACAAGTTCCTCGAGAGACAAACACAAGTTCTAAGCTGAACGCAGACTCAGAATCTGTCCTGTGGGTCATGGCACATCTGATGGGCTAGGTTTCCTTAGGTGACCTGCACGAGTTGGCTCAGAAAAACCCCATGTCGCCCTAGTAAAGGGAGAGTTTCCTTTTAAAAACGTTTACCTTTTACCCAACGGGTAGAGACCACTTACCAAGAGCCCGCTATGTTCCAGGTTTTCCCACAAGCTGCATCATTCAATTCCCAGGAAATTTAGGAGGTTCAGATCTTTACTCCTCCCCAAGCGCTTGCAGATGAAAAAAGGACAGTGAAAGAGATCAACGACAGTGAAAGCGTATGAAGCAAGATGAAATAGCAAGTGTGTGCTAGAGGCTAAACTTGGAGATGGGACACTACACGCAGAGCACTAATTCATTCGTTTCTCCCGCCTTGAGGAAGCTACTCGACTCTTCCCTCACTTCCGGCCTCAGCCATCTTTCTAGGGCTTTCGGGCAGAGGCAGAGTTCTTTTCCACCCAGTTTGCCCACTGGTTCTCCGGTTTTACTATGATCAGAACCTCCTGGAAGGCTTATTATAACCCAGATTAATGGGCTCTCCTATCAGGGCACCTGACTCACTAGGTCTTGGGTAGGGACTGAGATTTATACTTCCATCCAGTTCCCAGATGATACTGACTGATGCTGCTGGTCTGGGGACCGCAGTTTAAGAAACGGGTTCAACGCTTTCACCGGACAGGTGAAGACACCAAGGTTCGGAGGGTGCAAGCCACCTTCCCAAGGCCGCACAGGGAGCAGTGGCCCCTGACAGCTCAGACCTGCAACTCCTTGTCCCATCTTTGATTCCTCCTTATCCTGCTCATGCACCTTTCAGGGTGACCACGAAGGTGCAGATAAGTAGAGCAGGTAATTTTTCAGCTCTTCTGGGAAAGAATAATTCAGGATGCAATTTGGAGGTAGAGTAAAAGCTAGAAGTTTGGCTTCCTAACTCTTGGGACTATCGGCCCTTTCTCTGTTCCATGATGTTCTCTCTTAGGGATGAGAATAGTGAGTTGTGGCATTTCTGAGTAGTAGGACAAGCACCCTTTTCCCAGAGTTCATGTCCTCATCTCAATTAGGAAGCTCTGCCGGTTACTGATCAGGAACAATTTGGGCAACTTTAGTTAATTTCTATGACCTTCTCCATCTGCCTGTGAGAAAAGAGTCATAGTGACTCTCGTGAGACAGTGGGGGGGGGGTAGTGAGCCTACCGTGATATTAAGTAATATCTAACAGAGCCGTCGCTAGTGAGCTGGGTCCTGAAGAACTGCTCATCTCCCCCACCCCTCCTTCAAGAACAGAACAAATACAGCTGCCAACTGCAATAATAATAATAGATGAGAGTAAGAAGAGAGCGTCAGCCCTTAGAGATCATCTAGTTCAACCCAAGCATTTTGTAGAAGGAGAGGTGGACGCGCGAAAATGCCAGCTGGGTAGATCGGAGAAGTTTTCAAGGATAAGGTTGCACAGTCTCCTCTACGTTTTGTTTTTCTTCCTGGAACAGAGTGTGTGTACTAATGCAATGGTCCTGCCTGAGAGCTTGAAATTAGATCAAATGAGTCCTCGGTGTTATTAGGCAATAAAATAAAAAATCTTATACACTGACTAACCATAGAAGATCGCTTACACTTCTGAGTGTCAAGTCTGAAGTGTCAAGCACTATATGAGACGCTTCACTTGTTTTATCCAAACAACAACCCTGAGGTGAGGATATTGCTGCTCTGGTTTGCAAATATGGGAGGAAAAAGGAAGCTCAGGGAGATAGAGTAGCTGGGCCTCAGGGCCTAAAAGATAGTAAGTCGTGGAAGCAGGGTTTGAATCAGGTCTGTCTGGATATGGAGCTCTTAATCTTGCATGTTTACCACTCGCTCTCTCACTCCTGAATGATATATCAAGGCTTTTCCCTTGTGATGTACAAGGATGTCTTTGTGTGTACACACGGATGCCCCATATATACCAAGGACCCCTTGACCATCTAGCACCCAAACAAGGGTGTCATTTGCATGCAAACTTCACCTTCAGCTCACATTGGCATCATTGGGTAGCATAGCCAGGCCTCCTCTAGCTCTCTGAGAATGGGCCATTCCATCACGAATGAAATGGAGATGTTCCAGGAGCCATGACTTTCACCCATAGCCGCTACCTATACTGAAGATGTTGCACTCCATTCGGCTGTGTACACTGAGGGGTCTGCAGATCGGCAGATCAACAGGGGCTTGTCTGATTGTCTGAGCTGGGTCCTGAGCAGAAAAGTCAATTATAGAGAAACAGCCAACACTTGGGAATATCTCCTTCCCGCGGGTTATCAGACCTTGACATAACCAGAGGGAATGGTAGTCAAGTGGAAGTGTCATGACGCTAAAAAGGAATAGGCTTCGTTAAGTTCATTCCATTTTATCTCTGAGGGATAGAAATAGGGCCATGAGATTGAAATCGCGAGGAGTCAGATTTGACTCCACACACAAAGGAACTTCTTACTCATCACAAGTGCGCAAAGGTGGAAAGAGTACCTGTGTGGGTAGAGAGGTCCCTGCCACTGGAAGCGTATGAATACGGCTTGCATGGATGCTTTCAGGAGATGTTGAAGATGGCATTCAATCAACGCGTAGATGGTTGTAACGCTAGAATTTTTTTCTCTTGCAACACGGGTAAGGTTCTGGTAGCATTATAGCCAAGAATTCTGGAAATACCCAAATCATAGCCTCATCTCAGTTCTTGAGAAAACTTATGAGGAACAATGGCAAATGGGAAGCAAAAAGAATACTATATAATTGATTGGGCTAGCATGTTTTACCCCAAAGGAAAAAATCTAGTATCCCTAGATTATAACAGAAGCCTCAACTACACACTCATTAGGATTTCTACCTTTCTACAAGCCCCAGTGGATCTTAAAAATGCAAGCCCTCTGGCTTGGTGGACTGGTCATGAAAAGAAACCCATGACATGTTTTTCACATGCAGGGAACAAAGGAAAGCAGATCACAATATCTGGATATTAAGTGGCTTCTAGCTTGGCTTCCAACACAGCTGCATGGAGGAAGCATGGCGGGAAGACCCATGTGCACTTATGTAATGTTTTGATGCACATGACAAGCAAATGTGGTACGATGTGTGGTCTGGATTGGGACCATCATTGGTAACTCCCATGTCCTTGTGGAGGATTGGCAGGGATGTAAGAGAGGAAATTTCCCCTTCCATTTGAACCTCTTCTTTTTGGGGCATAATGAATGTATTCAACCATAGAAGGGCCGATGAGTAGAAGCTGCAGTGAGCTGAAGTTTTGAATCAACTTTAGGGAGGAGTTTCTGATGTAGTTGCTCCAAAATGGAATAGGCTGCCTATTACAGCACAAGTTCTTAGAGCAGGGACACTTTCTTTCTTATCTCTGTATAATATCTAGTACAAGGCTTGTTGTGGAGCAAAAAAAAATCTATTGTTGGGGAATTTTGTGTTGAATTTGGGCTGACTACATCTCCACAAAGGCCAGAAGACCATTCAGAAGGCTCCAGAGGAGCATCTCACATGAAATTGGTCATCACATTACAAAGACTGTAAGTCATCCATATCTAAAAGTCAGGGGCGTATTTGTGTATTTCAAGAGGAATCAACACTGAAAAAATAAAATTAAATTAACTGATTAAAAAAAATCGAGAGGAATCAGGCATATTGTGAGCCCTGGCACTAGTCGAACTATAAAACTAATATTCTAAAGTCATTGTTAGAGTTTTTAATGGATGAGGGAAATTGGAATTATCTGGAATGGTAGGAAAAGTTTGGGTCAGAAGTCAGAGAGACCTGGGTTGTGGTAATGATTGAATGAGATAATAGAAGGCGACAGGTTGTAATGGAGACTTGCCTAGGCTGGTGTGTTGGGACTGGCCTGGTTCAGAAGACCATGTCTGCCACCACAAAAGAAGTAGAGTTCAGATGAGAGGTCAAAGATGAAGGGGGCTCAGGCTGGAGAGCATCCAAGCCAGAAATAGGTACATAGATATTGACTATGAGACAAACCTATGGTCACAATTTGGGAATTCCCAAGTAATATCTTCATTCTCTCTCATGGCTGAGCAGTCATAAATGTAGCCTTAAAATATCATATCTAGAGTGTCTTGGGTAGAATGGACACCTTGACGATATTAGGTCTTCCAATCCATGAACACAGGAGATCTTTCTATTTATTTTTATTTATTGTTTGTTTCAAATTTTTATTTAAATTCTAATTAGTTAATATATAGTATAATATTGGTTTCTGGAGTAGAATTTACTGATTCATCACTTACATATAACACCCAGTGCTCATCACAAGAAGTGCCTTCCTAATACCCATCACCCATTCACCCATCCCCCCTCCAGCAACCTTCGGTTTGTTCTCTATCATTAGGAATCTCTTAGGGTTTGCCTCCCTGTCTCTCTCTTTTTTTCTTTCTTCCCCTATGTTCATCTGTTTTCTTTCTTGAATTCCTCATATGAGTGAAATCATATAGTGTTTGCCTTTCTCTGACTGGTTTATTTCACTTAGCATAATACATTCTAGTTTCATCCATATCAGTGCAAATGGTGAGATTTCATTCTTTTCATGGCTGAGTAATATTCCATTTTATATATATCCCATTTATATATATTTTATATATATTCCATTATATATATTACATATGATATATGTGCATATATGGTATATATACTATATATCATATATACATGTATATATGTATGTATACATACATATATGTATGTGTGTGTGATATGGTATATATATGGTGTGTGTGTGTGTGTGTGTGTGTGTATATATATGGTACCAGATATGGTGTGTGTACCATATATATGGTGTATATATATATATATATATATATACACACACACACACCCCATATCTTCTTTATCCATTCATCAAGTTTTTTTATTATGCTATGTTAGTCACCATACAGTACATCATTAGTTTTTTTTTAAATTTTATTTATTTATTTGATACAGAGAAAGAGATCACAAGTAGACAGAGAGGCAGGCAGAGAGAGAGGAGGAAGCAGGCTCCCCGCTGAGCAGAGAGCCCGATGCGGGGCTCGATCCCAGGACTCTGAGATCATGACCTGAGCGGAAGGCAGCAGCTTAACCAACTGAGCTACCCAGACGCCCCCATCATTAGTTTTTGATTTAATGTTCCATGAGTCATTGTTTGCATATAACACCCAGTGCTCCATGCAATATGTGCCCTCCTTAATACTCATCACTGGACTAACCCATCTCCCACACCTTCCCCTCCACTCCCCAAACTGAAACCCTCAGTTTGTTTCGCATAGTCCATAGTCTGACAAAATACACCATCTTTTCCTGATTAAAACTCTTCAGAGTGTAGGGATAGAGGGAACATTCTTCAATTTCATAAAAACCATCTATGAAAAACCCATAGCAGATATCATTCTCAATGGGAAAAAGCTGAGAGCCTTTCCCTTAAGATTAGGAGCACAACAAGGATGCCCACTCTCTCCACTGTTGTTCAACATAGTACTAGAAGTCCTAGCATCAGGAATCAGACAACAAAAAGAAATAAGACATATTCAAATTGGCAAAGAGGTCAAACTCTCTCTTCACAGATGACATGATACTCTATATGGAAAACCCAAAAGACTCCACCCCCAAATTACTAGAACTCCATACAGCAATTCAATAATGTGGAAGGATACAAAATCAATTCATAGAAATCAGTTTCTTTTCTATACACTAACAATGTAACTATTGAAAGAGAAATTAGGGAATCAATTCCATCTGCAATAGCAACAAAAACCATAAGATAATTTGGAATAAGCCTAAGCAAAGAGGTAAAAGGTCTATACTGTAGAAAATACAGAACACTTATCAAAGAAATTGAAGAAGACAGAAAAAATGGAAAAACATTCCATGCTTATAGATTGGAAGACATTGTTAAAATGTCTATGCTGCCCAGAGCAACCTATACTTTCAATGCCATCCCGATCAAAATACCATTGGCATTTTTCAAAGTACTGTAACAAACAATCCTAAAATTTGTATGGAAGAGAAGACGTTTAATCACCATGGAATTGTTGGGGGAAAAAAAAACAAAACCTAGAGCTGGGACCATCACGTTGCCTGATTTCAAGCTATATTACAAAGCTGTGATCACCAAGACAGCAAGGTACTCACACAAAAACAGACATATAGATCAATGGGACACAATAGAGAGCCCAGATATGGATCCTCAACTCTATGGCCAACTAATCTTTGACAAACCGAGAAAAAATATCCAGTAGAAAAAAGATAGTCTCTTCAATAAACAGTGCTGGGAAAATTGGACAGCCAAATACAGAATAATGAAACTTGACCTTTCTCTTACACCATACACAAAGATAAACTCTAAATGGATGAAAGACCTCAATGTGAGACAGGAATCCATCAAAATCCTAGAAGAGAATGTAGGCAGTAACCTCTTTGACATCAACAAAACAAAGAAGCAACCCACAGAATGGGAGAAGATATTTGCAAATGACATTATAGATAAAGGAATTGTATCCAAGATCTAGAAAGAACTTCTCAAACTCAACACCCAAAAAACAAATGATCAAGTCAAAAAATGGGCAGAAGACATGAACAGGCACTTTTCCCAAGAAGACAAATGGCTAACAGACACATGAAAAAATGTTGAACATCATTAGCCATCAGGGAAATTCAAATCAAAACCACATTGAGATATCTATTCATCAACTGAGTGAAGCTGAAACACTTTCTTACACCATACACAAAAATAAATTCAAAATGGACAAAAGACTTAAATGTGAGACAGGAAACCATCAAAATCTTAGAGAAGAGGTTGCTTAGAGGCAGCAACCTCTCTGATATTGGCCATAACAACTTCTTTCAAGATATATCTCCAGAGGCAAGGGAAACAAAAGCAAAAATGAACTTTTGGGACTTCATCAAGATAAAAAGCTTCTGCACAGTGAAGCAACAATCAACAAAACTAAAAGGCACCCTACAAATGGGAGAAGAAGGGCTCCTGGGTGGCTCAGTGGTTAAGCATCTACCTTTGGCTCAGGTCATGATCCCAGGGTCCTGGGATCAAGCCCCACATCAGGCTCCCTGCTCAGCGGGAAGCTTGCTTCTCCCTCTCCCACTCCTCCTGCTTGTGTCCCCTCTCTCGCTGTGTCTCTCTCTGTCAAATAAATAAATAAAATCTTAAAAAAAATGGAGAAGATATTTGCAAATGACATATTTGATAAAGGGTTAGTATCCAAAGTCTATGAAGAACTTATCCATCTCAACACCCCGAAACCAAATATTTCTGTCTTTTAATTTCTTTCATCAATGTTTTACAGTGTTCAGTGTTCAAATCTTTCACTTCATTGATTAAGTTTATTCCTAAGCCATGTATTTTTTTGATGCTATTATTAATGGGATTGTTTTCTTAATTTCCTTTTCAGATGGCTTATGATTAGTGTATAGAAATGCAACTAATTTTTGTATGTTGATTTTGCACCTTACAACTTTGTGGAATTTGTTTACTAGTTCTATCAGTGTTGTTTTTTTGTTTGTTTTGTTTTGGTTTGGTTTGGTTTGGTTTGGTTTTTTTTGTGTGGGTTTTTTAGAGTTTTCTATATATAGAATCATGTCATCTGCAAACAAAGACACTTGTACTTCCTTTTTGTTTTGGATTCCTTTTATTTCTTTTTCTTGCCTAATTGCTCTGGCGAGGACTTCCAGGACTATGTTGAATAGAAGTCGCAAGGGTGGGTATCCTTGTCTTGATCCTGATCTTGGAGGAAAAGGTTTTAATTTTTTGCTATTAAACATGATGTTAGCTGTGATCTTTTTACATGCAGCCTTTTAATACACTGAGGTACATTCCTTCTATACCTGGTTTGTTGAGTGTTTTTATCAGAAAAGGGTGTTGGATTTTGTCAAGTGCTTTTTCTGCACCTAGTGAGATGATCACGTGATTTTTATCATTCATTCTATTAATGTGATGTATAGTATTTATTGATTTGTGTATGTTGAAACCTCCTTGCATTCCAGGGATAAATGCCACTTGATCATGGTGTATTATCCTTTTATTGTGCTGTTAAATATGGTGTGCCTAGTTTTAGTGGGCTTTTGAGGATTTTTGCATCTATGTTCACCAGGGATATTGACATGTAATTTTCTATTCTTGTAGTATATTTGTCTGGCTTTGGTATCAGAATAATGCTGGCCTCATAAAATGAGTTCCAATGGCCATTTTTACATAAATTGAATAAAAATTCTAAAATTTATATGGAACCACAAAAGAC
Source organism: Nasua narica (assembly GCA_028533885.1). Taxonomy (NCBI): domain Eukaryota; kingdom Metazoa; phylum Chordata; class Mammalia; order Carnivora; family Procyonidae; genus Nasua; species Nasua narica. The sequence continues at coordinate 109,006,591 of CM052807.1, read as the reverse complement.
CCGGAATAGCCAAAGTGATCTTGAAAGGGTGATCTTGAATAAGAAGAACAAAACTGGAGGCATCATACTTCCTGATTTCAAAATATGTTAAAACACTATGGTACTGGCACAAGGACAGACCTATGGGCAATGGAATAGAATAAAGAGCTCAGAAATAAACCCACAAATATAAGATCAACTGATCTTTGACAAAGGTGCCTGGAATACATAATGGAGAAAGGATAGCCTCTTAAACAAATGGTGTTGTGAAAACTGGATAGCCATGTGCCAATAAAATAAAATAAAATTTAAAAATAAAGGAAAAGAAAAAAAAGAAATCAGACCCCGACTTTACATTATACACAAAAATCAATGCAAAGTAGATTAAAGAAACTATAAAACTCATAAAAGAAAACAGAAGGGAAAACCTTCTTGACATTGATCTTGGCATGATTTCTTGGCCATGACATCAAAAGCACAGGCAACAGAAGCAGAAATAGACAGGTGGGACTACATCAAACTCAAAATCTTCTGCACAGACAAGGAAACAAGTAGCAGAATGAAAAGGCAATATATATATAATGGGAGAAAATATTTGGAAACCATATATCTGATAAGAAGTTAATACCCAAAGTATATATCGAACTCCTACAACTCAATAACAAATAGAATAAAATAAAATAAAATAAAACAAAACAACTTGATTAAAAAATGGGCAAGGACTCAAACAGATATTTCTCCAAAGACATTTAAGTGGCCAACAAGTACATGAAAAGATGCTGTACATCACTCATCAAAAGGGAAATGTAAATCAATACTTTAGTGAGATATCATCTCATATAGGTAGGATATCTATCATATAGGTAGGATGGTTATTATTAAAAAAAAAGATAACGTGTGTTGGTGAGGGTGTGGAGAAATGGGAACCCTTTGCACTGCTGATGGGAATATGAAATAGTGAGGTAGCTATAGAAAACAGTATGAAGTTCCTCCCCCCAAAATAAATAAATAAAAGTAGAACTAGTGTATGAATTGAAATCAGGATCTTGAAGAGGTAACTGCACTCTCATGCTCATCGCATTATTCAAAGTAGCCGAGAAACAGGAACAACCCAAATGTCCATTGACAGGTGAGTGGATAAAGAAAATGTGGTATACATATAAGGGAATATTGCTCAGCCTTAAAAATAAGGAAATCCTGCTGTTTGCAACAACAGGGATCAACCTGGAGGATATTGTGCTAAGTGAAATAATCTAGTCATAGAAGAACAAATACTACAGGATTCCACTTACATGAAGTATCCAAAGTAGTCCACCTCATGGACACAGAGAATATAACAGTCATCACCAGGAGCTGGAAGCTGGGATAAGTGGGGAGTTGTTGTTCAATGGGTATAAAATTTCAGTTGTGTTAAATGAATGAGTCCCAGAGATCTGCTGTACAACACAGAGCTTATAGTTAATGATATGGTGCTTTTCAAAATTTGTTAAAGGGGGCAGATCTCATGTTACGTGTTCTTCCCACAAAACAAAACCAAAACAGAGAGACAACAAGGAAACTTGGGAAGGTATTGAGTGTGGTGATGGTATCACAGGCACTGCATATGGCCAGCTCATCGGATGAATTTCCAAAGAAACATACAGAACATTACCTACATGCTATTCCACCTTTATCAATTATACCTCAATAAAGATGTTCTGTATGTCCCCCCGCTTTTTTAAAAAAAACACTTTTCTGTGTTTTCCATTCTTTCTACACTGAGCATGATTCCCAAATTTTTACCACCACTTTGAACTCCTTTGAACTTCAGACTCACATATCCAACTGCATCCTGGATGTTTGTACTTGGATATTTAGTGAATAATATCACCCCTCCACTCAAATCCTTCCATTGGCTTCTCTTCTTACTCAAAGGATCACATCCTTAGACAACTATTTATAAGCCCTACATGACCTTGTATGGTCATTTCTGCCATCCCATGCCCAGCACCACTATCTTTCAGACCTCTCATCCACTGAACTACGTTCACACTAACCTCCTTGCTCTTCCCCGGGCATGCTATGTACCATCTTGCTTTTTAACCTTTGCACTTGCTGTTGCCACTCCCTTGATTCCCTTCCCTCAGATAGTCCCATGGCTTCTCCATCACATCCCTCTGGTTAGTACAGAATTCCTATGTCCCACATTTACCTTCAAGCACTTCTTCCCTTGCTACCATTCTTTTTCTCCATAATGTATATTGTCATCTCACACATTATATGCTTCTATTTACCATCCATCTTCTCCACTAAAATGTAAGCTTTGTGAGGGCAGGAACTTTGTTTTGTTACCAGCTGTATACCCCAGGGCCTTGGCTGGCACCCAGCAAGTGGATCAGTAAATATTTGTTGAGTGAATGTGCAAGCAAACCATTTTTAACCAGAAAGAGTAAATAAAAGCCAAAAAGTGGCAGAGAAGCAAATGTTCCTTTAAAAAAAAAAAGCACTTGGCAGTGGTGCAGAAGATACTCACATACAGACATGTCAAATTTTGGGACCATATTAATGACAGCCGTGATTTGAGCAACATCTCTCATGTATTAAGCTCCTTGCTGTGAATTCAATTGGCGCTCTCAATCGTTGGCACGAATTGATTCGTTTCTCACTTACAAAATAAAATTCCCTTTAAAAAAAACCATCCCTACGTCACTGATAACAATAAAAAAAATCAACTTTTAAATCAACTTTTAAGAGAAAGCTGATGTAACAAAATTGCTATGTTTTATTTTTTTGCAGAACTTTACAGTTTTCAAAGATCACACGCATCCTTGATCTTGCAGCCACTCTATTGAGGAACTTTATTCATTCCCATTTTATGGTCAGAGCCACAAAGGCTCATAAAGGTGAAGATGACTTGCCCAAAGTCGCAGCCGAGCAGAAGGGTCAATGTCAAGGCCTCCAGACCCCAGGACCCGTGATCTCTTCTACTCCTGGAGTTACTTCACCCTCTGTAAGGTACCGTGTGACATCAAGTCGCATGACTGAAAATTCTTTACAAATGACAATGCGAGTGAGGTGCTGTGATTATTTTTATGGTCACTAATGCTACCATCCTGATGGCTTATTTGGAAAACCATGGCCTCATCCAGGAGTGAAGGGTCTGGACTAAGCCGTCTCCCTAGGTCTTTTTTAGCCTTGATGCATGGTGATTTATTTTCCTTTAAGATCCTCTGGCATTCCTAAATGGGCCTGGGCAAGTCCTTCCAGAACAGATCAAAGAAAAGGCTGTCAGGGATGAGAGCCAAACATGAGAAAATGAAGCACCTCTGAAAAGTAATTATTTCAGAGCAGGAGAAGCCAGCGAACAAAGACACCACACTTGAGAGTTTCAAATCAAAGTGTCTCTTCAACCATGGCTTTCATGGAAGGCACTCGTGAATCGGGGCATCTAGGAGGGAACAAGCAACAACCTCCAAGGGGGTTGGGGCTAAGGCGGATCACAGAGGCTGAGCTAAGCCAGCCTGACGGGATGTAGAAGGTTGACTTTGTTCTACTGAAAGGCAGCAGCGTGGGGCGTGTCCATTATTTATCAATTCATTTCAACAAATGCTTATGGAATGCCTACATGAGCCAGGCACTCTCTCAGAGATAATTCATTTTCTAGTTGTGATAAGAAGGAAGCTAAGAGGAAACAAATTAACCAAGATGGTGTGATCGCTCAGTGACTTAACCAGTCAGCTTCTCTCTTAAAGACTTGGAAGGAGCCACAAAGGTGCCTACAGGCCTGGGTGCACTGAAGAAAGATGCATTCGTTGGTGGGGATATACTTGTATTGATTTGCTGGGGCTGCTGTAACAAACACCACAAACTGAATTTCTTAAACAACAGAAATTTAGTGTCTCACAGCTCTGGAGGCTAAAAGTCTTAAGTCAAGGTGTCAGAGGGATTGATTCCTTCTGAGGTTGCAAGGTGAGGATCTGTCCCCCGCCTTTCTCCTTAGCATGTGGGTGCCATATTCCCTCTGCGTCCCTTCACATTGTCCTCCCTCCATGTGTTGCTTTGTGTCCAAATTTTCCCTTTTTATGAGGACATAGGGGTTGGGCTGCTCTCCTCTCCACCCTGACAATGATCTCACCTTACTTTACTACTTCTGTGAAGACTCTGCAGCCACATAAAGTCACATCTGAGCCACTGGGGTTAGACCTTCAACATGAGAATTTGGGGGCAGACATAATTCAACCCATTGCATACCCCTTTGCAGGTAAAACCAGCCACTGGTAGAGAGTGGACAATGAGGTGGTTTAGTTTCCTGCTGCTGAAATTGAGTAAGAACCTAGCATTCTATCAAGCACTGGGTATATTCACAGATGACTGGGACATGGCCTGCCCTGAACAGTAATTGCATCCATGTCACAATCTTTAGTGAGCTTTCCACTAGAGCCAGGACCTAGGCATCTAAATGAGAATAATTCTGCAAGAACTAGGTAGGGAGAAAATTCAACTAATCTAAGGTTGAGACCCCAGGGAAAATATCACTTTGGGGGTGACATCTGAACTAAATCATGAAGAAGGAATGGGAATTATCCAAATGTGACTGAGGTGCCCATTCTCCTCTGTAACAGTCAGGGTTCTCCAGAGGAACATAACTGTTAGGAAGGGCATGTATGTATGTAGATGGAGAGATCTATCTATCTATCTATCTATCTATCTATCTATCTATCTATCCATTCATCCATCCATCTATCCCTTCAACCCTCCATCCCTCTTTTCATCTATCTATCCATTCATTCATCTATCCATCCCTCCTTCCAGCCATCCACCCATCTATATCTATCTATCTATCCATCCATCCATCCATCCATCATCTAGAGATTGATGTGTGTTAAGGAATTGGCTCACATGATTGTGGAGGCTGGCAACTCCAGAATCTGCAGGGTAGACCAGAAGGCTGGAGACCCAGGAAGAGCTGATATTGCAGTATAAGTCCAAATGCAGACTGTAGGCAGAGTTTCTTTTTCCTCAGGGGAGGTCAGTCTTTTTTCTCTTAAACTGATTAAATGAGGCCCACACACATTATGGAAGATAATCTGCCTTACTTGGAGTCTACTTGATTTAAATGTTAACCTCATTTAAGAGATACTTTCAGAGCAACATCTAGACCAGTGTTTGAGCAAATATCCTGGTACTGTGGCCTAGCCAAGTGGATCAATGAATTAACCATCATACCCTCCGTTTCCTGTGTATTAGAGGACACGGAGTATGCTAGCTTTCTTTCGTCTTGCTCTCAGACAAAATCAAAGGTACATCCTGTCCATTCCACTTAGCCTCTGGTGTCCTCTAGGGTCGCTCACCAATGACCTGGATGCCGGGAGGCATCTTTACATGGCGGTTGGTCATCTAGTGCGTGAAGTCTCCTAGCGCATGCAGAAAATTGATTACACCTACTTGATGAGAGACAAGCTCCCAAAACCCAGTGCGATGTCCCCTCTCCCATGATTCCCAGACGCTCCATGTGCAAGATCTGAGAGCAAAGACCATTACTGCTCTGGTTGATGAGACTAGCCTGGGGAGACATCCTTTCCTTGGACTCTTCCATATGGCCCCTCACAGTAGAGGTGTCCCCCCACTGGTCTAGCACTTTCTCTTTCCCTACCAATATTAGGACTACTCCCAGGAAACAAATCTCTCAACCAATTTATTCCACTTCTTCATAGCAGCCAACACTACCTGGCATTAAATTAATGTGTTCTTTCTGTCTTCTTCACTAGAATATAAGGAAACCAAAAATAAACCTTTAATTTTTTTGTTCACTGCAATTTCCCTAGTATCTAGAAGAATGTCTGGCACGTGGTAGGCGCTCAATAAATAATTATGGAAGGGAGGAAGGGATAGAGGGAGGAAGGAAGGAAGGAAAAGGAGGAAGAAAGGGAAGGATAATCCTCAGACCCAATGCCCCTTCCCCTCCCAGCATATTCTTAGGGGCACATTTCCCTGTTAATCTCTTTCTTTCTGATTCCCTGGCTCATTAGTAAATGATCCTGGACCTCAGTAACAGTAATCATTAATACTTTTCTAAGTGATTTATAGTAAATCCTTGTGACAATCCTATGAGGTCGATAGTTTTATCATCTCTACTTTACGAAGAAACGGAGGCACAGAGAGATGATTAAACTCACAAAGGCTACATACTGGTACTTGGGGCAAAGCTTGGATTGGAGCTTAGTAGTCTGGATGCAGTGTCTGTTCTTTTAACCATTGCATTATTCACACACACACACGCACACGCATGAATGCATGCACGCGCGCACACACACACTCGCATGCACACATATACACACACACTACAGAATCACTTGTTTTCTCTTCCCTTGAAGGAATTTCCTTCTTTTGTATAAGCTACTTCTGGGTAGCTTTGTAGCTACTCAAAAAAAATTTTTTTTTGATGCCGAGTTACCCCAATTCCAAAAAGGTTGGCAGAAGGATTTCTACAGCTCTGAAAACTCACAGAGTGATTTCTCAGTGGGTCACTGGGTCACACCTCCTTCCATGTGCCCTGGGCCATCAGTATCACCTGGTCTACTGCTATTGGAAATAGCGGTCCACACACAAGTGTTACAAATTGCACTGATGCTGTGGAAGGGTCTTAGGACCCCAGTTCTTTTATTCTTTACGGTCGAGTCACATATTTTGGGAGAGAAGTCTCCCAGTGACGTTTATTTTTTAAAAGTAGCAGCATTCCTACCCTATGACCTGTATTTGGCAAGCTGCAAATGTACTTAATAGAAAAAAAGATTCTTAAAATGTTTACGTATTATTCATAGTGCCTAAAACAAGTCTGAGCACATATGACATATGCTAAATAGAGTAATAAATAATTGTACCGTGACTCATGAGAATATTTCTACCCACCCAGTGCATCAAGCTGTGAGGATCTCGGTGTATTTATGCTGAGTCACTGAATCATCTGACTCCATTCATGAGCCATATTGCCAATGGAAGTGTCCAAACTATAAATTCCTTAACACAGCTTTCAAATATTCTCCCAGTGTGGGGACTCCTGAGTGGCTCAGTCAGTTGAGCGTTTGACTCTTGGTTTTAGCTCAGGTCATGATCAGGGTCATGAGTTTGAGCCCCGTGTTGGGCTCCACACTGGGTATGAAGCCTGCTTGGGATTCTCTCTCTCCCTCTCCCTCAGCCCCTCCCTCCACTCCCAGGTGTACTTGCGCGCTCTCTCTCTCTCTCAAATAAAATAAATAAGTAAATAAGATCTTTAAAAAAAATATACTCTCCCAGTCTGGCCCATTTACTTGTCCAGCCATATAGTTTGCCAGTTTCACATGTTTTCCTAAAATACCATGTATTTTTACAACTTTGTAATTTTGCTTATATTAGTGCCTCATAGAATGGCCATCTCTTGTTTATCTCAGTCCACACAACTCCTAGTTATTCTTCAAAACCCAGGTCAATAATGGCTTTCTCCATGTAGTATTTACTGACAACTCTAGAGTCGATTTTTCCACTCTGTATCCCCCTAATTCTTGGTACCTAAGCTAATGACAGCATAAAACAATGCATCATGATTTTTAAAAAGAAACATTCATCCACACTAAGGCATGGGCGATGTATTCACGAAATCTTTTTTGAATAATTGTACTGCTCTCATTTCCTTAAAAAAAAAATCAAGCTGGTAAAGAATGGCACATAGAAAATCCTAATATAGTAATCAGAACCATCTGGATGCTTTGGCTATGTAGCCATCGGACACCCTCCATGAACTACTGACTGACAATCAAACACAAAACATATTCGACATATTGAGCAAGCTATGAATTCAAAAACCCTGGAAGAAAATTGGTCATAACTCCCTAAACTCTACTGGGTTGGATTATAAAACCCAAAATGTGTTTTATTGTCAGCCTAAAAAGAGTAGTTTAAAAAACAGATTTTTACAATGTCTTTCAAAACAACTGTTTATCTTGATAACAGAAGTAGTTCCCACTACTCGCACCTAACTTAAAAATACAATAATGTATGAAGGAGAAAAAAAATCCCAAAACATACAGTCCCACTGTCCCCCCCCTCAAATAACCACTCTGAAGTGTTTTACTCTAGCCTTTTTTCCTACGAGCCTGTGACATTAAAAATTAGTGAAAAAAAAAATCCAGTGAAAGTGTTTACTAGTCTATTCTTCTCACTTAATACATTTCGAGCTATTTTCCATGCCATTAAATATTATTTGAAAACACGATTTTTATAACGCAGGACTATCCACTCACATTTATTTAGCTGTCCACTTGTTGCACATTTGGCTCATTCCCTTGTCCTTCGGCTTCTCTAAGCGATGCTGTGACGCGCACACCGGAACACAAAGCCTTCCCCCATACTCACTCGCAGGAAGTAGCAAGGTCATGTTTTCAGGGGAGTGTAAATTTACCGACGACAGTTACTGTCCAAGACCAGTTTGGAAGAGCCTCGACTTGGGAATAAGGATCAGCCTGGTGCCTGGCTTTTCCTGACCTGGCCGACAGACCCCTCCGGTGAAGCGAGTGTGTGAATATATGTGTGGCAGGGGTCCTGGATTCCGAAAGAGGGGGTCTGGTCACCTAGTGCTCTCAAAAGAGGAAATGCCACTTGGTCACTCGGGAGTTTCAACCTAACAACGTACCCCAGATTTTGCAGATCTTCCAAGCTCCTTCAGGTTGCTGGCCAAATTTGATTCCTTATGGTTTTAAGACTAAGGTCCTGTTTCCCCCACCATTGGCTGCCTTGGGGGACAAGTCTTTGCTCCATGTGGGAAAGCCAGGGAAGGAAATCCCCCCCTGAAGGGGGCGTAGGAAGCCTGCAGCTGGAGCGCACTCCAGCAGAAGAAAGATAATTCTTATCTCCGCAAGGGAGGATACTTTTCACACAGGTATTTTATCTCTTGCTTTAAAAAAAAAAGAAGGAAGAGCCCTCTCTGCCCAGCACTGCTGGTGGCCAAAGAGAAACCGCCACAACCTGCAACTCTTCTCCAGCGAACTGGTGTTCAAAACAACCCTCTCCAGTTTCCTCCTAAAATCTCAGAAAAGCTGACCTTCCTTTTGTCTCTTTGGATTTGCCTGTGGTTCGCCATGGTTTGCTTATCCTGAATTGCAATTCCTCCGCTGTTTCCGAATGAAGGCATTTTGTCGCTGACACAGCTGCTTTGTGGTCAAAGGTTGCTGTTCCCAGAGGCTGTCCCCATTCCTCCTCATGCCTTCCAATTGTCCCTCCTCCAGGAGCAGCAAGCTGAGTCCCTCCCCTGCTTTAGAACTCCCTGACTTCTCCACCTGCCACGTGTTTCTAACTCTAGACCTTTCTTTGCTTCTAAGGGCTCCTGCGACCAGATAGGGCCTATAGTCTGGGATAATCTCCCTAGTTTAAGGTCCATAAACTTAATTACAACGGTGAAGTTCCTTGTGTCATGTAACAACATATTCGCAGGATCCCAGGATTAGGACATCTTTGAGGGGACAATCTGCTTTCTAACGGCAGTTTAGGGCAACAGCCACACTCACCATCACAGTGACTATTCCCCATCCCCCCCCCTTTTTTTTTATATCAGGCAGACCTGCCCCTTATCTGTGCACTTGGCACCCGGTAATGACAAGGGTGGGGCGCCATAATTCAACTACCAAGGTTATTTTGGCTCTCCCCCCTTAATGAGTTCCCCACCTCATTCTTGAATTTACCTGGATTTTGGTGTTCCTGTTTTTATCTCCCCTTTCTTACTCTGCCTTTGTCCTTTGGGTTTAATAGAAAATTGGACTTCCCTAGTTTTCACCCATGTCACCTGCCCTAACAACGTTCCTTTTATGGTCGACCGGTCCAGGGAACCTCTCCATCTGATTGGCCAACACCTTCACTGCCCAGTGTCTGCCTACCTCTCCAGCTCCATTGTCTACTGCCCCTACGCCCCCGGAGGGCGGCAGTGTCTTATTCAGATTTGTGGCCACAGCTTCTAGAATAGTGGCTGGCATAGCATAAGCAATCAATACAAGCTTGTCGAATTTCGAACGGACAGAAAGGGAATGGATGGATGGATGGATGGATTAAATGAACAAAAGAATTCACTTAGTTATGAAGCATTGCTTTTTCCTAAGTGTTAGGATTCGTGAGGTAGGCCAGCAGGGTGAAATCCAAATGTATTTTCCTTTATAGTTTATTTATTAAACAAATATTTACTGAGTGCCTACCATAAATTAGATTCTATAATAGGTTCTGCCAGTGATGAACAAGACATGTTCCTTGACCCCAGGGAAGTTTACTTTCCATCAGGGAGTGTAGCTGTATACACATTTGTTTTCACTTTTCTCCCTCATGTCTTCTGACTCATCCTTTCCTCCTGTTTCCACCATTCTGCCTCTCCTCCCTAAATGACTGCCAAATCCTGGACCTGTGCCAGCAATTCTGTAAAGGGAAATCTCCTGTCCTAGGTTAAACTTTGAAACAAAGTATTAGGAAGGGTTTGGGAGCTGGTCAAATGTCTTCATCAGCAAAGAAGAGAGTAAACAAGAATTTTAAAGAAACTTGAGGGCAGGTGCCACGAGGAGCACTGGGTGTTACACTTAACTAATGAATCACTGAACACTGCATCTCAAGGACTAATTATGTACTATACAGTGGCTAACTGAACATGATAAAAATATAAATAAATTTTAAAAAAGGACTTTGTTATTTTGATTGTCCCTCTTGAGGTCATTTGCATTTAACTCCCATTCTTTCTAGCACAGATCAATTTTGGTGCCAGTTTCACCATTAGAACCAAATGAGAAAAGCACCAGGGCTGGGGCAAAAGAAGAAGACTGCAAGCTTTGAGCCTGAGTGGCTGCGATTTTCTGGTAATCCCCCCACCCCTCTCAGCCCTTTCACCCGGCATGAAATTCACATGACATAAAAGTAACTATTTGAAAGGCAACAATTCAGGGATATTTATGATGTTGTGCAACCACCACTTCTATCTAATTCCCAAACTTCCATCACTCTAAAAAGAAACCCTGTGTCTATTAAATAGTTACTTCCCATCCCCCAAAGCCCCTGGCAACCACCAATCTGCTCTCTTCCTCTCTCTCTTTCTGTCTCTATGGGCCTTTCTATTCTGGATATTTCATTTAAGTGAAATCAAGTAATATGTGACTATCTGTTTCTTTTATTTTCTTTTTAATTTTAATTAACACAGAGGACCAAAGAGGAAGGGAGGGAAAACTGAATGGGAAGAAATCAGACAAACTACGAGAGATTCTTGGCTCTGACTTTTTATTTCTGGTTTCTGTCACTTTGCATCATGTTTTTGAGGTTTGTACATACACCGTACAGCATTTTGTGAGTACTTCTCACCTTTTTATGGTGAATAATGTTCATTCACCGTAATTTTTCCATTTATCCATTGATGGATGTTTGGGTTGTTTCCATCTTTTGGCTACTTGTGAATTATGTTGCTATAAACATGCACATATGTGCTTGAGTACCTGTTATCAATTCTTTGGGGTATGGTGCTGGGTCATGTGATAATTCTGTGTTTAACTTTTTGAAGAACTGTTCTCCACCACGGGTGTACCGTTTGTGTTCACAGCAGCAGCAATGTATGGGATGGTTGGATGGATGGATGGATTTCTATATATCCTCGCCAACATTAGTTATAATCCTTTTTAAAGAAATTATAGATGCCCCACTCGGTGTGAAGTAGGATCTTATCCCTTACACACGTTTTCTTTCTACTCCATTTCCCACTTTCCCTCTAGTTGGAAAGAGCCTATTCTTCTGAATTTTTGCCTTTCATGCCAACACGGGCTCACACATTCCAGACCAAGTCCTTCTATTTTGCAGGGATGCCTTCTGGGTTCTTCCAGTCATCAGAAAATCTGAGTTCTAGCCTCTGCCCACAGCATACTACCTGGGTGATTTGGAGTAAGCTAATTTACCTGGCCTAGCCTTTATTTCTTCATTTGTTCAATACGTGGGGATTGACTATCCCCCATAGGGTGGGTGTGGGGTTCCAACAGGTTGTGAGTTCTACATACTTGGTTGTGCTCTTACCATCATTGGCCAGGATTGGCTTTATTTTTTTTTTAAGATTATTTCTTTATTTATTTATTAGAGAGAGAGACTGAGAATGAGAGGAGAGAAGGTCAGAGGGAGAAGCAGACTTCCCGCAGAGCCGGGAGTCCGATATGGGACTCGATCCCGGGACTCCGGGATCATGACCTGAGCTGAAGGCAGTCGCTTAACCAACTGAGCCACCCAGGCGCCCAGGACTGGCTTTATTTTACTGTATTTCCCTAGCACAGTATCTGGCCAACAATAGAGGACCTACGATGAATGAGTGACTATTATGATCATTATTTTCTCACTGTGGGAATGACATAGAGCTGGGGAAGATATTCATTCCAGTTTGTCTTTAAGTGGGGTTTAAAAGAGTAAAGGATGTACAAGCTGGAGAATGCATAATCTTGTCTCAGAAGAGGACTCCTCCTTCTCCTGGACTGTAGAATCCTGGGTCCACTTGCAAAACGAGGTACCGGGAATTAAAGGGGACCCACTTCCCACCGGCCACATTTTGCTGGCATATCCAGATCATAATATAAGGTGGGAAGTCAAAGGTATTAAGGTCTCTGTTTAGGGGCCCTCCAGGCCGTGGCTTCACATGGAGAACAGAGGTATACTCTTTTCCATTTATGGGATGCATTCAGTCCCCATCCCCATCTGAGAAAGCGGTCTCCAACCCAAACTCCCTCCCTCGGACCCGAACTCCCACAGTTCACGATACTTCAGCTTCAGGCTTACTACTCTGGGTTCTCTACTACCTATTTACTTTCTTCCTTTTTTTTCCCTCCAGTGCTTTTGAACACAGGTGTGTTCTCATTATTACATAAAATATTTTATCTGTAATTTCTAGGCTCAGAGAGATCCAATTTCTTGGATCAGAGAGAGAGGTTTCAGAGCGTACTCACATCTCCAAATTGTCCTAGAGAGCAATCTTCATTTCTCTTTCTACCTTTCCATGAACCGGGTCCAGAAGGTTCCTAGCACACCCCCTCCATTTACAAGTAAGTAAGTAACAAGCAGAAAGTAAATGATACAAGGCTTCCCATGACTGCTGTTTCTAACAACTCCATGCGGAGGATGGCTTTATCCTCATTTTAGGGAAGAGGCACCAATTTGGGAGGTTAGGGATGCGCCTGTGACATTGGATTGTTTCTCTCTATCACTCTCACGAAACGGGGCGTCTGTCAGGACCGCATGGGGTTGAGGAGGAGAGCGCACCCCCACGCACCCGCCGTGCCTGTGTCGCACGCCGTACATGTACTTTTCAGTTCATGCTGCCAATCACATGTTGAAAGGATCTTTGCTTAGAGCTTGTCAACACCATCATTTACTTTTCAGCTGCTTCAGTAGCGGCAGAACTGCTCACTCGTCCTTCCACTTGATTGATGGGAGAAATCAAGGCCTTCGCAGCGGCCCGCCTATTAGCAGGCTCTAGGAGTGGATGCCCTGTGCCCCTTCCCACCCCCCACTTTTTTTTTTCCAGAAGCCAAGGGATACGGAGAGACAGGGAGCACTGAATCCGACAGTAATGGACTGTAATTTGAGTTCTCAGTTTATTTTAACTGCCCGGGTGTGATTGCCTGTGAAAATGGTTTGATTTTATGTTCTTTGTGAAGCTGCGTCAAGCCCCATTTGAAATAACTAGGGCTTTACTTTCTCTTGCCTCTGTTCGGAGTGGGGATGAGTGGAGTAGGGGGAAGGGAGGGTCAGCTTCCGAGAGAACTTGCCAGGGAAGAATGCTCAGTGATCATGTGCAGAAGTGAGTGGGTAGATGGAGAAAGCCGTGCTATAAAACTGCCCTCGGGCAACCTGCAGCCTTGGCAGGTAACAGGTGGAATATGCATCTGGCACATTCTACATCTCTCCTCCAATCAGCAGCTGCTCTGTTGGGCCTGGCCAGGTGGGCATGGGATGGGATCTGCTCCATTTCCGTGCACAATGATAATTCGTATAGGAAAAGTAGGAGAGGTCCGAGGTCAGGCATGCTAACCGGGGCACCATAGAACCCACTGGAGACATTGATACTGCTTTGTCCGGGCTATTTTTCACAGAGGCAGAGCTCAGAGCTGTGATGTCCAGTTCGATAGACACTGTCCACAGGTAGCTACTGAGCCCTTGAAATGCAGCCGAATTGAGATGTGCTCCAAGTATAAATCACACACCACATTTCAAGACCTTAATGTGATAAAAGGTAAAATATCTCATTAACAGTAGTTTACACTGATTTCACGTTGACATGGTAATATTTTGGATCTCTCGGGTTGAGTAAAACGTATTATTAAAATTAATTTTTGCTGTCTGTGTTTTATCAGTGTGGCTACTGGAAAATGTGCAATTACATGTATGGCTCACGTTTCTATTGAACGGTGCAATCTGAAGACTTCCCCCAATCTCACATCCACCCTTAGGCTGTAGCACGGACAAAACCATCAGGGACCTTGCACAGTCGACAACGCCACCTCCCGTCCCCTTGAGGAAGCATATTGGAATGCAAGAGAGTGAGAGTTCTATTATCATAGGAATTTCCTAAAACAAATCTACTGTTTCAGTAAAGTGAATCCTTCAACACCGTTGTATTTGTGTTTAATTAAGAACACAATCCTTATGCGATACGGGTATCCGTGAGGCCTCTCCCTAGCTGTTGAGATTGAAATTAATTTGTCCGGATGACTTCTAACCCATGATCCATGGAAGTCCCCAGTTCTTGCTAATAGTGTAGGGGGTGCAGGAAGGGGCTTTGTTCTTCGGGCCCCTGTGCCTCTTGGGCCTGCTCTGCATTTCTGCGCCATCAACTGGTGCAAGGACTACCCCCATTTGGGGTTTCTTCCACAAAGAACCCACACACCTAGTGTTCATGAGTTTAGAAGGTTGCATAAATACAGGAACAGAGGGGCTCCCTGAGGTAAAGTCACATCAAGCTGTGCAGAGCCTTCTTCATTTGGCCCATGTACTGGTCAGCGGTTGCTGGGCTGCACTGGGACAACCCAAGATCTCAGAGAACAAAGGCTTGTTTCTCACTAGCCCTGCAAGGCTCTGGTACAGGCGGCAGGTAGACTGTGGCTCTGCTCCATGGGTCTCTTTCGTCTAGAGTTCAGGCTACAGGGGCAGCCCCTAAGTGGGAGGCTGGACCCCACAAGGGCCTTCTGCTGGAAGGTGGCGTGTCGATTCCTTCTGCTCCCATTCCGCTGGCCAAAGTCGACCCCACTGGGATGGAGAAAGGACTTCTCCACAGGGAGGTGCTGCAAGTCACTGAGCAACAGACTCCAGGGTCAGTTTTGCTCACAGTCCATTGGCCAGAACTAGTCACGTGACTCACTACGACCACAGTGGAGAGTGGGAGGCAGGGAACCATGAGCCATTTGGTGACAACGGTCTCTGGCCTTGTCTCCACCCTATTCTCTCTGTGGCAGCTTCCGAGAACACAGTGCTTTAGACCACGGCCGACTCAGGTGGTCCTTCTGAGAAGTGAGCAGAAGTCCCCAGTGGACCTTTTGAGCCTTTGGCTCACAGAAGACACCAATGGAAGTCAAGAATCACTTAGAAAGAAGACCGACTTCTCAGAACTGTGGCCATATGGTCTTCACCCTCAAGGTTACCCACTGACCTTCTTCTCTGCATCCCGATAGTCACTGGGACTGTGGGCTTAGAGATTACCCAATGCCATCTCTGACCCAGTGAGGCACCTACAGTGGGTGGTTGATTGGGGGTCAACTGTGCACACACCAAGGCCAGGTGGCCACAGAGAACACAGCAGTAGTGAGAGTGTGTGACAGGGAATGGAGGCTCCAGTACTCACACCCTGAGTAACATGAGAGAAGTCTCTCTCCTCACTGGGCCTCAGTTTCCTTATCTGTAACATGGTGACAGTCATCTTTGCCAGGTCTGCCTTATCAAGGTGTTGGGAGGCACATGTAAGGAGTGTGTGAGTTGTAAGATCCCTACACACGTAAGGTCGGGGAATTGGATGGGCTGGAGTGAGAAGGGCTGCATTTCTCGGCTCTGTCAGAAACTCTTGAGTACCCAGAATATACCCTGTGAAGAAATACCGATTCGCAAGGTAGCCCCTGGACTTGAGAAGTCTGAAAAAGAATGGGGAGACGGCATTTCCCTATAACCAAATGCCAGTAGGTACCATCAGGCTGCAGAGGGAAAGCGTTCTTAGGAACAGCAGCTTCCAGAGCTCTGGAGCTGGAAGGATCGTGGTGAACAAGGTCTAGATTCTCAGAGATGAGGAAATGAAGAGGAGGAAGAAAAGAAAAGAGAGAGAGAGAGAATCTGCAGCTCATTACTGGCAATGTATAAACAACGTCTTAAATCTCATGACTCTCCAAAATATGTTGGGCATAAACTGGCATATTGTAGGTGCTTTAATTAATCAGGATATTTAACACTGGTTGCTGAAACAACAAACCCCAAAATAAATCTTGGTGGTTCAACGCAACAGAAGTTTGCTTCTCACGCCTTCGCAGTTCCATAAATGTCAAATGGATCAAGTGGGTGGCTCCCCCCAAGGATTTACTTGGGAGCCCAGCCTCCATACATCATGTGTCTCTACTGTCACATCACCGAGTTCTTCACTCTCATCCATGCGGCCAAGGGACAGAGAGTGTTTATGACATCTAGAGAAAAGGACCACGCCTTATCTTCCCTCTTTCCTTTTCTCTTCACCTCCCTTCTCCCTCCCCCCTTCCTTTCTTCCTTACTTCTCTCCATCCCCCCTCTGTCTCTTTTTTCTAGCAAATATTTACTGTATCCTGGCTGAAATAACACTGTGTGAATGAATAATGAGAGGGAAGGAGGACAGCCTTAAGTGAGGGCTACAAGTAGATCCCTTCCAGCACAAGCGGCTTCTTGGGGTGCTGGCCTTGGAGTGGGAGATGGGGAGAAGCCAGCATGTTTCCATCCCACCTCAACAGATGGCCAATAGAAGAAGAATGCCTAGGTTTCGGCTGTGTTGGTAGATCAGCTCACACAATGTTAAAACAGAAATAAACATTTAATGTGAGAAGATGTGGCAAGTCAGAGAAATAAAGCGGTCACCGACGGAGCTGCTGAGGCCAGACCCAGCCTCTGGGCATGCTGTGGGGCTCTTCCCCAGCACCCTGCTGCCGGCGTCCTATCTGAGCCCCCTGCCCTGAGCCGGAGAGAGTCATGGCCGCAGCCTCCATCACATCTGCCACCTTCAATGTCACCTTTTCAGAGGTTAGCACTGAGTTCCCCACATGGCCATCTCACTTGGCCAATCCCAAATGTAGTTCGCTTTTAACAAGTTTTTTAAAATTTTTATTTATTTATTCATTTATTTGACAGAGAGAGAGAGAGAGATCACAAGTAGGCAGAGAGGCAGGCAGAGAGAGAGGGGGAAAATCGGCTCCCCGCTGAGCAGAGAGTCCGATGCGGGGCTCAATCCCAGGACCCTGAGATCATGACCTGAGCTGAAGGCAGAGGCTTTAACCCACTGAGCCACCCAGGCACCTCTGTAGCTCACTTTTATTATAACACTTATAAGAATGGCTTTATGAGGAGTGGTTGGGTGGCTCAGTCGGTTAAGTGCCTGCTTTCGGCTCAGGTCATGATCCCCGGGTCCTTGGATCGAGCCCCGCATTGGGCTCCTTGCTCGTCAGGAAGTCTACTTCTCCCTCTATCCCTCCCACTCCCTCTCACTCTGTCAAATAAAAAAAGAAAATTAAAAAAAAAAGAAGAAAGAAAGAAAGAGTGGCTTTATGAGCCCCTAATTGCTGCAGTAAAGGCTCAAAAAGGCTTGATATTCTAACTCGGAACACCGTCAGCGTTGCAGGACATAGTGTGGGCGGAACTCGGAGAAAACAAAAACAAAAACAATAAGACGGAGGTTACAGTCCCCAGGAAGGCACTCACTGCCTTTACCATCCTCACTGGAGCCCTTGTTTTTCCCTCCCTTTGCACCTCCACTTGTCTTTCTGTGCTTTTCCTCCTCTGCCCTCCTGCTGGAGGGCCCGAGCAACATCGATTGGACGGCCGCATGTGTGAGGCGTGTGCCCGTGACCATCACAACCCGCCCCATGAGGTGGCTGCCGTTGTTCGGCCTGAAAGAGGAGGACACAGAGGGTCTGAGGACTGAGGCTTTTGTCTGAGGTCACGGAGTCAGGTGGCAGCTGAGCTGGGACTCAGTCTGAATCCAGGGCCCGTGCTCATTCCATGGTTTCGCTCCAGCGCCCCAGCTCCCATTCTTGCTGAAACCTCTCTGGCCGTTGATTTTAATCACCGCACCTCCACTTAGTCCAAGAAGCCCGGGGCCTCCGGCTTCACCGAAGGAAAGAGGAGGGGACCAGGAGGGAAGCAGCTTTGTCTTACCTTTTGTAATAAATATATTATCTTGCCTTTTTGTTGTTGTTGTTGATTAGTTGATTTGCGCCCCCCCCCCCAATATTCAAGATTGTATCTGCTGGGCAGTCATCTCGCCCGTAAAATTTTGCAGGAGAAGTAGGCACTGTGGTAATCACAAGGACTTTGGAGGCAGAGGGACTTGGGTCCACAGTGGTGGTTCTGCTACTTATGAGCTCCGTGACCTCAGGCAAGTGACGTAGACTCTCCAACTCTCAGCTTCTGCAGCTCCAACATCAAGGCTGTGACATCTACATCGCAGGCCCTGTGGGTTCCAAATAAGATAGGGGTTGAGAACACTTTAACAAGACAGCGTCTGACACACAGAGGCTGGCACACAGCAGGTGATGCCACCTTTATTAAATAAACATGGATTTGAAGCCCGCTCCACCTCTTACTTCGACTTTAGAGATCTCCTTGAGCCTCAGTTTCTTTATCCTTAAACAAGGATAATAATGCTCCTCTGATAGGGTTTGAGATGAAAAGATATAAGTTAAATGCATGGCACAGGAAAATAGACATAATGTAGGTATTCGTTAAATGTTCATGGAATGGATTAATAAATTAATAAGCGGGCAAAAAGGCCATAGGGGCCACAGATACACAATATATGGGATCAGAGTTACTTCTGGCTTATTCAAAGACCACATGACCACTTATTGAAGATCCTACAAAAAGTTAGTGAATAATAATAGCAACCATTTATTGAGTACCTCCTCTATGCAAATATTTAAAAACAGTATCTGATAACCCTATAAGACAATAATTATTACCCTCAATAGAGATCTGGCTAATTTTGGGTTCAGACTCTTAACCACTACATGAGGTTACCACTTATGAGATGGGAGAATCCAGGCGTTTTGAGAGTCAAGACACTATTCTTACAAGCGGTAGTTAAGGCAGCTCAAAATAGCTTAAGCCAAAGGGGAACTTATGGTTCCTATAGCTGGGAAGAATACAGGATCTCTCTGAGAATTGAGAGAACTTCTGGAACCTTATGTTCTCCAGGAGCCCCAACTCTACCCACCCAATTTCCACCTGTTAAAATTTGCATATCATTTAAGTGCAGAATCAAAGCTTCATTATCTTTCTCTTTCTCTTTCCCACGGAACACTAATTGCTCCATTTTCAGATTCCCTTGAATACTTTGCTCATAGGAAAGTACTTGCCAGATTTTGCCTCCTGTGGTAGCAGTACTTATCTCTGTAATTACATGCAGACCAATTCAGCATCTGGTGCTCAAAAATATTTCTGAATAGTTGATGGATGGATCAAGGAGTAGATTGATAAGTACTTGGATAAATGGGTAGAGGTAGGTAAACATAAATGAATGGATGGATGGGTGAATAAAGGAGTAGACGGGAAATGTACTGATGGATAGAATTGTGGTTGGATGAATGGATTGAAGGATGGATGGACAGAGATAAATGGATGAAGGGGGATAATTGCATGGAGGATAGATTGATGGATGGTTTACTGAAAGAGTGGACGAGTAGGTGAACAGGTAGATGGAGAATGAGATTGGTAGATAGATGTTAGAAAGGCACGTTTCCCTTTCAGGCATGTAGAGAATGCATAAATAAAATATGGAGCCAGAACGATTTTCCTTAATTTTATTTTTTTCCATGATAACTCTGTTAGAAGACATCAGGACCAAGCTGATGCCTTCTTTATTTTTTTTTTTGGGTTGGACGAACAATATGTATTTCTTTTATAGAGTAGAATTATTATTATGAACGTATACTCATTCTTTTTTTTTAATTATTTTTATTTTTTTATTTTTTTCTCCCCAAATTTGTTTATTTTAATCTTTCAGTGTTACAAGAACGATCGTTCATGCACCACACCCAGTGCTCCATGCAGTACGTGTCCCTCTCGATACCCACCACCAGGCTC
>CM052807.1:108941997-108986211 GCA_028533885.1 Nasua narica | reverse complement strand
GCTATGAACATTGGGGTACATGTGGCCTTTCTTTGCACTGCATCTGCTTCTTTGGGGTAAACACCTAGTAGTGCAATTGCAGGGTCATAGGGTAGCTGTATATTTAATTTCCTGAGGAATCTCCATACTGTTTTCCAAAGTGGCTGCACCAACTTGCATCCCCACCAACAGTGGAGGAGGGTTCCCCTTTCTCCGCAGACACTTCTCCAAAGAAGACATACAAATGGCTAACAGACACATGAAAAAATGTTCATCATCTTTAGCCATCAGAGAGATTCAAATCAAAACCACACTGAGATACCACCTTACGCCAGTTAGAGTGGCCCAAATCAACAAGACAGTAAACAACAAATGCTGATGCCTTCTTTAGATGGAGGCTGAGAAAATGTGAGCAAAATCTCTACCTGTTGTAGTTTGTATATTGCTCGTCATAATGTATTTGAGTATCTCACAGAAGAGGAAAAGGAAAAACAGATTTTATATAAATATGTGACAGTCCATTAATCTTGACTTGCCTCCCTCTTGGATTCTGAGAGGAATGCTGCCCACATTGACTAGGGAGGGAAGAAAGAGCTGGGAGGCGAATGGAGCAGGAAGATGGACTAGTTTATCGCTTATTATCACTCACGGGGCAAAACAACACCCCAAGAATCATATCCTGCTTGCTCCCTTTAACCCACTCTCTGCTGCACTTCTGCCATAAGGCTCAGTGGCTTCCTCTGTCTCAGCATGAGCAGGAACAATTATGGAGCTGAGTCATGAACAAAAGTCAATATGTTCTTAGAATTAAATGTAGCCCCATGTTCTAGTCTGATTAAACTGTAAGGGTCACTACAGTCATGTTAGATGAATATGGTTTTGAAGTGATGCAATGGGATGATGCTTAGGTCCTAGAAGGCAGGCAAATTTGAGGTTGTGTCTAAATTCCTTCTCTCACTGAGGGAGGGGCTGCTGTTTCTAGCAACATCATAAACCAGGTGTCTCCTACCAGCACCGCTCCCCAACCCTCCTGCTGAAAACATCTGTCACTGTTGGATAAAATATTTTTACATCTTTTTGAATGCTTTTTTTGAGCTGGCAAGAAGTGAAGTGATGCTCATGATAAGGACCCAGAAATCTAAGCATAGCACCGAAGCTATCTTGTACCTGGAGGACATTTTCTGGTCTTTGTGAAACTTGATTTTAAGTTCTTGTAGCTCTTCAGGCTGGAGACAGAAGACAAAACCCAAAGCCCACCCAAGACAAGGTGATGTCTATTGTAGGATCTCCCCCAATAAAACTGGCCTCTGCAAAGTGTTAGTACACTTTAGTGCACAGGAGAATTAGAAATACACATTCTGGAGAATTGCAAAGAAACTTGCAATAACAACAAATTTGCCTAAGCAAACCTTAGCAATAAATAAAGAAGAAAAATATCCCATGAGCAGTTACAAACACAAAAACGCCATCATGCAGGTTGCAGTCAGAATTCACTCTGTTGAATTTCTAACTAAGAGTTCAGTTTAAAATGGTCCTAGTCTTATAGACTCTATCCCTAGGCAAATTTCTTGACAGAAACCTAGGCAAATCTTCTCTGGAATGACAGAGAATGACACTTCTCTAGTGTCAAGGAAAATGTGCAAATCTCAGTAAAGTAAGCCACTACTTTTCATAGTTTTTTATGGCCTAGACCTAACTTCCTCTCTCAACCCTATAGTTGTCATCTTTCAAAATGGCAAGCTCTCACTTGAGTCCTAGAAAATATAGCTTTCTTTGAAAGAAGAAAATGGAATGGATGATAATAAGAATGAGAAGGAAGAAGAGAAAAGATTCACATGTCCAGGAAGAAACATAATTTACATGACTGTACTGTACCGCTAGAAAGACAGTCTGTGACCAATTTCAATTAAAATACAAATACTGAAAAGGGTACTTTTATGCTCTAATATTTGCCCAGGTTCTTTTTATTCACTTGGAGTAATTTCCTAAAAGTACAATTACTGAATTGAAATGAATGAACATTTTTAGGTCTCCTAATTCCCAATAGGATAATTTAGCCAAAGAGTCTTAATGAACCTCAGTGAGGTAAAATATAAGGAATTTAAGGTTATTTTTATGAAAGATAGGGGGAAATGAAGAGCCATAAATGCATTGCATTTTGGGCTGATCAACTCACCAAGTATCTCTCAAGCTCATGGTTTTTATCAAGGAAATCATAGATCCTAGGGCTGCAACCATAAAAAAGTCACAATCCTTGCCATTCAGGAACTAACCGTAAGTAAAACGAGATGGATACTTAAATTGTATATCCATGCTTGGAACTGGGCCAGCACCAAGTAGATGCAAAGTAAATATTTGTTGAGTTAAATACGCAGGTAGTTAGCATGGAACGGTGCCATGATAAGGACACAGGAGAGGCTGTTCAGTTGGGCCTAAGCAGTGACGGCATGTGGGTTTGATCGAGTACTCAGACACCCATTTTCAGGTAAAACATCAGTGTCCTGAAACAAGACATGAAAGATGAAATTCTACCTTCTACTGGGAGCCTCTTTGCAGAGACACGGGAAGTAATCCCAGTGGGCTTGAGAGGTGGTGGAAAGTGGAAGCACACGGCCCCTTGAGTTTGAGACATCATGAGAATATCCAAAATGCAAGCCAACGTGCTGAGTTGCTAAACACCTCTAGTCTCAAGAACTTGGGGCTGGCTCTTTTCCATGACTCTTCTCTGTGGTTCTCACCCCTGCACTCCCCACAGATCTAATATCACCTCCTCAGCCAGGATCATCTTGGCCCTCTTGGTACCCATGCCCTTCCTTATCCTGCCTTAAATATCTCCATTTTATTACTAGGTGACTACTGTTCTTATTTGTTAAATGTCAACCCCCTGCACTAAAAGGTAAAGGAGAGCGGTCTCTCTTCGTTCACTCTGGTAGCCACAGTGTTCAGAACAACTTTGTGGTTTGTCTCAGAAGCTCTTCCCAGTGTCCATACTTAGCAAGGCTCACGCAAAGATGGTAGCTGTTCTCACACACAAAAGGGACTCGAGGAATTTGGGGAGGTAATGAAGATGTCTATGTATTACCTGGGTTGCGGTGATGTGCATGTTCAAACTCATGCGCATGTTCAAACTCATCAAATTATCTACATTAAGTATGAAC
This sequence comes from Nasua narica, assembly GCA_028533885.1. Taxonomy (NCBI): domain Eukaryota; kingdom Metazoa; phylum Chordata; class Mammalia; order Carnivora; family Procyonidae; genus Nasua; species Nasua narica. The sequence goes on along the minus strand of CM052807.1, from coordinate 108,983,074 downwards.
AGTTAATAAAGCTAGTAAAAAAAAAAAAAAGACGAGGCCCGATGAATATTGGTTGGAGTGAATAAATGAATGAATAAGTAAATAAAGACTCTTTTGCCTGGAAAACCATCTTATTTAGCTACTTAGTTCTTGTAGTAGCTGCCGTTCGCTAAGTGCTTCCTGTTTTCAGGCACCATTTGACTTTTCTTTGTACATTATTTCATTTAATCACCCAAGAAACTCATGCAGTGAGCCTTACTTGTATCTCATTTTATAGACACAGCGATTGTATAAGATAGAGAGGTTATAAAATGTTCTTGGTACTGTCGCTTTTGATTGTTGTTGTTTTTGCTTTATTTAACATTGAGAGGGTTTTGTGTGTCATCTTAATTATATCATGTGACCGCTAACGTTGCAGAGGGAGGCTGCGAAGAGAACGTGGGATTCGGAATCAGGTGGTCTGAATTCTAGCTCTGAAGCTCTGCTTCTGTCAAACTATGACTTGGGTGGGAGCCTCACTTTCCCCATCCATAAAATGGAAGTTCCTGTCTTTCCAGCTTCACAGGGTTATTGCGAGCATAATGTAAATTAATAAACGGGAAGGTTCTCAGCAAGCTATAATTTGCTATACAAATCTGGCTATAGTCTTACAGCTATACCCTCAGGGGAACTAAGTCTGAAAGACCTGAAGTTTCTGAGCTTCCCAGTTTATCTTCCTTTGCATATTTCATTTGTCTGACTTTGGTGGACGGGATCATTAATATTAATTTTCGGGCTTCATGAATTATGCACCTGAACCAAGAAAATTTCTTTCTACCTTTCCCATATTAGACTTTGTCTCACTGGCCCAGTGAGCTTCTGCCACTACCAAAGACCACACAAAAAATGAAGACAAGATATGTCCTTGGGATGGCAGAACATGTGGCCATTCCCACCCCGGGCACCATCCACTGCCAGCAGAAAATCCAAGCATATGTATATGCCAGCACACATTTGAGTTTCCAAGGGTTGATGTCAATGTTCACAAAAGTCCTATTGGGCCACCTACTGACTCAGTACCTGAGACTAGAAACACCTCTGGTAGAATTCCAGTTACACACTCAGTCAATGGTTTGGTAATGAACCCTGAGGAGGCATGTTGGAGATCTAATCCTAAAGGAGATGAGGGAAGAGCATATATATTTGGTAACTTATGGTGTGGCCTCAATATCTCCAACAACCATCAACAAGGTATCAGGGGAGGTGGAGAGCAGGTGGCTGTGGTAGGTAGAATCACGCCCCCACCCCAAAGATGTGGGACCCGGAACATGTGACTATGTTACCACACATGGTGAAGAATTAAGGTTGTAAATAGAATTAAGGCTGCTGATCAGATGACTTGGAGATCGGCCCATTATCCTGGATTCTCTAGGTGGGTCTCATGTAATCACGAGAGTTTTTAAATGGAGAAGAGATAGAAGAGAGAGTGTGTCAGAGTGACACATGGGGGACTCAGCTTGCTGTTGTTGGCTTTGAAGATGGCAGGGGGTCAGGAGCCAAGGAGTGTGGGCAGCCTTTAGAAGCTGGAAAAAGCAAGTAAATACATTTCCCCCTAGAGCCTCCAGAAACAAATTCAGTTCTGCCAACACCTTGATTTCAACACAGTGAGGCTCTTTTCAGATTTCCAACCTCCAGAATGGTAATACGCTAGATGTGTGCTCTTTTAAACCACTAGGTTTGTGGGTTATTGGTTACAAGAGCAATAGGGAAATAACACACTGCCAACACTCTGAATTTCACCTGGAAGTTTCTGAGCTGAGATTGTGGCTCATTGCCCTCAAAGCTGCAGTACTCAACTGCTAAATCAGTCTGGACATTACAAGACCAAAGACATTATCCGCACACTAAATCAGTGAGCTGAAACATCTATCTCCTCTCTGAATCTCTGCTTACTCAGAGCTGAGAGGGTTGGACATCGGTCTCTAGGGTTCTTCTGGATCTGTCTGTGGGAACGTTTTGCCTTTGTGGCTTGCAGCTACCGTCCTGACGAGGATGGACTCACGTGGCTGTAGAGGACTGATGTGTGAATACGCAGATTATTTTTAGAGGCAGTCCCAAATACAAGAGGCATTTCATAATGCTGCTGTATCAGGTATTCGCTGCTGCACCAAAAAAACTGTCCCAGAACTTTCAGTTGAGGACAATAAACACATGTTATCTCACAGTTCCTGTGGCTGAGGCCTCTGGGTGCATCTTAGTTGGGTGCCTCTGGCTCGTGTCCCTCACAAGGCTGCAGTCAAGATGTTAGCTGGGCCCACAGACAAGACTTGACAGGGGAGAATCTGTTTCCAAGCTCCCTCGCATGTTCGAGTGGCTGCTTGTGGACTTCAGGTCCTCACTGGCTACTGGTTGGAGATGTTACTTCCGTGCCATGTGGCCTTTTCTTCGAGCGGCTCACAATAGGGTAGCTGGCTTCCCTCAGAGGGAGCAATATCCGAAGTGGCTCATGATCCTTTCTCCTGTATCCTGCTCACTAGAAGAGAATTAGTGAGTCCAGCCCACACTCAGTGGTGGGGAGTGGGGGATGAACACCAAGAAGCATGGTTCACGGTGGGCTATCTCAGAGGCCACGTGCCTCAGATGCCCTCTATAATATGTGTAATAGGATGACGAACTGATGAATGTCCCCAACTATTACATAGGATAATGAGTTTGATTCTTGGTTGAGGGGAAAATCGAATTTTACCATGGCTGGTTTGACCAGAAGTTAGGAGATAGATCTAATGAGCCTGAAGTCGTGTCTTCAAGTCCCTTACAGGCCTACCACCTTCAGCCTGGCCTGAAGCTGCTGAGGGTGAAGGATGGGAGCATTTCTGCTCTCACTTTCATACAAGCTGGCATCATTTCACACCTGGATGACCGCAAGAGCTCCTTAATGGCCTATTGCCTTTTAATCTTGCTCCTTTTCAACTCATTTTCTACAAAGTAGCAAGAATATCTTTAAAATAAATTATGCCACTCCTCTGCTTAGATCTTTCAATGGTTCTCATTTATTTAGGATAAAGCCTGAAATTCTTACCAGCCTACAAGACCAGCATGATGATTTGGTAGCTGCCTATTACTCCAGTTTAGTTTAATGCTTCTGTTTCCCCCTTACTCATGGCTTTCTCAGCACTGGGCCCTGCTCTTAATCCCTTGAACCCATCCAATTCCTTCTTGCCCCAGGACCTTTACACATGCTATTGTTTCTACCTCATATATGCTCTTAGAACTCTACCTGGCTAATTTCTATATAGTTTAAATGCCATATCTTCAAGTGATGTGATTCGTATTTATATATGTTGCTTCCTTGTTTAAGGTCTATCTCCTTCATTTGACTTCGAAGTTTCAGAGAAGAAGACCCATACCTCATATGCTTACCACTATATATCAGTATCTTTAAAAAGTATCCAGCACATATGAATGTGGTATATAGTTACTGGGTAAATGAAGAGAACCCAAGAGTATCCAAGCCCTAGCTTGGACCAGCCACAGCTCCTTCCCATAGGTCTTAGAAGAACAATATAGAACGAATGAAGAACAAAGCAGGGAACTTCGAGTTGAACTCTCATAAGCAACACTGAGCCACAGGTAGGTTCTCCTTTTCTCCTCTACTTGTTAGTTTTAAATATAACCTTGGGTGGGGCACGTGGGTGGCTCATTCGTTTAAGGGTCTGACTCATGATACTGGCTCAAGCATTGATCCCAGGGTCGTGAGTTCAAGCCCTGTGTTGGGCTCCATGCTGGGCATGGTGCTTACTTAAAAATAAATAAATAACTAAACAAACGACTAAATAAATAAATAAAACCTTGAATCATTCAAGCTGAAGGCCTAGTGTGTCTATTTCCTTCCATTGTTCAAATATGTTTCCTACTTATTTCAATGAGCCTAGAGACACCACAGGTAAAAGATCTAGAGGAAAAAGAACATTTGCTCCATGGTAGACAGCCAAGCTTGCTAAGGCTTCCCACAGATTTTTCAGTCTAGGGTAGCATCAATGGGCCACATTCTGTCTCTTGGAAGAACTGAGAGCATCCTAAATAGAGAGAAAGAAAGATGTGAGGCTGTGTCATCACTGACCTGCAGAAGGAAGAAAGAGGAGAGCATGTGCACTATCTAATCTCTCCATTTCCTTGAAAGTGCTACCCATTAGGACTCTGATTCTCATAAAAGAGCCTGGAATGAAGCAATCCAGGTCATCCCCCTCCTTCCAACTCTTCCTCCTCAATAAGGGAATGCTGTGACCTTGATCCTGTTACATCTTTGGGAAGACAGGAAAGGAAGAGGGATGGATTGTGCCCTGGACTTTTCTTCTTAGAAAACAGTAATGATAGTTACTGGACTACAGCTGCTCCTATGTGTGTGGAAAATGGAGGCGCTATTTTGGGTCTTTTATTCTTTCCCCCTTTAAATTTTGAACAGGGACTTCACATTTATTATCTCCTTTGATCCCTATAGCAACTCTGCAACATTGGTTGGGATAGGACTTTAATCCCATTTGAAAGATGAATCAGTAGACTTAGGTCTATTACATATTTGAAAACATTACCAGCATGAAAATACTTTGGGATAACTTTTTAAAAGTCTATACATTTTTAAAATGATACTTCTCAAAGTATTCAAGGACCTGGCATTCTTATTAATTTATGCACATATTTGTGAAAACACTGAGTTTGATTTTTGAAGATCAATTTTTTTTCCTCTAAGATTTCTCCACTTATCTTCTTCCCCCTTTTCTGCCATCCCCCTTGATTTCTCTGTCCTTGCTGAATGATTCAGTCCTAAATCTATTAGTTGGGACAGAAGAGGGCAGGCATCAGCATCTGCAGATGAGAGAATGCAGTGCCCTGGAGTGAGGGGCCGAGCCCAGGGAGTGGGGGGAAGGCTATATGTGAGGGCTGCCCAAGCAGAATAAGTTGAACCTGACCGTGCAAAGAAGCAGCCTGATGTGAAGTGTTGGGACCTGGAGCATGTGGAAAGGTTGTCCATGTCAGGAAGAGTCAGCCCAAGTTTGCCAAGGGGGGTATCCACAAAGAGGAGCAGCCCAAGTGGGGAGAGAAGGATAGCCATTCAGGTGTGGAGGGGCACCTTCCCTGACTGGGAATCAGAACCATAGCAGGATGAAGAGCATAATCCTCAGGAAGGGCAGTCCATGGGGAGTGTCATGTGAGATAGGCTGGTGGGACTAGTTCATAGCAGTGAGTGAGAGCACAAGCAAAGTGAGGGGAGGTGCCTGGCAGCAGGTGCCAAGCAGAAAGCATGATCCTTAAGAGTATGCCTACACGTGGGGGTGGCCCAGGGCAGGGGTCTCCAAGACCCAGCAGGGTAAGGCAGGTGTCCATAGAGTGTGGTGGTCCCACATGGTGTACTGGAATTCAAATTGAATGTAGGGCCCATGTGGTCTGGGAGAAGCAGTGGAGATGGGAGATTAGTTATGTAGGAGGAATTAACCAAATATAAGTAAATAAAGTAGGGACAGTGGGAACCATTTGGAGAAGGAAGATAAAAATCTAAAAAGAAAGTGACAATGAAAACTGTAGAGTTGTAGTACAGTTGGAATAAATTCATGGTTTTTCATCTAGATAGAAATGTGAATGTGTGAATATACATACATAAGTTCCTTGGTTCTGTCCACTAAGAAGATCTGGGAGCAGTATCACCCCAATAACAGTGAGCACACCTAGAGCCCATATTTTGGTTTCTTAATATCATTTGTCACTAAAAGAAATGGAACTCACTGAGAACTAGCTAATTTCAGGGGTGGGGAAGGGAAGAGATTACAAGATGAGAAGAAAACATCTTGTGACAGAGAGAAATAATACGAGCATATTAAAGGAGCACAAACCTAGCTTGAATGGAACACTACTGGTCAAATTTGGGATAACCTGAGTAACCAAATAAGTAATAACAGTAATAAATTATAACACACTGAATAAAATAGGAAACCATGAATCCACACTGATAAAAATAACTTAAAATTTTCATGACAATGGCATATGAACATAGTGAATAAGTACTTTTCCACAAAATACTTATTGATTATAAAAGAAAGAGGAATGACTTTTCGGTGGGGAAACCTGGCAGACACAGGCTTCATCAAGGAATCAAGGGAAGCAAATGGACTCACTCACCACCTGGTGGGATGCAATGAGAAAAATGCAACATCGCTTCTACAATATTTCTGCCAACGAAGCATAACCCAAATCTAATCATAAGGAAATAGAATATAAGCCCAAAATGAAAGACATTCTACAAAACAAATGACCTGTACTCTTCAAAAGTTTCAAGGTCATGAAAATCAAAGAAAGATTGAGAAATGACTGACGGAGACAAAAATCACACAAAAGTAGATCCAAGGCCTGATTAATAACTGAGTCCTTTAGCTATCAGGAAAATTACTGGGACAACTGGAGAAACTTGAGTGGATGGTGGTGATGTATTAATGCTAATTTCCCGATTCAAGGGTTGTGCTGCACTTCTGAAGGAGAATGTCATTGTTTGTAGGAGATAAGCACTAAAGGATTGGGGTTAAGTTGGACATCAGTTTGCCAACTTACTCTCAGATGGCTTAGAAAATAAGATGTCTGTATGTGTTTGTAAAATTGTTTGTAAGTTTGAGGTTGTTTTAAAAATTTTCAGAAAGCGTGATTAGAGGGATAATGCTCCATTGTTAACAAAAATGCCCAAAGTCTTTGCTGTTGATTGAAATAACTCTGATCACACTGCTGTCTTGCCTCACCCCTACTCCTAATCAGAAGTCCTAATTTGCAGCCGTGAATGTCTTTGATCCATTTTAATGAAATGGTAGGAGAGGAAAGAGGTTAAGTATTCCTTACACGGTTGAATAGACCAAATTTTCCAATCTATAGATTTCCTGGGGAAGAGGATGACAAAGAGACCCTTAGTAACAACAGTAACTGCTAACAATTGCTGGGAGTCTTCTATGTTCTAGGTGTTAATCTATGTGTTTTAAATTGATCAACTGAGGTTAGTATTTCTCATATCCCCCCATGAGATAGGTTTTATTAATCCCATGTTTTATGGACAAGACCACATAGCTGGTAAATAGCAGAGTTGAGATTCCAACCCAATTTGTTTCACTCTTGGACCCACAATTACCACACTGATGATCATAACAATTTTGGTGGTAATAATTAATACATATTAAGTACTTAATAAGTTCCAAGCACAGCGCTAGAAACTTATCTTGTTTAATGTTCCCATAAGCCCTACAAATTAGGGTTTCCAGAGACATCAGATTTGACCGGTGGCACTCAGTACGTGGGGAAGATGGAATTCAAACGTGGGCCCATTTTGACACCAAAGTTTGGTCTCTAAGCAATTACACCGCATTGTCTGTGCGTTGGTGGAAGTCAGTAACTCTAGAACTTTACTGTGCTTTTCTCTGTTCCTCACGAGGTCTGGATTCTTTGTATGATACCATTTAGGAGAAAGTAGATATATGGTTTGATCTTTGTCAAACTCTGTCCGCAGCTGTCATGTTTAAGGGATTCAGCCCTGTGAGCGGTTGGTTAGTTAGTCAATACACCTCCGTGTGACCTTTCCTAGCACAAAGCTGACTTTGAAGGTCCCCCTCACAGTCGTGATCACACAGTGCTCTTGTAATCCATTTTTTTTCAAAGGCCAACCTGATCAAAACTTTCTAACAGGGAGCCAAGTTGTTTCCCGAATCTTTATCTAATGGTCTCAGAAACAGCTGTAGTTTGCAGAATTGCCTGCGCTAGGCTGTCATTTCTGCAACAGAATGACTGACAAGTGGGATTTGATCAACAACTGTGTATAAATAATACCCAAAGTCAAAGGTAGCCGTCCCTGTTGTCTCAGAGTTTCAACAGAGGATGCAGAGACCTAGCATTATGGGTGATGGGTACCCTCGTATCCTAAAATAAGAGGCCGTACCCCCTACATGGGACATGGAAAGGATGTGAGAAAATTGGTTCTGCCACTGAGATCACTTATCTGCAGCCTGTAAAAACATCGAATTGGAGGTATTTGGAGAACAGAACCCTTTGAAGAGGGCTGTTGGAGTGCTGCAGGATCTCTCTTCCTCTTTCCCTTCGAGCTGGAAATGTCAAGGGCTGCACCTCTTGACATTAAATTAGATGAGAGAGGGCTAATGGGACCACACTGAGAACTTAGCCTGGGTCCCCGAGGCCTGAGAGCAGATTAGGGTGGTGTGAGTAGCGGTAGCTGAGGGTCAGTAGAATCCTGGCACGGGAAAGCTATGGTGGGGCACAGCTGTGGATGTTCGTGGCCCACACAGCAGCCACAACTAAGGGATCTTGCCTGGGGCATCTCGGGAGGATTTTGTCCAGGTGGATGCACCCCGCTATGCCCAGAGGATGGACTCCCAGAAGACTAAGGGCTGATGGGAAATGCAAGTTTGTGCCCCAGACAATGCACTGATTTCAGCAAAGGAATTGCCCTGCTGGGAGATCCCAAGGAAAACACACAAAAGTGGTTTAAGAAAGAAAAGTCGGTTTTAACCGTTCGCCAAGCTTAGACCCCAACACCAGCCACATAAGACTATGCTCCCCTCCTGGAGTCCTTCTTCATTTGAGCTGACCGTAATGGTGACAGAAGCAGCCGGTGGCCAATGGAGTAGAAGGATATCAAGAGAAAGACAAGAAGCCAACCATACCTTCTGTCCCCACTGTGGACCAACTTGCAAGCTGAGGTAGGGGATGCATTAAAATGTGAATCTTGTTTAGCTTTACCCTGCATTATTTGTGTGAACCATGCAAAATTGTCATTTACATAGATCAAAAATTATCAAATATTGGCAATTTCTCATAGCTTAACCTAAAACTCTAGATTGGATTCGATAGTTTAACTGCCAGAATGAAATTACTCTTGAGAATGTAAGGAACCCCAAAAACTATGGCACCCACATAAGATTCCTTGCAGGATCAGGATAAGAACTCACCCATGAGCAGGTTTGGAGGCCAGTGGGAGAAAGAACTAAGCTGTATTATATTTTTCCTCATCAAGTCCAGTTCACCCCACATAATGGGAACATCTACAAAGCATTTTCCTACTGGAAAAAAAAAATGACCCTGTTATGATTTCATGAGTTTCTGTGCTTGGTAAAGAGTAATTCTTTAATAAATTGATTCATTCAGTAAATGCTTACTGAGATAGTAGGACTCCTTTTGGGTCCAAGAATACATACTGAGGTGAGCAAGATAGACAGGGTCCTTGCCCTCAAGGAGCTCATGTTCTTTTGGAGGGTGTAGAGGGTTGATGACTGCCATGAAGCAAAAAAAAAAAAAAAAAAAAAGGATAAATATGGACGATCTTTCCAGGATGCCTGATAAATATTACAAAGGAAATAAATAGCATGGTCTGACCAAGATTATCTGGGGCTTGGTGATCAGGGAAGGGCTGTCCAGGAGAAGACCCGGATGAACTGAGATATGAAGGAAAAAAGAGTCCATCAGTCAATGAATTAAAAAAGGATCATTCCAGGCAGAAGGAGGCACAAGTGCAAAGACACCAGGTGGGTGTGAAGGACAGAAAGGAGGCCAGTATCAATGGTGATAATCAAACCCTTCCCCTTAACTGTGACCGACTTAAAGACTGAACCACATCCCTGCATGTCAGTTTCCCCCATCCCCCGCTTGGCACAGCACAGGTGCACAATTCCTGAATGAACCTCATTTGTTCTGCTTGGGGACCCTGCCCAGGCCTCAAGTCCAAACCAATTTTGAGCAAATTTCACAGTTGGCCGCCAAGTTCGACCAGTAAGTAAGTACACAGATGAGTGCAAGCCCAACACCTTACTCAAAGCCCATGATCTTCCGGCTCCGAGTGAGCACGTGACTTTCAAGTAGAAAGGAAAGAGGCACAGGGAGGATATGGCGAAGGATGGAGGAACATTTTCAGAAGAAAAGGAGTTCAGAGGGATGGTCAACAAAACATTTGACCTTCCATTTTGATATGAGCCTTATTTAATCAGGCAGAACTGCTCCTAAAGGCAGATGCCACTTTTATTTATTTATTTATTTATTTTTTGAGATGCATGGTGGGGTAGAGGCAGAGGGAAAGGGAGAGACGGAGAATCTCAAGCAGACTCCACACTGAGCACAGAGCTGGACATGGGCCTCCATCTCCCGACCCTGAGATCATGACCTGAGCAGACATCAAGAGTTGGACACTCAATTGACTGAGCCACCCAGGGCCCCACTGCTATCCATTTTTTAATCATAAGGAAACTGAGGCTCAGAAAGGATAACTTTGTGCACAATAGTCACATGGCTAAAAACTGACAAAGACAGACTTTGAAACCCAAACCAGAGGATTCCCCGTCTAGTGCCCTTTTCACCACAATGTATTCCTCTAAGGTACAAGCGGAAACGAGCTCATGAGAAAAGAGACTAGCACACGGTGTCTGCCCATAGTATATCCCCTCCTGCGTATCCTTTAATGCTCTTCCAGACTCAGTGTTGGCCCGATCCTGTGTCAGTCAGCTTCCCCCGGGAAGCAGTAGCCAAGAGGGAACCGGACGCACAAGGCATTCACTGGGCTAAAGGCCTATGGGGGATAAAAGGGAGCGAGCAGGAGTGGATGCGGAGGGTTTCTGGCACCTGTGAAGGGAGGGTGGAGGTCTGTGTGGAAAGAGCCGAGGGCTATGGCGCTACTCGGAGTAAGTCTCAGCAAGACGGGGGCAGCCCCAGAGCAGAGATGGGCTGTTAGAAGAGTCCCACGGTGGGCAGGGGTGCCGACTATAGTCCCTGCCACGGCTCAGTCCTTGGCTGGGAATGGCCCGACGTCACCTTGGCCGTGGGTCCTGAAGGTGTGACACCTAGAGCCGTCAGCCCACTCCGCTCCTCACAGCGGGGTCTCTCTGAAGAACGATCAGAGTGCCCCCCCACCACGGCTGACAGATACCCACTTTACAAGTGGTGTAACAGGTCTGGGGGCATCGGGTGCCCTGCCCAAAGTCACTCAGTCACTGGGGGAATTGCTTTTGTAAACCAGGTCTGTCCCAAACCCAAGTGTTTTCTGCCACAACCGGAAGACACAGAGAAGGCTGCGAAAAGGTATGGTGCCTCCAAGGGTCTCCCACTGTCCCCCCACCCCACCCCCGCTGTTTCCGCTCCCCCCCCCCCCGACCTTTATCTTCACAGCCCTACCCAGACTTAGCTATTTCAGGCGTTTCTTTCTCTTACCCAAGGCCCTAGCCATACAGAAATGTCACGGACCCACGAGCACCCTCAACGGTTTCCTGTTTCTGTGACTTCACACATACTGTTCCCCCATCGGGAAAATCCTTTCTGCTCTTATCTTGAATTGGTGTTTGTGGCTGTTTATCTTCATTACCCATTTATAGGGGTGCCTGCTGCTCTTGATCGGATGCCCTAAGTTGGGAAGCCTGTGTATGACTCCTCTTTGTTTCTTTATTCCCTGGTCTGGTGCCGAACACATGGCAGGAGCTCAGAGATTGTTTTTGGAATGAATGAATGAATGAATGAATGGCTATGACCTCTCCCGAGAACCATTCCTGGGCCCCCGGCCTTCCTTCTGATCTCCCGTCTGTGCATCTGGGTGAACATGAAAGCTTTATCTGAGCAGCTCCTTCGGGCCACAGCAACAGAAATTTCTACCGTTTACCAGCGTTGATCACTGCGGGACACACGGGGAGGACTGCCCTTATTTGCTCCCTTCACGTTCCTTCTAGTGAGCAGGGCTCACTTTGAACAATGAGACATAAGCCAAAGAGGCATGCATCCCTTTGGGGTGGAAGTAATCCGTTGCCAGGGCTTTCTTCCCCACCAGGGAACATCCCCGAAGCACCCGTCCTCATGCCAGGGCCGAAGGGCAGGACGGCTTGTGATGGGAGCCACCATGTGGGGGCTGGCTGCTCAAGAGAGGTCCCACGGCACTGACAGCAGACGGTACAGGAGTGGAAAACACACTCGTGTTAAGTCACACAACAAAATTTGGGATAGGTCTGCTCCTGGTCCATCCTGCTGCCCTTGCCTTAACACAGGCACGGTCCCATCGAAGCCAAGAACTAGAGAACCCACAGGGGTTTGCACATTCTTCCACGTGTCGGACGGGAGCTCACGAAACCTCAGACTCCCAGGTTCCATCCACAGAGATCTGTGGTTCTCCAGGTTTGGCTCAGGTTGTAAGAATCCGTCTTTACGAAGCTTCTGGTGACGAGTCAGATGTGTAGGCACGTTTGGGAAGCACCACGCCACAGAATATTAAATATGAAGTTCTTGTTTACATGAAAGGCTTTGCCACTTGGCAGAAAGAATTCGCTCCAGGATATCCCATCGGTACCAGCAGAATCTGGATTAACACCGCGATATTTCTAGCTCTTTCCACCTGCCACACCGCTTTGAGTCTGAGCTTCCCTGCATATCACCTACGTGGCCTTGGACAAGTCACTTCCCCTCTCGGAGCCTGCTTCCTTGCCTGGGAAATGGATAGACAAATATTCTCTGCTGGGCTGTTAGATGTATGAGGATGGTAAATGGTGCTCCAGTAAAAGGGGCTTCCGGTCACCGAGAGACTACAGTCCCAAGGATCACGTGAACTTGCCCGAGCTCACACTGTAAGTCTGGGATCAAGGAGGGAATAGGCGGTCAGGTCACTTCTGCCTCCCCAGCTACACATCTGGGGAACCAAGACAGAAGGAGAAGCTTCAGGTGAGAAAAGTAATCCATTGCCGGGCTGGGTTAGGGAGAGCGCAGGCCAGCTCTGCTCTGCGAGGCATCCGGCCATGGCTGGCTGCCTGGAGCATCGCTTCCCGGGTACCGGGTACCTGGTACAAAGTGAGAGCCTGCAGCCAGGCAGCGGGAGTGCAATCGCTCAGCAATTAAAAAACTAATGGCTTTTAAATGGAGCTGCTCCTTAAGCTGGCAAAAGCCAAGTTGCCTCCAGGTTGTAAGAGAAGATGGAAAGAGAAGAAGGTGGGGCTTTTAAATCCAATCCGAAGAGTATTCATTTCAATGAATGAAAGACTCTCCCTTTCTTCCAGCCCCACAAGCAATGTCCTCCCTGAAGGCTGGCTTAGTGGTTCTATGGGGTGTGTGTGCGGGGGTCAGAGCGGGGGGAGCTCAGACGGCCAGGATTTGGACCAGATCCGCTGTTCTCTTCTCAAATTCAACCAGTTCTTTGGGAGCGTCTGGCTGGGCTCAGTGGTCAGTTGGTTACTCGGCAAACATGCTTGGTCGGGCTGGGACCTGTGACATTATGCTGCCCAAAGAACCCCTGGATGGGAGTTAGGACACACAAGTTCTGTCTCAGATCTGTGCCTTGCCCGCCGTGACCGTCTAAGTGATCTTAGGAAGGTCCCTTTCCCCCTCTGAGCCTCTTCATCTATAAAATAGCAGAGAAGCTCATTGATTCAGACCGTTATAACAAACAACATTTATTCAGTGCTTACCACTTCTCAGGCACTGTTCTAGGGGCCTTATGCTTGTAAACGTATTTAATTCTGGCAACAAATCGATTTCATCATTCCCATTTTGCCGATGAGTAAACTAAGGCACAGGAAATGTTGTAACTTTCTGAAAGTGACACATGTGGTAAACACAAGGGTCCTCCCAGTCTCAGCTCTGAGAGTCTGGCTTTCCAGAATGTACTCTTAAACATTGCATTATCCAGCTCTCTAGACTCTGCCTCGCTTTACCGAGGATGAGAACCAGGCCCCCTGCCCTCAGTGTTTTCTTCCCTAGTAGAGAAGTTGACCATGATCGTCTGAACTGGGAAACTCGGAGAAGAGAGAGAGAAGACAGGTCCCAGTGGTTGGGGAAGGCTTCATGGCAAAGCAGACATTAGATATGGTCTTTGCAGAGGAAGCAGGATTTGGATAAATAAGGGAAGAGCGGATGGACATTTCTAGTAATAGAAATGTATCAGTGAATGCCGAGAAGTTACAACATGTGTGATATCCCAGCCAGAGGGCTTGGCTGAGGACCCCATCCCTTTCTGTAACCACATAGACTCTTGGAACATTCCTGCCCCATCCTCCAGGCTCAGCCCCAGAAGCATCTTCTTTTAACCCTTTCATGACTACCCTCCACCCAACACAGACTTGACTCTTGCCATTTGTGCTACGCCTCATTTCTCCTGCTGGACCACGAGGTTCTTGAAGCAAGAAATGGGGCTCTGCATTTCTTTCCCACCTCTGCACTCCGCCTGGCACCATCTGGTATGCCCTAGATGGTGAATTCACATGCAGATAAGATTTACACCAAATGAGGCCAAGACATGGTCTCACTGGCAACCAGAAGAGTTTGGATTTCATCTGAATTTAGACTGGGGACTTGAATGATCTTGGGCAGAGGAGTGACTCCATAAAATCTGTGGTCTATGAAACCCACATTGGAGGGGTCAAGACTTAGAGTGGGCCAATAATCATTTACCTTTTTAGAAATCTTTTACCTTTCTAATATGAGTTTAAGAGCAGAAGAAGGGGAGAAAACAATGGTTCACATTCTGTAAAGTTTACAGGTTAAGGTTATTGGTAAAGGGAATGACCCTAATGGTGATGCTGATGGTGGTAATGGTCCAAATTTGTCATCTCCGTGCTGTTCTTTCTTTTCTTTTCTTTTCTTTTCTTTCTTTCTTTCTTTCTTTCTTTCTTTCTTTCTTTCTTTCTTTCTTTCTTTCTTTCTTTCTTTCTTTCCTTCCTTCCTTCCTTCCTTCCTTCCTTCCTTCCTTCCTTCCTTCTTCCTTCCTTCCTTCCTTCCTTCCTTCCTTTCTTTCTTTCTTTCTTTCTTTCTTTCTTTCTTTCTTTCTTTCTTTCTTTCTTCTTCTTCTTCTTCTTTCCAGATTTTATTTATTTGACACAGAGAGAGGGAGCACAAGTAGGGGAAAGCAGCAGGCAGAGAGGCAGGCAGAGGGAGAGGGAGAAGCAGACACCCTGCCGAGCAGGGAGCCTGATGCGAGGCTCCATCCCAGGACCCTGGGATTAGGACCTGAGCCAAAGGCAGACGCTTAACAACTGAGCCACCCAGGCACCTCTGGGTGCTGTTCTTTCAAGAATCTCTTCCCTTAAACCAGGCATAGTTTTTACTTATTGGTTTGATTCTTTAGAATCTCTCTCTGCCTCTTCCCATCCCACTTTTAGGTTCTAAGACAATGCTTTTCACACAGTAGGTTAAAGGAAGAGGATAGGGAAGGTACCTTTTACAGTGCACAGCACTTAGTAAATTTTCGGTCAAAGTATCTAAGTGGAGATTTCCAGGAAAAAAAATATTTTTTCACATTACTCAGGTAGCTGATTTGAGCATTATACTACCCTTGAAACTCTAGTGTAGTTCTTTGCAGTTAATCAAACACCCTTCAGCTACATCAAGGACACAGGGAAAGAAAAAAGAAAGATGGATCCTAAACCTAAAAGCTCCAAAGTGCCCAGAACATTTTCTTTTTTTTCCCAAAAAGTGAAAATAGATAGAACTCAAGATAAATTGGGCTTGAGAGTTATGAGGTCATTTGGACAAGGAGGAAGGTGCCCAAAGCTGCTCTGATTCTAGAGTTGGCCAAAAGAATTAGCAGGCACTTTGAGCTCTTATCAGCAGAGTTAGAAAAGACAAGCAAAAGGATGAGTCTTTAGAAGTAACTACAGGAGAATGAGCCTCTCTAGGTCAAGGACAAGGAACCGAACTTGCAAGGATATTTACACCTCCAGAATTCAATTGTTCAGCTCTTAAACAGTGTGTATATTCCTTAAGAAATTGAATATAGGGCTACTCTATGACCCTGCAATTGCACTATTGGGTATTTACCCCAAAGATACAGATGTAGTGAAAAGAAGGGCCACGTGTACTCCAATGTTCAAAACAGCAACGGCCACAATCGACAAACTGTGGAAAAAGCCAAGATGCCCTTCAACAGATGAATGGATCAAGAAGATATGGTCCATATACACAATGGAATATTGTGCCTCCATCAGAAAGGATGAATACCCAACTTTTGCATCAACATGGACGGGACTGGAAGAGATTATGCTGAGTGAAATAAGTCAAGCAGAGAGAGTCGATTATCATATGGTTTCACTTACACGTAGAGCATAAGGAAAAACATGGAGGACATTGGGAGAAGCAAAGGAAGGGTGAATTGGGGGAAATCAGAGGGGGAGATGAACCATGAGAGACTGTGGACTCTGAGCAACAAACTGAGGATATTGGAGGGGAGAAGGGTGGGAGGTTGGCTGAGCCTGGTGGTGCATATTGAGGAGGGCACATATTGCATGGAGCCCTGGGTGTGGTGCATGAACAATTAATCTTGAAACACTGAAAAAATTAAATTAAAAAAAAAAGAAGGAAAGTGTTTCCAAGACCCAAGAGGTGAAGCCTTGACTCTTTGAGAGAGGACACATATACACAGTCACAGCACATGACTAGTATAAACAAAGCCACTTGGACTTTAGGCTCTCATGTTTTAAATTATTTTTAAAAAATTTTATTTATTTATTTATGTGAGAGAGAGAGAGAGAGAGAGAAAGCGGACAAGCAGGGGGAGCAGCTGAGGGAGAGTGGGAGGGAGAAGCAGATTCCCCACCAAGCAGGGAGCCTTAGGAGGGGCTCAGTCCCAGGATCTCGGGATTATGACCTGAGCCAAAGGCAGATGCTTAATTGACTGAGTCACCGGGAGCCCCTAGGCTTTCATATGTTAGAGCCTCACCTTACAGTTGTCCAACAAGTCCTGCTTCTCACTTGACGGACCACTTAAGAAAACAGAATTCTATCTTCCCTTAACCCTGCCTGTAGCACCTGTGCCTACTATACAATTATGGAACTTGAGACCCCATTGAGGAGACAGATTCCTCATTAGGAGGACA
Organism: Nasua narica; assembly: GCA_028533885.1. Classification (NCBI taxonomy): domain Eukaryota; kingdom Metazoa; phylum Chordata; class Mammalia; order Carnivora; family Procyonidae; genus Nasua; species Nasua narica. Next base: position 108,966,254 of record CM052807.1, on the reverse strand, counting down.
TAATAGAAGGCCAGGTCCCTGGCACCTGGGGATGTCCGTGCCTAACGAGATCCACCCCCAGAGAGTCAGTGAAGATCGTAAATGACATCGACTCAAACAGAAATACATCCCACACCTTCTCCCTGAAAATGGTGTCCAGCCACACATCACACTCACACTCTTAGCACCTGCTCATGTGTACACGGTGCCCCCTCACGTGTAATGCCTGTCACCTCCGCAAACCTCCCTTCATCTCATCATTAACTCACAGATAATGAGCTCTGTAATCTCATTTCCATTGTTCTAGAAAATTCTCTACCACCATCTTGCATACACTCAGAGGCACAGACACCCCACTGCGATGTGTCTCCCCCCCACACCCATTTATTTACTCATGCCATGCGCCATTCTAAGGAATCAATGTTACGTCAGTGAACGAGATAGACGGGGGTTCTGCCTTCATGGAGCATATATTCCAGGGGACAGATAGACAATGAATCATATCCATAATACAGATTATATAAGATAAGTAAGATAGTCATGAGTGAAGAAAGAAACTGTAAACAAGGTAATGTCATGGAGACAATTGCTGAGAAGCATCCATGAGCCCACACCCCTACCACTCACAGACATCACACCTCAGACCCTCTATTGTGAATAGGCCCTCAGATATGCCCCCCACACTGGCAGGTGAATGTATTTTCCCCGTCCACCCCATGTCATCACCCTCTAACACCCCCGCACCTTCACTCCTGCAGACGAATAACCACATGCGTGGCTCCTTCCCTGCCGCGTTTCGCCACATTCCACCCATCACACACTTGCCAATACACCAGAGTCACAGTCCCATACACATGCTGTCCCCATCACAGCTACCCTACCTCACTGCCCGTCGCACACTCTCACACATGGCTATCCACACACACAGTCCGCCCCAACCACAGCTCGATGTCACCAACATGCGCCATGACTCCATGAGTACCACACATGACCTCACAGCACTCTGGTACCTGGGGATCGAATATCCTGTCTATACAGACATACACTCACACTCACACACACACACTTCATTTACACACAAACATACACAGTGGGTCTTGCATTTAGCCTCATTTTGCTTCAGAACGGTGTACCTCTCGTCTTGTCTTGGACTTTGAGAAATAACACAACTCCCCGGGGGTGCCTGAGTGGCTCAGTCAGTTAAGCATTCGACTCTTGGTTTTGGCTTAGGTCATGAACTCAGGGTCATGAGATTGAGCCCCACGTTGGGCTCTGTGCTCAGTGTGGAGTTTGCTTGTCCCTCTCCCTCTGCTCCTCCCCCTCCTCATGCTCTCTCTCTCTCTCTCTTCCTTTCTCTCTCTCTCACAAATAAATAACATCTTAAAAAAAAAGAAGTAATACAACTCCTATTATTCTCCCTATGACCCTTCAAGGATTATTCAGTCCATAGGGGCATCTGGGTGACTCAATCATTAAGCATCTGCTTTTGGCTCAAGTCATGATCCCAGGATCGAGCCCCACATCAGTCTCCCTGCTCAGCGGGAAGCCTGCTTCTCCCTCTCCCACTCCCCCTGCTTGTGTTCCCTCTCTTGCTGTTGTCTCTCTCTGTCAAATAAATAAAAAAGTAATCTTAAAAAAAAAAAAAAGAAGGGACAGAGCTTACTCTCATCTTAGACTAGGTGCTATCTAGAGACGGTAATGGGAGAAAAACAACAACAACAACAACAACAACTTTCTTTGGCGGAAACTCGAGTCAGGAACTTTTTTTGCCATTTCCCCTGATGTCAAAGCCACAGGGAGTTTGCCTCTTGCTTTCCCCCGATCTCTGCTTCTGCGGTTTCTTAGCTGTCACTGGCCACTCCCTGTTGGAAATAAAGATTGCTCCATACAGAGGTCTGCTGGAGCCAATGGTCTGGGGACATGGCTGACTCTGCATTGAACGAATCCTCAGCGGCCCCTCGGCACAAGGGGATGCATCAGAGGTCCTCATGGCATTTCAATTTTCTATGGCTGGAAACAACTCCCCCTGCAGATCAGGGGCCCCCAACATGGGTCTCTGTTAGGGTCTCAAAGGCGGAAATCCGTCCTTCTGCCAAGCTGAGTTCTCATCTGCGGGCTCTGTGGAAGAACTTCTCCCCAGCTCATTCATGCTCGGAAGCTGGTTCCGTGCAGTTGCAGGACTGAGGCCCCCATTTCTTTGTTGGCTATCAACCAGGAGTGGCTGTCGTCTCCCAGAAGCCCCAAGTTCCCCACCATCTGGGTCCTCCATCTGCCTCCATGAAGCCCCTCCTGCATGTTCTATCTCAGACCTCTGTCTTTGACCTCGAAATCTAGATCCAAAGGGCTCGGTAATTAGGTCAGGTCTACCCGAAGACCCGATCTCAAGGTCAGCTAATTTGGGACCTTAATTCCATCTGCAAATTCTCTTGCCAGCAGTACCTAGACCAGTGTTTGAAGACTTGGGAGAAGGGGTGTGTCATTACGGGCTGGGAATCTTGGGGGCGTCCTAGAACTTGACCTAGCACCCAGTATCTGTTCTGTAGAGGAGCTCGCTTCTCCAGGGTTTCCATCGGCCCATGTTTAGCCAAACCTCCTCATGTCCACTTTGACGGTAGCTCCTGTCTTTACTGCATTTTCTGCTGATCACGGGGCTGAGGCCTGAGCGCATGCTCCCTGATGAGTCCAGCCTTCAGCCATTTGGCCCGAGTAGTTCAGCCCTCCCGGCCATCACTCTGCTTCATCTCACAAAGCCAGGACCTTTCATTTTACTGCATAAGGTGCTCTTGAGAGTTTTCCTTCCCTCAGCCCTGGGCCGCATACTCTGAGAACTGAGGAATGTCACCTCAGACACGGTCTTTAAAAGTCACCGAGTCCAAGCCCCCTCATTTTGCTCTGAGGGAAGGTTACCAGAAAGCCTGCCCAAGGTTTAATGCTCAAAGAGGCATTAGAGCGGCAGCATCCCTAGCTACGTGTGATTCCTGTACCCCGGAACCCCAGAGCCGACTTCTGGTGCCAGTGACAGCAAGGGAGAAGGGACTCAGTGTTGGCCGAGCCTGCACCATGTGTCAGACCCCACGGTTGGGCATCGGACACATCACATCTTAAGTTCTCTGATCGCCCTTAGTCGGTGCTCTCAGTGGGGGCTCTCCAAAGGGGGCAACTTTAGTCATGCTCTCAAATGTGCCCCAGGGCACATCTGCCGTCTGGAGAGAGTCTTGGTTGCCACAACTCGGCGGGGGCTGCTTCTGGCATCTAGCAGGTAGAGGCCAGAGATGTTTCAAATAAACTACACTGTATGTGACAGCCACTGCCTGCCCTCCCCCCAGCCCCCCATCAAAGAATTCTCTGGCCTTAAATGCCGGCAGTGCTGCAGTGGAGAAACCCTGCTCTGAGTTAAAGGCTGCGACGCTCCGTGTGTCCCCGTGATCCTTAGACCGCCCGGACATCTTTTAGGCAGATAACCTGTCACCGTCGTGACCATCCTGTTGTGCAGATGGTTAGCCCCCCCACTCCTCCAAGCTATAAAGACTCAGAATGTCCCTCAGCATGGTCTCATGTGTGCTCATGAAGTTTTCTCTGCGTCTCAAGTCACCCACCAAGCTCTTCTACATCCGGCCTTCCAGAAGTGTCACCTGACCAGGACAGAGAATGTATACCCGAAGGTACCGCATTCTTGTGCCGGATGCTTCCGGCCAAGTGCCCCCGGGCTGGGCGCCGAGACAGTCTCCACTATTTGAGGGTGCACTGCGACCCTTCAAGTTCCCAAGTGGTACCCCTTTCCCAGGGAGCTCACGAAGAGAGGGCCAAAGCCATGAGGTGGCCCAGAGAGAAACGTTCCCCTCTCCCCAGCTTGGCATCTGCCCGGGTCCCCTCAGCCCCCAAGCACCAGTATCTCGAGGAGGTTTTTAAAGAACAGCAGAAACCATTTCTTCAGCTTCTACCTGCATGGCTTCTTTTTCTAGGATCTGGACGCAGGGTTAGGCATACTCTGGGTTAGAAGCACAGTTTGCAGTTTGCTTCTCCTAACTCCCCTCCCCTGGGCTCAGGCATCGATGATGTTCCTTCCGCCAAAACCCCTGCGCGAGTGGACTTGTGAAAATCGCATTCGGGGGTGTCTATCCCACACTCTTTCATAGCTGTTCACACCAGACATATTTCAGGCCAAATCTGGGGTGTTTGCTACATACCAAAGAGGAAATGGAGACCCAGAAATGTTAAGAAATGTGCCTAAAAGTACAAAATAGCTACGTGTTAGAGCCAAGATTCTGTCAGCCTCCAAAACCTGTCCTGGGACACCTACGTATTTCTGCAGAGATGGAATCAGTTGCCTACCTTCGTCCCGAAGGGGAGAGAATAGCACATCCTTATCCTTCTGAATCTGTAGACTCAGCCTCCTAAGGCCATATTGGACAAAACAAATCGCTAAGACAATTCCAGCTCCTCCTTTTTTTTTTTTTTTTAAGATTTTATTATTTATTTATTCAGTTATTTGCCAGAAAGAGAGAGAGAGCGAGAGCACAAGCAGGGGGAGCAGCAGAGGGAGAAGCAGGCTCCCCACCGAGCAGGGAGCCCGACGTGGGGCTCCATCCCAGGACCCTGGGATCACGACCTGTGCCGAAGGCAGACGCTTAACCGACTGAGCCACCCAGGCGTCCCATTAGCTCCTCCTTCTTTATGCCTCTTATTTCACTTTACTTACCATTTCTATTCTTTTTTTTTTCTTTTAAGATTTTATTTATTTATTGACCGAGAGAGAGACCACAAACAAGCAGAGAGGCAGGCAGAGAGAGAGGGGGAAGCAGGCTCCCCACTGAGCAGAGAGCCCGATGCAGGACTTGATCCCAGGACCCCGAGATCACGACCGGAGCTGAAGGCAGAGGCTTTAACCCACTGAGCCACCCAGGTGCCCCACCATTTCTGTTCTTCATACGATTTGTCCTAAAGTGTGAGTCATGCAGAAAGGTCATTTGACTTACGTCTGCTCAGCGGCAGGGCAAGCCCGCTTCTGCACGTGGGTTGGCCAGAGGCCCTCCATCTGACTTTTCTCAAGTTCATTCATCTCAGTCTTTTCTCCAAAATTTGGGGTCATTGTCCTCCTTCAGGAGAGCTGGAATTTTCTTCTAGCTCATTCTCCTTTCCTCTCCTCCTCTGGAGGTCCGAACTGCCACCCCACTGTTTCCCCGGCCTCCTGCATGAGCAAAAGCTGGGTGCTCCCTCCTCCCAGCATTCTCCGGGCTTCTTCTCTCAGCTTGGAGGGACCCTTCCAGCTGAGTTCCCATGGGAACGGAGGTTCACACTGCTGAGGTTGCCCGTGGCCACAGCATCAGGTTTGCTAGGTAAAAGGCCATCCTGACCCACAACAGGATCTGGTCTCCTCTGCCTGTTCTAAGCCAGGGCCTGCCAAACTGTCTTGTGTATCCCTTGAGCGGGGTCAGCTTCAGGGGGCCTGGAGTGGGACCCAGGGATTGGCATTCTTGATGATTTTAATGATCTAAGTGAGTCTGATGTTTAGCCAAGTCTGGGAACCCCCTGTTCTCACCAATTAACAAATCCGCTGAGACATCCTGGAACCCAAGAGTTTCCTGGTTTCCTTTTTCAACCAAAGCCTCCTACTAATGAAGGTTAGGGTCTGCTAGAATGGACCCGTTGCCAGACCCGTGTCTTGCTCCCTTTAATCATTCACTCATTCCCAGATGGTCTTTCAGGACCTATCATGAGCCAGACGCCATTTTCAGGGAACATAGGCCATGGAGGGGCAACAGACCTCACCAAGAAAGCATCGATAAGGGCTCTTGGAAAATCCTGGCTCTAGTGTTCAGAACTGGTTTACCTACCCAAGTGTTGACAAGCAGAAGTCCCTAGAGGGATTGTGCTGTGTGTGTGTGTGTGTGTGTGTGTGTGTGTGTGTGGTGGGGGAAGGGGCACAAAGAGTCCAGAGGACAGAATAGGACCAGCACACACGCAGGTGAGGCAGGTGGTGTCCAAGGTTCATGGATAATTACACTGTTAAGAAAGTAAAGACATGGTGCCGCCCATGGACCAATGGCGTGGCTGTAACCAGAACAAACCATTACAGCCAATCCATTTCTGGTCGAGCAGGAAAAAATAATCATCATGTTTCTGACGATCACAAAAGGGTCCACTGAGAATCACTGGACTCATACTTAGAATGAGAACTAAGTGCAGTTTATTCTAGAACTTCTTATATTATAAACCACAAAGGCCACATGGTGATGTCTATAAAGTAATTTTTCTTAGAGTTCTTAAATTTTATTAACTACTGCGTATTTGTAATAGAAAGTGAATTAAGTACCATGTCAGACAAGCGCCTTGTATAAAATGTAGGAAATGTAGAAGCTGTAAAGAAGAATATTAAAGTATTAATATTAATTCTACTACCCAGTTATAACCTCTACTAAAATTTTGGTGTATGTATGTTCATTTCTCTGTCTGTCTCTCTAGATAGATAGATGGATGGATGGATAGTATATATGTGTGAGTGTATAAAGATTTTATGGATTGTATTTTCTCACTTAAACTCTACTGTGAGTTGTTCCTCCTATGGTTAAATATTTTCTAAATCCCTTGCATGAATAAGTATTTAAATTAGAGTGCCACATTTGTGCCAGACGTTAGTTTTGGCGCTGCAGATCCGAAGGGACAAAACATCCATGGTTTTTGTCCTCCTGGATCTTACCACCTTGGAGGAGATAATCATGTGATCACATAGATAAATGTAAAGTGACAAGTGTCATACAAGCTATGAAGCCAAAATTCATGGTGCCAAGAGAGTGCCTATCAAGAGGGAAGACTGGTGTGTATGTCAGCAGGCACCACGGAGGGGGGGCAGGGGGGTCATGGGCAGTGTGATGGCTGAACTGAGTCCCCCCAAGAGATATGTCCAGGTCCTAACCCAGGACCTATGAATGTGACTTTATTTGGGAATAGGGTCTTTGCAGATGTAATTAAGTTAAGGACCCTGAGATGAGATCATCCTAGATTCAGGGTGAGCCCTATAGCCAATGACTGATGTCTTTGCAAGAGGAAAAAAGAAGAGATTTTAAACACACAGACGAGAGAATAAGGTCACGTAAAAATGGAAGCAGAGACTGGGTTAGGAATCCCCAAACCCAGGAATGCCACTAGTTGCCAGCAGCCACCCAAACTAGAAGAGAGGCATAAATGGATTTTCCTTCAGAGCCTCCAGGAGAAACCCAACCTAGTGACGCCTTGATTTGGACTTCTGGTCTCCAGGATGGAGAGAGAAGAAACGTTGCTGTTTCGAGCCACCCAGCCCGTGGTGGTTTTCCACAGTGGTCCTAGATGGCGAATACAGGAGTTTTCTGAAGGAAATGACTTGTGACCAGGCATCCAAAGAATAGGAAGGAGTTACTGAGGAGGTATTCCAGACAGAGGACATCGCTTGCTCAAGAAGAGCGAGGTGGGAGGAAGACGGGTCAGTCTGAGGAACTCAGAGAAAGCCCAAGTGTCTGAAAGGCAGAGCATGAGACTAGACAAGACCCTGGGTGCTCTCCCCCCCCCCCCCAGGTCCATCTCCTGTCCTCATGAGCTCACAGTTTTTATACAAAGCGCCAACAAACTCATTGGAAAATTTTAGCAGGGCAGGGGTAGGGGGCTGGAGTGTGGAGAACAAATGGGTGGGGGGGGGGGTCAAGGTGGATAAAGGAAGCTGGTCACGGGGCGGTGCCCAAGGAGAAGATCGTTGAAGAGTTTACTCCATTCTGAATAGGTTACATATATTAATCCTCACAACAGCCTTACAACAGTAAGGCACCCTTACTGGCCCCATTTTATAGCTGAGAAAACTGAGACACAAAGAGAGGAACTAACTTTCGAAGTGTGGTGTTGACAGTAAGTGGTGGAGCGGAGGGTTGGATGCATCCAGTCTGGCCTCAGAGCTCACCCTCTGAAGCATTAGCACAAATTAGAGCGAGGTGACTGGACAGAGTCCAGAAAGGCTGCTTTGAAGGGTGTATGGAACTCAGATAAGAGAAGAACATGAGAGAGGACATTCTAGGAAGGAGAAGATTCGTGTATACAGAAAGGAGGCGCGTTCATGCCATTTGGAACCACGCCATCATGGTGTACTGGAGCCATGACAAGGCCACTTTGTGTGGAGTAGAGACTGTGTCACCAAAGAAGTCAGTTGCAAAGATTGTCCCTAGGAACCCTCACCAGGCTTTATGCTTTGACCTGTTTCATAAAACATCTGAGGCCAATGCAGGATGCTAAGAAAATGAAATGAGAATGTGGGGATCCAAGAGAGGACGATGGGGGCAACCATTACCCCTTTCACTTCTCTGATGAAGTCGTTCTCCTCTCCGCCTCTTCCTTTGCCCATTCACTGGCATCTCAGGAAAGAGCCAGGAGATGTATTGGGCTGTGGAAGTTGAGCCTTACCTTCCAGTGAATCACAAAGCTCAAGCCACTTGGTCTGCTTGAGAGCTTCTACCTGGGGTCCTTCCCCAGGATACATTTGTGCTCACATGTCAGCCACTTTCTGAGATTTATTCACAGCCCTATTTCCCTGTAAGTCTCCCCCTGTGATCCTGGGACAGATGCTCCGTGTGTGCTCTGGGTAGGGAAAGGAGGTGGGGGAAGTGAAACCACTGGTCAGGCTCCACATGCTACTGGAGAGTCTCCTATAAAGACATTCTTAGTCAAATGACTAGAGGAGATCTCCGAGGCCATCTACTCCCAACCCACAGATACGGAAGCCAAGGCTCAGTGAGAAAGGTTTTTCCTGTGACCTTTCAATATATGGAGGGAGTGATTTGTTCAATGACATCTAGCAAGATGGTGTGAGAACCAAGGTTAATATCCCAAGTAGATTCCTTCAAACTCTACCAGAGAGTATCTATATATGAAGGTGTGATGTTTCTCTATATCAAAGTACTATAAATTATATTTAAATTTATAGTTATATTTAAATTCTTCCTAATTCTTAGGATGAGAATTTCCAGAAGTCAGAGACTTCCTTTTAGTTAGCCCATATTTTAATACTTGGCATGTAATGGGAACTGAGTGAACAATAAAAGAGTGGATGGATGGATGGATGGATGGATGGATGGATGGATGGATGGATTCAGGAGGGAAGTTTTCTTCATCCTATCTCCTTCTCAAAATGTGATCTGTCTTCTGGATTACTGTCATGTTTTCAAAGATTATAAATGGTGCCTAAGGTCATGCTAGAGAAAACCGTAAGATTGAATGAATTTCTTTTGACTCTTTTCCCCTGGTCAGTAGGTATTTCTCACCGAAAGTATATCACCCCACCTCTAGAGATGTTAGGAAACTTCCTACTATGGCACACCCCGAAGCCTTTCTCTTCCTCTGTTGCCTGTATTCTGCATCTTTGATGAGCACCTATTTTCCATCAATACTTCTCCATCCTTGCTTCCCCTCCTCCCTCTCATCATTACTTCTGCCTCCACAAAAGGAAACCTGGTAGTCATCAACACCTTTCACCTTTCTGTGGTCTAGATGTGAAATCTTAGGGCTACCTTTCATTCTTATCTTAAGTTCAACAGTCAAGTTGTCATTAGATCCTTTTGCTTCTCCCTCCACAGCATCTCTCTGTTCATTTGTTCCTTCCTGTATTGGTACATTAACCTACTTCCAGCCCTCACTCTCCTTGTTCATTATGACAACCTAGTGGACATTGTGACTTGCCTCTAACATGTTTATTTCTCCGATCCTCTCTCTCCCCTCAACACTCACACACATCCCCTCACACTCTCATACATACATGTTTACACATGATTTCACATGTGTACACATATGCATTCACATATATGCTCGCGTATACTCACATTTTTCTTCTCCCAGGCTCATTTTCACCATTTGTGAATTAGGGTCAGTGATAACTATTTCTCAGGGTTATGGTGCCATGTAAGAGAAAACATTAATAAATACTCTCATTTACTGGGTAAATTTACTCATTTAATGTGAATGAGGCACTGCACCCTGGTAGTTATGCTATTATACCTTCAACCTCTCACAATGGTCCAAATATAGGTATCTGCCACCTTGGTCTTATAAACGAGGACCCTGAGGCATAGAGGAATTAAATAAGTTGCCTGAGTTTAGGTAATAAGTTCTGAATTTAAACCGAGGCAGACTCTCTTGAGAGCACTGTACTCAACTACTAAAGAATACTGCTTGTATTTTATATAAAGCACCTAGCAAACTGCCTGGCAACGTCAGGTGCTCACTGAATATTTTCACTTTTATTCCCAATAGAAATGTTGATAGCACCGAAGTGGACATTTAACATGGCATTGAATTAAATGCAGTTGAGGCTGGAACTCCCAGTTTCACCCAAGTTGGAAGAGCCTGTATGAGACCAATCCTCTTGCCAAGAGCAAACTATAAAAGCTGAATCAACAACTGTACCAACTATAAATACAGCTGAGGGAGGGCACTGGACAGTGACCAAGGTAGCCGGCGCACTAGAGAAGGAACCTGTTGATTTGTTTGCCATGGGGGAGTGAGGCCTTGGGGTGGGAGCTATGCTTTTAACAGTCTGAAGGAACTGGGGAGCCTAACAGAGAGTTCATGGCTACTAGATCAACCAGGACCCAAGGAGCCAATGTTCTCCACCCATTCTTGTTCCAAGATTTTTTATATCAGGGAGTTTGTTGAATCTGGACCCAAAGGCCTCAGCACTGCCCATGTGTGCTTCCAATTCAGGGCCGATTTGTCACTGATAAAAGCAACTCTGGAGAGAGGTTTTTCTGCTCTCCCCCCATCCCCACCCCACACCCCTTCATCTCCAGTTCCTGTTGCGTCTGCCTCTTTAGTATCTGTCTCATCCACCCTTCTTTTCCATCCCCAAAGCCCAAGGTTTCTGCCTTGAGTTGCTTGGATCTTCACCATCTCTCTCCTGGATGGTTAGTCCATCTTCCTGCCCCAGACTTTCCCTGCTCTAGTCTGTTCTTTGCACAGATGCTAAACCTACCTTCTTAAAGCACATGTCCAATCAGTCCATTCCTTGATTGAAAACTTTTCACAATTTCCTACCAATCTTAGACCTTGTTGAATGACCTTGAAGTCTATTTATGCCCCGGCCCCTGCAAACCTTTTTAGCTTCTTTCTCTTTTCATCTCCTTCCCCTCTGTCACCTCAACCTATGGTTGTCCAAGCTCCCTCCATGTATAAATCCCCTCTTCAGGAAACGGACTCACCCTATACCTTCTGCTTTGACCTGTTGAGTTAGGATCAGCTGTCGTAGCCAGCACATGTCATTCCACCAGGAGACCTTCCACCCTGATGGCCAGATCGTGTGACTTTCCTGTGTTATCACTGTACTTGATTGTACTTGATGTCTCCTGTATTGCAGTATCTACCACTCCAGCGAGAACTGGCCAGCTACTCCCTTCTCGCCCTCCCTGATCATGAACTAGCTAAGGGCGGACGGAGCCCAGGTGGTTTGTCTTTAATATCAAATGCACCAGCTCTTGCCCATCACAGACACTACACTTTGAATGAACAAAAGAAAAACACTTCCAGACGCCAACTGCATTTAAATCAAGGTAGGGGGTCACAGGCAACTCAATAGGCAAGACCTTCTCCCAGGTCCCACAGCTCAGGGGAGATCACTGGCCATGGAGTAGGTCTCACTCAGGATCGTGGTTATAAGCCACAGAGGCCTAACTTATACTATCTTAGGCAAATAGGGGGCATTATTGGCCCACACACTCAGTCCACACCAAGGTCAGGGAAGGCTGACCCCAGGGCCTCTAAGTCCACCTGCGGATTCACCCTCTTGTGATTCAGCTTTGGTCTTCCAGCTCTACTCTTCTACATCAGCTTCTCCTTTTGACAATGAAGTTGGTCAGTTGTAGCTTCCAGCTGATATCTTTACAGTCTCTTTTCTAGTTTGCAAAGTTTTTCTTACTCCGCTTCAGTTCTCCAATTGGGAAGTGCCACAAAGGACTTTGTTTGCCCTGGTTTGGTTCACATGCCCTCCTCACATTGGATGAATCACCATTGTTTGGGAGTAAAGTACTCTGATTCTGTCCAGACTGGGCCATTGGGTCATCTCTGGCCTGCGAAGGGGTGGAGTCAATAAGGTGATGGCAGCTCTCCCTCCAAACCATGTGGCTAGAGAAAGGATAGGAGGAGAGGCAGGTACCCTGGCTGCCTCAGCCATGGTTGCTGGGGGCACCACTGGAGCTAGAAAGGCAAGCCAATCTGTGACAGTAAAAAATGGCTCAAGAGGAGGATTTGGAAATGCACGAAATGGAAATGTATCGATTTAGCTAGTGCTGCATAAAAAAAAAACAACCCTAACTTAGTAGCTTAAGATAACACCATTTAGTGAGCTCACCATTCTGCAAGTTGACAGTTGGTCTTGGCTCAGTTGGATGGTTTTTCTGGTTTTGGCTGGGCATATCCCTGAATCTGTAGTCAACTGCCAGTCGATGAGTGACTCTGCTTTTGGGGTGTTGAGTGGCTCAGCTAGCGTGCCAGGGCTAAGAGGATGATGTAGCCATTGTCATCTAGCTGGCCAGCCTGGGGTTGTTGGCAGAGTGGCTCAGCATGGTGCCAAGAGAATGAATAGAACTGTGCAGGGTCTCTTCAGTCCTAGGCTCAGAATGGCATAAGGTCACTCTTGCCATATTCTACATCTCAAAGAAAGGTATGGGACAGCCAGATTCAAGGGGAGGGGAAATAGAATCTACCTCTCAGTGGGAAAAGCTGGAAAGTACAAGGAAGGGTGGAGGAACAATGTCTCATAAGAGGAAGGAAGTCGGAGATAAGAGGAAACATAAGGAAAGGAGGGTTGACAGCAGGGAGAACATGGAAAAACCAGAAGGACTAAGGTCATCAACAGTGTTCTGGGATGACAGGGAAGTCCAGCCTGGTGGGAGCTACTGGCCATAGAGTCAAGTCCAAGTGTTGTCACGTGTCCAAGGAACTTGATGGTAGAGGTTAGAGGACAAATGTGCCAGGGTCTCAGCTTCAGGGCACCCAGCTCCAACACTGCCTCTTTGATTTTTCAAGTTTTTATCTTAATTGGCTACCTCTAAAAAGACACTGAGACTCTGCCTTGGCCAAGGATTGCCAGGGACACCAACAAGCCAGACAAGACCTGGGAGGCATTTCCTAAGCAGATCTAAGCTTGGTTCTCTCCTTTTGTTTATGCTTTCTGCTTTATAAAAATTAAAAAGATAAAAGGAATGCAGCCCCTGTGTTTCACTAAACTGGATGTTAGGGGACTCCAGAGGGGAATTAGCAATCGTGTGTTATGATGATAGCATCTAGTTAAACCAGCAAAATGGCACCTCTGACTCCAGCAGTGGAACTGGTGGGTGGGAACTTTCACAGCCTCTGAGAAAGCCAAGCACTTGTTCCTACCAGGCAAGTTAGAAGCCACAGCAGAGGGAACCTCCTTACTTAAGAGTTTCTGCCCTGGGCGAATGTACAAGGCACTGGCAAGGAAGCGACTGGATAGGATGAAGAGAAGAGGGCAGCCTAGGTAAGAGCTCACGGTTTGGCAACAAAAAAACCTGTATTTGGAAAAATGCCTTTCTGCCACTTTCCAGCTGGACGACCTTGGGCAAGTGAGGCCGAACCACAGGCCTCACACCTGCACAACAAAGATAATAATATTAGCCTCAGTGGAAACTGTCAATGATTTAGTGAGATCAGTTGGTAGTAATGTGAAAATTTTATACACAAGGTATAGTTTTAGCTATTTTGAGGAAATTGAGTTCCCCAAGTCAGAGACAAGATGCAGAAGGAAGGATAAAATTTCCTCTCTGGGCTATAAAAATCTGCACTTCCTTTCCGTAGTCCCAAATAAATGGAACTTCTCTAATCAGAAATGCAAAGGAAAAGAGCTCACCCATAAACATGACCCTGTGTCAGTAATTCCAGAGTCTGTTTTTTTTTTTTTTTTTTTTTTACCCACATAATTATTCAACATGTGGCAATGTGGGTCATGCCTGGGCTGAGTTGGGACCCGAGGGGAGGTGGGACCACTGTCCCAGGCTTGGGTCTCCAGACCTCTCCAACTCCCACCCATTGAAACCCTGCACGGGGCTTCTTGGCTAGAGGGATCGTACACTAAGGGCGAGCAAACATATCAGACTTCAAACCCATATGATTAAAATATCACCCACATTTTAGAAAATCATCTCTTTTTAAAAATAGAAAAACAGGAACTATAACAAGTATCACTGTACTAAAGAGTTGTTTGCTGTTTCTCTGTCATCAAAGTCAGGGTATTTGTATGTGACTAAGACACGTTAGTAATTATGCCATTAGCATGCATGGCAGCCACTGAATGTCATACGCAAGCATCCCCGAGCGCATTTTGGGTGCAGTGAAGCTGTAGGTGTAGAGAGAGGGAGAGAGAGGCTTGAGGGACTGGGGAGGAAGGCATCATAACACCAAACGGTTTGGGCACAGAGGTGGATGGGAGAGAGAACAGGAGGGAGGAGGCCAAAAGAGCATTTTGGGTGGGGTGCAGAGAAGTAAGTGTTAGAGTTCCACGGAGGACTGCGGCTTTTCTTTTTCCTTTTCTTCTTTCTCATCATCATTTCCCAAGTGCCTCACAAAATGCAGGCACATATGTTCTCCATAAATGTTTGCTCAATGAGTGAATAAAAAAGTAAACGAGGAGTGCACCCACTGCAAATCAGGTGGCATCCCAACCGTGGTGGAGTGTAAATTAAAACAATACATTTTGAATAGCTGGTTGTTTTTTTTTCTTTTTTTTCCCTAGATCCCTCCCTAGAACCTCTAGAAGAAAATACACTGGCAACAACATTTCCTCAGAGGAAGAAGAGGAAGAGGAAACAAGTCCTCCCATCCTTCTGCTGAGGACATGAATCTCTCTCACATTCATCTGGGTCTAGGACTGTGCTGTCCGCCACTTCCCGCCTGTGGCTAGAGCCTTGGCTTGAGCACCTCCCTGGTGTGGGTTCGGAAGCACCAGAGGGGGGTGGCTGGGCTTCTCAGCCCAGAGCCGGGGTTTGGGGTGGGATAACCACAGGGTGAGTGAGCAAGGTTGTCAAGCTTTGACTATAAAAGGTTTATGCATTGCTTTTGGTTGTTGGTGTTGATTTGAGACAAATTGAGACAAATCACAATGAAGTGAACCATGTTTGTTCAACAAGTATTTATAAAGCTCCTACTGTTTTCCAGTGTCCAATCTGAGCACTGAGGGTATAGAATAATATTACAAGAAAGGAAAGAAGGAAGGGAGGAAGGAAGGTAGGGAGGAAGGAAAAAGAAAGGAAGGAAAGAAGGAAGGGAGGAAGGAAGGAAGGAAGAAAGGGTGGGAGGAAGGAAGGAAGGAAGAAAGGAAGGGAGGAAGGAAGGAAGGAAGGGAGGGAGGAAAGCTGGAAGGGAGGAAGGAAGGAAGGAAGGGAGGAAGGAAGGAAAGAAGGAAAGAAGGAAGGAAGGGAGGAAAGAGGAAAGAAAGGAAGGAGGGAAGGAAGGAGGGAAGGATGGAAGGAAGAAAAAAATGAGGATCATATAATGATGTGGAAGCCCATTAAAGAGTTAAAATAAGAGCAAATACAAAATGTTATATGATAACCGCTCTGGAGATAAATAAAATGAGATAAAGGAAATGGGCAAGCTCTACTAAATTGGGTGGCCATGGAAAGGGAGCTCCATGGAGGACCACAGCTTGGGGGAGCAGAGAAGAACACACAACCCAATGGTCATCTCATTTCAAGAAGGAGGAAAAAATAGACAAGACAACTGCTCATGCATGGTGTCTCCTTCTCAAGTCACCAAAGGAAAAGTCTCAACTTCTGCAGAGACAAACAGGTGGAAGGTAAGCAGCTAGGAACATTAACACTAACGTATGTCCATCCCCATGGAAGGCACAGCAGGTGCGGAAAGGAGATGTTCCATGCTCACAAATCCTTAAGTAGGAGAACCCATGCAAAACACACAGCACTGTTAGACCCACAGTGGGAGCTCAGTCACAACAAAAGTAACAACAAGATTAAGAGCAACCATAATCATGAACATTCCTGAGTGTGCTGTATATGCCAGATATCATGCCAGGCCTTCCCATGTGTGTTCTCCATTTTCCCAACAACCCTAAGAGGCAGACATGACTATTAAGGTGAGCCAGATGGAATTACCAATATTTCACTCACTGTTCTATCTACTATGAACCCTACTTAGCAGATGGGAAGATAAGATCCATTGGTTAGTGTCATTGCTGTCAATGCGCACTGTCAATTTCTGAATTCATAGGAATTCACAGTTGGTTTCTTCTTCCCTGGAAGAGACTGAATTGGAATTGGCTTATCCTCCCAGCTTACAGCAATCCTCCTTAGTCCCTGCAGCAACACCAGGGTCATTTGTGGCTTACTGTATGCTCATCCTGTACCCCACCCTCACCAATACTTTCATCAATGACTTGGGTGAAGAGTTAGCACCTTCAGCAGATGACATAGTGCCAAGAGAGGTAGATGAGAAAGGATGAGTCAAATAAAAATCTAATTTAGAGGTTCCATCCAAGTGACCAATTCCAATTAGATTACATGGAACAGGAATAAACTCATTCATATATGTATGCATTTTTCACTCAAAAAATCATTTATTGGGTGTCTACTGTATGCCAGGCACTGTGCTAGATGCTGGAGATTCAGAAATGAGCAAGGGAGACAGGGTTTCCACTGTTGCTCTGGTGAGCTTACTGTCTAGTTCAAGAGACCAACCATAAACATGTACATCAATAGTAATCACCCCCTGTGACAAGTGCTACGAAGCAGGATGAAATAGAACGCACGTAGGTAGAAAGAGCTCTTTAAAGTGTGTGGCTGGGGATTTAGGAGAGACCCGTATCATAAGAAGGAGGCAGTCATGAGAAATTGCAGAAGTGCGGAGAGCCTCTCTGGCCAAGGCACTACCTTGTGCCAGATTCCTGAGCTGGCAATGGCCTTGGTGAGTTGCGGAAGATGGAAACCACAGAAATGAGAAGGAAGAGAGTGGCAGGAACTGAGCCAATGCAGTGACCATATGGCAAGAGGCCTTGGGAGGGGAAAATGAGCTTTATTTCTTGTGACTAAATATCTCCTAATCCCCTCAGGCTCAAAAATTACCTGCTCAAACACTGGATGAGGGAGAAGTGGGAGAGACCATGAACTTCCTTAATGAGATAGTGATGGGATCGCGCCATGAGTCAGCACGGGAACAGCAGGAGGAGTCTACGGAGAGCTAAGGCAGCCTGGCCCCATGTGAGCAGACTGTGTTGTTCTTTACAAAGAAGGTGAGCAGCCCAGTCCCTCTGAGATACTTAGCACACAGCTGCTGGCCTGTGTGCAGACCCAAGCACCACACTTTCCAAATGGTATCAACAAACAGAAGCGCATCCAGAAAATGGAAAACCAATTCCTGAGGGGTCTGCAAATAACATGAAGTGCAGAACCATTGCAGGAAATGGCTTCTTAGGATGAAGAGAAGGAGACTAGGGATGATCCGTCCTCACCTCATTGAATCTGCCCAACAATCCTCTTGTGGCACGGGGCATCGTTCCCATGTTCATTTCTCATGTGAGGACACCGGCTCGCAGGAAGATTCCTTACCTAGGATGTCATAACTGGTCGGTGACAAAATGAGATTTGGGGTCAGGACCAGGCTGGTTTCTTTCTAGTACCTCAAACTATCCTCAAAAGAAAGAGAGTTTTTTGTTTGTTTGTTTGTTTTTTACTCAGGAGCCCAAAGGACAGAGAGAAGTACAAGTTATTAAGAGGTAGAACCAGTCTCCAGAGAACGAGGGACTTCCTAGGAACATGTGTTCCGTGTAATAGTGGAATTCGACAGGATCATTGCAGGTGCTATTTGACCCACGGCTGGAGGATCTTTTGTCTCGGAAGTTGTGATGGGATCCCACGTGCGAGAGGAGGATGGACTTGGGCTCTGAAGGACCTTTCAGGATGCACACGATTCTTTGGTTGTGTCTCTGGAACAGTTTCCATCTATGCAGAACTAGTATGCTCAAAATACTATGGGAGTATATAGACCAAAGGCAATAAAGTTGAGAGTCCAGAAATAAACCTCTGTATCTACAGTCGGTTGATTTTTGACAAGGATAAGAAAGAAAGAAAGAAAGAAAGAAAGAAAGAAAGAAAGAAAGAAAGAAAGAAAGAAAGAAAAAGAGAGAGAGAGAAAGAAAGAAAGAAAGAAAGAAAGAAAGAAAGAAAGAAAGAAAAAAGAAAAAAGAAAAGAATGTATGATAAACTCTCTCCTTTCCGCTTGGCCAGCTCCTAGTGGATGAGCCTCCCACTGCCTCCTCCCTCAGAGCTCTGTCCAAGGTCATCTAAGGCAAAGGGAAGTGAGCCCAAGAGCCCTGATTTGACTCTTGGCTCTGTTCCCCTCTTGGATAAAGAGTCCTATCCCAACACATCGGCCCAAGGGTACAGCATAAACCCTTCCAAAGACCAGACCCAAATCCATTTTGCAGATCCATCTGGCCCAGATGCCAGGCTGATCTCATTCTAGACCCAAGTTCCACAGAAGAGACGGGACTATTCCTCTCCTCTTAAAGAACTAATCACCTAAATTAGTCGGGAAATCCCTACACACAGATTGACATAAGCATGACCATGCCTCATCCAGGAGCACTACGTCACTCGGGCTCACGGTGTACTTAGTCAAATTAGCTACTGCACTTTACATTCCACACAAGGGAACGCATGCCCAAAACCGCAGCACATGACGTATTCCATAGAAACACAGACACAACTTTCTACATACCTAAGTGCACATCTTCTGTGCAATCACAAATATTCAGCACATGCGCGCATCCAAATTCTCCCCCACACCAATGCATATGAGTGGATGCACACACATGGTACAGTCACATTCGTAAGGGTGTATGCGTACTTATTACTAACTACTGCTGTTAGAAAACTAGTTCAACCTGCCTGATTTTTCTTCAGATTCGGAGTCACAGTCTCGTCTCTTCTCCAGCCCCCTTACACATGAGAGCAGATGGGAAAACTGCTTGTGTCTGTTAGAGGGAGAGTGTGCTCCTTGTCTTCTCACACCCCTTTTACAAATAAATGTAACATCACGGCCCCAGGTCCCCTGGGGCTGGGGATTAGTTAGGAGCTTGAGCTGGTAAGCTCTAGATAAACAATTATTCATGTCTCCCAAATTGGAAACCAGGTGATCTCGGCCAGCTGGAAAAGTATAAAAAGGCCTCCCCCTTTGTCTTGAACAAAATGAACTCTCTTCAAATACCCTTTAGCAGAAAAGGAGATAAGAAGCAAATGGAAGGCTACTAATCTTTCTTTTCTTTTATAAGAACAATGTACTTTTTCTTTATTACTTATTTCATTCCGCAGAAAGTGCTAATGGAATTGTAAACCAGTCTAACTGCTTGTGGAAGGGGAGAGAAATAAAGTTGTAGCTTCAGAGATTCCAGGCTTAAGACATGGTTCTCTTCTCCCTATCTTGTCCCTGCCCCCATCACTAGAATCAAACGGGGTCAAAGGAGAAGTCTCCTGGCCCCTTCTCACGTCCAATGTCCTATGCAAGCTAGTTCCACTTCAGGCTGAGTGTCAGACTGGCCTGGATTCAAATTCCGGCTAGGGTGCTTACTGAGCAATTTCAAGTAAAATAGTTCATTTCTCAAATTCCGGCCAGGGTGCTTACTGAGCAATTTCAAGTAAAACAGTTAGTTTCTCAAATTCCGGCCAGGGTGCTTACTGAGCAATTTCAAGTAAAATAGTTCATTTCTCTAAACCTCAGATTTCTCTTCTGTAAAACAGGGAACTAATAACAACCCCCCCACCCCCGCACAGAATTGCAGGAGAATTCAATGAAATAATCATTGTGAAATGCTCTGCAAAACATAAAACATGGAAGACATTGGGAAATGGAAAGGAAGGGTGAATGGGGGGAAATTGGAGGGGGAGACGAAACATGAGAAACATGAGAGACTGTGGACTCTGAGAAACAAACAGGGTTTTGGAGGGGAGGGGGTAGGGGGTTGGGTAAGCCTAGTGGTGGGAATTGAGGAGGGCACGTATTGCATGGAGCACTGGGTGTGGTGCATGAACAATGAATCTTGGAACACTGAAAAAATTAAATTAAAAAACATAATACATCTAAAAGCATTAGTTTGTTGACTTGGGGGAAATATCTCAGTAACTCATTTTCCATACTTGTAAAAAATGAGAATTATGGAGCATAAACATATGCCAAGTGTGTGTATGGCACAGGAAATAAAAAGTGTTTAATTATGTTAATCCCTTCTCCTTTATGACAGCAAGATTAGGGTATTTATCACAGAGCTACTATCACACACATACTATTTTATGACCTCTTCCTCTTTTCTGGGGTCTTATCCTACATCTGCATGTATATTACAGGCTCTGAGGACATCAGGCAGTGAAGGCTGTGCTTTGTCTTAAAAGTCGGTGCAATATACTGAACCAGGGCTCATGAGGTCAGAGCTTTAGTCCTGGCTTGGCATCTTGCGTGCTGAATAATTGCAGAGAGTCATCGTTAGGACATCGAGGTTCTCATTTTTCTCATTTATACAGTATGGGTGCTAGTAATCTATTAATGCTTCACTACATAGAGCTACTGTGAGGAACATAACCAATGTGAAAGAACTTTGAAAAGTATTCGGTTATGAATCAGGTCCTTGTCTGGATCAGCCCATAGTGCCTAAGTAGTTACTCAGCCAAGGGGCTTGGCTAGTTTGAAACCTCTCAACCATGACTTCTTGGTCAATGGATCATCTAGACCTGGGGTTGGCAAACTTTTCCTTTAAAGGGGCAGATAAGGGCGTCTGGGTGGCTCAGTTGGTTGAGCGACTGCCTTCGGCTCAGGTCATGATCCTTGAGTTCCGGGATCGAGTCCCACATCGGGCTCCCAGCTCTACAGGGAGTCTGCTTCTTCCTCTAACCTTCTCTCCTCTCATGCTCTCTCTCACTTTCTCTGTCTCTCAAATAAATAAATAAAATCTTTAAAAAAAAATAAAGGTGCAGATAATATATATTTTATACCCACTCACCTCGGTGTCTCTCAGTGGAAAGAGGGAAAATAGTCTCTGTCGTGAATACTCAACCCTGCTGGGGAGGGACGAAAGACGTCCTAGGTAATAAAAAACGAATGAGAGTGGCTATGCTCCCATGTAACACTATTTACAACAAGAGGTAGAACTTCTCGTCCAGATGAGATGGCATAGGACTTATCTTCCCTGCTCCCCACCATGAACCATAATTATAAGCCCTGAAAACGGCACAAGAGACAAGCAAAAGAGAAACTTAGCAGGTGGTGAGGAGAAGACAAGCAAGTTTGGGACCCCAGGACTGGAGGAAGAAAACCATGGCTGGGCATCTTGTACCCACCGTCGCCATCCACCAGAAGATGAGCACCTAGACCTAATGTTTTTTGGACCCCTGACATAATACAGGAAGGCATCTCACACAGATTCATTTCCCCACCATATCAAACAGAAGACCCTCTGACAACATCAGGTAAGACGAAATCCACCACAGGTGAAATATTCTCATTTTTCATTTGGCCAGAGACTCCCCTTTTCTGCTGAGAGGTATCAAGTAGAGCAGGCAGAACTGGAAGGGGAGAAAACTACAGAAAGTGCTGGGTCCAGAAAGCCTTCTTGTATCCATGGGCTTGAGACTTCACTCCTCTGCCCAGAGATACCAGGGTAACTTAGGAGCACCAAAAGAAGAATCTCACCATAGTCATTTCCAACAAAGAGACATTCAGCACCCCCCACCCCCCACCCTGAGGGAATCACTTCCACATCAGGCAGCGCTAGCAGGACCTAGTGGGAACCCTAGCAGCACCAGACGAACCAATAGCAAAAATAACACTGCAAAGGCTCCAAAAATTAAACTGCCTTTGGAACAATAGTCTACAGAAGTGGAACACCAACATGCAAAACCAAAACAAGGTGATTGTCTGCTAAAATAAGTGGGTATTGAGGAGGGCACATTCCATTGCATGGAACAGTGGGATTCAGAACACTGAAAAAATAAAATAAATGTATTTGGGGAAAAAAAAGAAAAAAAGAAAAGATTTATTTATTTTTTTAAAATTAATTTTATTTAATTTTTCAGTGTTCCAAGATTCACTGTTCGTGCACCACACCCAGTGCTTCATGCAATACATGCCCTCTTCAATACCCACCCCCACCAGGTTAAGCCTGGTTAAGCCACCAGGCTTAACCAACCCCCCACCCGCCTCCCCTCCAAAACTCTGTTTGTCACTCAGAGTTCACAGTTTCTCTTGGTTCATCTCCCCCTCTGATTTCCCCCAATTCACCCTTCCTTTGCTTCTCCCAATGTCCTCCATGTTTTTCCTTATGCTCCACATGTAAGTGAAACCATATGATAATTGACTCTCTCTGCTTGACTTATTTCACTCAGCATAATCTCTTCCAGTCCTGTCCATGGTGATACAAAAGTTGGGTATTTATCCTTTCTGATGGAGGCATAATGTTCCATTGTACATAGGAACCATATCTTCTTGATCCATTTGTCTTTTGAAGGGCATCTTGGCTCTTTCCACAGTTTGTCAATTGTGGACATTGCTGCTATGAACATTGGAGTACATGTGGCCCTTCTTTTCACTATATCTGTATCTTTGGGGTAAATACCCAGTAGTGCAGTTGCAGGGTCATAGGGTAGCTCTATTTTTAATTTCTTAAGAAATCTCCACACTGTTTTCCAAAGTGGCTGCACCAACTTGCATTCCCACCAACAGTGTAAGAGGGTTCCCTTTTCTCCACATCCTTTCCAACATTTGTTGTTTACTGTCTTGTTGATTTTGGCCATTCTAACTGGTGTGAGGTGGTATCTCAAAGTGGTTTTGATTAAAGTCTCCCTGATAGCTAGTGATGATGAACATTTTTTCATGTGTCTGTTAGCCATTTATATGTCTTCTTTGGAGAAGTGTCTGTTCATGTCCTCTGCCCTTTTTTTTTTTTAAGATTTTATTTATTTACCTGAGAGACAGAGAAAGTGAAAGAGAGCATGAGAGGAGAGAAGGCCAGAGGAAGAAGCAGACTCCCCGTGGAGCTGGGAGCCCAATGTGGGACTCGATCCTGGAACTCAAGGATCATGACCTGAGCCAAAGGCAGCCGCTCAACCAACTGAGCCATTCAGGCACCCTCTCTGCCCGTTTTTTGACATGATTATCTGTTTTTTGAGTGTTGAGTTTGAGGAGTTCTTGATAGATCTTAGGTATCAGCCCTTTGTCTGTAGTGTCATTTGCGAAGATCTTCTTCCATTCTGTGGGTTGCCTGTTTGTTTTGTTGACTGTTTCCATTGCTGTGCAGAAGCTTTTTATCTTATTCACCAGGACCAGATGGGATTCACCCCTGGGATGCAAGGGTGGTTCAACATTCGCAAATCAATCTATATGATAGAACAAATCAATAAGAGAAGAGAGAAGAACCACATGGTCCTCTCAATTGATGCAGGAAAAAGCATTTTACAAAATACAGCATCCATTCCTGATTAAAACTCTTCAAAGTATAGGGATAGAAGGAACATTCCTCAACTTCATAAAATCTGTCTATGAAAAGCCCACAGCGAATATCATTCTCAATGGGGAAAAGCTGACAGCCTTCCCTTTGAGATCAGGAATGCGACAAGGATGTCCACTCTTATCACTCTTGTTCAACATAGTACTAGAAGTCCTAGCAATAGTAATCAGACAACAAAAAGAAATTAAAGGTATTCAAATTGGTGAAGAAGAAGTCAAACTCTCTCTCTTCACAGATGACATGATACTTTATATGGAAAACTCCAAAGACCCCCCTGAACTATTAGAACTCATACAGCAATTCAGTAATGTGGCAGGATACAAAATCAATGCACAGAAATCAGTTGCTTTCCTATACACTAACAATGAAAATATGGAAAGTGAAATTAGAAAATCGATTCCATTTACTATAGCACCAAGAACCATAAGATACTTGGTAATAAATCTAACCAAAAAGGTAAAGGATCTGTACTCGAGGAACTACAGAACACTTACGAGAGAAATTGAAGAAGATACAAAAAGGTGGAAAAGCATTCCATGCTCATGAATCAGAAGAATAAACATTGTTAAAATGTCTACACTGCCCAGAGCAATCTATACTTTCCATGCCATCCCAATCAAAATTCCACCAGCATTTTTCAAAGGCTGGAACAAACAATCCTAAAATTTATATGGAACCAGAAAAGACCCTGTATTACTAAGGAAATGCTGAAAAAGAAAAGCAAAGCTGGGGGCATCACATTGCCTGATTT
>CM052807.1:108890883-108923564 GCA_028533885.1 Nasua narica | reverse complement strand
TTTTTTTCTCACTATATAGGTTTAAATCTACTTACATTTTCCTTAAATAAATTTACTTAAACAGGAATCTCTTAGTAAATAAAAAACCGGAAACACTTTCCACAAACCAGAAGGTAGGCATAGGGAATAAATACTGCTCAGACAAAATGTTATTAAGCTCTTAAGTGCTGCCTGCTGAAGATTCTGAGCCTGAGGACTCCTCTGTCTTTGTTAAAATGTATTACAGCAAGGGTTAGAATCCAGCTAAAGATTTGCTGACACGACACTGGGACTTTGCTTGCCTTAATCAGAAATAGGGAAATTGAAAAAAACCAAGGATCTCAGGATGTTGCTCAAGGTTATATAATTCCACGGCTGCCTACATCTGAATGCACCTCTCATCCCACCCAAACTCAAGTCTCACCAGCACCACTTCTAGAAAGCCGTTTCTAAGGAGTCTGCCTGCGGCTGACCTTAATATTAGACTCTGGGAAGCATCAGATCTAGGAGACCGGCCCTGAGGACGCTTCCACACATCAGGCAGTCGGTGAGCCAGGGATGAAGTCTCTTCATCTCAGCTCCAAACCTAGCCTTCGCTCTGCTTCTGATGCTGAAGCAGGCAGGGGCTCTGTAAACCACGACTCCCTTAGCGAAGGGTTCTGATTAGATTCTGCCGATCAGAGGCATTGCAGCGATCCAGTGTGGGGTGGGGGAAGGAGGGAAGGGACTTGTTCCTCTCCATTTGCTTGTGGTTTCTGCCAGCTTTGCCCCAGCAAGGTCCTTTCACTGGGCACAGGCATGGGTGTCACTTTTCCAACCTTTTTACACACTTCCGGGGTCAGCCTCATTGTGCCTCTCAGGGATGTCCTTGGTAGCTGGTCAGTGCCCTCCCCTTGGACCATCCATACCTCTGTACCCCATCTCCACGGGGACCTCCAAATTTCAGAGATACCACCACAGAGGCAAAGTCCAGGCTCCTCCCAGCCCACTTATGGCTTCTGGGTCCTGGTGACCCCATCCTCTCCCATTGACCCCTTGATCCCACAGTGGTGGCTGTTCCCCATTGTCACCATCTATGTAGAACTTGAGTCCCCCCTTTTGGCTTCTTTGGCTCCCCAACATCTGTTTCACCAGTTCCTTGGATCACATTCTCTTGGTTGAAATTCCAAGTTACTTCTGTGCCCTGACTGGCCCCTGACTAACCCATATTTGTTCACCTCTTTCCCACTAGAAAGAGCTCTTGAAGAATAAAGGCCATCATAGGCTCTCACCCACTGTCTTCTGAATGAAGGACACAACTTTTCCCTCTTGTTACCGCCACTCCTCACCCCTTCCTCGCTCTGACTCTGTCCCCTGAGAAGAGAGAGCTGCCCATCTGATTGGCTAGGACCCAACACCTTGGTTTTGCATCCTTTTCTAGTTGTCAGCATACCCAGGAGATTGCCCTCTTCTGCACCTCCACTTCCACTCTGTATTGAATCATGCCTTCTCAGGGTATTTCTCTTTTCCCCACAGACAACCAAAAACATGCTGTTCCTAAAGTTTTGCTTCAGAGGAAAATAGGAGCCTCTCCTGGACCTCCAGGACCCAAAGCTCAATACAACTTTTATCATAGACCTCATACATTGGGGTTGTTGGATGCTGGATCTGCAAATGATAAAGTAGAACTCTGACATGTCCTTCTATTGGTTCTTACATGTTCTGCTTGCTTAGGAACTTGATAGAGACGGAGGTTGTATTATTTTCTGTTACTGCATAACAAACCAACCCAAAACCTACTGGTTTAAGATGACCACCATTTATTTGCTAATTCTGCAGGCTGATGATTTGGACAGGGCTCAGTTGGGATGGCTCATTTCTGCTCCACGAGGTGGCAGCTGGGATCATTTTTGTGCTTGTGTTCTGACCCTCAATGCATTAGCTGAGGGCTGGCTGGCCCTGGATGCCTCAGGATTGGCTGGGGTGATGGGAGCAATTGGGCCACCTGTCTCCCTCCATCTAGCTAGTTAATCTGAACGCCTTCATAGGGTGGCTTACTCTCAAAACATCAAGAAGAAGAAGAACCTCTAATGTAAAGGTGACTTTCATGCCTTTGCTACCATTCCATTGGCCCAAACAAAGGAAGTCACATGGCCAAGCCAATCAATGTGGGAAAAGGACATGGGTTGTAAGGCCTTGCATGATTTGGGGCCACACTCACCTCTCTGGTTTACTCTCTAGCTAGACTTCCCCACCCTAAACCACATCTCCTCCCTCCAGCCTCCTGCCTGCTTCATTTCAACCCTATTTTATGATCCAGACTAGTGGAACTTCTTGCATTCCCTATCTCCGGCATGTTTATTTACACCTCCAGGCCTTTGCACATGCCATTTCCCTAGCCTTGGACTCCTTTTTTTCACTACCACCCACTCCTCCTCTGCTTCTTGTGATCTGCTACTGGTCATCCTCCAGCATTAAATGAAACTTCCTACCAGAAGCTTCCTGCCAGTCCTCTGAGGCCATGTAAACTGTTCCTAAAATGTGTTCCCATAGCACACACACCCAGCTCCTGTCCCATTGTCTAATATGAAACTTGTCTGTTTGCCTCTCTGTATCGCCCCCCAGACTATAAACTCTATAAAGACTGAAACCATGCACACTGGCTAAGAAGAAAGTTCCTTTTCTGTGAACACAGCCCATCAAATTTGTTTTCTCTACCCTTCCTCAGGAAAGACTTTTCTAGAATAGAAGGAACTGTTCTGTTTCCCTCTCACATTAAGATAGTGTGAGAGCTGGGCAAGTATAGGATATTGAGGTGTGGCAATTTCCCATCCTTCTGAGCCACTTTTGGTTCAAGCTAATAGGCTTCCTGAATTCAAACCATTTTCCTCAGAAAGCACTCTACCTGCCATACACAGTTACTCTAACGTGCTCCTTGGGGGGCATTCACGGGGTGGACAAGAGAAGCTTTAACTGCTAAGATATTAAGACGTTTTCCACCTTATAAAGCTCTTGTATTTGTAGACATAAATGGGGTAAAATTGATCCATGGGGTACAACAGTAGAGAGATCACTCAGACATCCAAACTAGAATAGAACAGCTCAAAAGCCATACTTCCGCAGAATCCCCAAGATCCCTGCTTACAGGACATGTGCTAAGGGGCAAACCCCAGGAATCTCTCAAAGAGTAACCTTTGTCTGACTTTTAATCAGAAGGAACCCCTTACCCACACACCGTCCCACCACCCCAATCATCAGTGTGGAAACAGCAGAAAATTTTGCAAAGTAGTCATCTAAAAAGGGACATAAAAAAACCCATCCTCCTACACCCAGTAGCCATTAAACTTGGATACCATATCCTACAGTGTTCGTGCACAGCCTTGTGCCTAGAAAGGATTAATAATTATGTGATGAATAAATTGAGGATGTTGGCCAACAATAATATGGAGTCTCCATTCAAGCCTGTGTTCAAGTGTATGAAATTACAAACATGAGGAATATCTTATATGGAATATCCATTGAATGAATGAATGAAGCTCAGGCCCCAGGGAAGGCCATAACTTCCAATTAAGGCAGTAACCTCAAGAGTCAGCCTCTTCCTCTTGATGTTTTGTCCAAAGTCAAAGTCAATTATCCTTGAAACCTGACCTGATACGGTGTCTCTGACTATTCTCAAATATGTTAACAAAGGGAAAAATGATAAGAAGGTCACCTGGGCAAATAACCTTTATGATGGTAGGCTTTGAAAGACAGACTTGATTTGATCTGGCAATCCAGAGAGAAACTTAATATGTAGCCATGGGGAAACAGTGGCAATGCCTCTGGGCAGAGACATGAGTCCTGCCTACTGCTTCTCCCCCCAAACTACCGTCCTAGGAAGATACAAGGTCATTAGTACGTCAAGACTGGATCTGAATAGAGTCCAGCTTGGCTCTGTACCTTTTCCTACTGCATAAAACCACCAATGTAACTCCAGATGAATAGAGTGGGTAGGGCAGGGCATGAAGGAAAGAGCCCTGTGCTGCATGTTGGTAAATGTGGGTTCGAATTCGCTCTCCAGATTACAGACTTTAGGAACTACATAAATTATTTCCCCTTTGGGGGCTTTAGCTTTCTGATGTGTAAATAACAATAATGCCTTGTGGTGAGCAGTAAAAGAGAAAGTGGTTTATAATGAGCAATGCTACATAGCACAAGCTATCATTACTATTGCTAGAAAGACAGAGTTCCCAACCACAGGAACTTAAAAACCGATCAGAGAGATGGATACATGTTTGACGCTAGAATTCATGGAAATCTATATTCCTAATCCATCTGTTCCTTGAGTGATTTTCAATTGTTATTTGCTCATTTAAAAAATATTTATTGAATACCTACAAATGGTCAGATAATGCAGTTGGCATGGAGGGGACGTCATGGTAGGAAGAAGGGAGATTGTCACTTTCCTTCTAATTGGGTGGGTGCTGACCTACAGATGTACAACCTCGATGTTGAGAGCTTCTTTGAAGAAATCTCATTTGGTTGCCTCCTATCTTTTTCTTGAATGCTATAATCACTAGTTATTTTAACTACCTGAGTTTGCAACAAATAGGCAAACCGTGTGTGTGTGTGTGTGTGTGTGTGTGTGTGTGTGTGTGTGTGTTGTGTGTACACTGAATGGGATATGCCAGCCAAGGGGAAGATTAAAATACTCTGACCATGGAAGGGATATGAGAAGCCTGGGTATGGAAGGGCGACAAGTCTCAATGATGTGGGAGTTCCTAGCCTGAAAGTTGACATAGACCTAAAGAATCCAGTTGAGATGAAGGAACTCCTGTGTTTTTTCCTGGGCTGGCTCTTAAGCCTGAAGTTTTAGAAAGGGGTCCTTTGGGAACAGTCAACAAAATTAAGAGGCAACCCACAGAATGGGAGAAGATATTTTCAAATGACAGTACAGATAAAGGGCTGGTATCCAAGATCTATAAAGAACTTCTCAAACTCGACAGCCAAAAAACAAATAATCCAGTCAAAAAATGGGCAGAAGACATGAACAGACACTTCTCCAAAGAAGACATACAAATGGTCAGCAGACACATGAAAAAATGCTCAACATCACTAGCCGTCAGGGAAATACAACTCAAAACCACAATGAGATACAACCTTACACCAGTTAGAATGGCCAAAATTAGCAAGACAAGACACAACAAATGTTGGTAAGGATGTGGAGAAAGGGGAGCCCTCTTACGTTGTTGGTGGGAATGCAAGTTGGTACAGCCACTCTGGAAAACCATATGGAAGTTCCTCAAGATGTTAAAAATAAAAAAAAAATTAAAAATTAAAAAAAAAGATGTTAAAAATAGAGCTACCCTACAACCCAGGATTGCACTGCTAGGTATTTACCCCAAAGATACAGATGTAGTGAAAAGAAGGGGCACATGCACCCCAACATTCATAGCAGCAATGGCCATAATCGCCAAACTGTGGAAGGAGCCAAGATGCCCTTCAAGAGATGAATGGCTAAAGAAGATGTGGTCCATATACACAATGGAATATTACTCAGCCATCAGAGAGGATGAATACCCACCATATGCATCGACATGGATGAAAGTGAAGGGGATTATGTTAAGTGAAATAAGTCAAGCAGAGAAAGACAATTATCATATAGTTTCACTCATATGTGGAACATAAGGAATAGCGCAGAGGACCCCAGGGGAAGGGAGGAAAAATATAAGGGGAAGAAATCAGAGAGGGAGAAAAACCATGAGAGACTCTGCACTCTGGGAAACAGACTGAGGGTTTCACAGGAGGGTTAGCCGGGTAATGGGTATAAAGGAGGGCACGTATTGTGATAAGCACTGGGTATTACATGCAACTAATGAATCGTTGAACACTACATCAAAAACTAATGATGTACACTATATACTGGCTAACTGAACATAATTAAAAATAATTAAAAAAAAAAAGAAAGGGGCCCTTTGTAGAGCAAAGTAGGAGTCACTGTGGCCCCCTGCTCTAAAGTCAAGGCTAAAAGGAAAGGAAATTGGTGACCATTTTTCAGGAATATGGGCAAAAAGCTGGAACCATCATCTCAGTAAGAAGGTCATGAAAAACCCTGGGAAGAGAAACGTGGGAGTTTGTGAAACTGTGACACTCTCTTTCATTGGTACTTTCATTGATCCTACTAAGGATCAGCAATGGAAATCCTTAAAAAAGGGGGGGGGAAGGAACCACTTCTTTGGGAGACACTGAGAAAAGAGGATGTAGAGAGATGCTATTCCACTCTGCAGCCGACCAGGTCCCAAGCACAAGGCAGGTTGGGCTGCTGCAAAGGCGATGTGCTTCCAGGGCTCTGGCGGGAGATGGGGGCAAAGAGCCCGTGTGGTTGCTGACCTGGGCCAGGGAAGGTCACCTGGGTTGAGCCTCAGAAAGACCGGGGAGGATTCATTGCGTGAGGATTTTGCTTAAAAAAGCAGAGAAAGCCATCCTTGGGCAACCCCCTCATCTCCCAGAAGAAAAAGCTGAAACCAGTTTAAAAGGGATGCTCCATTGAAATGGGTGCAAAGACCCACCTTTGCAACATATCCACAGAATGAAAGTAAGAGTAAACATGTGAATGTTTGCTTTTGAAAGTAAATAAACAAATGAGTGGAGCCTAAATGTTGCAGTGCAGACGTGATCTCATCCTACCCAAGAATGCCGCAAAACCGCTCAGCCCCTACGAGCTGCGGGTGCCTGGGGTCTGGGAAGCGAGAAGCTCGGGTACCCTGCAGTTTCCAAAGTGGTACTTGGCTGATGAAGAAGACTGAGGAATTCTGATTGGGGGGGGGCGGAGAGGGGAGGGAAGGGGGAGGGGTTGACAGAGACTTGTTCTGCTCTGTTCATTCTTGGGCTTGACACGCAGTTTTCTCCAATTCAAAAAGAAATAAGACAGACCTCTCTTGCCTCCCTCAGCTCATCCTAAACTTTCCCACAGGTCCACAAAACTATCAAATCTCCACTGAAGTGGAAAAATCAAGAGGTTCTCTATCCTTCAAGTCACAAGCTTGGGAACCCCTCCCTTACAAAGAGAAGACTTGGTCTGTCACCTCAGTAATGACGCTGTCACTGCAAGACAGGAGCCGGGGCTGGGAGAGCCCCACCTTATGGACGCAGGTAAGTGCGGACCCACAGCCCTCCTCTACAAGAAGATTTTGCTCGAGTTCTCGAGACTAGGGTGGAAAGGGCTGTTGAGCCTTCTTACTGAGTACACCACTGGAGTCCCCCAAAAAGTGGATATCAGGGCTGTAGAGGTACCTGGGCATGGTGAGGCAGGTAAGATTCTTGGACTCCAGGACTTTCCTCAGAGTCTCGAATGTGCCTCAGGAGCTCTCACCTTCACTATTCTCTCTTTCTCAACATGTGCTTCCCTGGTCTCTTCCATTCCAACCCAGCCCAAAAAATCACCTCCTCCAGGAAGTCTCCCCTGAACATCAGATTTTGTCAGAATAATGGAATGTTCAAGAGCATGGGTTCTAGAATCCCTAAGCCTGAGTCGTATCCTTGGCTACCACTTACTAGCTGTGGGCTTTGGGCAAATTACTTCTCCTCTCTGAGCTTCAATGCCCCCCTTTTAATATTAAATTAGGGCAGTAACATTGTGAGCATGAATTAAGTTAGGGCACATAAATCATACACAGCCGTCCCTGCCATGTCATAGAAATTCTATAACTATCAGTTATTGTCATTTGTATTATGATTCCCCTTTATTGCACTCTTGACACCCAGAGTTATTTGTTCAATATCCACATCTGCTCTCAGACTTCAAGATCCCAGAGGTTCAGGGAGTGTGTCTATCTTGTTTACTGCTGAATTATGACTGCTTAGCATGGCCCATCAATGACTGAATAGATTTTGAATAATGAGTGAATCAATCAATGAATTGAAAATCTCCAACAAACACTGAAGTGACACGAGACCCCTCCAAGAATATCTATCATGTTTTCTTTAAAATTCCCAGGGCCTAGCACAATTTCAGGTTTCTAATAGACAGGAAATAAATATTTTTTGGATGAGCAAATGACACTTTCGGGGGGGGGGGGAGAGGCAAGAACAGTAGGGATAGGAAATGCAATTGCCAAGCCTGTGCAAAAACAACAGAAAATGTTTGTTCTTGCGAACACTTAACCTTCAAGGAAGATTGTCTATGATAAAGGGACTTGCCACGGAGCCACCCATGAAAACACAGAAGAAAAGCCCAGTCGCGGCTGCCCCTCTTCAGAAAGGTTTGGCTGGATTGTGTTGTTGGGGAGAAGGCAAAAATGGACACCTCGCCACTTAGATCAATGGAGATTTATTTCCACTTCTGGTATCTGTGCAGTGCTGATCTAAAGGGAGTCTAAGCTTCCTGGAACGCCTGCGGCACCAGGCTAGCAAAGGCTCTACCATCATATAATGTTGTCATCTCAACACAAGACTCTGGGGTTTACAGCTGCAATGGGAAGAGCATGGGGACTCGCATGGCCGACAGTTCAGAGAACAAAACGGAGCCTCGGATCACTTGAGCTCTGGTCTGAGTCGGGACCGTGGGATCGGATTCTTTTGTGCAATGCCTGGAAGGTGAAAGTCTTTGGAAGTGGAGTAGGAGGGACAATGTATTCTCTTAAGAGCTGGTAACGGAATTTTTCTTAAGGGGGAAATTGTGGGTGTTTTTTTTTTTTTAAAGGGAAGGACTTAGGAAGTTTCTCAGGGTAAACGGTGGGGCTCTGGAAACATGGATGTTGGCAGGAGCTCTGGCAACAAAGAAAGAGAAGAATATAAAGGAGAAAAAAATCTCTTTTGTTTCTAGGAAGGGGAAGGTGATTAAGAGAGCAAAGTGGTGTGCTCGAGGTATAAACCGTGCTCCAACTTTCTTCTCTTATATACCTGTCTTCAGCAAAGGCAACCAGCATGAGATGCCTTCCCATGAGCCTATCATGGGCAAGTGTGTGCGTTGGGGGGAGGCTAAGCTCCTACCTTGGCTAAGCACGGATGCCGCCGAGACACCAGGCACTAGAGAGTAAGATATCCCACAAAGCAAGGAAGCCAGACCAGTGCCAAAGACAGCTGGGTGAAGTGTAAAGCCCCTGGGAATTGTTAGAAATCCGGGACAACGCTTTGAATTTTCAGAGACTAGGATGGAAGCCAAAACACATCTCACTGAGCTCACAATTGACGGGGAGCCTTTGGCTGGAGTCTGGACACCTATAAATTAAAGACCAAAACGTTTCTGCTCTCAAGCCTTGCAGTCGTAACCACCGCATGCTAAGAATAAAGGCGTTCGTGGGAAGAACGGGTCAGGGAGGATCGAGGATCAATCAAAACTGTTTTTAACCAGAGACCTTAGAAAACAATCCCAAACCTAGTACAAATACTAACACAGTCAACTTTGCACCCGCAGAGGCAACTGGACCACACTTAATCCTCAGTGGCTTTAGGCCCTGGGTCTTCTGTTTCCTTGGACTCAAAATTTCATCAAAATTTAAAATTAAAAAAAATTTTAAATTTAAAAAATTAAAAAAAGAAAATTAAAAATATGACTGATGGTAGCCTTCTTCCGGAACCCACCGCTTTAATATGGGAGACATGGCCTCCCAGATTCTCTAGAAGCTTCACGTGTGGAAAGCACAGCAGTTACTGGCGCCTTCAAACGAGGCATTGCATATGCTAGAGAAAGAGATTTTTCCCTCTGTTGCAGGGTCTTCTTTTTTTTTTTTTTTTTTTAAGATTTTTTATTTATTAGTGAGAGAGAGACTGAGAATGAGAGAGGAGAAGGTCAGAGGGAGCAGACTTCCCGCAGAGCAGGGAGTCCGATATGGGACTCGATCCCGGGACTCCAGGATCATGACCTGAGCCGAAGGCAGTCGCTTAACCAACTGAGCCACCCAGGCGCCCCTGTTGCAGGGTCTTCTTTAATTATTTGGAAAACTTGCTCCTGCTCACATTAAAGCCTCAATGTGCTGGGGAAATCTGAACGAACCACATGACTACCAAACTATATGCATATGTCCCTCTTAGCTGATCACATAGGGGATGATTCATTCAATGAAACGTGTTGTGTGGCAAGACAAATCATATTGGCTACTTGCTTCTCGCCATCCCCTGCCTGGCCCTTTGAAGGGCAAGATGGGGACTCCAGAGCATCTTGGGACATCGAGAACCCCGTGGGCTCCCAGGGACCATCTCGGAATAGAGCTGCTGTGATCTTGGACAGAAAACCAGAGAAGCCTTGAAAGGCGTGAAAAGCCTCTTATCTGAGCCCCTGGTTCTTAACTATCCTGTGACTCTTTCAAGATCGGGTTTTGTCATAGAAATTTAATTAGATTTTTGGAAACTTTTCATTGTCATATATTCATTTTTATAGCCTTTCACTTATTCATTTTTTATTAAATATATATTAAGTGGCTGCTGTGTTTAAGTGGAGGTTACAAGGCATGAATATATATTAATATATATTTGTTTTCTGGGCAATCTCCCTCTCTAGATGTTGAAAGCATCTAAATCAAATGCTCGTCTCTCTTTCTGCGTGGGCTCTGTCACAGCCTGGCCCAGAAGAGGGCCCCACAAATCCTGCTGAGTGAATGAATACAGCGATAACTCAGCAGTTAAGAGCATATGCTGTGGACCTGGAGGAGCCAAATTGGGATCCCAGTTCCACCCCAAGCTTAGACATGCTATTTAACCCGACCAGCCCCAGTTCCTTATGTATGCCATGGGAAAACAGTTCTGATGATTAAACGGGATAATGTGAGTGAAACATGGAGCACATTGCAGCGGGTACGGTGCTCATACTCAAGACGTGCTGGTTGTTTTTGTTATTATGTTATTATCTGTTATTTTATATATGAATAGGACATGTGTCTTGCCCTCAATTTACATACTGCTTGTCAGATCTAAATGACTCTAGGTACCCTCAGAGATTTAGAGTGATTTGCTCAAGGTAGATTGAACAAAATCAGTTAAATAAGACATTGCACTGTGACTACAAGAGTCTTCTAGATCCTAGTCTTGTCTGTCGCTCGTGGCCCTTTACTGAATCTAATTTACCTCCTCAGAGTCCATCCAGCTGTTTGGAAAAAAGAAAGAGATGCCACACTTATTCGAAGGATACAATTTCACGTGGTCTTCATCTGTGTTACTTTACAGACCTCCCCGTCCCCACTTGCAAAAGCTGTGGCAAATATCATTCTCTCCATGAAGCAGTAAGGGTTCTTTAAATTGCAAGGAGGAGAAGTCCCAACATGAACTAGATTAAACAGTACAGGAGAATGTTGGTTCCTATGACAGGAAAGAGTGAAAACTGGTGGGCTGTAGTGTGAACCAATCTAATAGCTCATTGGTATAATGTGAAAGACCTGGTCTCTCAGCTCCGCTCTCCCGTGTCAGCGGCTTCCTAGTGCCAGCCCCACCATGGTCGCATGATGATAGCAGACAGCAATCTCATCGCCAACGCAAAGCACAAAGTTTCCCCTACAATCATCAAACAATACCTTGAGCTCTGTGGTGATTGGACAACCTCTGAAGCAACCCAGTTGACCAGGGAAATCCCATGTGCGCATTGGCCAGAACTGGGATAGTCTCAACCAATCACTGTGGAAAAGCAAAGTGGAATTAACCTCATTGGCTGGGACCTATCAAGGCCTGGCGGTGCAGCTGTGTCTGGGGAAAATTGCACCCAGATCAGTCGGCTGTTAGGCAGTGGGAAAGAGGTAGAACCGAGAACCCTAGATGTAAACGAGGAAGAACTAAAAGGGAGGTTGGGCACGTAGAAACTGTATTTAGAATAGGGTTTGCTTGATTCTCTTGCCAGCACGTTTTTTTTTTTTTTTTCTATTTGTTCACTTCATGAGAGGCGGGTCAATTTATTATTGATTCTATCTTTGTTCTCCAAGGGGAGTGGGGCGTGGGTGCCAAAGCACCGACAAGAGGGATACCTTTGTGTTGCATGGCTGCTTGGCGTGTACCTGGTCTGTGTTATTGTCTGTAAACGATCAGCATGAGTCTGGGAGTCTCCAGAAGTCAGAACAATTTCACAGCCACTGTATGGA
This sequence comes from Nasua narica, assembly GCA_028533885.1. NCBI lineage: Eukaryota > Metazoa > Chordata > Mammalia > Carnivora > Procyonidae > Nasua > Nasua narica. Next base: position 108,911,565 of record CM052807.1, on the reverse strand, counting down.
TCTTGTAGGAGTAGGTCAATTACAAAGAAGTTCACAGATCTTGTGCTGTCCAGCTGCTGTCCGATTTGGCCAGTCCTGAAGCCCATCCTATCACGACAGCCGAAAGATACCTAACTCCCTTGCGTCATTGAAGGGCTCCAACTCGGTTGGAGTTCACAAGTGCAGAGTTTCAGCTGGAGGCTCAGTACATGTCATCACCATGGCTACAAGAATGACAGCACCACCAGGAGCCCATACTCTGACAGTCTATCCCAAGAGTCTGAATGGAACCTATGTGTACACAGGGCTGAGCACTGAATCAGGGACAACTTTGCCCTTTAAACTTGCAAGAGCCATATGGGAGGAAGCCTCATAAAACAGAAGGAGTCCTAGACTTTGAATAGAAAGGCCTGTGTTGAAATCCTGAGGTCACCTGAAATTTGGTTTTCCTAAGTTATTGACTGGTGTTGCCTAGTCAACAACCAAACTTCCCCCCAAAAATCAAACACTTTCTGACTCCATGCCACTTTCAAGCTCCCACTATCCTCTCTTTCCCTCCTCATCTAAAATTCCCAAAAAGTTACCTACATTTCTCTGCTTTTTAAAATATATTAATTCTTTTTAACAGCTTCACTGAGATATAATTCATAGGCCACACATCACCCATCTAAAGTCCATAATTTAATGCTTTTTAGGATATCCACAGTTATGTAAATATCACCACAATGAACTTTTGAAGATTTCCATCACCTCAAAGAGAATCTTACACCCTTTACTCAAAGCCCCCAATCCCCTTGTGAACTCTCCTTAAAATTTTTTATTGATAAATATGCCATAGGTGCAAAGGAGGTATGTAATATAGATGCAAAGTCTAAAAAATAAAAATAAAACAAAATGAAACATAAGCATTTGTTGAATAAAGAATTTATGAGTAAAAGACAATTTAAAAGGGAACAACTGAAAAAGTTAAAAAGTGAAAATAGAACAAACATTAAGCCCTACCTCCCTAGACTGAAAAATAAAATTCTGCTAATACTGTTGGTACTCTCTGTGTTTCCCTGATTTCTTCCCCTTGCATTCCTCCCAGAAGTCCCCAATGTTTTGAATTTTTAAAAATGACATTGATTGCTTTTCTTGGTAATTTTACCCAAAGGCAGGTGTTCTTAAACTCCAAATTATTTAGTTTTGCCTGCTTTTTAAAGTTGAATAAATGACACCAAACAGTATATCCTTCTGCAACTTGTTTTTTTCTCCCTCAAGAGTATAGTTTTTGAGAATTATCCACATTGATGCTTGTAGCTGTATTTATCTCCACTGCTTATTTATTTGTTGTCTGAGTGAACCACAATTTATATATCCAATTCATAATAGACATTTTAGCCATTGTTTTTGCAACTTTAAAACCAGTGCTGCAATGAACATTCCTTATATGCCTCTTACTATTCATAAATATGTCATTTCTACAGTGTTTATGTCTTGATGCAGAATTCTGGGACATTCCACATGGCATGCTCATGTTCCACTTTATAAGTAGTGCCAAATTGTTTATCAAAGTGGTTACTCCAATGTCCACTTCTCCTGTGAATGAATACCATGTCTTTGGTATTGTCAGACTTTTTAATTTTTTTAATTCAATATATTTCTCTTGCCTTTTCCTAATTAATAATGAGGTTAAGAACCCTTTGTCATACGTTTATTGGCCAACTACATTTCTTATTTTGTGAAATGCCTGATTTCATCTCTTGCTCATTTTTTATCTTATATGATGGATATATGCACTACACATTCTTCCTAGATCATATATATTGCAAAATGTCTACTCCAAATTTGCCACATGTATTTGTGCTGTCTTTTAATGAGTAAAAATTCTTAAATTCAGTGTAGTCCAAGCCATCAAACTTCTCCTTATGAATTGCACATTTTTATATCGTGTTAAAAGTTCAGACCCTTTCTGAGATGATTCTCATACTGTCTTCTAGGAATTTCAAAATCTTTCTTTCACATTTAAATCTTTAGATCCATGTGGAAGTGATTCTTACAGGTGATGTGCAGAAAAGACCCATTACTAGTTTTTCATCTATATAACCCCTGAGCAACTTATATTGAAAACCAGACCATCACTTCCATAGGTCAGAAACACCAGCTTCATCATATATCGTGACTGCATATGGACGAGAGTATGTCTATGGTACTTCATTGTGTTCCCTTGGAGTAGTTGTTTCTTTCTACACCAGTATGACAGACCACTGATTATCATAAATTTATAGTGAGTCATGATATCTGGCAGAGGGAATCTCCTTGCTTGGTTCTCTGACTCTGGGAGTATCTTGACTTAGTTGGTGTTCGGTTCTTCTGTATGGTTATTAGAATCACCTTATTGAATTCCATGAAATTCTTCTTGGTATATTGATCGGAATTTTGGTGAATGTAGAGATAAACTTGGAAGGAATTGACATATTCATGACATTGAGCTTTCCTGACATCTAGCATAGTATCCCTTTCCCGGTATTGGGATTTTCCTTAATGACTTTTCTGTAATATTTTATACTTCTCACCATTAAAGTCTTGGACAACTTCTGGGGCCCCTTGGTGGATCAGTTGTTAAGTATCTGCCTTCGGCTCAGGTCATGATCTCACGGTCCTGGGATCGAGTCCCACATCAGGCTCCCTGCTCCACGGGGAGCCTGCTTCTCCCTCACCCACTCCCCCTGCTTGTGTTCCCTCTCTTGCCCTGTCTCTCTCTGTGAAATAAATAAAATCTTTCAAAAAATATTAAAAAAATAAAGTCTTGGACAACTTCTATATTTTGGTGATTTTCATTTTTTGTAAATGTTAGTTTGTATTTCACTTCCAACTTGACTGTTGCTAATGTATTAAAATGCAAGAGACTTTTGTATATTGATGTTTTTCACCTGGAAAATTTGCTAGACTTTCTTATGCATTAAAATATCCTATAGAGAAAAAAAATATCCTATAGTCTTTGAAGTTTTTCATATAGAAACTATCATCTTCTAGTAATGACCCTTTGATTCTTGGTTTTCAGTGCATTTACCTTTTATTTCCTTTTCTTTTTCTATTTTGCGAACTAGAAATTTCTAATAAAATACTGGAAATAACTGGTGATAGCTATCATCCTCATCTGTTTTCTTATAAAGGGAATGCATTAAATATTTTATGACAACTATAATGTTTGCTTCAGGATTTTTGTGTCTATGCAGGAATAATTTTTATTCTCAGTTCCAAGTCTGAGAAGAGTTTTCATGTTATCCTGAATGAGTGTGGAACTTGGATAAATTCCATTTTCATCTACAGATGTGATCATTTGTTAATAATTTCCCTTGAACTTAGGATGCAGTGGTTCTAATAGTAATTTTTTCTCACTTTGAACAAACCAAGCATCTTTAGAAGAAACTCAACTTGGTCATGTTTTATTACTATTTCATGTACAGTTAGATTTGGAGGGTATGTGTACGTCGGGGGAGGAGAGTGAGCTGTAATTTTCTGTTATTATAATAGCAGGGGACAGTTTCAATGTTTCGGTCAAGGAAGACTTAAAGAACAAGTTGGGACACTTTTCATTATTTAATTTACTTTTCAAACAATGACTTAAATTTGTAATAGTGAAATTCATTCTTTTTGATGCACATTTGATATGGGCTTATTTTTTTGGCTATTTCAGCTGCCGTAGGGATAGGTGTGTGCTGACATCTCAAACAGGGAGTGGTAAGGGTATCGTGTATCTTCCTGTGTGCCATTCACAGATCCTCTTGGGTAAAGGGTCTGTTCAGATTTTTCAATCATTTTTAATTGAAAATTGTTTTGTTTTCTTATTGTTGAGTTTTTTAAATTCTTCGTATAATCTTGCTATCAGTCAATTATCAGACACATGGTTTACAAATATTCTTTCGCTGTTATAGTTACAGCCCTTCTTCAAGGGTTGACTTCCTGCCCCAAATGGCCTATTATTAATTATTTTCCAGAATCCTCAGGTAGTTGATTTTTTTTTTTTTTTTTTTTTGGTTTAGAGGTTTTAATTGTAATCAGTGTAATTCCACTTCAGCCTGTACCAACAGTCAGTCCTTTTTTATCCTCACAATGTTTTTATCCAAGTTTGGGAGGATCGGTCCCTTCACGTTCTACGTGAGATTGTGTGGGCATTGGTGGGTAGATATTAAAGGCTCCTCAGTTTTTTTTTTCCCTAAATATGTTTATTTTATTTTTTCAGTGCTACAAGATTGATCGTTCATGCACCACACCCAGTGCTCCATGCAGTACGTGCCCTTCTCAATACCCACCACTAGCGCCTCAGTTTTGAAGTGGTCATAAAATTATTTGGTTTTGCCTCTCTCCTTCAGTCAGTTTGGTAATGTAGGTATGTGTGGCGGGGGGGGGGGGGGCAGAATTTGTGATTTCACTTAAGTTTTAAAATTTATCAGCATAAAGTTATTCACAAGACTTCCTTTCAGATCAGTGTTTTATTTCTGTTCGCAGTCTCTTGTCACAGCTTTGCCTCCTCTTTTCTGGGAAGGGCATGTCAGCCTTGCCAGAGGTTGACAATCACTATTTACAGAGACTGACCTTGTTTTCTTTTTCAAATATGCGTTACATTCCATTTCCTCTCTTCCTGCGCTCTTCTTCATTATATGTCCTCTCTTCTACTTTCTTTGGGTTTTTGCACTTATTCTGTTTGAACCTTCTTTAGTTGGATGATTATTTCATTTATGTCTGTCTATTCTGACCTATAAGCATTACAAACAATGCTTCCCTTCTGTGTAATACTTCAGTTTTATTCCACAGGACTGTGGGATTGTAGTTAAGAATTCTTAGAATAGACTCTTATGTTTCTATTTGTTGTGTAGTTCTAATACTCTATTCCACGGGGAAAAATAAGCCTTTCTTTTGAGGCTTCTCTAGTTTTCGGTCCATTGCACCCACGCTGCATGTCTAGCGCATGCTCGGTCGGTCTCTCCCCCGGAGGGTCCGTCTGTGTGTGTCATGCCTGACCCTCCACCTATACCTCGAGAGGCAGGACCCTCAGGGAACAAATGGTTGGCAATTATCAGCTCACCTAGAAAAGGCTTTTCTCTCTCTGGAATTTTCATTCATCTACTGCTCTTGACTTTCACAGTTCCCAAATGTTTTTGAAAATGTGAGTTTTTGCAATTCGCTAAGTTTTTTTTCCGGTTGATGCAATGAGAATGTGAGCCTGCTATAACCGACCACATATTACTTAGAAATAAAAGTCCTCTTTGGAAAAAAATTCAACTATTTCTCATATCCTCAAGACTCATAAATTTATATCTCTAGCTCTCCTGAGTTTTCCCCAGAGCCTTGAATTCATATATTCGACCGCCCTGAGACCCATCGACCTGAAGGTCCTACTTAGGATTCTAACTCAGAGTATCCAAAATTGAACCGATTGTCTATCACTTCTCTTTCCCGCTCGATCCTTTCGTGCTCCCGGCCTCAGTTGGTGGCACTGCCATTTCTCCAATGCACCAAGTTGTTTCCATAAACATGATCTATACCAAACAGTTCTCGTGTGATTTACTATCTGTTCATTGGGACAAAGATAATGGATAAACATTTGACTCAGAAGGAGCCGATCAGAATGCTTCCCTGGAAATTTCATGCTTAGATCTGGAATAAAAGGGTCTTTCCCATCTGGAAAGACATGTGCCTGTAGCGATTTGCAATCATGATTCTAGTCGGTTGGATAAAACAGAGTGGAGCAGGTAATATCGACATGAAGAGAGTGGCAAAGATGAGGGGGCAGTGAAAAGAAGGGATCCTCTTAGCCTTTGTGTGCCCTGGTCTAGCCATTCAGGTTCTTCTCTAGGCTGGGAAATTTCTACGGCCTCGGCTAGTACACGTTAGGTTTCTGTCACATACAACCAATAAACTCTGATGGAAGACGTGACTCGAGAAATCTTTACAGGCCTTCGAGTGGGGCATGAAGCTGACAGTTAAGGGGTTAAAATGGAGGATTGTCCTAGAAGCTCCTTGTTAAGTGGGGGACAGAGAAGTAAGACATACACTTAAAATAATCATTCTGTGAATGTTACCAGTCCTCAGTACTGCATGGGGTTGTCTATTCAGGCTTCATCAAAGACAGGAAGCAACCATACCAAGGGAGGAGGGAGGCAGCAATGGACAGAGAAAACAGAGTACACATTAACTTAGCACTCACCATGTGCCTGACACGGTTCTTAGTGTTTTGCATGTATTAACTAGTTAATTCTTACAGTAGCCCTATGAGGTTAAGTGTTACTCTTCTCTCCATTATAGCGATGAGAAACGGAGGCACAATGGGATTAAGTAATGGCCAAGAAGGCATAAGTACAATCCGCACAGAGGCATCCCTCCAAACACAAGCCCCGGAGTGTCTCTTAGCCACTACGCTATACTGCCCCCTGATGGCCAATCAGGTATTGCAGATGAGGCCTGCCACGTGGTTAAACCATGACACAGGCAAGGTTATGTTAACAAGAATTCCCATATGCTTGGATTCATGTTCTTTTATTTAATTATTTTATTTTATTTTATTTTTCAGTGTTCTAAGATTCATTGTTCATGTACCACACCCAGTGGATTAATGTTCTTATTTAAAACAAATCGAAGAGGGGGCACCCAGATGGTTCAGTCAGTGAAGCGTCTGCCTTCGGCTCAGGTCATACAAAGGTCCTGGGATCAAGTCTCCTTGATGACTTGATGATAAGGCTCCTTCCGCAGCAGGGAGCCTGCTTCTCCCTCTCTCTCTGCCCCACCCCCGCTTGTGCTCGCTCTCTCTCTCTCAAAGAAATAAATAAAATCTTTAAAAAAATAAAAGAAATGGAATAGAAGATAGAAATACCAGCTTGCAGGATACATCCTAAAGACTTTCAGTGCCATGTGAGGCTGGATTTGTCCTGAGATCAATGCCTCTAAACCATGATCAGACCACAATGCAGATACATTATTGGAGTCACCAGGCATGAATGTTGGAGTTGTGCACTGCACACAGGAATCTAGCTGCAGGGACAGATGGGGCCTGAAACCCAGGCTGTGCATCTCTTCAAAGTAGGGGCCAAACCAGGGATATGACAGGCCACTTGGAGACTCCATCCTTTTATAATTTGCACTAAATACTATACTAGCTAGCAGCAACTCACCCATCTTCTCCGCAAGGTTGTTTGCTGGTAAGAAACTGGGAGACCTTTCCAGAAACTATTATGGAGAGCATCCTCAGTGCCAGGCAACGAAATTGGATGTTTAAATGCTTTGACCCTCCTAATCCTCACAGTCCGGCAACGTATGTTATAACATCGCATTACAGAAAAAGACCAAGGCCAAGAGAGTCTATGTCACTCAGCTCAAGGCTGCCTGGCCAACATTCAAATCCCATTGGACCCCAAGCCGCAGTGATGGTTCAGTGCTCCCCCCTACCTCTTCCACATCCAGAATGACACGAAATTTCCACCTTCCGACACCATGCAGCTCACGTGTCAGTGCCATAAGGAAGCTAGCCTCAGCAGGACCCAAGATGCTCCTGGAACCGCCCCGGAGCCACAGAGGGGTTAAGAAAGCCAGCTTCTGGGCTGGAAAAGCAGATGCAGACAGAGTTGGACCCCACGGGAAATAAAGCATGGGAGACAGGTGAGTGGTGTTCCTGGCGGCAGACGAGAGTGAAAATAAAATCTATTCGAAGCTGCCAGCTCGCACCTCTCCTTCAGTTTAACAAGTGTATTACTGTCGAATTTGCAGCTATGGACATGCCACTTATAGTTCAAAACCATTTCTGTTTTAGCCCCAAAACAGTCAGTCAGAACTGGCAGAGAAGGATTGTTTTAAAGAGTGAGAAAGAGAGAGAGAGAGAGAGAGAGAGAGAGAGAGACTGAGACTTTCGGCTGTTGTTCTCCAAGTGAATTTGAAGTTACTGAGACTCGGGCACAGAGATGCTCAGGAAAGTCCCCAGAGGTCTCTCTCAGGTCAGCAAGGAGGCCATTTTGTCTGGTGGCCACCCCAGGTCTTTATCAGATAGCTTTTTTTTTTTTTCAAACAATTTTTTTCCTGAAATCGTTTAGAATTTCAAACATCAAACAGCCTCCAGAAAATCCTGGTTGAGGGCGCAGGGTCCTCCTGTGCCAAAGGGAAAAAGAGGTGATTTTGAAGGAAGGAACTTCCTCCCTTGCAGAGGAGCTTCCTGGGGACCAGCGGATGTATGAGGGGTTAGAGAACCAAGAGATCTGTCGGAAGAAGAAAGAAAAGGAAGGCAGCCCTCCGCCCCTGCTGCAAATGCTGTGCCCGGGGCTGTTCGAAGACACTTGATGCTTATTCATTCATTTAATCATCACAATGGTTCAGTTGGGAAAATAACCAGTTTTCACTACCGCTTTGCAGAAGGGGAAACGGAGTCAATGACGAGGTTCAGTAAGTTGCCCAAAGTCAAAAACACTGATAGGGCTCTGGTCGAATCCAAACAGTTTGGACCAAGAGGCTGTGCTCCTACGCCATACGGCCTCTTGGTGCCAGCTTTTCTGGGACATTCGTGAAGACAGTTCTTACACTGTTGGATGGAGGAGAGCTTTACAAAGCACAAGCAATGAGTTGTGAGTACACACAGGGAGAAGGTGGAGAGGGTGGGAAATTAGGGCTCACTTTCCAGAGTGGGAAGCTTCAGGCAGGCTCTTGAGAACTTGGTCAGATTTTGAAAGGTTACAGGGGAGAGGAGAGCTTTTGAGATGGTTCCTTCTCCTGGTTCCTGTGAAACCCTGCAACTCAGCCAACCACTAGGACTTCAACTTGACATGTCTGAAACTCTTCCTTTCCTTCCAAGCCTGCTTTCCTTCCATTCTGCCTCTGATGGAAGCCCTTTCACTCACCCAACTTAGCAATCAGCTTTGATTCTGCCCTTTCCCTATCTCATCAATAATTATTCTGTCCTCCACAATATTATCTTGAGAAGAAACCAATTTAACGGGAGGGCTTGGACTGAGGGACACCCAGGGGAGTGTCTGAGAAAGTTTCCATGGGAAATACCCCACAGTCAGTCCGTGGAGAGCACATGTAGGAACAATTCAAGGAACTTGGTTTCTCAAACATGGCGGTCACAAACTTCTGCCAAACGAATTCATGTCCCTGGACTTCGAACCCCACCTCCCCTTCTGTAAAATGGCGGGTGAAATAGGAAAGAATAGAAGTTGGTGGATTAAATTATTTCTGGGTTTCCTCTTAGCTAAAACATTCTCTCTCATTCTTTGCTTTCTGGCCAGGCTTCTCTTTTTTACTTCTGGGCCTCTTAATCCTCTTCCCATCCTTCATAAATTCTGAAGCCAGACAGAACTTAATGTACCTGTGGTCCCTGTTCCTGACAAAGGCAGGAGCCCCAGGAAATTATCTCATTGAGGTCCTCAGGTCTCCATCCTAGTTTCAAGGTGAGTGCATTGGTACATGTATGCTAGGCCAGAGAGCAGGTCTAACTGGCCTGAACGAAGCTTCCTTTTCTCTGAACCACATTCTCATTCCTGCTTGGTTCCCTCAGGATGAAGCCTTCTCCCCAAAAGAGGTACCCCCTGACCTGTCTCATTAAGCCAGCCCCACGGGAAGGAAAAAAGGGGAAAATCCAGATTAAGAGAGAAAGAGAAAAGTCTGAGACAAAACAAACAAACAAAAAAGAGCACCATAAATCCCTCACATTTGAAACAAGAGATCCCCAAATGGAAAGGTACCTGAATACAAAGAAAAAGTTGATTTTCCATCCCAAATTTTACACCACCATCACTGCCCTCCACCCCTTGCCAAGTTCACAGCTCAAGACTGTGTCTTGGACAAAGAGGGAGCTATCCTTCCGAGTAAAACGAGATCGAGGAAAGCCTGAACTGCTCTCAGAAGGGAAATTGTGCCACAGTCATCCACTCTGCCAAATAAACAATAGGTACGCGATCAATAACTGTCAAGCGACGAATGAATACATTAACATTGTAACGTTCTTCCCAACAATCCCCTAATAACAAAATCCAATGCGAGGCATCATAAATATTTGACCAAAGAAAGCAAAGTTTCTTTCTTTCTTTCTTTTTTTCATCCAACCACTTGATCTCTGGGGTCTCTGTTCATTTCACTTTTATTTTCGTTTTAGAAGCCTGTTGATTTAAAACCTACTATTACCATCACATTTATCTTATCAGCGAGGAAGGAGAGTTTCAGAGCTCTAATAATGATTGCCAAGTAACTGAGCTGTGAGGGCAGCCAGGACTCAAGCTTTGTTCTACCTCCCTGCCAAGCCGCTACCTCCTCCACTCACCGTTCAGCGCCGGGAAGGAAATGGGAGCAAAACCCCAGAAAAATAAGCTCAAGTTTTTATCATCCTCCTCCCCTCCAGCTTGCTGAGAAAGGCAGAACTTGGCTTTCCAGCTTGCCTGTTTGATAGATACCTTTCAGAAGCCGTGTCGAGGGGAAGATCGTATTCCTTTGAGGAGCATCCCTTTCCCCATTTCCAGAAATATTGCCTTTACTACAAGGCTAACATTGCATTACTATGGATTTTTTTTTTTCTTTTTACTTAATTGAAATGAATGAGTCTTTCAGCTGAGCTCCCTCCTCCTAAGAAGCTGTCTGAAGAGGCTGGAAGTGATATCGGGCATATTTTGTTATTCTTTCTCATTTCAAGGAAGAAAAAAGGGATGAAATAGCCTTCTTTCTGGGGGTGGAAGGTGACGGGGGAAAGGAGTATCATGTTTGCCTCTTGCCCTTCCTATATCTCTCACTATCATTGTGGTGTAACTATTATTCCAGACCCCTGTTGATCCTTTTCTTATTTATTCTTTTTTTTTTCTTATTTATTCTTGAAGTGTAATTGACACACAGTGCTGTATTAGTTTCAGATGTATAACATATGATCCAACAGTTCTGTACATCACTCAGTGCTCACGCCTCTGGTGAATCTTACGGAGTGCACCGGCTTTTCCAAAAGACTCAGCCGGAAGACAAGGGCTTCGGTCAGACTCTTAGGGATATCAGCATGAGCAGGCTTGTCGAGATATTAACTCAACGGAATGGAGGCTGGAGCTAAATCTTGAAAAAAAGAAAAAGAGAATGTTTGTCCACGGCAAAAGCTTTGTCTTCCAGATGACTGACCCGTACACGTGTAGTTTTAAGAGTTTCTGTCCTTTGGTGGTAATTTTTGTGATGATGTTTCAATTTCGGTATGTTCTCAAGGAAAGATATTAGTAGAAGGACTGCTTGGGTAGTGCATTAGCCAATTACCATTGATGTAGATACACACACACACAGACACACGCCCACAGCCATTCCCATCTGGTCCTTTACTAATTTACAATTATTGGAGAAGACATCATATTCCTATAGTCCAAAGCTTCCTTGCACATGAATTCCTATCCCCTAGGGTGACCCCCCCCCACTTCCTCTGGCATACCTCACTCACTGCCTCCCCACCCGGGTGCTGGGGGCAGTGTTTGCTTGACAGGGAGTGAGTCACCAACCAGGTGTGTGTATATCAGTCCCTTCCCACCACTTTCTCTCCGGAACTGCCCTGCTCTCAACCTCGTGGTAAGTTTATCTGTAAAGTCTGCCCCCCTGTTGGCGGGACCTCCCCCTACACCCCCCCCCCCCTGCCCGTGTCTGTGGTGGAGAAGTCGGTCTCATCCTGAAGTCTAACATCAGGAAGCCCACGAGAAACGCATCCAAGCCCATACTGCTCCATCTTTTCCTGTGGTTAACACCTCACTTGCCGTCCCCCAGCTTCCTTTTTCTCTTTCGAGTGGTTCAGAACCCAGGTGAGGGAAAGAGGGGAATTATGGGTGGATTTATGCCAACAACCCTCAAGACTACCTCCAGTTTCCAAGCTGTGAGTAGACACTGGCTGAGGGAAGGGAGCAAACATGGGCTGTCTGCGGGGAACACAAAGGGCACCCCTAGATATCACCTGTCAAATTCCCCTTCCTCTTAATGTTGGCGGGAGAGAAGGGAATCCCAGCTTCCTTCCTGGACCCAGACATGAAACCAGTACCATCACGTGACCGCTGAACAGGAATTAAGACCCTTCCACAAGCCCCTCTCGAGCATGAGCATCCTTTACTGACCCATTTTACAGATCAGGCCACTTTCCGGGCTGCACCTCCCCACCCACTCAGTAGTGATCATGCAGAGCAATGCCACCGTCCTTAGAGGCTTATTGGAGGAGAAAAATGAGATGAGAGAAGGAGCGTACTTCATTTCTGGCATTCTAAAGGTCTCAGTGGAGTTAATCTACATTTCCTGTTTTTTTAGTTTTGTTGAGATCCCGTATTTTTATTTTGTTGTTGTCAGGACAGTGAGACCCAGTGAGCTTATGTATCTCATGCAAACACTCATTTCACGATTTGCGTCTGTTGGCTTTGACATCTTGTCCATCTTTCCTCCGGTTGTTAGTGTAATGCCAAATTAGCCTAAGTGGACACATCTCCCTTTTATGGGATGTAGTGAGAGTCCTAATCATTTTTTTAAAGGGATCATCTTTAATCAAGAGAGACAGGACCTCCGTGTGCCAAGAATCCTCCCGCAGTCCTGCATTGATTGGCGGAGGTGTCAACGGTACCAGCCTGTAATTAATTATGCAGCCCTCCGAGTCAGCATTTCAATTATCTCCAGCCTCATCACTAATGTGTATAAAGTGAGGGAGGAAAGGAGCAAGGGAAGGGCCAAGGGAAGGGCCTTGTTCTCCAAGTCCTCCAAGTCTCACTCCTGGGAGCCACTGGGCAGAAGGAGCAGATCAGGTCAGGAGGAGGCAGGGATTCTAAGAGATTAATAGTTCAGGGAGCCGGATCCTGCAGCAGAAAGGGTCTTAGCCTCTCAGTCGGGAGTTCTGGGTTTAAGTCACGTACCTGCCACTAACTAGCTGGATAAACTCTGACAGCAGAAAGACACTAACATGATCAACTGCTTACTCTGCCAGCCCCCCAAAGCTTGATCCCCTGCTGCAATTTACAAGGAGTAAAAATTAAGCTCAGACAGCTAACAGATGACAGATAGAGAATTCAAACTCTCTAGACTGGCTTGTTGTACCGTATCTTTTTTTTTTTAAGATTTTATTTATTTATTTGAGAGAGAGAGAGCATGAGTAGGGGCAGAGGGGCAGAGTAATCTCAAGTAGACTCTGCAGTAGAGCCTGATACAGGGCTTGATCTCCCGGCCCTGATATCATGACCTGAGCTGAAATCAAGAGTCAGATGCTTAACTGACTAAGCCACCCAGGCACCGTGCAGCGTACCCTTCTGTTTCCAAGAGCTATTGCTTGTAAACTGCAAGAGGGGCTTGCCTCCATACCATAACCCTTCATATCCTACTCATCAACCAAGGAGAAGCCCCACACTACCTCCTCCACGATGCTGCCTCTGACCCCAGCTACATGTGACATCTCTTTCTTTGCTCTTTCCATGCCAGGGAAACTTGTCATGCCCCTGCCTTAGACATACTAGCTCTTTTTAAAGCATTTCGTTTGTGCCTGTATGGATACAAATTATTAGGTCTTCCCAGAATCCCTCCGTTCCACTGGGAAAAGCACCTTCTTTCCCTGAAGCTTCTTCCCCTATAGTTCCAGCCATGATGCTTAAATGGGGGAGTCCTAGCTTCTTACAAACCCGATCTCTTTGATGACTTCAAGTTCAAGCCAGCCGCATCTCCTATCCTTTTTCTACTCTCAGTTGATTGGCCCAATGGTGAAACACGCAAAAGAGAGACGAACAGCAGAACCAACAAGCTGCGAAATACAGAACTCATCAGTGGCTGTGTCCCGGGCCGTGTGGAGAAAGCATCGTGCAGGGGAACAAACCACAGCCAAGACGGGAGACTGAGCCAGAGAAAATCCCGGCCCCGCTCAAATCCTCCCCGTCGACGGAGCTGCACCCCTTCACTCTCTGCATTTTGTACTTCAGCTGATACCAGGGCACCCTGGCCCCAAATTATTTTTTGCCTTGCTAAATTCGCTTACTGCTCACTGAACTATCTGAACGTAATATCTATCCATCCATCTGTGGCACACACAGGTATCCAATCCTTATTATTCGTGGATTCCGTATTTGCAAATTTGCCTACTTGCTAAAATTTATTTGTAACCCCAAATCAGTACCCGCAGCACCTCCGCAGTAATTAGCAGACATGTGCAGATGTGCAGAAAGAAGAAAATGTGTCTCCTGATACGCGTGTTCTCGGCTAAGGTCGAACAAGACAGCGCTCTGCCTCCTTATTTCTGCTCTCGTTTTGTAAACAAGTGTCCTTCTCACAGGCTACCGAGTGCTCCCTTTTTCACATTTTTGTACTTTTTGTTGGTAACTGTGCTGTTTAAAAAGACCCCAAGCCCAGCCCCGAAGCGCTGTTTGTGTTCCTGAGCACAGAAAGGCGGTGAGGAACCTCAGGGAGAAAATCAGCGTGTTAGATAAGCTTCACTCAGGCGTAAATTATAGTGCTGTTGGCCGTGAGTTCGATGTTAATGGATCAACAACATACAGTGAATGAGATGTCTTAAAGCAGACACACGTACAAAAAACAAGGTTATGTATTGATAAGTTGATGTAAATGTGACCAGAGACTTGCAGGAACCCAACACTGGATTCCCCCTTGGAGCAATGGTTGAGCGTTTGCAATGGCTTCACAGGATATTACTGCAAATAATAAGAATCAACCGTAGACATATATATGCACTACATGTGTGTGTGTGTAGACACACATACATAGGTGTGAGTGTAGACATATGTATGTGTACCTGGAGGGAGCACCGATTCTGATTGTATACACATATGCACACGTATATATACATATACATACGTGTGTGTGAGAGACAGGGACAAAAAGAGAGAGGGAGACTTATATGTATTTTCCAGCAATCCTTTGGAGAGCAGGAACAATTTCTTACACACTCTTTTTTTTAATGATTTTTTTTATTATTATGTTCAATTAGCCAACATAGAGTACATCATTAGTTTTTGACGTAGTGCTCAATGATTCATTAGTTGTGTATAACGCCCCGTGCTCATCACAGCGTGTGCCCTCCTTAATGCCCACCACCCAGTTACCCCATCCCCCCTCCCCCTCCCTTCTGCAACCCTCAGTTTGGTTCTCACAGTCCAGGGTCTCTCATGGTTTGTCTCCCTCTCTGATTTCTTCCCATTCAGCTTTCCCTCCCTGCCCCTACAGTCCTCTGCGCTATTCCTTATGTTCCACATATGAGTGAAACCACCTGATAATTGTCTTTGTCTGCCTGACTTATTTCACTCAGCATCATCCCCTCCAGTTCCATCCATGTTGAAGCACATGGTGGGCATTCATCCTTTCTGATGTAATATTCCACCGTATACATGAACCACATCTTCTTTATCCGTCCGTCTGTTGAAGGGCATCTCGGCTCCTTACACGTTCTTAACCTCTTTCTTCACTGATACCCTGCTTAACTCTTACTACTGGGTAAATAAACGTCTGCTGAGTGAAAAGACATTGACCACATCACCTACATGATGAGAAGCTGATTTTCAAGCAGCTACTCATCATCCTAGATCAGCGGTCCTGCTCGGGCGATACCAACCAATCCCACAGGATGGACACCTGCTTAACGTCCATTTGCGCGTCGTTAGGGACCCCCTGACTGAAGAAGGGCCGACTGAGGTCTCCACACCAAATCGTAGGCCTGGAGAGTAACTTCGAGAAGATGTGAAGTAAAGAACGTGGACCTTGGTGGCCCAGATACCTGAGTTCCACTCTTGGCCGTCCCCTCTGGGCCTCTGGTATGTCCCTCAGGCTTTCCTCGGTGCAACGTTCCTCTCCCTATGAGAAGGCGCTCCGGACTGACGCTTGTCCCCAAACCCTCCGAGCCGTGTGCGCTGTGGGGATGTCCCTGCAGTTGCTCAGAGGACTGGGAGGTTCCAGAGAATCTGGCTCTCACTGCCTCCCTTGGTATCTACGCAGACACCAGGTAAGGCGAGAAAGTTCTGCGTGCCATCGCACAGCACAGCCATGCAAATTGGATCAAAGAGGCCTAGAGCCTAGGGCTGGTTGCTCGCACCGCGGAAATAAGCAGCCAGAGACAAAGCTAAAGGGGTGCACGGGGCTGAGCAGCGGCGAGGAATTAAAAGGCCCAGTGAGGATTCTGTAGTAAGGGGAAAGGTGAATCATGGAGCCATGGGCGGAAGCCATCCTGAGGCTACTTTCCAATTAGGAGAACAAACAGACAACTCCCTGGGGGAATCTTTAGTGATCTAGAGAGCCAGGCCTCGGGAGGCCGAGCCTCCAGGGCATGCACGGAAGCTGCTGACTCGTCAAATTTCTTGCATAAAAAAGAGTAAGTGCTTACCGGGGGCCTCAACCCTCCTTAGTTGGCAAAACACTTTCCTTATATTGCTGCACGTCTGATTCTCTCAAATACTCAAGCAAAGTAGGCAGTTGAGATTTTAATGAAGAGGAAATCAAGGCACGGAATTTCCCGCGGCTTGCTCAAGGCCGCATGGCCAGTAAGGGGCAAAGCTGGGGTCTAACTCAGGTCATCTGATTCTGAACCCAGGGCCCTTTTCTGCCCACCATCACCGTCCCCACTAAACTCAAGGGCCCTGGGGACTGTGGGCAGCATGTTCTGGACTCCTACATAGGAGACCAGCGATGAATAAGCCTGCCTGCCCAAATGGACAGCAGGGAAACTGGATGCCTCCAAAGCAACAAATATCAGGCTGGACCCAAACATCTTCTCATGGAATGGCAGGAAACACTTTTAAATATTTTCTCAGTGATTCCAATGTGCAGCCAGTGTGAGAACTACTGGATGCGAATCGTGTTTCTCAAATTTTGGCAGCAGAATCACCTGGAGAACTTGTGAAAACACAGATGGTTGCCTCCCCTTCCCACCACCCCCCCCCTCCCACCCCCGGCCGACACTGTATTTCGGATTCAGTGGGTCTGAGTGGAGACTGTTCATTATCACTTTTAGTAAGTTGCTGGGTGGTTCTTATTGATACAGCTGGCCCAGCGACCACACTTTGAGAACCAATGGGTCAGAGTGTGGGGCTCAGTCTTGCCTCTTGCTTCTCAGTCCCACTAGCATGCAGGGACAATTTCTTTCCAGGCAGCTTCCCTCTCTGTGGTAACTGTGTGACACAGTCGACGCTCCATAGTGAGGTCTGCAGCTTTTTAAAGGAAACCCCCAAAAGCCCTATTTCCCGATCTCACTGTGCTTGAAATGCAACTAATATTTCTGACTCCTTGTACAATTTTTCGGTCAGGTCTGTACTCAGAAGAGGAAGACAAAGGTATTGTTCACAGATACTCTTCAAGTTCCAATAATAGCACAATTTTCTGACTTCGAGCTCGATGTTGGATTGGAAGAAACTTTCAGGGGTTCTCGGGGTGAGAGTGAGCGTATTTCGCATGTGTGGCCAAGAAGACCAGCTGTGAGATGGGGAAGCAGAGGCCCAGTGCTTCATTCCCCTGCAGCAGTTACGCATCCACACCTTCGCTGTGGCATCAAGGTGGGCGGCATCCAGGCTCCCCACGCCTTGACTTGACTTTGCGCGATGGAATATGAGCAGACGTGACAAGGTCATTATTTGAAATATGCCTGCCCGTTTGGATCGTCCTCTTGTTCTCTGAACCACATCGCTACAGAGAAGGCATGTCTTTGGTAGCCATGCCTCTAAAAGGGATACATGGGACGGGGCTGATCTGACCAGTACTCAGACCAGAGGACCAAGCAGAGCCGTCCCAGCCGATCTGAGAACACCTGAGTGAGACATACGTGATGATTAAGTACCACTGCATTTGGGGGTGGATAGTGATGCAGCGAGAATATAATAATTATTGACTCATGCAAGAGGGGTAATAGAAATCCCAAATGAGACTTCAAAAGAAACAGAGGAATGGAAATATTTGGAGAAATTATGAACATATGAGTCAGGGTTTTCCACAGAAATGAAAATAATAGGGTGTGTGTGTGTGTGTGTGTTTGTGTGTGTGTGTACTTTTATAGGGTAATGGAAAATTCTAACCCCTCAATAGGGGAGGAACCGCTAATGGGTGTGGGGCTCCTTTTTTGGGTTAATGAACATATTCTAAAATAGATTATGACAATGGTTGTATGACTGTGTAAATATACAGCAACTGTACACTTTAATGGGTAAATTGTATGGTATGTAAATTACATCTCAAAAAAAGGAAGGCTTGAGCCCAGGAAAACAAACATCCTTCATGAATGCTGACAATAATAGTGTCAGAGAAAGAATTCAAAACAAAAATCGTTTTAGAAAGATCATTTTAAATTAGTAAAACATTAATTCCAGAGTTAAGATAAAAGAACCATTTATTTTAAAGGTGGAAAAATAAGATAAAAATATGAGGAAACTTTTATATATTAGATGAGAAACTTACAAATACACAATTCTTGTGAAAGCCTTCAATGCACTTTTGTCAGCCTTTAACAGAATAGGATGTGGAAGGAAGAAAATGATGTAGAAGATTTAATAATTTACACAGTGTGAAAAAATTAATAAGATATATATGTAATTATATTAACATCAAAGAGAAAATATACCTTTGTAAGCATTCATGTGGCATTTACAGAATTTAATTATACAGTAGAAATTGTAGAGGCCATATTCTCTGGCAACATTGCATTAAAACTAGTGTAATCACAAAGTGTAATCAAAACAATGTAAGAAAACCTCTTGGAAATTAAACAACATTCTATTAAGTAAGGATTGGTTCAAAGAAGAAATAAAAATTATAATTACATGCTATTTAGAAAATAGCAAAAATAAAAACAATATTTATCAAACCAAATGGAAAAAGGTTACCCTCTACCTAAAGTCAAGCCCTGCAGTTGTCATTTTTAAATAGAAAATCATGTAATTAGAGTAACTAAGGATTTAATTTCTAAAAACGAACGAAAATAACATCAGGAAAGGGGGAAATGAAAATGTTAAAAGCAGGTATTTGTGAACTACAAATAAGTAAAATAGAATTCTCAGACTTTTAACAATGAGACTATGACAACAAAAATCCAGAGAGACATCTCAGAATAACGTACAAAATGCTAGATGAAATACTGGGCTTGAGCCTTTAAATATATCTTTCAGCTGACTAGGAGGTAATAGAATTCGTAAAAGGCCAAAAAGAATAAAAAAGAACAGATTCAGAGAGATATGTGAGCCTTGTAGCACCATTTGCCCTCAGGACTTAGGTCATCTGCTGCTGGCCTACACTGTGAGTTTTAAAGGAGGCCGTGTATAATGGGGAGAAGACAGGTAATCAAAGGACAAAACCTGGGACACACGGATGGGAGATCCTGGCATAAAGCCAAACCCTCTAAGGGCTACAGCATCCTCTGTGAATTAAAATTACACACACACACACACACACACACACACACACACACACATTCCTTCAGAGATAGATAATATGGATTCTGGTCGATATTGGCTCAGGCTTCTGCAAAAATCAATAATAAAAACAAAAGCAAAAGAGAAAAGATTTCACCCACTGAATCCTTAATACCAAGTTTACACTTGCATGAGTTTTAATGACCTTGACCGTTGCTCTCAAAAATAAAATAAAACTATAATTTAAAGTGTCCTGGAATGATAACCCTTCCTAAGCCACTGGCAATAGCAGATGTATTCCTCTCTGGAGAAATGTACCCTAAATTCACACCTCAAAAATTCCCACAGATAATATTTCACAAAACATCATCTCATAATCATAAACCACAGGACCTACGTGGGAATGAAGGCATCTTAATACAAAGCAGCAGAAACAACTACTCATACTTACAATGACTGTAGATAACAGGAATTGTCAGATAGATAACATATAATTGGATACATAATTTATTTGAAAACCAAATAAGTCAAGGGGCACCTGGGTGGCTCAGTCGGTTAAGTGTCTGCTTTTGGTTCAGGTCATGATCCCAGGGTCCGGGGATTGAGCCCCGTATTGGGCTCCCTGCTCAGCAGGGAGTCTGCTTCTCCTTCTCTCTGTCTCTCTCCCCAGCCCATGCCTGCTTTCTCTCTCTCTCTCAAATAAATAAAATCTTTAAAAAAATAACTATGTCAAAATGATCTATAGTTCAATATAGACCCCTATCAAAATGCCAAAGGCGCGTGTTATACAAAAAAATGAATCTTGGAACACTACATCAAAAACTAATGATGTATTGTATGGTGTCTAACATAACACAATAGAATTTTTAAAAAAATGCCAAAGCCATTTTTTTGCAAAAATAGAAAATTCCCTCCCAAAATTCATATGGAATCTCTGAATAGCCAGAAGAATCTTGAGAAGGAAGAGCAAAATTGGAGGATCACTCAAGAAATGGGCAGAAGATATGAACAGACATTTCTGCAAAGAGGACATCCAAATGGCCAACGGACAACATGAAAAAGTGCTCAACATTACTCGGCATCAGAGAAATACAAATCAAAACCACAGTGAGATACCACCTCACACCAGTCAGAATGGCTAAAATTAGCAAGTCAGGGAACGACAGATGTTGGTGAGGATGTGGAGAAAGGGGAACCCTCCTACACTGTTGGTGGGAATGCAAGCTGGTACAGCCACTCTGGAAAACAGGATGAAGGTTCCTCAAAAAGTTGAAAATAGAGCTACCCTATGACCCAGCAATCGCACTACTGGGTATTTACCCTCAAGATACAAATGTAGTGATCTGAAGGGGCACATGCACCTGAATGTTTATAG
>CM052807.1:108857302-108890383 GCA_028533885.1 Nasua narica | reverse complement strand
TCTGCATTTGCATATAGAAGGTCTCGAAGTTAAGAAAACTAACAAAAAATGGTTAATTCTGATCAGGGACTATGGAAACTGTATATAGTGAGAGCAAAGGTAAAAAGCAACTTTGTCTTTGAACCATGCACACAAATTACCTCTTCCCAATGACCACGTAAGTGTATCTCTAAAATGCCACTGGGATTTCACACTGACTAGAGTACTATTTCAGGCTCACCAGTTTGGCAAAAATTTAAAAGCCTGGTAAGTGCCAAGTGTGGTGACAGTGTGGGGTGTTTCAACACCTTTCCAGGGTCTGTGTAAGCTGGCTCGACGCCATCAGAAAAGACTAGAACCTGGTAAGTTTCAACTCCAAATACCCTATGATCTGGAAATTTCTCCCCTTCTTGTATAGCTGAGAAAGTACACATGGGTACTCAAAAATGTGTGCAAGAATATTCTCAGCAGCATTAGTTGTGAGAGAAAACACTTCACCTAGATGTCTCTCCGAAGCAGAATGGATAAGCTGTATCCCTTCATGGGAGTGCCATCCAGCAGTGGGAAAGGATGGACACCACTACACGTGTAAACCACAGTGACCCTCAAAAACTTGAAAGTAAACAAAAAATCAGAGAGCGTGAGTCAACTCACAAAAATTTCAAAAATGGCAAAACTTAATTAGATCTTGTTTAGAGGAAAGTACCTATATTACGAGCATGCCCCAGACTTGTACACTACATTCAAGGATGCCCTTCTTCCTCAGCAAGGGAGGGAGGGGCCGTTTGGAAAGGGGGATTCTGGAGGACTGGTATTGTCCTCTCACCTCCAGATCTGAACAAAATGTCTAGTTTTAGCATTTCAATATATCTACATATAAATGCGGTTTTTTTGGTATATAGAATATATTTTATGAGTTTTTTTTTTAAAGGTAAAAAACCAGTTCTTTCAAAGGTTAGTGATGTGGACACCTCTGGCATATGAAATCAGGAAAAATAATCATATGAAAAGAAATCTTGCTACTGATAAGGAGGAAAGAATAAAATAATAAAAGACTATAAACAATTTAAACTTCAGTATCTCACTGAAATGGAAAGATTCTGGGGAAACAGGCACTTTAAAAAACTCACTCATGAAAAGGAAGAAAACCTGAACAGACAAATTACTGTGGAAGACTAAAAAATTTATCAAAGAATTACTTTGCAAAAACTCCTGCACCAGACAGTTTTGAGATTTAGTACTTTCCAAATTTCAAGGGACTAAAATCCCTATGCTACTAAAATTGTTCCAGGCTTAGAAAAATATGAATACATTTTTCATTTTGTAAAGCCAACATAACCCTGATTCCAAAATGTGAGAAGTGGAGAAAAAAATTATAGTAAAATTGGAAAGTCATGTAAAATCCTAAATAATATATTATTAGACCAAACCAGCAGCAGAATTAAGAGAATTATTCACAATGACCAAGTAGGATTTAGCCAAGAAATGCCAAGATCATTATCATAAGATCTATTAATGCAACATCCCCTATGAATATATTTAAGGAGAAAATAGGAACAATCATTTTAATGGAGGAAGAATAACATTCCAAGTACATTCTATAATCCCAAAATTTGTTTTGAGGGGAAATTAGAAATAGGAGATTTTTTAACATAGTAAGACTTTAGATCTTAAGCTAACCATAAACATAATCCTTAAGAGTGAACAACTACAGAGAATTTTTATTAAAACCAATATCAAAAACAAGCAAACAAGATACTCGTCATTATTAACATTTAGCATTTTCCCAAAACTCTCAACAATGCAATTAGCATGAAACATGAAGAGATATGATTATTGGAAAGATGACAAAATTATCTCTTTGTACAATAATGCAGTTGTATCTTTATAAAACTCCAGAATTTTTTCTTTCTTTCTTTTTTTTTTTTTTTTGACAGGGAGAGAGGGGGGGATGCAGAGAAAGAGAGAGAGAACCTTAAGCACGCCCCACATCCATCTCGGACCCTAACATGAGGCTCTATCTCACAACCCTGAGATCATGACCTGAGCCAAAATCAAAAGCCAGTCTCTCAACCAACTGAGCCCAAGCACCCTAGAGAATCTATTTTTAAAACATATATTTTAAGTAAGTTTTATAACCTAACTTCATAGAGGGTATTTTTTAAATTTGTATATTTCATATATATCAATAATAATCCATCTAAAGCCAACCAAAAAGTGAATTTACTGAAGTATCCAACACATAAAATTCTGAGGGGGGAAAAATGTTTTGAAGAATAAGTGAGATCTATAGGGTATGCTCCCAAATTTGCTGAAAAACAAAAATAAGCATTTTTAATATATAGGCAAAACATTTATGTATGAGAAATTAATACACTAATTCTTCTGCAATTAATTTATGGGCTTAATAAAATCCCAGTTACATTCCTAATGGAATTTGCTTGGAAATTAATTATTGGATTCTTAAGTTCACCTTGTGGGGAAAGTGGAAATAATACAAACAAAACAGATTCATGAGGAAACAGATGAGAATATTGTAGAAAGAGTGATTAAGGAAGAATTTTCCTAAGGTGCTTGGGTGGCTCAGCCTGTTAAGCATCTGCCTTTGGCTCAGGTCATGATTCTTGGGTCCTGGGATCGAGCCCCACATCAGGGTCCCTGCTCAGTAGGCAGTCTACTTCTCCCTCTGCTCCTCGCCCTGCTCGTGCTCTCTTTCCTTCGTTGTCTCTCTCTCAAATAAATAAAAATCTTTTTTAAAAAAGAGTCTTTCTACAGAAATTAAATGAATCAAAATATGCAAACATCAGAATTGTGTGATAAAAGCCAAAGAAGAAACATTGTGACAGGAGACTGAGAAAAAGGATGGGTTCCTCATGGAGAAGGAAAGCCCACAAATCAACAAGGAAGCGAGAGGTTACCCAGGACATTGTACTGGTGAAATGCAGTATTGGGTGAGGGGAATAAAAATGGCCCCCTCAACTGAACCACTAAAAACACATTCTACCCTGATACAGAGGTAAAAGTACAAATAAGAAATCAGAAATCTGGGGAAACCCATATGGGCAAGCATTCAACTGTCTTTAGTTAGCCCGGACTTCTTCACCAAGCCCTGCCTCCCTCCTCACCCTCCAGACCCAGCCCATCATCACACCCCACGGAACTGAGTTCTCATGCTTATCTCTGACATGTTCCCATCTCTCTGTCTCTGTGCCACTCACCCCTGGACCACTATGGTAATCTCCATAGGTCTTCCGGGTTTACATTCCTCCACTCCTTTCCCCACCCAGCTGCCAAAGTGACCTTCATCACACACAAATTAATTTGCTTTACCACTCTGTTGACTTCCCGTCCTGACTATCCATTGCCCTTAGTATACATTCCGAAATCTAAAAACCCGTGTTATCTGATCCCTCACTGCCTCTCCCATCCCAGATTTGCTGGTGTCCCTTCGCTCACTCTACTAATCTAGCTATCTTGGCTTCATCAGTTTCTCTTAAGTGAGAAGCTTGGGGAGAAAACAAAACCAGGCAATGAAAGAAATAGCCAAGGAAGGAAGGAAGGGGAAGAAAGGAAGGAAGGAAGGAAGGGGAAGAAAGGAAGGAAGGAAGGAAGGAAGGAAGGAAGGAAGGAAGGAAGGGGAAGGAAGGAAGGAAGGAAGGAAGGAAGGAAGGAAGGAAGGAAGGAAGGAAGGAAGGAAGATGACTTGCTTTCTGCTTCTGGAGCCAGGTCTCTGTCCAGTATTTATTATTTAAATGGGAGAAGAGGGAGAAAATGTGGTATGGAGCATAGATTCTTAAACATAAGAACATTGAGGCATGTTGCGAAATTAGTTGGTTCCTAATAATTAAAGGACCCGTCTCCAAGGGATTCCCTTTTCCAATAGAGAGAAGATGCAAGTCTTCCCTTACAGGAGCATTCCTCTCATTTACAATTCCAACACCATGTATTTAACTCTTTCCAGCACCTACCATGTGCCCAGCAACAATGGGCACAAATGGGGAGGAAACAGAAGCAGTCCCTATTATAGTGGTTCTACAGTCCAGTGACATATTAATCAAGTAAGCTCTTGGCTCTTTGCTAAGTAGTTGTTTCACATTGGGAAGGAATGCAGAGAGCATGAAGGAGGAATGAGACTTATATCAAAGGTCTTGAAGTGGGTGGGAGGGTCAGGAAAGGCATCCCTTAGGCAACGACAGTTATGATCTCCAGGATGAGTGAGGGTTGGTGGGGGGGGGGTTGGAGGGCAAGCCACCATATGGCTTGGGATGAGGGTGTTTTTGTGATGGGAGAGAAAGCACCAGAATGATAGCAGGGCACCAAAAATGACTAACCTCCCTGGTTTCTCCCATTAAAATATCCTAGGCATTGGACAGTTTATACTAGTTTCATTGGCTGGGGCAGAAAAAAAGAGAAACATGGCCTAGCAGCTCTTAGTTTTTGAGCACGTGCTATGTCTCAGGCACTGGAAGTCTCTTCTGGTCTCATCCTTTGAAGTTGGCCTTCCTATTACCCTGATTATGCAGAAGTGGAAACTGAGACACAGAGCAGTGAAATAAGCTTTACAAGGTTGCCCTGCCAGTAATTGCAGAGTGTCAAAAAAAATTGAATTTAGTAAATTTTAAAGAGATTATTGTCTTTATTCAATGATTTATGAATTGGGCAACAACCCATTCAGGAAATAGAAAAGAGCTCCAAAGAGCTGCCCAAAAGGAAAGATTTTTATAAGCAAAAGGGGGTGGAGCAAGCTAGTTACTAGCAAAGAGTGGACTCTTTCAGGCAAGGTCACCTTCCCTTAGGGGATTTCAAGCATCTGTCAGGCAGAGGACCTCACTAGTACTGACCAAGTGACTCTAGATGGACTGGTTTAAGATCCCACTCCTGGGAGAGCTTGAAACTGTAACTGAGTTAGGTAGTAAGTCTTGGTTTGGTGACACAGACTTAGCACTGGTGACTCCATTTTGAGCCTGTTCTCTCTTTTTAACAGCAGCCAAGTACATGTACGTATACATGTATACATGCATATTACACGTATGTATACATACATAGACACATTTACATACATGAATCTTATACAAGTAAAGATTCCTATATCTGCGGAAGCAGTGATAGCCGCCATCAGTCTAGGGGTTCTCTCTAGCAGCAAATCTTCCGTCAGTCCCAGAAGTTCCTATGAGACTTAACGGAGCCAAGAGGCTTCTTTCTGAGGCCACAGTTGTTGGTCCCAACCTTGCCCAGCCAACTTCTGAGACAAGCTCCCAGGAAAGGACCAGGGAAGTCTAGGAATGGCACGAGGAAGGGGTAGCCCTCTACTCTCAGCCAGATGTCACCCAGTGAGAACTGATCAGGGTAGCCAGCATAAATTTACTCCATAAGTTTTAGGTTTAAAAAAATATTTTGTAGGGCGCCTGGGTGGATCAGTTGGTTGAGTGACTGCCTTTGGCTCAGGTCATGATCCTTGAGTTCAGGGATCGAGTCCCACATCGGGCTCCCAGCTCCACGGGGAGTCTGCTTCTTCCTCTAACCTTCTCTCCTCTCATGCTCTCTCTCACTTTCTCTGTCTCATAAATAAATAAATTCTTAAAAAAATATTTTGTAATACATTATTTTTCTGAACCAAATGGAATCTGGTTTCTGGGGCCATTAGCGAGTATCGGTTCCTCTCCATAAGGTCACTTGAGAGCTTAAAGTAACAGAATCAATACAGAAAATATTATGGGGAGCACTGTTCTTTCTTCTGGCCTGGCACAGTCCCCCCAGCCTCCCTCTATGGAGGCTTGCACCTTTCTCCTTCACAGGAATTTCAGCCCTAAAGACCATCCTTGGGGAGGAAATATTCATTCAGTCAGAAGCAAAATAATATACCACTTGGTACTTCCTAATGAGCTTAGGGAAGAATTAAATTATCCTCTGCATGTGCATGTGTGTATGCGGGTGTGTGTGCATGTGTGTGTCAGAGGGAGAGAGACAGAGGAAGACAAAAATCTAACTAGAAGAAAACACTCTAAACATGAATACCAATCACCTCAGCATATTGGGATTTGGGGATGATTTTTATTTCTTTCTTTATACTTTTCTCTATTTTCTCAATTTTTTTAAAGATTTTACTTATTTATTTGAGAGAGAGTGAGAGAGAGCACGAGAGCAGGGTGAGGGGCAGAGGGAGCAGCAGACTCCCCACTGAGCAGGGAGCCTGATGTGGGGATCGATCCTAGGACTCTGGGATCATGACCCAAGCCGAAGGCAGATGCTTAACCGACTGAGTCACCCAGGTGCCCCAATTTTCTCCATTTTCTAAAGCTGACTTATACTGCCATAATCAGAAAGGAAACAATAGAAGCCCTTTCTTCCTCCTTCCCTCCTTCCTTCCTTTCACTCTTGTCTTTATTCAGGCCTGTGGAATGGAAGGATGCCTCCACCAAAGGTAAGGTCCTCGAGCTCCATTGCCCTCCAACTGTATCTTTGTTTCCTTCTGTCTAATGGCCATGAGTGGCCAGCTTTCCTCCTGCCTCACCACCTAGAGAGACAGGAGCTCAGAAACTCAGTCTCCTCATCTCACACAGATTAGGTCTAAGGTTGGGGTGACTGTGACCCACACTTGGAGTCCAGAATGCAGAGGGAATTTCTCGGGACCACACCAGTCTCAGCCAAGAGGAGAGAGAGAGAGAGAGACAACTGGGACAGAGGGACCTAAGATGCCACAGTGCTTGTTCTGCGATGTTGTGTGTTTTCACAGGAGTAATTTAGTTCTAATTACTGACAATAATTATTTCTCAACCCACAGTGGGAAACTGTTGGGCTCGTAGCTATGACAAATTCCAAAGGTCTCTACTTGGGCTGTGCCTCTGTTGTGAAGCGGTTTGGACTCTAGACGCTCTCTGGGAAGAAAGCCTGAATGGAGAGATAAAGGGGGAGAGGAGGAGGAAGAATTCCAGGCAGGAGGGGAAGAGTCAGAGGAGACCAGGCTGGTGGCCAGAACATCGGCGTGAGAGCACAGGGCCAAGAGACCCAGTCCTGTGGCTAACTCAGACCTCTGTAGAAATACGAACCTCCTTTCCTTTTCTTTCCTTTTTTCACTTGAGTATAGTTGACACACAATGTTTCATTAATTTCAGGTGTACAACAGTGACCCCACATCTGTGCACTTTACAAGTATAGCTACCAAACATGGACCTCTTCAAGCCCTTGTTGTGCAAATGTAGACCCGCCCATTAGGCCTCAGTCTTCTCATCTTAAAATGGCAATGACACAGTGCCAACCTCACAGGCTTATTGGGAATATTGAATGGAAAGTTTTAGAACAGAGGGCCTTTGTGGGATTATGGCCTCCCAGCGTTCTTTCTACCTTCCTTGAATAACTACACTTCAACTTCTGGTTGAGGAACTTCTCCCTCCCCCACCTTCTGTCCACACGCCTCCGTGGGCGCCCCTCACGTGGCTCAAATGGCCCCAAGCCAACGGGCATGCACAGCTCCCAGGCCCTCCAGTCCTCACAGGAAGAATGTGTGTGTGCACATTCAGTTACAAAAGTCAAATAGAAATTGTACATGAACCCAAAGTGAGGCCACTCAAGCAAACTGAAATGTCAAGTTTTCTTTTCTTTATTTTTTTAAGACTCGAACTATATTCATTCAATGTAGGAAAACTGATTAATTCATGCCTGTCAGAAGGTCTTTTTGTGGAATGCCTTTGGTTTTTAAAAAGCATGAGTACAAATTAATTATTGCTTAACAGATGCACTGTTTTAGACATAGCCTTCTAAAACATTAGATCCCAGGGGGAAATAGCTACAGGGCTGCTTGGGTGTTAAAAATGATGAAATCCTAACTAATTCCCTTCTGGCTCTAACGATCCATGAGCGTCATGTGGAAATGGTAAGCCTCTGACAGGCCGATGGGAGTATTAGAGGATTTGGGAGCACAGCTCCACAATCCTGAAACCCCACTGCGTTGTCGGGCGAAGGAAGGAATAACTGAGCAGAGGTTAGCCCTCGGATGGGCTCTTTCCATGACTTTTCTCCCTGCAGTCTCACAAGAACCTGATAGGTCAGATTATCATGCCCACTTTGCAGATGGGAAAACTGAGGTGAGGAGAGGTATCATTGCTTCCGTAGGCTCACCCATGAGAGCAGGACGGTCAAGGTCGGAGCGCGGGGATTCGGAACTTGGAAGGCACACATGCCCAGCACTAGGACGGCCCCTCTGAGCAGGCTGAAAGCAGCGGCTACAGCTCCCTGAGCCCTGGGCAGGAACTCAGTTGTTTTGTTGCCCGAGCCAATAGTTCCAGCCCTGGGACTTCTCTGTTCCCCAAGTTCCTGATGCGGCAGAAGGAGCCCCATGGGCAGGACGGTAGCACCATGTTCTTCTGTGGGACCCCACACTGATGGCTACCGCTCCAACACTCCCAATGACTCCAAAACATTCTACTGCTCTGTTTCAAATACTTCCTGCTGAAATTATCCACCAGAGGCTCGGTTACCTGCAACTGAGTTCCAATCAGGTCAACTCCCAACCCCCTTCGGGTTAGGAATAGAAAGAAGGGAAACAGCTCTAGGGGGTATTTGAACACAAAGCAGAAGTCTTTCCATGAGGTTCACTTTCATTCCTTTTCCCAGTGGGTCCCACTTTCTCACTCGGGAGAGCTAGGACTGGAATGAGTTTGGGGCTATTGATTCCTGTTCTTTCTTTCCCTCGTGACTGTGGCGCCGCTCACAGAACACATTTATTTAAGAAGCAGTGATGAATGTCCTTTCTGGGACATCCTCTAATTACAAATCAGCATTGAGGAAAATCTCACGCATTTACAAAGAGTTCAGCAGAAGCATTTCATTAGCCATTCCTTGTGCTGATATACCACACCAGGTTCTGGAAGAGGGCTTCAGAACTCATGTGGGGGAAAACCAAAGACTTGTGTGACCACAGTAAGATCGAGCACATTCTGGATTTGAGCCCCACCCCCATCTCCTCCCTGCTGGAGGGGCACATGGAGCCCCCAAGCCTTGCACGAGCATTTCAAATTCATGAAATTTGAAAGGTCCCACTTCTCCATGATACTGTGCAGCTGTGGACATTTACTTAACCATTTGTGTTATTGTTGCCGTGACCATAAAATTAGTTGAAACTATAATAGTACCTATTCCAGAAAGTTGGAAAACTTAAAAGCAATAATGTGCATGCTTCGCTTAGAAGAGGTCCGAGCCAAATTAAGTTCTATCTAAGCGTTTTTACTATTTTTATATTTCACTTGATTTGTACATCTTACCTTTCATTTTATATTTGAGGATTCAGAGGCTCAGAGAAGGGCAGTCGCTTACCTAAAGTTTCTGCTGCCGCTTCCTGTCTGTCTGACAAAATGTCACCCTACTTCCTGGCCCAGTCCAAATGCTCCCTTCCCTGTGAAGTTCTCTGTCATTCATGCACACTCATGTGTGTACACACACACACACACACATGCACACACACCAATGTGGATGTAATATTTCCTTTCATTGTATTTTATACTTCTCATACAACTTAATGCATTTAGCCATGTAGAGTCAACAAGGGCATGAAGAGGGTCCCTTATTATGAATCACAAGGCTCCATGAAGACCAAGAGCCTGTACTCCAGGGTCTGAATTTGCCCCAGTGGCTAACATAGTGCCTTGCACATGATACTAGGAATCATGACATGTGCACGTGGAGCAATCTTTCACGTGTGTCCCATCGTTCCGTCCTAACCACCCCCGTACGGACGAGGTACTTCTCTCCACACCTTACAGCCAAGAGACAGAAGCTGAGAGTCGTGATGTCACATAGCTCGTGCGAGGGAAAGCTGGCCTTTCAGCTGAGGTCTGATCTAAAAGCTTCCGGTTATTCGAAGACGCTACTGTCCCTTTGAGGCAGAATGCGGTGGAATGGAGGCACGGGGAGAAGCGGAGGGGACTGGAGAGATAAAACACAGAGAGGGGAGGTCAGGAGAGGACCGTGTGTGCAGGGCAAAGAGCATGCATTATCAGAGTCAGAGTGGAGAAAAGAACAGGGCAGCCTGACCCCCGGACCCCGTTTCCACAATCAAACCACTTGTCCCTTCCTCTTCTTCAAGGCTTTTGTGAAAATGGAATGAAAAACAAAACAACTAGAAAATGTAGAGGAAAAAAAAAACACAAAACCCAGCAGTCCCCCGAAGTAAAGGATGGTTAATGCTATCCCAGTGACAAAGGAGATGACAGGGCCTCTGGGTGCCCTCCCAGTCAGAATGTCCTGGCCTGGCGATGCGGACATCAAAACTGCTGGGGGCAAAGAGTCGTTCCTCCCCCTCCTCCTAGCAACGGCCGTGTCGGCGTCTCCTTCTCTCCGTGGAGCAGAGATGTGTCAGAGCAGAAGATCCAGAATGTACGGCTGCCAGGCTCAGGACAGCCTGAGAGGAACCGGCTCCCCCAGGCAAGCCGAGCTCATGTTTCTGGCAGGTCAGCTAGAGTAGGGGGTCTCTGGGGGGATGGCACAGGGGTTGGGGGGGGAGAGGGGAGGAGCACAGCTTACGGCGAGCAGCATCTGGGCACCCTCGGCAAAGGCAGCTAGGACCCCCTTCACGAGAATAGGTTCGGTCATCAGAACTCCATTTCTTTTTTTTTTTTAATAGCTTTTTATAGATAAAAGTTTTGTTGAGTATCTAAAAGGTGTTTTGTTTTGTTTTGTTTTTTTAAGATTTTATTTATTTATTTGACACAGAGAGAGACCACAGTAGACACAGAGGCAGGCAGAGAGATGGGAGAAAGCAGGCTCCCTGCAGAGCAGAGAGCCCTATGCGGGGCTCGATCCCATGACCCTGAGATCATGGCCTGAGCTGAAGGCAGAGGCTTTAACCCACTGAGCCACCCAAGCACCCCTCTAAAAGGTGTTTTTAAAGGACTTTTAAGCACCAAACTCCGTCAAGTGTTTGTAAAGCCCGCCTCAGTCCTCTGGTTCACAAAAAGATGTTAAAAATTCAGTGGGCTACCTGGGTGGCTCAGTTAGCCATCTGACTCTTGGTTTCAGCTCGGGTCATGGTCTCAGGGTTGTGATATCGGGCCCCACATTGGGCTCCGGGCTCGTTCTCTCCCCCTCTGCCCCTCTCCCCACTTGCTCATGCATGCGTGCTCTCTCTCTCAAAAATCTTTAAAAAAAGATGTTAAAAATTCAAAATATCATGAATTGTTGGCCATTCTGAGTTATCCTTAGGGAGGACAGAGAGTCCATAAACTGGGGGTCGGGCTAAGAATAATGCCTATGAAGCTTCACCATTAATTGCCAGGATCTTACCGAGGTTGAGCATTTGAAAATAATAGCAAAGCAAGGAGGAATATAAGGTGTGTTGGACCCAGAAGGGTGTAAACAAAGGTGGCATTTGGTAGTAGAGAAGCCAGGAGCTCATTTTCTTCTCAGATGTGATTGAGCTGCAAGGACAAAGGCCTGATATTCCTTTGTTTATTGCACAGTGCAAGCATTAATGAATTTTGTGCAGAAAAAAAGGATGGCAGAGAAAGTCAATTATTGTATGGTTTCACTTACTTGTGGAACATAAGGAATAACATGGAGGACATTAGGAGAAGGACAGGAAAAGTGAAGGGGGGAGAAATCAGAGGGGGAGATGAACCATGAGAGACTGTAGACTCTGAGAAACTGAGGGTTTGGGAAGGGAGGAGGTGGGGAGGGTGGGCGAGCCTGGTGGTGGGTATTGAGAAGGGCACATATTGCATGGAGCATTGGGTGTGGTGCATGAACAATCAATCTTGTAACACTGAAAAATTAAAATAAACATATTTGGGGAGAAAAAAAAGAAAAGAAAGTATATATACAATTCAGAAGAAAGAAAGAAAAGAAAGAAAGAAAGGGAAAGTAAAGGAATGGAAAGGAAAGAAAAAAGAAAAGACAAGACAAAGAAAAGGAAAAGGAAGAGGAAAAGGAAAGGAAAAGAAAAGGAAAAGCCAGAAAGAAAAGAAAGAAAAGAAAAGAAGGATGGGCACCCTTTCCCCAAGCAAAGTGCCATGCCAAGGGCAGGAACTAGGCCACAAGAAAGCTGTTGGTCATGTCAACTCAGAGGCCCAGGGCCAGAGTGAATCTAGGGGCAAAATTTCTCTGATGCTGAGTCCCCGGAAGTCCTCCCTAGAAGTCGTACCAGCTTCAGGATGGGCCAGACTGCTCTTCCAGCCAGAGGTCAGTAGTTTTCATCTTCTGGGTCCTGTGTCAGCCCCTGTCCCACAAAGAATAGGGACCTGGCACCATCTGAATTCACAGGCAGTTATGTTCCTGCTTTACTAACTGGTGTGTGTTCTTATTACCTCTAACCTTCTTTATCTTGCTAACCTTAACACCAACGGCGCACAGGGTGCTAGGTCAGGCTGTCCCCCAAGGAAGCCCACAATGGCCCATGGCTCTCTGCCAGGCCTTTCCCAGGGGGACAGACCTTGATTCTCCAGGCGGGAGCCAGGATGGGAGAGGAGAGGTCTGGGGGAGGTGGTGTAGCGCCTCCAACTCTGGCTTCGGCTTACAACATAGTGTTTCCTGTAGGCAGTGTGTACCTGCGGGGAGGATGATAAAGAAAGAGCCCAAGGCCAGGATGGGTGGGAGAAAGTGCATCAAGGGGACAGCATTCAGCTCAACTTCCAAGTGAGGAAAAGCTGGAACTCAGAGAGGCTAAGAGATTCAGCAAATATCACCCCGCTCAGAAGTGGCAAGACTAAACTGTGAACCCAGGTCAAATTTAAATTCCAAGTCCAAGTCAGAAATTACATCCCATCCTCCAGAATAATCCCAGTTAATATTTATTGACTATTTATCACACGTCACGCCCTGCTCTGAGCATATTTTCCATGAAATAACTCACCTAATCCCCACATCAAACCAGGAGAAAGATCAGTATTTAAGGCAGGGACTCATAGCACAGGTTTCCCCCCCAAACAAAAGTAGAGCCACCTCACTTTCACCAAAGACCTACATCACTACCTGTTTTTGCTAACCGAAAGAAATCGGAAGGGGATTTTTACTTTTACCAGAAAAGTCATGGCTGGACTAATGGAGATCTTCCGTAAACATGAAGGGGTGTAATGTGAACTTTCAGAAAGCAGGAGATATTCTTATACCCACTCTACAGATTAAAAAAAACTGAGTGACACAACCACTGACTTGATGACAGCGCCAGGATTTGAATCTAGACAGTCCCCCTCCAGAACTCCTGTCTCGAGCTCTGGGTCCCCCTGACTTTCTCTTTTTTGCTCACAGCCAAGAATCATGTCATTAAGCCCTCGGCTGGGGAAATATGTGTAGACTGTGCCCAGCTAATCGAAAGCAAAGTAAATAAAAAAAATTTTTTTTTAATTTAAAAAAATTAAAAAAAAATCAAAGGTCTTGATTTATTAGCTGGGACTTGGGCTGGGAGTCCAACACAGAGACCTCTGCCCACATGGACAGGGCCGCACGGCACCCTTGTCCCCAAAATCAGGTTACGTGCTTCTCACCCCAACAAGACTCAGGGCCGCTCTATTTTCACACCAAAGCTGCACCTCTTCCTTGAGATCTTCCTTGCCCCAGACCAGACCAGCTGTCGTGGAATGGGGCAGGCCCAGAACGCAGGGAGGTCAAAGTGACAGCTTGCAGGGGACTGTGAATCTGACCAGGGAGGAGTTTGGACTCAGGTGAAGAATCATCGGTGAGGAAGGTCAAAATCGGTTTCCAGAAGATCCCGTCCCAGAGCGACTTAGATCACCCCACGGGCAGTGCTCTAGGAACCCCATTCTCCAGACTCGGTTAGCAGTCAACCTCCTGGAACTGGGACTCCAAGCTGTTACAGGAAAGAGGTAAGACGTGATGCTGGGTCCCCTGCCCCTTCGACTTTGACCCTGAACCTTTCACCGCAGTCGGGTGTGGGGATGAAGTGGCCCCACCCCAGGGAATAGAGAATGAGAAGATACTTAACAAATCGGCAGCGTGTGGTGACCCAGGATGACCCACTTCAAATGGGACAAGCCTCGCAGTCACTGAGGAAAGAGAGAAGAGAAGCTAGTGACCAATTCCACTTGTGCAGACGGGTCCCTTGCCCCACTGCCATGAGACGCTCAGAGGGAGTGTGGCTTTATTCTTCCACTTTAGCCACTTCATGGGATGCGAAAACATTTGAAACGGGACCTCTAGGGCAATGGGCTTATTAGCTCCTGGCACTGAGACGCCCCTTTCTTCAGCATAGAAATACTTCAGTTCAAGGTCTCTGCCTTTGCCCTTCCGGTCTGCGCAACACTGAGCATGTTACTCAGCCTCTCTGGGCCCCAGATTCCCACCTGTACAACTAAGAGAGAAGAGAGTGATGGTGCCTAATTCAGTAAGTTATTCTGAGGATTAAATGAAAGAAGTGGTTTGAAATACTTCCCATCATGCTTAACCCATCAGAAGACCTCGGTAGATGTTTGCTAGTACATTATTTTTTTCTACCTCTGCTGAGGTAGCAACGACAAATAAAAAATGCATATATTTAAGGTGTACGAGGTGTTGCTTTGCTATTTGTATACATTGTGAAATGATCAGCATATCCATTATATTGAAGGTGGGAGAGCAGCGCTTTTGAAACAAATGCCAGGGATTCTATTTGCACCAACTCGGGGATTCATGCTACCCCCAGATCCCCCCGGTTAACCATCGAGGGGGGCCCGCACCCCCTCCCCACCAGTGGCTGCCAAGCAGTCAGCTCTCCCTCTTGCTCTTACCTTGTTCTACAGCAGCCAGCGGGGCCCAAAAGGTGGGCAGGAGCACGTGGCTCGGGGGAAGGACAGACATGGACAGGATGGACAGAGCCCATCGGGGATCATGAAGTCAGAACCCGGGATTCTGGGATCAGTGCCTGCTGCAACTCTCACTCTGTCCCCTCGGGTCCTGATATTCTTCTTCCCAGAAAGTTTTTAAAGAGAGAGAGAACCCATTACTTTACTGACTTTAAAAGCACTGACCTTTTCATCTGTCCTTCCAAAGAGAAAATGGTTTGTGCTTCACAATTTCTTTGGAGTCAATGATCCTGAATACATTCATTGAAACAGACTCTCATAAATCTATATATGCACAAGTTAAAAAGATAATGAAGTTCTCGGATTCTGAGAACCAGCTGTCCTCGACAATTAAGACCCAAAATGCATTCATCTCAAGCTCTTCTCCTTTTGAACCCAAAGAACTTTCCTTGCCTTCTCACTTACTCTCCTAATAATCCAATCAAAACAATACTCCTTGAGTATCTTTTCTCACCCTGTTCCAAGAGGGTGGGAGAGAGAGAATACAAAGTAAATAAGAGAGCAGGGACCTTATTCTTAAAGAACTTAGACCAGCTGCAGGGCAAATTCCATGATTTATCCCACCGATGTTGTCAGGTGCTAGAGACAGAACAGTGACCCAGAAAGACACGGTCCTTAAGGACATGGAGGTTAAAATCAAAAAAAGCTCCTGAAAATAAGTAATGAGCAAACCCACAGCTAAGATCAGGGGCCCAGAGAAGTGGTGTTTGCCTCTTCAAACTTACGGTGACTCTTCGTGTTCCCTGCTTTGTGGCTGTGTCCCTCCAATCTCTGCTGTCTTCACATGGCCTTCTTCTCTGTGTGTCTGTGACTTCTCCTAGGGACATTGGTCATTGGATGTTGGAGAACCCCAGGACGATCTCACCCTGAAATCCTTAATTAAATATATCTGAAGAAATCTTGTTTCCAAGTAAGGTCATATTCTGAGATTCTGGATGGACATGAATTTTGGGGAGATACTATTGAGCTCACCACTGGACCTTATCTTCTATTTCTTTGTTTTATAAAGACAGTTTGATGTTGGTCAACTCAAAATAGTCTTTCCTAAGCTTCCCATTAGGATATGAGGAAAAAGCAGACAGGGTCTAGACCAACCTGACAAGGTTTGCGATGTTGTCAAGCGTAGTTAGTAATAATATGGAACACAAGAGATGAGATATAGCTTGTAGTATTAACCTCATCATCTACCAATTGTGTGACCTCGGATAATCGATTTAACCTCTCTAGTTGCTCAGGAGCTAAGGAATGGAAATTTCCACAGGTTTAGAAATAGCTAACCGCCCACCAAAGTTTTTTGTGATCTCTTCAGTAGTAGAGATTATTGCTTGAAAGCTCACTGACCAAAGATCACATAACATGTTCACTTTTAACTAGTTAGGGCCCCATGGCAAGACCCCATTGATGGGGATGCCTGGGTGGCTCAATGGGTTAAAGCTTCTGCCTTCAGCTCAGGTCATGATCTCAGGGTCCTGGGATCGAGCCCCGCATAGGGCTCTCTGCACAGCAGGGAGCCTGCTTCCCCCTCTCTCTCTGCCTGCCTCTCTGCCTACTTGTGATCTCTCTCTCTCTGTCAAATAAATAAATAAAATCTTAAAAAAAAAAAAAAAGACCCCCATTGATGGAATGTGTGTCACTGCCAGACTGAGTTGGCTAAGGACTGGTTATTCCTTCTTCACTCTCTATTTTCCCCTGAGTAGACTGAAGGAAAGGGACCCTGAGGGCTGAGAGGAGGATGCAGCCCCAAGATGGGCGGAGTCTGAGTCCTGAATCACCGCGGTGAATGCTAGCTGCTAACAAGGAGCACAGAGGGCAAACTGGTAAACGAACAAGAAATAAAGCATCTGCTACATTGTCACGTAAGAGTTGGGACTTCGTCGGTTATATCCCAGAATAGCAGCCGAAGGACACCCACAGTCATGGAACAACTACACTCTCCCTTCAAGCCCCACACTCTTCCCGCCGTATTTTCCTGTCCCCAGATACAAAAGGGAGTGGGATCTGGACTCTGGCCAGAATCTTCATCCTAGAAGCAAAATGAGCATTTGGCCAGAAAAGAGCTTATCCTAAAGCTCTTAGGAAATAGCCTTTTATGGCTGCTGTGCAGAAAATCCAGTACTGAGGGGGACAGAGTCATACTGGGAAGGCGGATGGGGTGTATCCGCAGGGAGACTTTGAGGGGGACCTCAGCGTCAAATCTGAGGACAATCTCCACACGGACGGCCCATCCTCCTGCTTCTACAAAGAGGAGAGGTCTTTGACACATGGAGTGACCCCTTCAGACAGACTCCAGCTTCTTCCTTTCCCACCCAACCAGCCCCGCACAGAACAATGCCTCAGACATGTTTCACGGTTCTTTTAATAAACCCAAACTCTCTCTTCTCTCTCCTGCCACAGAAAGTACGGGCCTGATGCAAAGAAATTGCTAAGTATGAATTCAAACATCAGATATTAAAAGTCAACTGTTGGGAGTTAAAAGAAAATAAAATAAAAAGAACACTTCTTATGGAGTACGTTCCTTTGAAAAGCCTTTGTGTTTCCCAGTATTGAAGTGACGGTGTTTCATTCAGCCAAACAGAGGATATTCGAAGCCATTGTAGAATATTCAGAGGAAGTTTGCAGATGGAATTTTCTGCCTGGGATTAAAGGCATGTTTGAGCAAATGCGTAGCATTTTATTATACATAGGAGATCTCATCAGAGCTGGGGCTTTGTTTGGTTGTGGGAAGGCCTTTATTGCCGTATTTAATGCTTTGCCTTATACTTAGATGTGTACATTCAGAACCCTGGATTTGAAGCCTGACAGACATGATGTTCAGGAATTCAACATGAGGTTTTGGTCTTTGGAACCCAAGAGAAGATTCAGATCTAGCCATCCTGATTTCATCCGAAGGGAGAAATACCCACAAGGGACAATGACGAATGGAAAAACTCAGTAATATTTTATTATTAGTTGGGTTTGGGCCCAAAGTCGCATGAGTGCAGAGTTCTCTGGTAGATTTATCTGGAGAATGAAGAGGTATTCGGCTAATGCCTGTGAGGGATGGATCTGTTCCAACCCACAGGCCCAAACCCCACATTTATCAGCTGACAACATTCAAGTCTGAGAGAGGGAGAGAGGGGTGCCCTTTGTTATGCAGTCACCTGCCTACTGGAAGACCAAGCCTAGTCAGATTTCCAGAATTTACCTATCAGATGAGGAACTCCTGAGTGGAAGGCGAAAAAGAAAGCAAAGTTTTTTTTGGGGGGGAGGCGGCAAATTGTTTGGCTGCATCTCACACCCCATGAACTTACCCTCCGTCAAAGCACAACCCTCTCTCTTACCACTTGTATGCCCCCGGGAAAGTCACTGGTCCTGATTTAACCTTGCTCAGATGACTGACACGAACAATAGAAGGAATAAAATACATAAAGTTTCTAAAGCAATGCCTGAGCTGTACCGAGGCAGTGGCTTTCCTAGCTCAGATCAAAACAGGCCCTAGGATGAGGGGGGAGTCTGAGCAGAATATGGGGGTCAGGTGGCCTTGGCCGCAGAAAGGAGGAAGTGTGAGAGAAGGTGCTCATCTGAGAGGAATTCAGGAGAAGGATGACCAGACAAAAACTAGAATGAGAAACAAGAGGCAGGCTCTCTCTAGGGCTGGAGGAGAGGGCACCCCAAGATCCTCAGCAAGGCTGTGTATCCAAGGATTTCTTTTTCTCTCTGATGAAGAAGCTGGTTAGTTCCAGAGCCTGGGAAGCCAGGCCTGCTGTGGGGATAAATGGCCTGTGGTGCTGAGGACTAGAGAAAGGGGGTGGGGGGACAGGGGTTGGGCAGGTTATGACAGATTTCAGGTGCCCGCCGGCACCAGGAGAGGAGTCTGGCCCACACAGGCCAAGGAAGTGCCAACACTTTTGACAACTGTCATTTGGTTTAATTGTTCTGAGGCAGCATTGCTCAGCAGAAAATACACTGAAGAGGTTCAAGAGACTTGGAGGTTCTGGTGGCCCCTGTGCGGTGATGAATGAATGAATAACTCCATCAAAGGAGGTAGGCGGAGGGAGGGGTGGGGACATGGCCAGAAGGAAGCTGTGCTGCCCTATATTGTTCTGGCTGAAAACCGTCCAGGACTCAGAGTTCAGCCATTCTTCTGCTGGGCCCCAAACCCTGATCTAGAAGTTTATTCGAGGTCATCTTTGTTCAGAGCTCCCTGCCTACTGGGGAGGCCTGGGAGAGCTGGCTTTTCTAGGTCTTCTGAAGACTGGGCATGTGCAAGGGGTTTTCCTTAACCAGAACTGTTAAATGAAGGTTATATACAGTAATCATAATTACTTAGATTTATTGAACACTTACCACTTCGAAGCACTGCACAAGAGCTTTCTAAGAATTATCACTTTTCCTCTAAATAGCCCTATGGATTCAGAATAATTATAATACCTATTGCTTCAATGAAATTGAGGCTCGTGTGTGTTAAGTAACTTGTCCAAGAACACACAGGTGGTCAATGAGCCAGGATCTCACTCCAGTGCCCACATGCCAAACCACAAGGCCATGCTTCCAAGAACAAGAGCCTGGCGGAAGCTTATACCTGGTCCATTTCCCCTAGGACGCACGTGGTTGTAGGTAACAGATTGCTTGCCTGAGAGTTAGTTAGGATTAGAGTAGCTAGTCTTTGCTTAATGACACCAGCACCTCACCAGTGTATGGCCTCTGGCCAAAGTCTCAGAAGTTCCCTTGGCCTTTCCCTGGTGGCTGGAAGGTACCGTTGCCATTGTAAGTCCTACAGCCTACCTAAGAGCTACCACCCATTTCCCTGCTCCCCTTTAAAGTGAGACTCTTTGAAAGAATTTTCCTGAACTTCTGTGTCTTCTTCATCTCTTGCCATTCTCTTGGGAACCCAATCCAGTCAGGCTAGGTTTTGCATCAACCCCATTAAAACACCTCCTTGGAAGGTCACCAATGACTTTTACCAACTGCCTGATCCAACAGCCAATTCTCAGTCCTGACTCTTAACCCATCAGTGGCCTTTGATACACATGACAGCTCCCCCTTTGTGAAGGACAACGCTCACTCTTGGTTCTCCTTTAATTTTTCTGGTCACTCCATCTCATTTCTCTGCTGGCTTCTCTTCATCTTTCCCAACTTCCAATGGTTGCTGTGTCTCGGGGCTCATTCTTCTGTATGTCCTAAACAATCCCTAGGTAATACCATCTGGTAGAGCTTTAAACACCATTTATTACTTATCAGTCAAACTGTATGTCTCCAGCACTAAACTCCAGACCTCGATATAAAGCTGACATTCTGACATCTCCACCGGGATGTCTCCAGAGTCGACACAACCCACACTGAACTTTTGATCCCACTTTTTCCGCCCAGATCTAATTCTTCCTCAGATGACCCTGCTCAGTAAATGACAACTCTATTCTTCCAGTTGCTCAGTCCAAACCACTGGAATCATCCTTGGCTTCCACCTTTTTTTTATCGTTCTACATCCAATCTATCAGAAAATACCATTTGGTCTAGCTTTGAAAAAAAATCTATAATCAGACTACTTCTCACTATCTCTTCTACTACCCCATTGGCCCAAGCCAACTTCATCTCTTAGCCCGTCGCAATCGCCTCTTATGCTTCTCTGTGCTTTCACCTTTGGCCCATCATATTACATCCACCAAAGAGCAACCAGGGTCATGTTTTAAAAACACAAGTCATTCCTCAACAAGAAGTGTTCTTGTAGCCTTCATACACACTCAGCCCCTTACTTTAAGAACCTGAAAAGCCCATCCTCTGCTCCCCCAACTACCTCTCTGATCTTAATTCCTAACACTCTTAGCCCATCTAAACATAACTGTAGATTCTGACCTACTGGAAGATTATGTAATCAATTTAGATAGTCATGACCAGAATTTTTTAATAGAACAGAAGTTTTATAGAGCATTGAACACAATAAAGGTAAGTGTTCTCTTGTAAAACTTTGAATTCAGCAAGAGCATGTGTACAAGTGTGTGTGTGTGTGTGTGTGTGTGTGTGTGTACTGGGTCCCCATATAAAATTTACATCTCACCATGAGTCATGGTCCAAAAGTTTAAGCCTTAGCTCACTCTGTTCCGGTCACTCGGACACTCTAATTTCCCCAGCATACCATGGCCAACCATATGCCACATGAAGGACTTCGCCCTCTATCTGGAGTTCTCTTGCATCATGTACCTAGTCCCTCACTTCTTTTCAGTCTTTCTTCAAGATTCATCTGATGAGAGAGGTCTTCCCTGCTCACGTTATATAAAATAGCTCCACCTGTCCTACCCTGCTTATTTTTTTTTCACCTTGCTTCTTACCACTTGACATACTCTAGATTAATTTGCTACCTTTGTTGTGCACAGTAGTGCAGAACCGTAACAATGACCATGCAAGCTGAACAATACAACCTTAACAGTGGGAAAAATTATGATTGCTCCATGACCTTGAAAAATGCTTGTCCAAACATTACCTCTTACTATCACTTGTAAATCTATAGAGAAATGAAAAAATAAAACTAATACTAGGGGCACCTGGGTGGCTCAGTGGGTTAAAGCCTCTGCCTTCGGCTCAGGTCATGATCTCAGGGTCCTGAGATTGAGCCCCACATCGGGCTCTCTGCTCAGCGGGGAGCCTGCTTCCCCCTCTCCCTCTGCCTGCCTCTCTGCCTACTTGTGATCTGTTTCTGTCAAATAAATAAAAAATCTTTAAAAAAATAAATAAATAAAACTAATACTATAGTTCTATTTCTCTTCCTATGTATCCCCCTCTGTGACAGGATTATAGGTTTCTGCCCTATTTCCCTTAGATTTGCTGAGGACAATGGAATGTGAGAGCAAGGGATACATGTAACTTCAGGACAAAGTCTTAAGAGCTGGCTCTTGGTCCATCATCTCTCTCTTTCCAGTCCCAATATGGACTGCTCTATACACTGGCAAGTATGGTGATGTAAACAGAGCTCCAGACAACCCCCAGTGCTCTTGTAAGGTGAGTGGGAAACAAATCGTTATTGTTCTATGCTGGGGCTTCTTAAATTTTAGTGTGCACCAAAAACACCCAGAGGGTTTCATAAAGCAAAGACTGGCCCCATCCCAAGAGTTTCTCGCTCAGTTGGTCTAAGGGCAGGACCAGGAATCTGAATTTCTAGCAATTTCCCTGGTGATACTGATGCTACTGTTCAGGAACCACACATTGAAAATCACTGTTCTAAGCCGCCAAGATTTAGGGGCACAATTGTTAATATAGCACAACTTAGCCTATGCTGACTGGTTTAGAGCAGAATAAACAAGTTCTGTATAGATACAGGGAAAGAACAACTCAGGCAGAAGGTACTTCAGAGCTTTGGAATCAGACATATTGATATATCATACATAAAAACCAACCCCTCCTTTTGTCAGGTGTTGTGCCAAGATTCATGAAGGTGAGTTAGAGTTTCTTCTCTCAAAATTTATGCACTTTGGAATATTATCTAGATTTTTTTTAATTTTATTTTTTTGAAAGATTTTATTTATTTATTTGACAGAGAGAGAGAGAGAGAGATCACAAGTAGGCAGAGAGGCAGGCAGAGAGATAGGGGAAAGCAGGCTCCCTGCTGAGCAGAGAGCCCGATCTGGGTCTCGATCCCAGGGCCCTGAGATCATCATCCAGGCGCCCCCAGATTTTTTTCAAAAGGGCTCCCTAATCACTTCCATTACCTAACACAGTGAAACTTATGATTCCTCCAAGTGACATTACACTGAATCAAGATGGACCAATTTAAGTATTTCTCTCAGAAGTTTAAAATTTGGTTAAAGATATAGTAGCTAAGTTAGTTCTTTCATTATTCAGTTTATTTAATTTTTATTGTTAAAGTAACCAAAGAGCCTGAGGAAAAAAGAGAAATTAGACATCAGGAGAACTTTGCTCCCACATCAAATAGAAAATCCTCTTGGTTTCGGTGTTCTAAAACACTCATGGAGGCTGTCACTCCAGCTCTCTGGAGAGTAGAAAGAGAAGAACAACATCCCCTATGTGTCTCACTACAGCTGACTTGGACCTGTCTCTCACCTCAGGATTATTCTTCATCCTGTTCCTTCTCTCTGCTTATTATCTTCTCAGCGCCCCAGTACCCCTACCTCACCACTCCATCCCCAGTCCTAGTGTCCATTCTCTGAGGGCCGGCTCTGACATAACTAATTTTTTGGTGCATTAGGTCACATAGGTTAAGCCTTCTGACTCTCAGTTACTGTGCTTGTCACAGTACTAAACTCTCATTAACTATTGGATGGGTGGATGGATGGATAGATGGATGGTAGAATAACATGGTTATTAAATTTATGAGCTTTGGAATCAGGTAGAATTGGTTTGGAATCCAGCTCTCTCACTTACTACCTCAGTGATCATGGGCATATGATTAATTTTTCCATACCACAGTTTTCTCATCTGAAGAATATTACCTACATTATGGAGGAGACTATTCTGTAATATTAGCTTTTCAAAAATCATTATAGGAGTTAGTTGATTGGATCTTGAAGGACCCTCATTCCAGATTGTTTTGACAGTGATGGAGGAGGAGGTAGATGTTGAGGGGAGGAGGGAGGAGAAAAAGTAGAATTTAAGGATGGGTGAAATAATTCTTGGCATTCTGAAGACCCACACTGATATAAACAATCAACTTCAGGGATCTCCATGGACATCCAGAAATGATATGGAGACCGCAAAAGGGAGAGGCATATACCCACTTTCTCCTTCTATAACCTTGAGAAAGTGAGTTTGGAAGTGGCTTTAATTCCCATCTGTTGACATTCTAACTCTGGAAGCCATTACAAATCAGTTAATCCTAAAGTCTGTGATATTTAAGTTATTCATAATCCCTCTTCCTATGGAGTGAATAGAAAGAAGTCACTGCCTTTAAGAATTTGTGTCCATGAAGGAAAACAGAAATCCAAGCAGGAAATTCAAAAAGAAAAGATGCAACACAAGGAACTAGTTATAAAGTGTTGCCAAGGCTGGGAAAGCAAAGAGCAAAAGGTGTGACAGCCTGGAGATGAGTAACTGCAGGAAGCAGCAACCACCCCAGGGTGGGAGGAAGTGGGGGAGGAGATGGTACTGGCAGAGCCCAGGGTGCACTCACACCAGTGCTGTTGCAATGCTG
This sequence comes from Nasua narica, assembly GCA_028533885.1. NCBI lineage: Eukaryota > Metazoa > Chordata > Mammalia > Carnivora > Procyonidae > Nasua > Nasua narica. The sequence goes on along the minus strand of CM052807.1, from coordinate 108,866,503 downwards.
CCTGGTCAGGGCTGAAACTACCTGGGAGAACTGACCCCAGCCAGTGCTCAAAATGCAGAGAAGGGCTGCTGCTAGTAGGTGCACCTGAGAGGGTCCCCTTTTGAAGGTATGATCACCAACAAGGGAGTGCTGTGGCTGATGCTAGGATCATCCCAAAGGGAAGCAGCCCCTTCCAGAGACACTGCCAAAAGCAGAAAAAGAAGCCAGCAGGAGGCCTTTCCCTCTCTGACAGTACCTCCTTATTGGCAAAATTGAACAAGGAGCCAGATGGCAGGGGAGTTCAGAAAAGGTAATTTACACGGGCTCCAAGCCTCAGCATTACACACAAAAAGGTATAAGTCTATTACCTCTACTGGAGAAAGGAAAGTAAGCAAGGAGAGAGGAGATGGTGATGATGACACTGAAGACAGTGGTGATGATGACAACAATTAAAATAGAAATACAATGACAGCAACAGAAACAGGCACTGTCCTAAGCACTCAGCACAGATTTACTCAGGAGGGAGAAGGAAAGAAGAAGAAATGAATCAGAGGGAAAGAGGGTGAAGTAGAAGGAGTCCCTCAGCTCTGAGGTTGAGTATTTCATCCCTTAAAAACTTGTGTCCTTGCCCTCTCTCACATCTTTCCTGACCCTACACACACACACACACACACACACACACACACACACAGGAGGAAGAATCCTGAATCTCCAACAGCTGGGAGCTAGCCATGGTGCTGAGAACTCTTTATCGTATTACTTTATTCAATTTTTACAAAAATCATATGTTGAAAAGAGAAACAGGACAAGAGAGGTTAAATAAGTCGCTTGCAGCCATTAAAAAGCTCACAGAGGGCAAAATTTAGTTCTGTCTGATTCCAGAGCCCATGCTCCTGCAAATCAAGTGGAAAGAGTAAAAGCTGTTCTCACCCAGATATCCAAAACTAAAGCTCAGACCTGCTCCCTCAGAACACTGTCTTCCTTTCCAGAGAGGCTCTGGCTGCAGGACTGTCTTTTAACTGGGAATCTACTGAGGGAGTGGGGAGCCTCTGGCCTGGGGCTAGCCACTCTGGCCTAAAGGGGATTTGCTTTGAGAAAGGGGTTTTGAAGTTGACAATGAAAGTCATTTCCCTTCTAATAGAGCCTAAATAGCAGATCTTGAAAGCCCAGTCAAGTAAAGAATAGTTCAAAAGAAAGAAGGAAAAATTCAAAGTGCTGTCATAAACTGCCCGCCCCAAAAAGGGTCATCATATAGTGAACTATCTAAACCGAACAAAAACCATAAGAGACTCTTCACTCTAGGGAACAAAGTGAGGGCTGCTGGAGGAGAGAGGGGTGGAGGGATGGGGTAACTGGGTGAGGGGCATTAAGGAGGGTATATAATGGATGAATGCTGGGTGTTACATGGAACTGTACAGAGTCACTAAACTATCTCTGAAACTAATCATACAATATATGTTAATTAACTTAATTTGAATAAAATATAATTTTTTAAAATAATAAATAAATAAACAAATAAATAAACTGAATAGGAAGGGCCAATACACTATTCCCTCCCCCAGCTTTACTTAGGTATCAATGACATGCAGCCCATGTCAGTTGAAGGCATACATGTGCTACTTTAATGCACATAGAAATTTGAAATGATTATCATGATAAGGTTAGTTAACACCCATCCCCTCACATAATTACCGTTGTGCATGTGGTGACAACATTTAAGATTTCCTCTCTTAACTTCCAAGTATACAGTACAGTCCTATTGATTATACTCACCCTTCTGTACCCTAGATCCCTAGAACTTACTCAGCCTATAGCTGAAGTTTGTACCCTTTGATCCACAGCTCACTTCCCCATTGTCCACTCTCTGTATGAATTCGGCTTTCGCAGATTGCATGTATAAGTGGCATCCTACCTATCTATCTTCCTCTATCTTAGTTAATTTAGCATAAGGCTCTCAGGCGCATCAAGGTTACTGCAAATGGCAGGATTCTCCTTTTTATGGCTGAATAATATTCCATTGCATACATACCACAGGATCTTTACCCATTCATCCATCAGTGGACACTTAGGTTGTTTCTATGTCTTGACTTCTGTGAGTAATGCAACAGTGAACACGGGACTGCAGATGTCTCTTTGAGACAGTGATTTCATTTCCTTTGGAAATTATTCCCAGATGTGACATTACTGGATCACATGGTGGTTCCATTTTTAATATTTTGAGGAACCCCTATACTGTCTTTCCATATTTACATTTTCCAATTCACATTTTCACCAACAGTGCATGAGGGCTTCCTTTTCTCCACACCCTCCAACACTTATTTGTCTTTTTTGATAATAGCCATCCTAACAGGTGTGTGGTGATTTATCTCACTGTGGTTTTGATTTACATTTCCCTGATGATTCGTGATGTTGAGCACCTTTTCTCATACCTGTTGGCCATCTGTATATCCTCTTTGGAAAAATATCTCTTCAAACCATTTGCCCATTTTTAAATTGGATTGTTTCACTTTCTTGCTGTTGAGTTGTATGAGTTTCTTCTATATTTGATAAGCAATTACTACTCAATAGACAATTTTTACAAGAAGCTGTAGGTGTTAAGGTTCATCTATGTGTGGCTGACTCCATCGAGAAAGAGGCAACCTAAGCTGTGGCCGGTCAAGGTCATGCTCGTATGAGTGGGTTTATTACTCTTTTCCAAGAGACTTTTCTCATGATGGAAAAGGATAAAAGCATCCATTGGTGCTCAAGGCAAGAAGGAAAAGAGACCACTCTCTTTGTTTCTTATCACTATTGATTTCTATCACCAGAACAAATTACAGCAAAGTTAGCAGCTTCAAGCAACACATAATCTCTGTGCATCACATGCCCCAGCATGGCTCGGGTTAAGGGTCATGAGGCTGCAACAAGGCATCAGCCAGAGCTAGGTTCTTCTCATCTTTAAAGTTGAGGTCCTCTTCCAAGCCCATTCACGTTGTCAGCAGCACGTAGTTCCTTGCAGTTGTAGGACCCACGGTGTTCTTCAAAGGCACACACACAATCAAGTGATGTGTGCATGTACACACACACACACACACACACACACACACAGGATGGAGGAGAAAGAGAGTCTGGGGTGAGTTGGCTAGCAAAATGAGACTCCCATAACACAATGTGATCCCAGGAGAGATGCCCCATCAGTTTCCACGTATGGTTAGAAGCAAGGGACAGGGCCTGTCCCCACAGAAGCAGGGGTAAATCACACAACGGTGAGAACACCAGAGGCGAGGCTCATGCTCGCCAGGAACACCCTGGCGAGGCTCATGCATGCCAGGAACACCCCACGGTCCTTCAGCCACAGCCCGAGGCCGCCGAGCACCACAGCGATGCTATGCTGCTGAGAACCTCGCCTGCCTTCCCGTTTTCTCTCCCTGTCTTGTACCTGTATTCCGACTCCTTGCTCACCCCGCCCTCCTACCGGACCACACCTCCCTGGGGCCGTTTGCCTGGAAACACCACCAGCAGCCTCTGCTGCTCAGGGCTCTCCCGATAGGTCCAGGACCGGAAGGAAGACCCTCACGGGCGTCGCAAGTGTCAGCGGAGCCACACCTCAGGTCCCACCCCCGTGCCCACTGTGGGAATGGAGAGGAGGGAATTAGCACGTGATGAGAAGCATCACAGGTGTGTTTAAACCTTCTCCCCACAGAATCTCTTATTGACCGAGAAATATCGCACGGAAGTGTCTGGGAGGAATTAACACTAATCCCCTTCCAAATTTCGGGCGGCTTTGCTCACCAGCCCCTCCTCGACCCGGACAACCAGGGGAGTGGGTTAGTCACAGAGGATGCTGGGTAATCAATTAAGATGCTAACACACCACCTCCAGAAATGCATTAGCCCTGGTCCCACCCGCACATTCTTAAATAAATCACAATAAAAGTGAGATCTGGAGCATCGCAAATGAATTAAAAGAGGAAGATGAAAGCAAAGGGAAACACAGGCATGGCATGGGGTTTCATTTAAATGGGAAAAGAGAAGACAGGACATAAAAGGTAAGAAAAATAAAGGGAAAGAAAAGGAAAGGAAGGAAGGGCTGGATACTTTTTGTTTTAAAACTTAATTGTGCGGCTGTAGAGTGGGCCAGATGAGCCTGAGTGAGTGGTCAGGCCTGCTCAAAGGGGACATTCGCAGCAATAAAAGTGTAGTGAGAGCCAAATGGTCTGAGGTCAAGGTCTGCTGATCGAAAGAAGTCCGGCCCTTGTCTCTGGGGTTCTCCATACTGCCTACCACACAGCCTGATAGGGAGGAGGTATTCTGGAAATGTTTGTTAAATGGATCGGTCTTTTGTTTCCTACACCAATCACATCATTCCCTTCCGGGGCTCTGGTCACCCCATCTTCATTCCTGTTTCCATCAGCTCATCCACTCATCAGATGTTTACAGAGCGCTACCCAGTACCTGTGCTGGGCATCGTGACAACACATGGCATTCTCACAGGGAGTCAGAGGACGTGGTCACGTTCCCCACACACTCCTGCTCTTGGGCAGAAATCCTCAGAGCTAGAAGACAGTATAAGTTAGCACTTAACCCGTTTTATGGGATATAGGAAACCTTCTGGAGCTAGTTACATCCAACTTAAAACCAACAGGTGACAGTAGGCAAGAGAGCTTGCGACAGGGGTATTCCATGCAGAGAGAAGAATGCGCTCCAAGGCCCGGTGTCGGTGTGGCATGTCAGAGGAAACCGACCTGGTGCAGAATGACAGGGGTGCGACCAGGTTCAAGATACCATGTACAAAAATCCAGGAACATCGGAAATACAAGCCTGGAAGAATAGCAGGGTCAGACTGTATTTGATATTCTGTTTCTGAGACCAGGGAGGACACCCAGAGGGCTTTAGGCAGGAAAAATGGCATAATCTGATTTGTGCTCAGCATAGAAACTAGACCAAGGGAGGTAAAATGGAAGGTACTAAAACCAGTTAGGAGGGACGTGGAGAGAATGGGTCTGATGAGATACAGGCAATTTGAACGTGAGAGGAGGTAGAGGTGATGCGAAGTGAAGAGATCTGGGGCGAGGGGAATCTAACAGAACTGAGCGGCCTATTGGACATGGGTGAACAGTCGGGAATGACTTTCCTCCTAGAATCAACATTGCCCAGCTAGGTGGGTGGACGGTGGCGCCATTTATTGGAAGAGTAGGAAAGTAGGAGAGAGGACCGATGATGGGTTGGAGGAGTGTAGAGGAATCCACGGGCCATCCAAGCAGAGGGTCCAGTGAGTCTCCCAGGAGAAGTCTGGGCTGGAAGCATCAGCCTATGGGTGCCAATCAAGGCCATGGGACCCGATGAGATTACACAGGGAGTGTGTCTCCCTGTGTAGGACCTCCCAGGTCCTACAGCCCTGCCCTGCCCTACTCATTCTTCAATCCATGCTGAACTCTTGGCTAGAGGTATGCACGTGGCTGAGTGACCCTAAGATGGACTTTGTGGCAGCTTTTTTTTCAGGGAGGGGGCAGCTTCCCTAGCATCAGGTTTGGGCAGCAGAAAAGCTCTCTTCTGGTTTCCACAGCGATTCTTCGAGCCAGCAGTGTGTATTTGGGAAGCTGGCTATTTCGGTACTGCTTCTGTTTGCTATAACTATTTCCCTCCAGCTTCCCTTCGTGTTTAGTAAAAAATCTTTCTCAAAATATCAGCCTGTCTCAGTTTCTGTTAAAGGGAGGGAGGAAAAGAGAATTTTGTCAAGCTCGGGCTCAACCGTTGTAAGGGAAGCTGTGGCCCTTGGGAGCTTGGCATGCTGTCCCAGGAGGACCCGGCCAGAAAGAGACCAAAATGGGAAGTGACACCCTGGGGATGATTCATACATCTGTGCCCTCCCATCCATAGACAGTCTTCCAGCCTGGTTCTGCGCGACACAGCGAAGTGCAGTGAAAAGAAAAAGGACGTGGGAGTCGGACAGAAATGGCTTTGACCCCTACCGTTGCCATTTAACGAGCTGAGACACCTTGAGGGAGTTATGTAACCCTTTTGAGCCTCTGTGTTCTTGTGGTAAATAATAATACCCAACCTGTGTGTTTGTTGTTGGAACGATGTCTGTTAAAGTCAAGGTGTAGAGCGAGGACTCAGCAATCAGTAACTGTTGTCGTCATCAGACCCGTTGGCGGCCGTAAGTAGTGAAAACAGCAGAGGATCAGAATTCAGAAGTCAAGGATGAGACTCAAGGGGCTGAATGAAGGGAACTAAAAGACAGAATTGGGTCAACACTAGGGGTGGGCCTGAAGCCAGGCCATGGAATCAAACCCAAGGACTGATCTGAATCAGGAGGCCTACAGGAAGCAGAAGCACAGAACAAAGAGGAGATGAGATGCCCCCGCCTTCGAAAGGGGTCCTCTCGAGACCAAGTCACGCCCCCCAGTCTTTGCATTCTTATATTTCTCCTACTGGGAGGGAAGCCTGCCGGTCAGCTCTATTTCCTCTTGATCAGAGGTTGGCCCAGCAGGCAGAGGGAGCAGGTAACTGGAACGGAGGTGAGGATTCTGGTGCTCTTCCTGGAATGTTCAAGTTCTCTACTGACCCATCGACCCTGAGCACCTACAGCTCACCATGGGTTCTGAGTGCAACCCATAAGCTCTCTCCACCTTCTCTAACTACTCTTTTCCTCAAACCCCAAGGAACCAAGCAGTATCAGACTTAAGCTTCATCCCACCCTGAGTAATCCTTTCAGAGCCTGTGCTCTCCAGCCTCATTTCCTCCCCTTTACCATTATCTCTGCTCCTCTCCCGACCTCCCATGGGAGGAGGTAGACAGATAACAGTTGCTTCCTAGGAATTACAGCCGCAGAAATGACAAGAGGGCTGGGAAGGAGGTACATCTGGCATGGATTCACCCTTTTTTTCTAGGTACGTAAAATGCCAGAACTAAAAGGGCTCATTAAATCACAAAATCCAGGCTTTGCAAACTCAGATGTCGTCACCTCAATCCCGGGCTCCTTTGTCCCGAGGCCGGAGAGCTACACTCTCTGAGGCCTCTGCCACCAGCATAAAGCATCCTCCTGTGGGACCTATGCTGTCAAAAGAGAATAAGGTTCAAGACTTGTATTCAGTGGCTGACAGATGAAAAGTCATGTCCCCACTCCTGGATGCGAGGGAGGAACCAAGTAGCCCCAGGAGCTTGTCAGCATCTATATCATTAACATGAGAAGTCAGCTGGAGATCAAAGCCAAACTGCAAAGGAGAGGAGAACCAGGAGAGGAGGGGGGAGTTGAAGCTGTGGCCTCACATCCATGGTGAGCCCCTAAATGAAACAGACCCTGAAACCCACTCTACTTCTGGATCGGAGCCAGGAAGCCAGCTTGTATCAGATTTTCATTAATTGAAAACGTCACTGCTCCTTCCCGATTTACTACTTAGTGATTCCTAGTCTTCTCCTCCCTCTTTGGATCAACAGGAACCCCAAACAAGGAAGGCCATGTCGCCACACTCCCCACTCCCTGTGTTTGGAGTGCCAACTACCCTTTGACCCTGGAAAAATTACTGAACCTCTACACCTTGGTTCTTTTTTTTTTTAAAGATTTGTTTATTTATTTATTTGAGAGACAGAGAAAGTGAGAGAGAGCATGAGAGGAGAGAAGGCCAGAGGAAGAAGCAGACTCCCCGTGGAGCCGGGAGCCCGATGTGGGGCTCGATCCTGGAACTCAAGGATCATGACCTGAGCCAAAGGCAGTTGTTCAACCAACTGAGTCACCCAGGCACCCTACACCTTGGTTCTTTATCAGTAAACTGGGACGGGAACAGATGCATCGCTTGTAATGGGCTCGGGCCAGCACACAAGGGCTCAGCATCCATTAGTAGTCATTGTTAACATAAGTAGGAAGAAATAGGGTTAATATTGGTATTGCTACCCTATTACTCTGATTCTGGGCAAATTCTTCATTTGCTTCCTTATTGTGGCCTGGGGCAAGTCCCTGGGGGGAGGATCAGTTAACTCGGTATCAAGTATCCCCTAAGTCTGGGGAAGAGCCCAGGATCCAAGAAGTGTCTGGGAGGGAGACTCCGCCAAGCATCCGGTTCAGAGGAGTGTGGTGTTATCTGGGTGGCAAGGGGTGATGGCTGGACTGATGTTTCTCATCAGAGGAACTGGGAAAGAAAACAGCTGAACAAGCAAGTCCAAGCAAAGCCCTTACTGCTCATGGTTAGCTAACCCAGGCAAACTGAAGTCAGCCGGCACGTCCAGAGATAAAGAGCTGAGTCACAATCCACATACGAATCAGAACAAACGGGAGCAGGACAGGAGGACCGAAAAGTTCTAGGGAGATTGCCAGCTCGACCCTTGGTGAACCGGACTGCTTCCTTTAGACACTATTGTTACCAGGGGAGATGCCATGTTCTCTGCCCCTCTTACTGATCGCTAGTTGTGTGGGTCACAGGGATGGGGTGCGGAAGGGCTGGATTAAAGGATCAGGGTCCAAGTAGACAAGAGCTACCGAGGATTCAGTGTCCATTATTGCAAAGCCCCTAGGGGTTAAATGATTCTGTGAACCCTGAAAACACAGGGGCAGTCATCTCTGATATTTATTTTGTGCAATCGTCTACCTCAAACCTTCCCGAAATCTTCTGAGGAGAAAGCAGTCACCAGCCTGCTGGTTCCTCCCTGATCAGCCGCCTCCTTCGGCTACCAGATCATGCCAGGGGCACAGATACGTTCTCCAGGGCAACCAGGAGCTAGCACTTCCTTCCCCCATGATACAGTTTGTCTCTGATCGTCTACTTGTCATATGTGACTTGCCCCTTCCTAGCGGCAACGACAAGAGCCCCTCTCAGGACATGGCTGCCAGGCCTGCTCCAGCCCGGGTTGTCGCAGAATTACCTTGTCCTGTCCGCCCCACATGGGGACACACCGGGCGTCACAGCCTCGAGGAGCTGAAACGCCAGAGGGAAAGAAGGTGGGCCACCTGCGTCACTGTCCTTCTGCAGCACCACAAACAGTGCGTCAAGGAACATGCCGGAAGGTGTGGTGGACAGATCCAGGTGCGAGGAGGACAGGGACCTTCTTTTGAAGCTAAGACCACAGAACGCATGTTTGTAAGGCATTTTACGCCTTCCAAAACACCTTCTCACGTTCTCACATGTGAAGCAGGCCATGGGGAGGTGATTATTTCTCCTTTCCCGGAGTTTACTGCCACGCTGCAGAGAAACCCCTGAACTCGGAGTGGGGGGCACCCGTTTAAGGGATGTCTCTGCTACTAACCAAT
>CM052807.1:108832155-108850943 GCA_028533885.1 Nasua narica | reverse complement strand
GGAATATTATGCCTCCATCAAAAAGGATGAATATCCAACTTTTGTATCAACATGGATGGGACTAGAAGAGATTATGCGGAGTGAAATAAGTCAAGCAGAAAGAGTCAATTATCTTATGGTCTCACTTACGTGTGGAGTATAAAGAATATCATGGCGGGCATTGTTAGAAGGAAGGGAAGGGTGAATGGGGGGAAATCGGAGGGGACGATGAACCAGAAGAGACTGTGGACTCTGAGCAACAAACTGAGGGTTTTGGAGGGAAGGGGGTGGGGAGGTGGGCGAGCCTGGTGGTGGGTATTGAGAAGGGCTCATATTGCATGGAGCACTGGGTGTGGTGCATGAACAATCAATCTTGTAACACTGAAAAAATAAAATAAACATATTTGGGGAAAAAGAAAAAAAAAGCAAGCAGCAAAAGCTATATAGCTGCCCACCGGGCCATTTCTCATGGAAAAGGAAGCATATCTCCAAAGGTAGGTTTGAGAACCAAGATGATAGATCCTTGAAAAACAGTAGACTCAGAGTCCCTATCAAGGAGCTAAACCAAGTCCTGGGGCACCTGGGTGGTTCAGTTGAACCAAGAAGCACTGACTCTTGATTGTGACTCAAGTCATGATCTCACCATCCTGAGATCAAGCCCCATGTTAGGCTCTGTGCTAGGTATGGAGCCTGCTTAAGACTCTTTCTCTCCCTATCAGGAGCCTGGGTGGCTCAGTCAGTTAAGTGTCTGCCTTCAGCTCAGGTCATGATTTCAGAGTCCTGGGATCAAGCCCCACGTCAGGCTACCTGCTCAGCAGGGAGTCTGCTTCTCCCTCTCCCTCTGCTCCTCTTCCCACTCATGCTCGCTCTCATTCTCTCTCTCTCAAATAAATAAAATCTTTTACAAAAATTTAAATTTATTTTTTTTAATTTACATTTAAAAAAGACTCTCTCTCTCCCTCTACCTCTGCCTCTCTCTCTTTCTCTCTAGTGAAAAAAAAAGGAGCTAAACTGAGTCCTGATCAAGGAATACTTCCTGTATCCACAATAGGGAAACAATGCAACACCCACCTGGAGGGATTTCAGAATTGCTCTGGATCCAGATTGCTATGTGCTTCTCACTATTTTCACTTCTATGGTTGTCCTTCCCTGCATTACTATGGTATTTGAGGGATGAGGGGGTTAGGATCAGATAACACTTTACTAGATCAAGGTCTCAAGATGAAGGGTGCCCACATTCTTGGACCACATCCAAGGAGACTCATCCACATCAGGACCTGATGGAGATCAGGAGATCCTGGACTTTAATCCTGATGTTATAATTGAATGATGTTCTAGAAGATCCAGAGATGACACAAACTTATTTTACATGTGACTGGAATGTGAGCAACTTTGCAGAAGTATATTGTAAATGTTGCCAAGATTCTTCTCCAAAAGTCTTACACACTGGGCTTTTCCCTCTCTTGCTCTTCTTGAATAAGCCATCATTTGAATAAGCCTGGGCTAGCCTGCCATGTGAAAAATCCCGAGCTAGCCCTCTGGATGATTATATACAGGTTTCACAGTTACCCCTGGTGCTCCCCACCAGCAAAGCATCAGACATCTGAGTACCAGCTAGCATCATGCAGTACCAGCTGGCCTCCAGGACCAAACAACCTTCTAACTGAACACAAATATATGAGCAAACTCTGTGAGATTCACTGAATCCAACCGATCCAGAAAACCCACCCATCAGAAATGTGAGCAAAAGCTGACACACTTCTACGTATCTATGATCTACCATTAACCACGTTGTCAGAGGGTACCATAAAAGCACTGGATAAACTACACATATTCTAATTTGGAAACCTTAAGACTGGTTAATTACATGCTCAGTCCATACTATGTATTTACCATTTCCCCTTCTCCATTCAAAACAATATTTGCTACTTTATTTACTGTAGACAAAAGTCTCCTCTCTTAAACTCCTTTAAACTCCTTAAACTCCTTTTAGGGGAAATGTGGCATAGTAGTGAGTGGCACAGACTTTGCAGCTAGATTACCTGCATTCAACTCCTAACTCCATGACTACAAATCCTGTGGCTTTGAGTAAATCATGTAACCTCATCTGTGCTCAATTTCCTTAGCTTGAAAATATTGAAAATAATGGTACTCACTCTAGGGCTATGGGAGAATGACTTGAATCAACCCATGTTATCTGCTTACAATGGTTCCTGACAGTGGTGAATGATGTATGTTTCCATTGTCTGAGGTCCAAGATGAGCCTTGGTCAATGCTGGATGCCCCCTGCCCCACTTCCTGGTGTTTTGAATGGTAACATATATCTGTAAGTAAGCAAACATTCATCAGAGAGGTGGGGAATTCAAGGGAACTAATTATACTATAAGCCAGAGAAACAGATGTAATATATTCATAACATCACCAGTACAAGGTATTTGGGAAACACTTTTCTTCTGAGGACCTGGGAGTGCTCCCAGCCATTTTCCCAACCAGCGCCACTGCATGCACTGCTGAGTTCCAAGCCTAAACATAGGTAGGTGATTTTTCCACATTGGTGCTTTGTTTTATTATCAGAATGTACCTTTGTGTGCAGAGAAAACAAGAACACATCTGTTGTGCCACCTCAAAGGCTGGCCAAGGCCGAGAACAACCCCCATGTGTTGGCATCCCACCTTCTCAATGGAATCTGCCATATGGTGTGTGGGCTCTGCTTTTCACAAGAGCTTTACCAAATCACTGGACAATTACTGGACAATCAAACAGCACCGTTTCTTTGAAGGCAGAACCACAATGTTGCTACATGAGACAAAGCCCAGGAATGAGTCCTCCATGAGCCAGGGAGAGTAGAATTTCCCTAAATGAGGAGGAAGTGATGAATGGGTAATGGCATGAAAAGAGGAAGCTGTCTCAAGGTAAGGAGTCTTCTTCATCTCTTCAGACATGACGTATGTCAGCCTCGAGCCACTCGTGATCCCCGTAAGAATGGGTACCATTGAACAAGCCTGACACAGTTCATTGGCATCGATAAACACCGTGTCCTCTTGCATGCTGGGTATTTGTAAAGTGTGGTCTTGACTCTGCATCAGTATCTCCAGGAAGCCAGTTAAAACTCTGATGCTGAGCCTCCACTCTGACCTATCAGGTCAGTGTCCCAAGGATGCGTGGGGCCTGGGAAGCTCCGCTCGCCCATCTCCCCAGAGACACCTTGCTCATACTGACATTTGGATCAGGTGCTGGCTTGAACTACAATGACAAGAGGCACCATCAAGAGATCTGAGAAGTGAAGAATCAGATATGCTTTCTTCACAGGGTCCTCCAGTGTTTCAGAAGAAAAAGAGACAGACACAAAGGGAAAGGAGGAGGAAGAGGAGGCGGGGGAGAAGGAGGGGAAGAGAAGGAGAAAGATAGAATGAGTATTTGTACAGAACGCTTTTGACATCAAGACTTGACACATAAACCCATGAATGACACATACTTAACCGAAACAAAAGTTTCAGGAAATGATACCTACTGAAACTTCCTGATATCATTTGAACATCCTCTATCCTTTTTATTATTATTTTTTTTTTTTATGAATCCTGGTCACATTTGAGCACCTTGGTGCCTCCATCCACTAATGGATGGCAAAAAGCACTGGTATCAGGAATTGGGGGCAGTGGTGGTAGTGGAAATTAAGATAGACAAGAATCAAAAAAAGCTCAGGTTTTTTTTCTCTTTGCAGTGAGAGCGAGTGACCATTATCGTTGCAAAAAGAGGATATGATGAGAACCATTTCCCCCTCCAGCCTCGGTGATGATCTTCCTGTTCTTTGTATGAAATGCCAGTGGGGAAAATGAATCGAGAACAAGAATTGCAGCTAGATAGGAACAAAACCAACTGACCTGAGAGAAGAGAATAGAAGATAATTTTACTATTTGTGGGGACTCTGAGGTTTTTCTCATGTAGGAGAAACTGTCTTTAGGTTAATACAAATCTGCAAAAATGCAGAGAAATCAAGCTGGCATCCTTGGCCAGACCACTTAGCATTCCACACCACCCTTTTGTTCATTCAACATTTATTTATTGAGTGCCTAGTAGAACTAGCAATTCAACAGTGAACAAGAGATGAAAAGTGCCTGCCTTCGTGGAGCATGTGCATCACTGGAAGAGGGAAGACTTTTTTTTTTAATAAACAAAATATAAAATATGTTAGATGGTGATAGAGAGCCCTGCTCTCTTCTAATGGGAAGTGGTATCTGGAGACCAAACTATGGGTACTTGGGCACTTACTGCTGTAGGATTGGTCATTGCATCTAGAAGTTTCCAGTGGGCCAAGCCAGAAAAACAAGGTTTTTGTGTTCTTTTATCATAGGAGGAAATTCATTAGGAGTCACATTCCAACATCCAAATCAAATTTAAGACTAAGGGGCTTTGACTTAATCTCTCCAAGCTGACACCTTCATACCCTTTCTGCCACACTAATGATTCTGGTTCTCAAGGCTACCAACACGCGCATTTAAATTTTCTCACAGCGCATACTCACAACTCCCAGAAGAACCACATCAACAGAACACGGACGTTAGGATCGCCACAGATGTTTACATTTGTTTTACCAGTGTTTTTATCCATAGAGTATATGCCGCTAGAGATGCAGTCAAACTATTGTGTTTTGAAGTCACTTGAAACAATTCTCTATTTGATTGTTTAACACACAAATTCATTTCTTTCACTTTGCTTTCAATCTTCGGAGACTGCTACTTTCTAGATTTGATTTTGCTTCATAATTATGTAAAACGTCTTCCTAGTTCCTGAGTTCCCCAATTTCCTTCATCTCGTTTCTTCACTGCCCTTATAGGAATGCATGACCTTTTTTTTTTGGTCTGTTTTTGGTTTATCGTCCTATCATTATATATATATATATGCATATAAAATTTATATCCTTGCCCCCATTTTCTTAAATTGCACATGCTTTTCTCCACTTTGCTTAATCTGTGTGCTTTGGTCCAGAATACATTCCAGAGACCACTCCACTGTTGTTTGTAAACATATTCCCAGTTAAAGCTGTGTGGATATCTCAAGGTTTATTCAGCTAGTGCCCTATGGATGTACATTGGGCACTTTTCCACTCTTTTGGGCACCCTTCCTTTGGGGTGAGGGCATTTTTAGATCCTCCTGTAAATTTTCCACTCTTTGGGGTACCTCTCCTTTTGCCTAAGGGGATTTTTAGATCCTCCTATGAATTTTATGAAAACTCTGGCTCTATAGATAAGAGGAATCTCGGAAGACCTGTTTGGAGGTAATACATGGAGAGAAATACACCCTGTTTATGTCTTATTTCAACTTAACAAGGGTTATTGATCCTGTGTTGTGTGGAAAGCACAGTCCTAAATGTCGAGGGGGACGCCATGATCAAGAGAACCATCCTGCCCTAAAGGACCCCAAGTGGGTCAAAAAAACAACAGACAATTAACTGTGACATAAAAAGTGTTGAATAAGCTCAGTGTTATAAGACAATTATGAAGGAGAAAAATCAAGAGAAAATCTGTGATGACTTAGAGCTGGGAAGAACTGGATAGGACTCATGATGAAATACTGGGTCCTTTCAAACAAAACGCAGAGCTGTTGGATGGCATGGATAAAAGATGGGTGTGCCGGGAAGAATTAAGGACACAAACACAGATACGCTCAGGAGATATGTGGTGCGGAGCCTGGGGTATTCACACGGAAGTGTTAAGACTGACTTATGGAGAGCATGGTGGCTCAGGCTTGGGGTCAGACATCACAGTCCAAGTCCCGGCTGCTCACTCACTCTCTGATCTTCAGCAAGTTCGCTCCACACGTACGTACGCCTATTCTGGACCAGGCATTGTGGGTTAGTCTTTGTCCAGCCAAGTCCCGAAACAGAATTTCGTCGTGTCTGACAGGATAGATGACCTCCTTCCTAAAACTCTTCACCTTGGGCTTCTGAGATGACCTCGCCATTTTCTGAAAAAACTCCCTACTCTTCCTGCTCGTGGGCTGTTTTTCTCCTGAGGACACAGGGAACAACACTGCAGCAGAGGAAAACTGCCTCTTGTTCTTAGCAAGGAGGTGTCTCCTTCCCCAGGTAGGTCCACCTCCTTGGTGGGGGATGTGTTGGTTTCTATGGCAACCAACTCCTCTCCACACACGTCTCCTCCTCAGACACCTCAAGAGAGCGTTCCCAGGCTTGGGATGTGGCTTGCCCCTGCAGCGTCTCAGCCCTCCTATGATTCTATGTCAGAGACGGTTCCCCACCTTGTCTTTGCCCACTCTCAAACACCTTAGTCCTCACAGCCACATCAAAACTCTTCCACATGCAGTGACGTAAGACCACCCTTCATCTCGCCACAGTAACAATAACGGAGAGTTTGAAAGCTGACATTTCAACACACATTCGACAAATGGTTATGGGCTGCCTCTCTTGTGTCAGGCAGGTGTTAGACACCGAGGATAAACGTGTGAACAAAACACCCAGATGAGGCTGTAAGGAAGCACACAATATATGCCAGGTGTGTCACTAAATATTTTATGGCAATGGGATGGTTGGATCCTTGCACCAAGTCTCTGAGATCGGTATTTGTGTTAAGTCATTATAGAGGTGAATAAATCGAATGTTTTATGAACTAACTCGATACCTGAGCTCGGGTCTGGCTCTTCCTCTGACTCATCTTCCAACTTGAGGCAAGTTTCCTTAGACATGCTCTGCCTCAGTTTTGCAATCTGGAAAATGAGGACTATAGCAGCTACCTCCTAGTGTTTTGTGAGAAATAAATGAGCTTTTATCTGGAATGACAATAACAGTACCCGGCCTACTGACAGTAATTCATAAATGTCAGCAATGATGATAATTTCTAGTCTTCCGTGATATAATATTGATTTGTTTAAGCATTTTGTCCTATTGGATCATGAGAGTCTAAGGTCACTGATTTTGTTTTTATCATCTCAAAATCCCCATGCGTAAAATGGGGTTAACGATACTCACTTAGCACGGTTGCAAGATTAGAGAGAATGTTTTATGTTTCTATGAAAGATTTCACACAGTTCCTAATCTACGGTAGATGCTCAGTAAGTTTCCAGTATCATAATTATTATTATCACTATTATCACTATTAGTATTACTCTGTAATGATTAGCACAGTTCTAGGGTTGGAGAGAGTATTCAAAAAGCATTTTGTGACTCAAATGGAAATAAATGGTGTAGCACTGATTTGGAGGCACCCCGCCCCTGACTGCCCACGGGACCAGAGAGATTACCCCTGGCTCCCTCTGTGTCCTGAGTGGCAACTCATCACTTGCTTTGGTTAACATTGAGCAGTAAGGGCTCACCCCTGCTAACTACTTAAAAACTAATATTGAGTTTGCAAAAACTGCTTTTTAATGATCTTTAACAGCCCTCCAGAAAAACTCATTAGCAGGCATGGATCACTCAGGGTTGTGCAAAAGAAGGTTTGTATGCATGGCCAGAGGACTTTAGCTCCCATTTGTCTCTGACTGAAGGCAGGGCACATGCCATGTCCCAGCTGCACAGAGTCCCCTCTGCCAGGTCTTGAGTCACCTCTTCCCTCTTGTCTACCTTGTCTGGGGCCTTAGACCTTCCAGAAAGAGTACTGTAGTCACCTACCAGCTGATCCACCAGATTCCAGTAGTTTCCTGCACAGGACCTCCCTGGTCCTAATAGTTGGGCATCACCCTTCTGCTCAAATGCCCAGTAGGGCTCCCTATTCCTCTTCTACCAACTCTGAGCTATTCGCCAGGGACCCCTTTCCACCTCCTTCCCTTGCCCCTCATGACTCCTACACATGGAGACTATCTACATCAAATGAATTAAGATGTCTGTCCCAGACCAAAGGTTTATGGTCTATTTCCCCTACTTCCAAGCTTCTTCACATAAGGTTCCTATAACCTGGCTTGGCATTGCTCATTCCACACCTGTCCCTGGGGCAATGTGATGGAGGAGAAAGAACTCAGGACCTGGACTGTAGAGATAGGTGTTCTTATCCCCATTTTTGCCCTAAACAATACTTGGGCTAAACCCAAATACATCACTCTGTGGTCCACTTCTTCTTTTTCAGTGTTCAAAACATTACAACAGTGTTCCTGAACCTTGACATGACTGACATTGAGGGGCAAGACAATTCTTTGTTGTTGGGGTGGGAGGGTGCCCTGTACATTACAGAATACTTAGGAGCATCCTGGGCCTGACCCACTAGAGGCCAGTAGCTGTCCCCCTCTCCCAGTGAGGACAAAGACGTATCTAGATGTTTTCAAATGCCTCCTGGGGAGCAAAACTGCTTGCAGTGAAGGAGCATTTCCTTACATTGTAAGAGCCTTTGTGATATCTACCCAGGGTGCTCTAACTTCCTACTCCACGGCATAGATC
Source organism: Nasua narica (assembly GCA_028533885.1). NCBI lineage: Eukaryota > Metazoa > Chordata > Mammalia > Carnivora > Procyonidae > Nasua > Nasua narica. The sequence continues at coordinate 108,842,584 of CM052807.1, read as the reverse complement.
CCCTGTTAATAAGAACAATCCTAGCTAATACTTACATAGCACTCATTCCATGCCTGGCATTGTCCTGACGAGATTTACTTATGTTAGCTAGTTTTCATCACCTGTGGCTTGTACCTGATGTACAAGCTCTTGCTGTCTTCATTTTATAGATGGAGGAACATGAGACACCAAGAAATGGAATAACTTGTCCAAAATCATACAGTCGGAATTCACTTCCAGGCAGCATGTCTCCAGATTCCCTCTACGGAATCCATAGCACATCTTAGAATCAGCAGGTGCTTTGAAATACGAAAGATCTAAGCTTGGATTCCAGCTCTGGCACCCATGAGCTCGGGAGCTTTGGGCAAGGTGGCTCCCCAGTGTCCTTAGTCGGCAAAATGGGAATAATAATACCGATACTGAGGGACTGTTTGAAGCTTAAAAATAATACATACATAAAGCTCCTAACATTGGGTCTGACCCCTAGTAAATATTTAATGGGTTAGCTGGGTGGCTCAGTCAGTTAGGCACCTGCCTTTGGCTCAGGTCACGATTCTGGGGTCCTGGGATAGTGTCCTACATCAGGCTCCCTGCTCAGTGGGGAGTCTGCCTCTCCCTCTCCCTCTCCCTCCATCCCTCCTACCCTCTACTTGTGATTTCTCTCTCTCTCTCTCTGTCCTCCTTGGATAAATAAATTAAAAAAATCTTTTTTTTTTTTTTAAAGAGAATGCTTAATGAAGGAGGCTGTTGATGGTAGTGATTGAGATAAAAGAGAAGGAATTGAAAAAGCAGGAGGGGGGAGACTATACAATCCTAGAAAAAGTCACTATTTTTTTTTCTTCTATATATTCCCAGGACCCAGACAGTGCCTGAGAGAGAGCAATGATGACATCTTTGTCTTTCTGGAGCCCTAGAGCAAGAGTTGGCAAACTAGAGCCTGCAGGCCAACCCGGCCCACCATCTTTTCTGTTAATAAAGTTTTATTGGAACACAGCCATGCCCGCTCATTTATTCATTGTCTGTGACTGCTTTCATGCTACAATGGCAGAGCTGAGTAGTCGCAACAGAGACTGATGGCCCACGAAGCCAGAAATGTTTGCTATGGGGCTTTTTTCAGAAAAAGACTGCTAATCTCTAATGTACAATTTAAATTAGAAAACACACAATATGAAGATCTCTCATGTCCTTTCCTGCCTCAAACACATCCCGTGATTTTCTGGATTCCCAGCTCAAAATCCACCCCTTCGGTGCTACCTTCTGTAATTGACTTCAATTACAAAGCTCAGGCTTTGCTGATTACTTCTTCTCATTGTCCACCTCGCACCTTCAGATGAAGGCACAGTGCTGTTAATTTTCGCCATCTCTCACACCATCCGTATGCAGGCGTCCATGACTGCTTCTAGCATGCGTGTCTGCTGACAAGCTCCCAGCACTTATTCAGTGTTGTTGCCAAGAGCCGCCCTCTGAAGCTTTTTGACAATGTAATCACCAGCCCCACATTCCAAGAAGGGGAAAGACAGGCAGGCCCACAACTGGGCCAAATCTTCCCATCTTCACTTCCCCTCCTTCCCTGCTGGTGGCTGTGGGACCAGGAAGCATCTTTCTTCATTAGGGAAGGAATTTCTCCCCCAGAAACCCCCTAAAATAGGTTCGTATGCTCCTACCATAGCTGCAAGGGAGTCGGAGGAAGTGAGCGCCTAGAATCTTGAGCTTCTGTTTGAGATGTGGTCTCTTTCAGAAGGAAGAAGGAGGGGAATGGCTACCGGGCAGGAGCAGTCGGTGTTTGCCATAAGTAGTTACGACTAGTTAAAAACATACAATAAAATATCCCATTTCTATGTCCAACAATGAATATTGTTGTTTACAAATGTCAGTAACTCAGAGAGCCCATGTTGTGAGCCTGTTTTCCTCTTTGCTTTCAGAAGGACAGGCATCTCTTTTCTCTAGGATGATTTTTTTTTCCCCTTCAAAAGACTTGAAATTTCTAACAAATTCCTAGGGTCACTTTCCCAGAGTCTGGTGAGACTGGCACAACGGAGCTAGGCAAGGAAGGTACCTAACTGTTCACACTTCCCATGTATCAGGCACTCTGTTAATTACTTTGTGTATGTGATTTTTTTTTTTTAATTCTCACTGCAGCCCTATGACATAGATACAATCATCACCAGAGCTGGGGAACTAGAGTGAGAAAGTAGGGGGCGTAGGGCTAAAAACTGAAGGAGGCACTCATTCTCAGGGCTAAGCCAGTGGCATCCTTGCACCAAAATAACCCAGAGCACAAGTACCTCTTTAAACTTTACCCACTAGGCGTCTCATTCACCTCTGCCTCACCCCAGCCATGATCATCATGATTGTATAGATCACAGAGCTTACAATCACAGAGCTTACAATTCATCCAAAATGACACTCCTGAAAATTGACATTAAACCCAGTCTGTCCGACTCACTCTTAAACACTGGGCAATGCTCCTTTAAGCATGAGTGGTGCAGCTACCGTGGAAACAAGGTGGAAGTCTGGTCAAAGAGCTGGGACCAACTGGTAGACCAGATATCTTGAAGAAGCAAGGCTCTACCTCTACTACGTGCTCATCCATTAAGGGTTGCATGCTGACCACACCTGGTAGAAGGCAGCTGCCCACTTCCTCGCCCTGGTTTACTGTCAATCCCACCCATATCTCCAGTCCCTTTGGTTCCATTCCCCCTCTGTGTCACTGTGCTATCCTTCCTGGCGAAACACACATGCAAGTCCCAGTAGTACTACTGAACCTCTCTTTCAGGTAATTAAATAAAAGTCTAAAATAGAGTGTTACCCAATGCTTCCCTGGTGGCCCTCCATAAGAGCTGTCTCCCCACTGGACTCCTTTGTTGTCTTCTACTTAGTTTACATTTCCTGTATGGTAAACACTGAGGAACTGAGTAGCAGTTTCTATATCCAGGCGAATTTCACAAGACAGTTCATCTATTTTTGCCTACGTTCTTCCAGTTAACTGCAAGACTCTAAGTCTAGAAAAAAAATCTGTCTGGTCCCTAGAAAAGAGGAATAGGTTCCAATGGTGTTTAATTTCTGACTAGCAAGTATTCACCGATGTGATGTTTGAGGCACTGTGCTGAGCTCCTCAGATTCTGCTGTCCCTCCAACCTAAATTAACTTAAATTTTGTGGGCAATAACCCCTACCCATAGGCCCACCCTGCCACAAACACGAAGACCAATTGTGATTACCCAAGTAAGGGGTCCATCACAAAAATACCTACAAACCTACCCAATCCCTTGCTTTTAGTTTTATTCTCCTAATTATATGGAAGGGTGTTTTGTTTTATTATTTAATAGTCAAGTGTCTCTCTACATTATATCCCCCATTTAGCAAGCAAGTCTCAGTTCTGACCCAACAGATGCACACAGCTCTTCTCCCAGCCCTGGGTAGACATCACCACGGGAGGGAAAAAACAGAGGCTTTGGAAGAAGTTAGGTCTACTTGGGAAAACCTGAATGAAGCAGGAAGACCGGCTCCTGGTCTAAATATACCCTACTGATACTCATTAACAACTATGCAGCACAAATCACATGCCAGGGACTGTTCCAAGTGCTTTACGTAGACTGACTCACCGAACCCTCGCAAAAACTCTACGAGGTAAGCACAATGCTATGTCTACTCTATCACTGAGGAGATCCAGTGCACAGAGAGGTTAAGTTACTTGTCCAAGTTTTCGCAGCTGGAGGGCAGGAGAGCCAGGATAGCCTGATAGTCCAGTGTGAGACGCTCTGCTTTAACTACTACACTTCACGGCCTCTCATATAGATTCCCTGGATAAAAATAAGAAAAAAGCCAAAAATACAGCAGCGTTTAAAAGCAATAGGGAAGGGCACCTGGGTGGCTCAGTAGGTTAAAGCCTCTGTCTTTGGCTCAGGTCATGATCTCAGGGTCCTGGGATGGAGCCCCGAATTGTGCTCTGCTCAGCAGGGAGCCTGCTTCCCCTTCTCTCTCTGCCTGCTTCTCTGCCTACTTGTGATCTCTGTCAAATAAATAAATAAAATCTTTTAAAAAATAAAAAAATAAAAGCAATAGGGATGATTCCTAGCTGCCAAAAAGAATGAATTTAAAGCCAAGAGGAGAGCAGGGATCGAGGTCAATATCCAAATTGGTACTGGAACAAAACATGAGACTTAGGATCGGGGCTTTGGGGTTTGGTATCTACCCAGGAACAGGGACTGACATCTCTGTTCCTGGGTGACCAGAGAAACCCTCCTGGCACAGAATTCATAAAAACCCTGACTAAAGTATAAAAAAAATGATCTAATTCTCCAGGAATTAGCAAAAATAAAAAAAATAAAGAAAGACGGTCCAGAAGAGAAAGTATTGCTTTCTCTAGGACTATCTGTCAATTCTTGGCAAGCAAAAACTTAGGTTTTAACAATCCATGCACCCAGGGGGCAGTAGACAAAAAACATAGGACTTGCAGTTGGGAAAGGGGTGATGGGAGCTTTACCTGGAACCTTATCTAAAGACAACACTCTCAAAAGGGATTTAGGAAAAAAAAAAATTTTTTTTTTTTTTTTTTTTTCAGAAAATGTGCTCTCTAGAAAGCAGGGCTGGAATGTTTGTTTATCTCTGGGTAAAGCAGATTAAAGCCTCCTCAAGAGTCTCGACATATAAGCCTATCAGCACAGGAGTTGGGTCCAGAATTTGTATCTGATACATAATCCAAAATAATAATAATAACCCAAAGTAAAAAGGTAGCTGAAAGTAGTCCAATATTGTTGTAGTGCCCCAGGTTCCCAGCAGAATATAAGTCGAATCCTCTTCTGAGAGGCTCCTGAAGAATGATGATCCAGGGAATATGCACTGACAGTAACAAATTACATAATATGATTAAGATTCAAATCACAAACAACAACAAAACAACAAATTGCAGAACTAGACTCACAAAGACTCTCAGTGTTGGATTGACACAGGGAAATAAAAATAAGTATAGATAACATATTTAAAGAAATAAAATAGGTTATTGAAAGTAGGACCAAAGACCTTTTTCCATGCCTTCCCCCAAAATAACTATCAAAGCTGACCAGAAAATATTGAAAAATAATCGAGAACTTTTGGAAATAATAAGTGAAAAAATGAAAATAAAAACTCTATGAATAGATTAAGTGGCAGATTATATAAAGATGAAGAAAGTCTTGCTGAACTGGAAAATAGGTTTTAATTAATTTCTAAGACTGTAGTCAAGAAAGGCAGAAGACAAGAAATATGAAAAAAAAAAAGCCTCATAGAGGATAGAGCAATAAGGTCTAACAACCAACCAACTGGTGTCCACAAGCCACTGACAGAAAAACTAGGGAGATGGAAGCCCTATGAATATTACTGTGAGAATTTTTCAGAATCACCGAAAGGCACAATTTTACAGGTGCATTTAAAGTAATGAACCCCAGGAAACAAAAATGTATGTCACTATCAAAGGGACAAGGGACTGTAAGCTGACTTCTCATCTACAAGAATGGAAGTCAAAAGTCAGTAGAATAATATTGTAAAGTAATGAAAGAGAATCCTTGTCAATCTTAAATATATGTATTCAGAGAAACCATTTTTTCCAGAATAGTGAAATAAAGACATTTGCAGACAGAAACAAACAAACAAAAAAATTACTTACTACCAAGAGAACTTCATAAAGTATGTATTTTGAACAGAAGAAAAATGAGCTTGAAAAAAGGTCTGAGATTCAAGGAGGGAGGGTGAGGGGAAAAAATTAACGTGTGAGTCGACACAACCTAGGAATGTATAAATCAATCAAATGGCCTATTTGTGAGGCTTAAGAAGAACTAATGATCCTTGCTCAGGAAGACAATAAACATAAATTTGGGGTTATTTTAAGTTAAGTATACATATTGAACATCTAGGATAAGCATATAAAGAATCAAAATAGCTAACACCAACATGCATCGTCATAAAAATAGAATTTAAAAGATCTCAATTCAAAAGATGGCACAGAAGGAGATAAAATTGATTAAAAGGTGGAAATCAAAAACCAACAAAAATAAAACACATGATCTTTACTCCCTTCCACTGCTTGGAGAAGAACAATAAACCTGCTGGTCACCTGAGCTAGAGGAAGAGGACTTCCATTACTCCGCCCTGAGTAACGGAAGTTCCAGTCCTTGTCATGGGCACAGCACCCACATTCACACCGTCCATGTGCTGTTGGAACCCCAGGCTGGGAAATGTACAAAAAGGTTGGTCCAAAACAGGTCAGTTCCTTTGGTCTTCTGGTAGGCCAATGGTAAAATAGGTAAATGGTAAAATACTCAAAAGGATATTTGCGTAAGTCAGGACACATAGGATTCACAAGGAAGACAAGCTTGTAAAAAAAAAAAAATTGCCAACTACAGGAGGAATAAATGTTAATGAGATTCAGTGGATTGAGCAAATGTCTGAGTCACACCCCACGGAAGAACCAAGGATAATAATAATAAACAAAAACTAACAGTCACCATTCTGCAGACACAGAACTTAGGCAGAGGGAAGTTCAGTTGTCTTTCTAGCTCTCAGCGCATGTATCGCATTTTGCTCAGGTTTCTGACCATTTTGGAGCCCAGGTCAGATTAGGGCTGTGGTTTTCGACTTAAGTATGTTTATAATACTCAAAGAGAAAAAGGAAGGAAGAGCATCAATAATATTGTAACTATGGAATTTTTAGTAATTTACTAAAATACTTTACTGTAAAATTTTTAATTCACAGTAACTATGGAATCTATTATCCACAGATCTGAAAAAGAACCAAATGCAAATTATGGGAATGGAAAATACAGTAACAGAAAATAAGTAAATAAAACCTCAGTGGATGGCTGACATGAAGAATTTGTAATTGAATTTCAATTCTATCACCTACCACCTAACCTTGATTAAGGAAGTTCTTTTTTTTCTCTGAGCCTTAAATTCCACGTTTATAAAATGGTCTGTTAATGCGATTTCATAAGGTTTTGTGGCATTTAAATGAATAATACACCTGAAGCCTGGCATATGGTTATTCTCAACCTTGTTCCTTTCCCACATTCCTGCCTTGTTTTCTGCTTTGTATTATAGTTATATCTATTTTTTATTTCTCCACTAAGACCTAATACAGAGTTTGCATATAGAAGTTTCTAGATAAATAAAATTTTATAGAATATACATAATATGAAACATAAGTAAAATATACATATATTTTATGTTCAGTTAGCCAGCATATAGTACATTATAAGTTTTTGTTGTAGTGTTCAATAATTCATTAGTTGTGTGTAACACCCAGTGCTCATCACAACATGTCCCCTCCTAAATACCCATCACCTGGTTACCCCATCTCCCCACCCCCTTCCCTTCTGTAACCCTCACTTTGTTTCACAGAGTCCAGAGTCCTTCATGGTTTGTCTCTCTCTGATTTCTTCCCATTCAGTTTGTCCTCCCTTCCTCTGTGGTCTTCCACTCTATTCTTTATGTTCCACATATGAATGAAACCATATGATAATTGTCTTTCTCTGCTTGACTTATTTCACTTAGCATAATCCCCTCCAGTCCCATTCATGTTGATGCAAATGGAGGGTATTCATCCTTTCTTTTTTTTTTTCTTTTTCCACATTTTCAATTACCATTATTACACCATATTCATCCTTTCTGATGGCTGAGTAATATTCCATTGTATGCACGTGCCACATCTTCTTTATCCATTCGTCTATTGAAGGGCATCTAAGTTCCTTCCACGGTTTGGCTATTACGGTCATTGCTGCTATGAACGTTGGGGTGCATGTGGCCCTTCTTTTTACTACATCTATATCTTTAGGGCAAATACCTAATAGTGCAGTTGCTGGGTTGTAGGGCAGCTCTATTTTTAACATCTCAAGGAACCTCCATACTGTTTTCCAGAGTGGCTGCACCAGCTTGCATTCCCACCAACAGTGTAAGAGGGTTCCCCCTTTCTCCACATCCTTGCCAACATTTGTTGTGTCTTGTCTTGCTAATTTTGGCCATTCTAACTGGTGTAAGGTGGTATCTCATAGTGGTTTTGATCTGTATTTCCCTGATGGCAAGCAAAAATGAACTTTTGGCACTTCATCAAGATAAAAAGCTTTTGCACAGCAAAGGAAACAGTCAACAAAACTCAGAGGCAATCCAAGGAATGGGAGAAGATATTCGCAAATGACATTTTGGATAAAGGGCTGATATCCAAAATCTATAAAGAACTTATCAAACTCAACATCTCCCCCCCAAAAAAATACAGTCAAGAAATAGGCAGAAGACATGAACACACAATTCTCCAAAGAAAACAGGCAGATGGCTAACAGACACATGAAAAACCATTTAACATCACTAGCCGTTAGGGAAATACAACTCAAAACCACGATAAGTAAAAAATACATTTGAAAATAAAGTAAGGAGAAAATCAAGGCTCAGTAGGTCAAACGTACTTAAGGATTCTGAACAATTGCCCCAAATTTGAATTTATGGTTCCTAGCATTCAGCCACACTTTTTTTTTTTTTCAGCTACACTTTTTAAGTTAGCTCAGGAGTCAGCAAATATTTTCTATTGAGACCAGAGAGTAAGGGCGCCTGGGTGGCTCAGTGAATTTAGAGGCTGCCTTTGGCTCAGGTCATGATCTCAGGGTCCTAGGACTGAGTTCTGGTTTGAGCTCCCTGCTCAGCATGGAGTCTGCTTTTCCCTCTCCCTGCGCCTCCCCACTGCTCATGCACTCTCTCTCCCAAATAAACAAATAAATTTTTAAAAAAAATTTTTTTTTCAAAAGACCAGAGAGTAAATATTTTAGGCTTTGCAGATCGCATGATTTCTGTTGCCACTACTCATCGCAGCCACAGACAGCGTGAGAGTAAATGAACGTGGCTGTGCTCAACTCTGAATAAAAACAAGTATCAGGTTGGATTTGGCCCACAGGCCAGTTTTCCATCCTCTGAGGGAGGCTACCTTTTTTCCTATGGCCTTTTGATATTGAGTTCCTGCCTTTGCTAGCTTTTATCTCACCATGTGAACGTGAACTTCCCCAGGTTAGGAGCGTGAGTGATTTACTTCTGCCACCACCTGTAGGAGCTAGCAAAGGCTTGGCACAGGCTGGGCCATCTGTAAATATTTGTTCTGGAAGTGGATCCTCGAGCAGGGGAGCCCAATACCCCTCCCCTTGAATCCATACCGTCTTAAGGACACCCTTGACTAATGGGGTGTGACAGAAGTGACATGGGGGACACCCGAGGCTATGACCTAAGACGTCCTACAGCTTCTGTGTGGGCCTCTTGGAACACTCTCTAGTAGCCCAGAGAGCTAGCTACGAAGTCTGACAGCTCTGCAAGGGAGAGATTTGGAGAGGCAGCCATTAGACTACATCGAGAAGGAGAGTGACCTAAGGCCGTCCTTCCCGCCCTCGTCATCAAGGCACCAGAGGTGTGAACAAACCATATCTGACCCTACAGCGTGGCCACCACCAGCTGAACACCGTGAGTGACTCTAGCAGATGCCACGTGCAGCAGAAAAATCACGCAGCCGAGCCCTGTCTGAATTCCTGACCAGTGATATCCTGGATACTACCAGGAAATGGTGGTTGGTCCAGGCTGCCATGTTTTGGGGTACTTTGTTATACATCACATTACTGGGACAGCTGGAGGTGTAACAGCACCACTGAGGTCAGCTCTGTCCATCTCCATGGATGCCGCTCTGAGAAGTTGTCTCTCTCCAATGCTTTTAGAATTTTCCTGTCCTGCCCTTCACTCCCAGAGGGTTCTCCTGACTCTGGTTGACCTTCGGAAATTATCCCTTGATGTAGATCAGACCATGGTTTACGGCCTTCTCTGCATTTCAATCGTACGTGTGTCCTGTCCCACCCCTTGGAAATTCTCTCCAAATCCCTATTTGCCTGAAATTGTGATTTAAATCTTCCCTTGGTTTTTACTCTTTATGTTCCTGTATTTCTCTCCCTCCGCTGCATTTTCCAGTTCAGCCATCCCAAGGTTACACTGAGGATATCTGAACACTTGCTCGAGTCAGGTCTGAACTTCTTCTCTTTGGAGATACATCAGGGGCAGGGCCTGGGGCAATCCCCAGGGTGTCCCCTGATGCACAAGCAGATGGGCAGCAGTTTATGGCTCTCCTATAACCTTAGCATCTGCAGCACAGGCGCTGAGACCTGGGCGCTGCTGGGCTCCAGGAAAGGGCCCCCCACCTGTTGCTCTGCCTTTATCAGGGGGTAGTGAGCCTGAGAGTGGCCTCACAGAAGCAAATAAACATTTCAGACTCAGATACCAAGCCGACTGAGCCTAGCTGCCAGACATTTAGAGGCGCCCTGGGATGCCCAGATGCCCAGCAGGGGGAGACCTTGGGAAGTGGGTGTCGGGCACGTCCCCTTCCACTAGAGGGCGGGGCTTAGCCTTAGGTCACTGGTTGCCAAGCAACCTGAAGAGAGCTGGAGCAGGTCATTCTGCCC
>CM052807.1:108819917-108831655 GCA_028533885.1 Nasua narica | reverse complement strand
ATCCCCTGATGTCTTGAGAGGACTAACAATTCTACTATTCATTTATGATAATGATTTCACTGAGAAGATGGAGAGAAAACCTGAGAGGAAAAGCCTAGATGATTCACCAAGAAATGAGAGTTTCTTAGCACCTGCATCCTATCTGAAAATTTATTTTAAGTTATGGGATCTAATAAGCCTTTGCCCAGATTTCTTCATTTCTCTTATTCCCTGAATATTGCTTAACTAGTATGTGAGTGTGTGTGTGTGTATGTGTGTGCGCGTGTTGACAGTCTTTTCTCTTTACAAAGGAAATATTGATGTTTTATTTTGTAAAAGAAATCATATGATAGCACCAAAAAAGATACATGAATTTATCTGGTTTCAAATGCTGCTGGAAAAAAAAAATATTTCTCCCTGATTCTTGATACTTCCCTGTTCCAGAAGGAATTCCCACTTAGTCTAATTAGGGCCTCTCTCTTCTTCACTGGGTCTCCATCACTCATTAGTTTCCAGCTGGGTGATGCATTACAAGGAGCTTTCTAATTACCTTTATTTTGTAGATAGCCTTACCTGCAGGTGGCCAATGAATGCTTACTTAAGCCAGATTGCTGATCTCCACTGACCACTGGCCTAATGCCTACAATCTGCTTGCTCTCTCTCTCTTTTTTACCCTGTTAGGAAATCAGGAACAAAGACTCATACTGGGCAGGATAAAGAGTAACACCACACAGAGGTTTCTCAAAAGATCAACACACTCAAGGTGAAGAAATAGAGATTCTCTTTGTTTACCTTTCTCAAAGCCCAGAGTTTATTTAACACAAGATTTCTCAATCAGACCATCCGGGTCCAACAGCGGCTCTCTGGGTGCTCCATCGTACAAAACCTCTAGCTGGTTGCTACCAATCACCACTCTCTCCAATGCATCAGCAGTCCACAGAGATTTTCAATAACCGGAGGGACTGTATTATTTATCACTCAAATTAGGCACTTTGGGAAGTCAAAGTGGGCACTATTTTAGAGCTATACCAGGAAAACAAGTGCAACGAGGACCATCCCGATCAATAACCCTATCAATAACTGACTTAAGCATTTGTGGACTCCTCCCCTTGACCTCTGTCCATTTTTCCAAGTCACGTTAGGCTGTGTGATCAGGCCCCAGGCGCCCTGACTCAGCTCTCACCAGCTATGGGCCTCAGGTCACAGAGGTTGACTTTATCTTGACTGCTTGTGATGCTGTGTTCCCTCCGAGACTATAGGCTAGATGACAGCAAGCACTGGGTCTCTGCTGTGTCCTTGGCACTTAGCACAGTTCCTGGTATACAGCAGGCCTCTAATAAATCCTTGTTTTGCACTTGAATGGAGAGTACCTATCATGAAACCTGGTTCACTGGTGACCCAATTAAGACCTTCAGATCATAGCGGTAAAGTTGATGACAGTTCACTCATTCATTTTTCCATTAATTTAAGTAAATTAAGTAAAAACCGACTGAGCACCCAATTATCTACCAGCCACCACACCTGTATTTGTGGGCAAACCAAATCCGGGATATTTGGTCTCAGTTACTTTTTCATTCTCTTCTACCGTGGATCAGCTGATATGTGGATCTTATCCCTTTTAATTCCTGAATTTTCATTTTCCTTTTGCTGTTTTTGCTGCCCCAAACACGCTGCCTACCTATTTTCTAGCTGGAAAGGCTGTATCTTTTTTAAACTGGGTGAGCAGATTTTGATCCCGATGCACCACATTGGGATAATATGATAGATTAAGCCTAGACAGTCACAATTAATTCCTAAACAGACTTAATTTGATTTCCCTTCTCCAATAAACCCAATTTACCTCAGTGGAGGTGTGGCACGTCTGATTAGGCACAGCAAAGCTCAGAGCAGGCGGCCTCGTGGAGAAAGGCTTGTGTGTGCAGAGCGATATGAGGTCAAGGCTGAGTGGGATTCCACCGCAGCATGATTAGCTCTAATTCAGCAGAAATTCCGGTTCCATGGTCTGCCCTTTGCTCTTCAACTGGAGAGATAATTACACGGGGAGCAATCGGGGAAGGGGAGCCAAGGTCAACCTCGCTTAGCACTGGGACTACGGAGAAGAGACTAGTTCAGGGAAATAATTATATAATTTTCTAATCCTAACTCAAAGTCTGACTTCAGCTCCCACGAGTCCTACTGACGAGAGAATAGGGTCCCTTACAGGTCTGTGGGGATTGCCACCTTCCTCAAGAGCATTGAGAGACACTGATTTTTAAGTCAATACGCCAAGTTGTTTTTTTTTTTTCATTGCACAAGTGTTGATTAGACCTCTAGGAGTACTTGGGGCACAGAACTCCTGGTCCACACTGTTTTCACTTACTCATGGGGTTGAGGGGAGTGAAATTGTTATAAGACACACCAATTCTTTTGCTAGTTCTCAGAAACTTTAGAGGTTGAGGGTTGCAGACTTTGGATTTCCCCCACCCTCCAGTCATCATTGTGAACTGCTCCTGGAAAGCCTTTGGATATTCGAGAACTCACCCTTGGGAGGCCAGTGTCTTCAACCTACCTCTCCCTGATTTAGCATTCCTGCCAGGACGGAATGGGAGACAGCTGACTCTGTTTTCAGTCCTTGTTCCCGCCCTGATGAGCCGGGCAGTCTTAGGTAAGCTACCTAACCTCCATGAGCCTCCATTCCTTCCCAGGATGAATAAGGATGAGAGGACCTGCCAAATGTCCATCAAATAAAGTATCCAACAAGAAGGATCGCTTCAAGTGTTCTAGTGGAACCTACCGTCTTCTCTAAGAGTCACGCCAACCATGCATGGCCCATGAAAATATCTCAGACAATTTCCCCGGATAAGCAAGGAGGCATCAAGAGCAGAGATTCTCAAATGATAGCAGAAGGAAGGAAGACAAAAACACCTCTTAATGGTGACTCTGTTGAACAGAACTGAATTTTAATTAAGCAACAAGATGGGAGACACCATGCATTTCCAGGCAATTATGGCGCACCGTGGGGGGTGCTGTAAAGTGGAAGGTTGCAGGCTGACTGGCTTCGGAAGTTCAACAGCTCCCACTGAAACACAGCCCAGGATGTCTTGTTGCCGATAGGGAGCGATATTTGTCAATGAAAATAAGACAGAGCTCTGGCGGCGAGACCAAGAGGGTCAGCAGAGGGAAAAGATGGATTTTTTTTTTTGTCCGAACAGAATGATCCAGAGCTCTTTCCATCTAGTGCTGAGCACACACGGAATAGCTCCTGATGGACAGATGGACATTATCTTGTCCACGACTGGCTCTCCTCAGGTCAGCATCAGGACTAGTGAAAGCAGGCAAAGCACATGTGAGGAGGGAGGCAAGACCCAGAAAGCCGGCTGGGAGAGTAGGAGAGAGACCCCACAACGGAGTGGGGAAATTGAGAGCAAAGATGGAGGCAAAGAGAAGAACCTAGCACAAGACCTCAAGTGGGAACATAGGTCGAATTTCAGCGCTCATGCATTTCCTCAGAGCGATGACAAGTGCTCTCTATAAATAAAATGAAGTATAACTTCTTGTACCCATTTAATAGAAAAAAAAAACAACTGAGGCTCAGAGAAATTCACTATATGTGTTTAGGAATTTCCTCCCAAGTTGCACAGCTAGTAAGTGATGACTGAGGATTTCACTCCAAGTGTTTGATTCAGAACCCACCCTCCTGATGACTGCGTGATCATGAAATAGAATCAATACGCTCAGATGCAAAACGCGAGGAGACAGTCTCAGAAAGCTGGTGGGTGGAGGGTGAGAGTGTGGACCTGGGTCAGAGCCCAGAAACTGGAGCTGAAATGTGGAGACTCAAGTCACGTGTCAGGACCGAGCAGGGAAAAAGGTCCAGGTGCATGACGAACATCAGAGTCACAGGGATCAAAGTCCAGACAAGGAGCACACCCAGCCAGAAGACCCTTCACACGGTGCCAGCCCTGTGCCTCAGGCCAGGGATCTGGGTACTCCCTGCTGAGAAGCATCCTGTCCTAAGGCTTTTTAAACTACTCCGTGGTGTGCTGCTTTGCCTTGTCTGCCTGGAGCCTTCTTACTGGTTCAAAGGCACAGGTTGAAAATGGATAGCCCAGAGCATCCTGCATGTGGGTTTATTTTGTCAGTACAGTGTTCTTTAAAAGGTTAAGTTCAAATGCCTTTGGAGAGGATGCGTATGGCCCTAAGACAGGAAGATGTGGACCACCAGTCAGGTGGGGATTGAGCCCAGTTGTGTCACTAACAGCTGGGAATCGGGCCATGTCTGTTACCCTATATAGGGGTTACCCTACGTAGGGGATACCGTACATAGGGTACATGGTAGCGTGCTGGGGAACAGCTGCAGGAGACATAATAATCCAGCTTGAATGGCTTAAATAAAAGGGGGATCTTACTGATTCATGTAACAGGAAAAAACAGGAGTAAATTGAGCTTCAGGTATGGGTGGATCCAGGCCTTTGGGTTATGTGATCGGGACTGTTTCTCTCCATCTATTGGCTCTCCTTTTCTTCATATTGGCTTCATTCTCAGGAAGATTCTCTTCAACAGCTGGCTTTCGGAAACCCCAGGCTTACTTAATATGCCTGGGTTCAATTCAGCCCACAAGAGAGTATCTTCCTCCGAATACCCTCAGAAGTTATGAAGATTATCTCTGAAGGACATTTTGGATTACATGATTATACCTCGAGCATCAAGGCAAGTCAGCTCACCTTGAACTTATAGAGGACCTCTGTGTTTTGTCCTTGCTCCTGTTTTATCTGTCTACAATTCCTCCCTAAATGATTTCACCTGGTCCCATAGCTTTACATAATCATCTACATCCTGAAGACCACTAATACATGCCCATAGTTCTGACCTCTCTCCAGAACTCCAGACTCATGTATCCAAATGCCTCCTTCACACATCTCTATTTATGTGTTAATCATTTCGAATGTAAGTTTTCAGAATAGAATAGTCCATTTTCTACCCCAAGCCCACACTTCCTTTTTTCTTCCCAATTTCATTAAATGGCACCACCATCCACTATGTTGCTAAAGACAGAAACGTAGGGGTTATCCTTGATTCCTCTTAACCTCTACACTTGTCCAATCCAACAGTCCTTTAGCCCCTCCTGCAAAACACATCCCACATCTAATTACTTCTCACCTTTGTAGTATCCTCCTAACTGAACTCTTGGCTTCCTCTTTTCTTCCTGTGGTTCATTCCCCAAATGGCAGCTTGAGTCATCCGTAAAAGACAGAAATCCCTCTCCTATCAATATCCCCCACTGGCATACATTCACTCAGAATAAGAACCATTTTTTTTTTCTATGACCCACAAGGTCCTACCCAATACAGTACCCACTGTCCCCTCTCTGCTTTGATCTCACTTCACTCACATTTGCTTACTCTACTTCAGCCATGCTACTCGTGCTGTTTCTTGAAGATGCCAAACTAAGTTGTGACCACAGGGCCTTTGCACCTTCCTTATCCTCTTCTTGGAGCACTTGCCCCTGAAAACTTTTACACAGCTTGCTCTCTCACTTCAGTTTTCTACGTAGAGAACTGAACTGCTTCAAAGAAAATTTCCCTGCCACATCTTCCCATCCAAATTTTCCCATCTTTCCCAGCCAAACTCTATTACCTATTTTTTCTGGATAACATTTATCTCTTCCATAAATTATATATTTATTTATTTCCCATTTTCCCTAATAGCATATAGACTCCATTGGGACAAGAATCTCGTCCACGTAACTCACCACTCTATCTCTAATACCTATCATATTATGAAGCACACAGCAGGAGCTCACAAAGTAAAGAATGAACTGATAGCGGAAGATGGGTAACAATTTGAAAAAGAAAATGAGGGTGAATGTATTGGCATAAAGAGAAAAGAATGTTGGGCAGGTGCTGCCCCCAATACCTCCCTATCTAAAAATATCTGATAATCAGATCAACCCATTTTCTGAGAATTTCCAGTAATGAAGAGGTACCACACATAGTTACACACAGAAGATCCCATCCAACCTTTTCCTACCTCATCCAAAATGCAAGATATATGAGATCTTTTAGGTTCAAGAAAGACCACAGAGGTTGACAATAGGGCAAAGTTTCGAGTGTCTATAGAGCATTGGTTCAGAAGTTCGAAAGTGAGCAAGGAGTTTGTGGAGGAGGGAACAGGAGCCGGTGAAGCTGGACCACACAGCCCCCATTGTGCACTTTGCGGGAGCATCAAAGCATGCTGATGAAATATTTTCATGTTCTTTATTGATGCAAGAAGAACTATAAGGGTGGGTGTTTAAGATGGTAAAGATAGGGGTTCCGTCCTCCTGAATGGGGCTGATCTGATTTCCTCCCTAAAGGTTGAACTACTTAGAATGCATGAACTAGATCATTCTCTTCCTATTAATACAGCAGAGCCGCCTAACCTATTTTCAGATTGTGTGACGCCTTTTTTTTTTCCTCCTGAAGCTTGTATCTGGAGTCCGATTTTAAGAGCAGGTGATCAGCAGCGTGGCCTCATTTACGAAGATGAAAGGCTGAGACTGTTCTTACCTGTTTTCTTTACTCTCTTTCAATCAATTACCTTGAGATTTTAGAGATAGCTTCATCGATTGCCCCAAATCTCCCCATCCACCCTTCTATCAATACTGAGTTCAAGGTTACAAGAGGTACCATTTGTCTTATTGATGTAATTCTTCCTTCTATTTCCACTGGCCTACCTTGGATCAATTTTATTAATAATACAATTGGTATCTTTCCACGCCCTGCCCCTCCCTCAATCCCCAAATAAATTTTAACGTTTGCCTCCCCCCACTAAAAGCATTCACCCTGCCAGAACATTCTGAAACACTGCACTCTCAAGAACGAACCCTCCCTTGATTGTCTCTGCGCTGGCGGTATTCAATCTTTTAAGAATGTTCCAAAAACTGTATCGTGTATTTAAGAAGGTACAAGCTTAGGGAGTCTTTCTTTCCCATGTTTACATGTTCTTTTCATTCCACAGGGTTCTAAAGTCCAACCTCGCTTTATTTACCCTTCTCCTATGAGCGATTATTGTTTTTATATATTTCAAACTCCTTTTTCTGGTGTAAGCTTCTCGAAGGTAGATATTATGTATCTGCCACCCTGTCCCCCCGAGGGCTCTGCAAAGAGCTCTGCACACAGGAGACCCTCACTAAGGATTTGGAGAACACATAAGCAAGTGAATGGCTCAGGTTTCCATGGGGGCATAGTCCTACACATTTTCTAGAACATAGTCTCAAAATGAGTGGGTCAATTCCACTGGACCGAGCTTCTAAGAGACTGGGTGACCCTCACCTTTGTGTTCCCAGGAACAAGCCAGCATAGCTCATGACACAGAAGAGTAAAGGTCGGTTAAATGGGAGAACAAGAGCAATACTTTAAATTATATCATTAAGGTGAAAAGTTGTATGTAGAGCTCCTTGGATTTCACAGGATGCTAGACTCTCTGCTGAGAAGAGAAGAGAAATTTGAACTTGATGAGTTCCAATGGTGCTCTCTCCTCCCCAAAGGATAAGTCCAAATCCAAAGAAGTTCAAATCCATGGAACCTGTGGAGATGAACTTATTGGGGAAAAGAGTCTTTGAAGATGTATTTAGTTAACGATCTTGAGATGAGACCACCCTGGTTACCCAGTGGGCCCAAAATCCGATGACAGATGTCCTTCAAAGAGACAGAAGAGGAACAACACAGCAAAGAGGAAAGGCCATGTGAAGAAGGAGCCAGAGATGGGAGGGATGTGAGGCACAAAGAAAGGAACACTACTGGCAGATCCCCAGAACCTGGAAGAGGCGAGGAAGGACTCTCCCCTAGAGCCTCCGGAAGAAATGCAGCCCTTTGGGCCTCCAGACAATGAGAGATTACATTTCTGTTGTCTTAAGCCCCCAAGTGTGTGGCAGTGCATTCCAGAAACCTCAGGAAACTGACACAGGCAGTGATACTGCATTTTCATCCCACCAGACCCGTCAACCCTTAGTGCCTTCATTTTTACAAAGGAGGAAAGAGAAACACAAAGAAGTAAAGTGACACCTGGGTCCTAGCTCATTGGTGACCAAGCTGAGCTTTCAAATAAGGCTCAGTCTGAACGACAGTTTGGTAGGTCCTCATTGAAACCAGGCTTTGCGCCCAGCCCAGGGGAGGCTCTGGGGACCCAGACTCAGTAAGACAGGAGATCTACTTTGGAGGAGCTTCCAGGGAATGTATGACCTTATACTAAAGCCCATGTTCTTTCCTCTGTACATGTTGTGAAAAGAAGCAGAGTTCCACCTTACACTCGTCCATTCTTTTTTCCACACTTTGCTTCTCAGCCTAGAGAGCCTACGTGCCAGTAAGCTGTCCACATGATCTCCCTGGGATCTAGATGCAGGGAAGGAAAGGGGGAAGAAGAAAGGGAAAGCTGATTTACCAAGAAGGGGTAGAAAGGGAGTTGTTCTAGGGAGGGCACTGGCTTACCTGATACAGACCTTGTTGCCCGTGCTGCCCTCTGGAGTGACAGAGGTGTTAAAAAAAAAAGCTCATTCTGTCTTCCTTGGGAGTTCCCTCAGACATTTCAAAATGGCTACCATATGCTACCTTCCTGTACTCTCTCTCAGGTGAAATCTATCAGTGGTGTACTGCTTCCTAGCTTGTCAAAACCCTGTCACCATTTTTATCATGTTCAACACCTTCCACAAGATAAGGAGGTAGAAATGTTTTTTCTTGCTTTGTAGGAAAGGAAATCGTTTCACAGATGTGCGGTGATTTTCTGGGTCAGAGGTAAGATCCAAACCCACGTATTCTGAAGACATGTGCCCCTACATCTGCACATGAAAATTTAGGGGCAGAGAAACTTTGTATCAGGGAATGATAGTCCCCTGGTATCCATTCTCCCTTTCAAATTTTAGCTGGGCACTTAGCCACTCAAAATAAACACATTTCCTAGCCTCCCTGGCAGCTAATGATAGCATGTGACTAAGTTCTAGCAAGGAGACACATGAAGAAAGTTGCATCCAATTTCTAGGACAAATCCATACATGGAAGAACTATGTCCCTCTCTTCCTTCTGTCCTTCCCACTCCTTGCTGGAATGCTGATGTGTTGGCAAGACCTGAGCAGCCACCATAGATTACTAAGGTGAATGCTGTTTTGAAATACTGAAATAGTTGCTAGAAAGGATCTGGGACTCAGTGAGCAAGTAACTACCTTACCCACCCAGCATTATCTATATTCACCTCTATTTACATGGGGGGAAAGTGAATTTCTACCCATTTTGTGTAATTCATTATTGTCTAGAGGTTTCTGTTATTTTTCAGCCTAACCTAATTTTAACTGATATGGCTCCTCAACTTACAAGGAAACCAAATGGTTTAAAATCTTTGGGTTTTAAAGGTTCAGGTGGTTTTCTGGGTCTTGTATGTTTCCTAAAACTGCTTTCACTGCCTGAAAACTGCGAGGGAAGTTAAAATCAGAATTGTACTAAGCCACAGAACAGTTACGAGGAGTTAGGATTTTATTAAGAAAGAATTATCTACATCAATACGGAGGCATTCTATTCTTTTAGGTCTTGCTACAGGTTGAATTATTGCCTATTATAGAAACTGGTTAAATAATTGCATTTTGTGTAGTCTGCTTATTTCAACCTTTTTTGGTCCCGGTTTTATAGAGATATAATTCACATGCCATTCAATTCACCCATTTAAAGTGCACAATTCAATGGTTTTTATAGTCACAGAGTTGTTGCAACCATTGCTACAATCAATTCTAGCACATTTTCATTATCCCACAAAAGAAACCCCACACCCTGTAGCAGACTCCCCACTCCCCCAACCCTTCTCAGTCCTAAATAATCACTACCCTACTTTCCATCTCTGTAGACTTGCCTAGTCTGCACATTTTATACACAGATCTTTCTAGACTTATGATGGGGTCGCTATTCCAATAAACCTATCCTAAGCTGAAAACACATTTCCTACACCTAAACTACCAGACATCAGAGCTTAGCCTCGCCGGCCACAAAACGTACTCCGAATACTTACATCAGCCTACAGTTGGGCAAAATCATCTAACACAACAGTGTCAATAGCTCATGTAATTTACCAAATACTGTACTGAAAGTGACAGACAGAGTGGCTGGCTAGGGGCAGAAGGAATGTCCATATGTGGGTTGTTGACCCTCGTCATCACATGGCTGATGGGGAGCTGTGGCTGCCTTTGCCCAGCATCAGGAGAGAAAATAGTACCACTTACCCCTGGCCCGGAAGAAGATCCAAATTCAAAAATCAAAGTATGATTTCTACTGAATGCCTAGCCTTTTCACACTATCATAAAGTCAAAAAAACCCTAAATCGAATCATCCTAAGTCAGGATATAAATGGAATCACACAATATGAACTCTTGTGCCTAGTTTCTTTCACTTAGCACAATGTTTCCAAGATTCATCCATGTTGTGGTGTGTCAGTACTTCTTTTCCTCGCAAATAACGTTCCAACCACTAATGTACCACATTCTCTTTATCTAATATGCAGCTGCTGGACATGTGGGTTGATTCTACTCTGGGGTAGGATGAATAACGTTGCTATGGACAGTCAGCCTTGAAGAGTTCTCTTACGAAGTTCTTATTTATAGCAAACCACATTCTAGCATTCTCTATGTTACAACCATTAGTCTTAATTTCATTTCTTCATAATTATTTTAGGACAAAATATGTTCTTTCTAGTGAACTGGTGTTACAACCATGGCATCGTGGGAAAAGGAACTTGTTCCTAGGGTCCGAGAGGGATAGCACCAAGGTTAATAATATGTACTAATTGGGGCACCTGGGTGGCTTAGTGGGTTAAAGCCTCTGCCTTCGGCTCAGGTCATGATCTCAGGGTCCTGGGATCAAGCCCTGCATCGGGCTCTCTGCTCAGCAGGGAGCCTGCTTCCCCCTCTCTCTCTGCCTGCCTCTCTGTCTACTTGTGATCTCTCTCTCTCTCTGTGTCAAATAAATAAATAAAATCTTTAAAAAAAATAAAAATAATAATATGTACTAATTAACAATCATAACAGCAGCCACCAGCTGTTTAGATTCTCCTGTGTTGATTACTTCCTATTCATTCAGTTGATGCACCTAATTTATCTAATAATGCTCCTATTGCTGGTGGATTTGGGTTGTTCCCATTTTATTTTATTATTTTTTTTAAGATTTATTTATTTATTTTAGAGAGGGAGAGATGGCATGAGCCAGGGAGGGGCAGAGGGAGAAGAAGGCAGAGAATCTCAAGTAGACTCCCCACTGAGCATGGAGCCCAACAAAGGGCTTGATCCCAGGACCCTGAGATCATGACCTGAGCCAAAATCAAGAGTCAGCAGCTTAACTCACTGAGCCACCCAGGTGCCCCTGGTTGTTCCCACTTAATAACATGAAGGTTAATTCTTCAACCACCATTTCCACACAAAAGGTTTTTTCTTCCCTTCAAAGTATTTTCTCAGGCTAAATTCACAGTTCTGGTAAAAAGATAAGGCCTCTTCTGATGTCCATGCTTAATTGCCATACTGTCTTAGAAAAGTATTTAGAAATAGCCAGTTCAGCACACTTTCCCAAGAACAGGTGCTGACTTTTTTTCTTTCTTTTTTAAACTTACCAATTTTATGAAAAACACAAACTCCTTCCCAATGCCTTAATTTGCATATTTCTGATTACTGCTTTATTGTTTTGTTGAGGAATAAGGCTGGGTTACCTCAAGGAAATCTTTGTGGAAAACTGAAATCAAATGAACATAAACTTTGACTGCATATCCTTGTGAAC
>CM052807.1:108783484-108819817 GCA_028533885.1 Nasua narica | reverse complement strand
GAGTCATCAAAAGATGGCTACTCTAGTATACTAGATTTTGAATCCCTTCCCATAAAAACATATACAAACTAATAGCAAAACTAAAATTCCGCAAGCAGTATCTACACTATCTACACTGACCAGATATCCTCATGAACACTATAAGAAGACCCAGTGAAGGCAGATCGTTGCTGTTCATGCTGCATGGCGTCAACCTGTGTATCTGTGTGTAAGGTGGGAGAGGGAAGTAGTGGGGCATCTGACAGACTGGAACCAGAAGAACCCCCAAAATCGTGTCCCATATTCCTTAAGTATGGTAAGACAACTTAAGAATAACAATGGATGCTGGGAGACATTTGCCCCATAATCTGTGAGTGATGCCAGGGTGTTTATGTAATGTTGGAAGGTCAGAAGCCATCTCTGCCCTATAAGCACTCCAAATTAACTGGTCAACCTAATATCCCCTTCAAAACAAAGTTCCACCCTAAAGACAACTACTGAGAACCTGGGTGAAATTCATAGGACAGAGGCAACAGGAACAAAGGATAAAGACATCCAGATAAAAGTGGAGGGAGGTAAAGGAAAATAAGCCAGGCCTTGACTTTTGAACACTTCACGAAACAACAAAAGAGAGAACTCCAGAGATGAAGGTAGAAAATCTTTCCTGGTCACCCACCACCAACACCAAAGAATCCTGGAGAATATAGCTTGCGTAAAAATGAGCATCAGAATAAGATTACACAGAAATTCTCCACAAAATTATTATGAAAACAGCCAAGTAAAAACAGAATAACATCCTTCCCTATCATGAAAGAATGACTAAAAAATAAAATGCTTTTAGAGAAACAGATGAAACTGTTTATGACCTCCTATATCCAAATGATCCAAAGGAAATTAGAAGCAGGGGAACTTGGTTGGCTCAGTTGGTGAAGCATGTAACTATCTTGGGTTGTGAGTTCAAGCCCTAAATTTAAAATACTTAAAAAATTTTTTTTAACTTAAAAGAAATTAGAAGCAATACTAGAATATGTGAGCTAACAACATACATCAGAATAAGAAATACTAAAAAATGGGACAAAACTCAGGAAAGAATTCAGAACAAAGACAAAAGAGCATTTCAGAGATGGAGACTAAATATGATGAACACTGGGTATTATACACAACTGATAAATTATTGAACATTACCTCTGAAACTAATGATGTACTATACGTTGGCTGATTGATTTTAAATATTAAAAAATGTAAAAAAAAGAAAGAAATGGAGAATAAAACTGAGAAAAAAGAAGAGTTCAAGAAACACAACAAATAATGCCTTAAAAGAAATAGAAAATATAAGTAGGTATTTTAAAATTAAAAAATAAAGACCTAAGAAGAATTAAGTGAGAAAGTAACAAAGGCACATAATAGTCAAAGATGATCCAACACATGTATCATTAGAGCACTAGAAGAAAAATAGCCAAAGAAAAGTAACAGAACAAATCCTCTCCTAAAATGCTGTTGTTTTTTTAAATTTGAAACAACATTTAAAATGCCTTATCATATATCTAGGTACAATCAAGCAAGGACAACCAGCATAGAGACATATCCTAACAAAAGAATTTGACTTTGAAGAAAAAAGGCCTTAGGGCATCCAACCGCAAAACCGCAAAAACTAAGTCACTTATAAGAGAAAGAATACCAGATTGCCTCAAATGTTTTCAGAGTGGCACCATATGCCAGAAGACAATGGATAACAATACAGTCAAAGAAGGAGAAGGTGAATGCTGAGTGAATGAAACGAATCCTAAAATATCACATTGGAATGATTCCGCTTATTTAAAATTTCTGAAATAAGTAAATCTGCAGAGACAGAAAAGTAGATGAGTGGTTGCCAGAGCTGGAGGGAGGAGAAAATGGAAAGTGACTGCAACAGATACAGGGTTTCGTTTGAGAACGGATGAACGTGTTCTCGAACTAGACAGGGGTGGTGGTTTCACAACTTGGTGAATACACTGAAAACTACTGAATGGAACACTGTAGAAGAGTAAATGTTACGATATGTGAATTACATCTTAACAAAGGTGTAAAATGAAAAAAATAAGACAAAAAAACAATGTGAACCAAAGACTTTATATCTAGCCAAACTAACATTCAGGTCTAAAAGCTAACAAATGGTTCTTATCAAGACGGTACTCAAAGAGCATGGTTCCCAGGGTCACCTCTTGAGTATACTGAGTGCGAGCTTCAGTTTGCCAAAATCACAGGAATATTAAATATATACAAATACTTGTATAAATATATATACTTGTAGAGCTAAGACTATTATAAGAGAGAGTGTACTATGCAATGAGTATGCTGGCAAAAATAGGTGGGAGACATAAACAAAACAAAACAAAAAAGGCTCTCAAATATACAGAACAAACTGGTTGTTGCCAGAGGGGAGGCAGATGGGGGCATGAGTGCTATACATGATGGGGATGAAACGTATGCTGAGCACCAGGAATGTATAGAATTGTTGAATCATTACTGGACACTTGAAACTAATATTACACTGCATGTTAATTATACTGCAACACTGCATGTTGAATTTTTTTAAAAAATGGGTGGGAATTGGGGAAAGTGCCTATGAATTAAATTAAGCCAGTTGATTGACAATGACTAACTGGGAATTAGAAAGGATAACTTAGGGAGAGAGATGAGTAGAGGAAGAGGAGATTATTCATTTGCAAAGACATGGATGGAACCAGAGGGTATTATGCTGAGCAAAATAAGTCCATCAGAAAAAGACAACTATCATATGATCTCACTGATATGTGGAATTTAAGAAACAAAACAGAGGATCATAGAAAAAAAAAATAAAACAAGATGAAACCAAAGAGGGACACAAACCATAAGAGACTCTTGACCATAGGAAAGAAGTTGAGGGCTGCTGGGGGGGCGGGGGAGGGCGGAGAGATGGGGTAACTGGGTGATGGACATTAAAGAGGGTATGCAATATAATGAGCACTGGGTATTATATAAGACTGATAAATCACAGACCTGTACCTCTGAAACCAATAATATATTATATGTTAATTAATTGAATTTAAATAAAAAATGTTTAAAAAAAAGAAGAGGTTATTCACTGATTTCAATATTGTTCATTGCCGAGAACAAATAAACTATATCCAAAACCAAGGGACCAAGGGTATTATGTAAAGCTATTATTATATGGGTGGAAAAAAAATAAAGGAAGTGTATCTCTATATACCACTGTAGTATGAGTCCCAAAATATATGAGAAAATATGAAAGAAAAAATAGAAAAGCATATACAATACGCTTCTGTTTATTGAAAAAGGAGGTTATACAAGTTTGCTTCAATTAAAAAAAATCAATGAAAGATAAACCATAAATTTTTTAATAGTTACCTATAAGGAAGGAAAGGAATAGGATGAAAGGTACAGAGACAGAAGCTAGACTTACTTGAATATGTCTTGTTTTGTATATTTTATTTAGAGTCATGAATTATTTGATGGAATTGTATAGTAAAATAAAAAGCAATGATGACAAGTTAAAAATAAACAAATTTAACAATATCCAAGATCTCTAAAAGCATATCCAATTGGTGGCAGAGCCATACAGAGAATGATTATTCCAAATAACTGTAAGAGACAGTAATTTTAACTGTAAATCCGTCACATTATTGGAGCTAGTGTTGGTATTGTTTTTCTGTTGGGTGTGTAATGATAAAGCAGATTTTTATGCTATTCTATTATTCCTAATTTTCATGAGATCAATCTCAGAATAGAAGAGATATGGATGTAATATGGAAAAAATTTAATCCTCACATTTGATTGTAAATACCAGTATAATCCTCACATTTGATTGTAAATACCTGTATAATCCTCACATTTGATTGTAAATACCAGTATAAATTCGTGGTGTATTTTATTTGTTAAAAATGTCTTAGCACTGGGCGCCTGGGTGGCTCAGTTGGTTGGGCAACTGCCTTCGGCTCAGGTCATGATCCCGGAGTCCCGCGATCGAGTCCCATATCGGACTCCCGGCTCTGCGGGAAGTCTGCTTCTCCCTCTGACCTTCTCCCCTCTCATTCTCAGTCTCTCGCTCTCTAATAAATAAATAAAAATCTTTAAAAAAAAAATGTCTTAGCATTGTCCCCTGAAAAGACCTAAAACAATGAAAATCCCAAAAGCAATGAGCATCCCTAAAGCACAAATTGGACTCTTGAAATTTCATTTTCCAGTGAAAGAAATCAGGCTTCTTGGAGAAATGACTGACTCCGTATCCAGAGCAGAAAACTCACAACGTGAGCCTAAAACATATTGCCATGCTGAGGTCCTAGGAAACTATCAAACACCACTAGAGTAATGTCAACACAGATCAGGAACCAAACTGAAGAGACGCCCACTGGCTAAAAATAGGACATTTGGAGCATCAGTGGAAAAAAAACTTCAATGGGTTAAAACACACCGAATTTATTCACACTCGCAAGTGCATAATAATGCTTTAAAGATTTAAACTAATCGGTCTGTATTGGAAGATATTAAGGAACTCGATTTACTATTTTTTAAATACCTACTTTCTTTTACTTTTGGGCAACTGGACGTTTTTAGAATGTTGCCATTTTGTAACCTCTAATTAATTAACAGATGTAGGCATTGAACGTCATCACCAAGATCACAAAGGGAGACACCTTTGCCTCTTGATGGAAGGCTTGCCAAAAATAATAAAACAATCATAAGAATTAAACCCTGAATCTCATTATTGCCAGTTTATAGGAAGTAGAGAGGATAGTGAATATTTTTATACACATAACAGATGGGTACAATCACTCAAATCCAGACCACAGGAAGTTATAAAGGACAAAAAACAGCTGTATGGGGGGAAAAAGAGAGAGATGAGAAAAGTATACATTAGATTTTAAGAGTCAAATTACATATCAAACAATCATAAGGTGGACCTTATTCAAGCAAGTTGTTAAAAAGTCATACTTCAGAAAAATGGGAATTTGAATAATATCTTCATGTTTGATGGCAAAAAGTTACTGTTAAATTTTTCAAGATATGATCGCTTCTCGGCCTTTTGGCTAAGATCAAGTGTAAATTTTTCAAGATATGAGAATGATACTGTGGAATTTATTTCAAGAAGAGTCCTTATTTTGTAAAGCTATAAAACTGTAACAATTCTGGGAGCAATTCTATAACGTTTGTGATTTGCTTCAAAATAATATAGACAAAACACACAGTGAGTAGAACACAGGTTAAGTCTAGAGAAATCTGAGTAAGACCAGCAGACGGTATTAATGCCAATATTGTGGTTGTGATATTGTACTGAAGTCTTACAAGATATTCCCCCTGGGGGAAACTGGGTGAAGCATACACAGATCGCTCTGTGTTATTTCTTATAGCTTTGTGTAAATTTACAATTATCTCAATAAAAGTTCCAATTAAAAAAACAATAATATGGAGGATGTTGGTGGAGGTAGAGACAAAAGAAATCAGTGAGGTTGGCAATGAATTGATAATTGTTGAAGCTGAGTGATGGGTTCAGGGAGTTCGTTATATGATTTTATTCACACTTGTATGTATTTGTCATGTCCTATATTATAGTTTTTAATGCATTTATTTTTCATATCTGTCCATCTGTGAACTTTTGAAGATAGGATTTGTGTATTGTGGATGACCTTTATTTGCAGAGGACTTGGATGAAAATAGGTTAGATAAATTCATGAAGAAATGGATGGAAAAACAGTAATGAATGAGTGCATAAACAGAAGGAAAAATACATCAGACTGGTGAAGTCTTCAATCCCAGATCTGATACCAAAGCCCAGTTGTAAGCAGTTAGTGCTGAGCTAATGACTGGATAACAGAAGTATGGGAGACAACTACTTACCAACATCTGATTCCCCACCTTGGTGGTGAATTATAACTCCATTGAAATCAGGTCTGTTGTTGGACTCCCTTTGACCAATTAAATATGATTAAATAGTCTTTTGTGTCACGTGTAGAAAAATCTTTCAGAGACACTTTACCAGGTTCCTTCTCTTTGTCTTGGGTGGAGAATCCAGCAGAAAATGGCCACTCCTTGCCCGTGTGTGGGTCTTGAGTAACCAAGAGGAGGGACAGCCAGTGAGTGACCCATAGTGTGTGCAAACAAACAAACAAATCTTTGCTGTTCAACACCACCAACATTTTGGAGCTATTTGTTATTAAACTGTAAGGAAGCATAACCTCCATAGAGGAAGCTTCTGGGGTTTGCTCTGTTTTAGTTGAGCAGGAGCAGGGACAGTCAAGTGTGGGCTTGCGGTAGCCTGGGACAGAGCTGGTGAGAGGATACACCAGCGCAGAGGCGGCGGAAGGCAACAGAGGCAGACTCCGCGGCGCTGGCAGAAGGAAGAGCCGGCATGAGGGTGGGAGAGAGGCCAGGGTGCTCCCAGGAAGGCGGTATGAATGCCGCCGCCATGACGAGGGAAGGGAGCACTGTGAGACAAGGGGGAGGCTGTTACCGAAGGGGAAGATGGGGATGACTTTGGTCTTCACTTAAAAAGAAATCAAGCCAGACTAAAAATACACTCTGTTTGCACAGCCTAGCTCACAGTAGGCAAAGCAGAATCTCAGCGCTGACCGCGCGAATGGGAACAGTGGTGATGGGAAGGAAGGGACCTTCCCACACACCCCAACTTCACCCCCACCCCACCCCCACCCCGCCCCGGCCTCCAAGCTGGGCTGGGCTTGCAAAATCCCTGACAGATGGGCACATGCCCGCTTCCCAACCTTTGCCAGGAAAGGCGATTTCCCTGACTTCTCCAGGAACCCAGCAGCGTCTGACAAGGCCCGTGGTCAGCAGGTTTTCCCCTTGGTAAGCAGGCAGCATTCGCCCCTGGGGTAGGCAGACCACAGAGCATCAATCAATAATCACTTTTATCAGGGCTTTCAAGAATTGGCTTTGGCAGTAGGGTTCCCGAATTTCTGAGTTTCGACCTTGAAAAGACCTCTTTCCAGAAGTCTCTTCTTGTCAAAAGTAAGACAAGCCATGGGAGAGCTAAGTCACACAGCTTTATTTGGTAGTTTCCTATAATCGCAATCTCTTCCCAGTAGCATTAAAATAAAGTAACAATATTAAAAATAATAATTTATTTAGCACTTTATGACATGCCAGGTATTGTGCAAAAGGCTTCATAGACACTGCCTTATTCATTCATGTAGCCCCCACATCGGCTGTATGAAGTTATAAAAATAATGTGACAGAAAACACAGACATTACATACGGGGAAAGGTGAATTCTCTGACGACGGCTCTTCTGCTCGCCGAACAAGGTGATAGTTGTGAAGATGTAGGCTTGAAAGAATTAGAGGTAAATTATTCTCTATAACCAGAGGAAAAGAGTGATGGGAAAAGAAGGAAGAAGATGGAGGAGCTAGAAGGCAACACCGAGAAGCTGCAGCCCTGAGTGGGAGAAAGAACAGGACACGTGCCCATGCGCACACACACACACACACACACACACACACACACACACACTTGGTGGGGTATCGGAGGATATCAAGCAACCTGCTGTTTGTTGCAGGGCATAGCATGTAAAACATCTCCAAATTCCCTCTACGGTATCTGGTAATGAAATCTGTGTTGCACATTAATGTTCTGAGAGGATTATATGGAGGGTGGTTATAAAGAGGTAATAAGTCCTGCTTGAAGGTTAAGGAAAAGCAAAAGCAAGGATGCTCGAGGCATTATGCTGAGTGAAATAAGCCAAACATAAATACTAGATGGTCTAACTTCTTAGTAGACTCCAAAAAAACCCAAAGCCACACTCATAGAAACAGAGTAGAATGGTAGTTGCCAAAAGCTGGGGGCGGGGCGGGGGGGGGGGATGGAAGAAATGGGAAAATATTGATCAAAGGGTACAAACTTCCATTTGTAAGATGAATAACTTCTGAGGATCCAATGTACAGCATAGGGACTACAGATGATAATACTGTATTGTTTCCTCGAAATACGCAAAGGGAGTAGATCTTAAGTATTCTCGCCATTAGAAAAAGGTAATTATAGGAGGGGATGAATATGTTAATTAACTTGGTTGTGGCAAATATTTCACAGTGTATACAAATATCAAATTATCTCATCGTACACTTTAAATATATATAATTTTATTTGTCAAGTATACCACAATAAAGCCTGCGTGGGGGGGAATGTTCCTGAGTTTTTACAATAATAATGACAGCAACATTTTTATTGGGCTGAAAAAAATTCAAAGTTCTAAATGGCCCCATCAAATCATGGTGCATCCATATGCTGGACTACTACCAAGAAAAAAAAAAAAAGAGCAAGCTATTGATCCAACAGTATCAAAGATGCATCTTAAATGCATTTTGCTAAGTGAAAGAAGTTCAGACCCAAAAAGCCTCATAATATATGATTCTATTTCTATGATAAAATGAAAAAGGCAAAACTAGAGAGGCAGAAAACAGATCAGCAGTGGCCAGGGGTTGGGACAAGGGAAAGGGTTGACTCTAGGGGAACACACAGGGGAATTTTAGGGTGATAGGTTCTGAAGTAATGGATATATGACTCTACATTTGTCAAAATCCTTACAGCGTGAACGTTATTGTATGTAAAAAAAAATGTTAAGCATGTCCAGGGATCTCAGGATGGAATGCAGACTGTGAAAAATGAACCTATCTGTATCAAAAATATATCACATGACCTTACTGTTGGGAGTAGGGGAAAAAGGATTTCATCAAAGTAATTTTGATTGCTTACAGTATTTTGGCAATTTATCTAAAGAAATTGCAGATAATGGGAATTAGATTTCCTAACTGTCTGAGAAAGAAGGTAAAAGTCAGCAAGGAGAGACAGCTAGAATAAACCCTTGAGTGTAGGCTGCCCTTGGTGATTCATTTCCAAAGAATAAATTATGGAAAGGGGAAAACACAACTCTTAACATGGAGAGTCTGGCAGACCCCACTGTAACCAAGCCACCAAGCTTAATATCGCCAGTCTTAAGTCATGTGGATGTCATGTGACCATGACACCCAGAAATAAGGCCACTTGACTTCAGTGGTATTCTTCCCCAAATCCCATAATCCCTGTCTAATCATGAAAAAAACATCAGGAAAAATAAAGTTGAGATACATTCGATAATTCTATAAAACATCTGACCATTTCTCCCAAAAACTATTAAATTCACGAAGATCAAGCGAAGAATGAGAAACTGTCACAAGTTAGAATAAACTAAGGAGATGTGGCAAATAAGGGCCTGAGGTAAATAAGAGAGCCTGAATGATGTCCCTGTCCCCCAGATGTGTGTGTTGAAGTCCTAACCCCCAGAACTCAGAATGTGGCTGTATTTAGAGATACATCTCTTTGGAGACATGATTCTGTTAAAATGAAGCCTTTAGGGTGGTTTCTAACTCAACATACACAGTGGCCTCAGGGGAAGAGGATATCTGGACACGGACACATGAGAGGAAAGACCGTGTGAAGACTGCCATCTCCAAGCCCAGGTGACAGACTTCAGAAGAAATCAACCCTGCCAATACCATAATCTTGGACATCCAGGCTCCTGAACTGTGGAAAAATAAATTTCTGTTCTGTAAGCCACTCAGTCTATGGTCGGATGTTATGGCAGCCCTCGCGGACTAACATGGCCTCCCTGCAGTTATCCCCAGGTCATGAGCGCCATAGGAAGGGGCGGAGGGTGAGTCCAAAGGGAAAAACTGACCTCAAGGAAGCAAGGTACTACCCACTCCCTCAAAAGCCCTAAAGGAGCAGGAGCTTCATTCTGCCCATCCCCACTAGTGACCTTGTCAATCACCTTGCCTGACAAGGGGCCGTCCAGTACAAAAAGCAAGTCTGTGTCACTTACCAGCAGAGAAACTTTGAGAGGGTGACAGTCTCTCAGAGCCCCAGCGACACCGCCAAGAAAATGAGGAAAGTGGGCAATGCCTGCCCAACAGAGTGTCAGGCTAAATTGGTCTCATGTTTGTGAAAACACTTACTACCAAGCCCAGGATACATTCAATCAAAACACCGATGTAGCATCTCCCATTGCTACAACTTGAAGACTCTTAGGACTTTGCTCTTGTGAGTCATAGTCAAGAGTCAGGACGTGTGAATCAAATACACCTGGGGACACATCCCCAGGTGACCATGAGGTGACCTTAGTTAAGTCGGTTCTCTGAACTCTGTTCAGCTGTAAAATGGAAACAGGAACAGTGACTCCCTCGGGGGCCTTCTCTTGGGCCCTGAAGAGTTTGTACACACAAAGCTCTCCGCGCGGAGGCTGGCCCATCGTTATGTTCATTGTCACAGTTATTAGAACGTTTAGTTTTGTCCCTTTTCAAATGTCACTTTTTCTATTTCCCTGGAATGTGCTAGCATGAGCACAGCTACTTGAACTCATCTGAGAACAGCATGATTTAATCACCAGTCGGGCTGGTCTGTGGATGGGCAAACTCGGAGCCTCATCGATGTTAGAACAATTCACGGGGAACATGGTTGGCCTTGCACTGTGTTTTTAAAGCAGGCTTTTATTGGCTTCTGGGGAATGGACACCTCTCGAAATCTTTGTTTTCAAGATGTCTCTGCTTAAAAAGGCAAAAAATGTTCAAGGAAGGGGTAGGATATTCTTGTTCTCAGACATGGTTCTGGAAAAGGAACAGAAAGTGCTCCCTACAGGTCGGCATCAATACAATTCTATATTTATTCGTGTGGTTTGCTTTTGTGAATTCTTTATTAGCTGGTCATTAAGAGCATAATCACTGATTGGAATCGGTGCACAGGGAGGGATTTTCTTGCTGCCTGCTTTTTAATCTTAATTGTAAGGCAGATGGAACGAGTTTGTGTACTGACCTGGGAATGAGCCTGAAGACATTGTTTCGGGGGAGTCAAAAACAAACCAACCAGCCCCCGCCCCACCCCACAGCCTGGCTCAGAACCGAACAATCTGAAATGTGGTAGGAAAGGAGAACCAGGCAGACCCCTCTGGAGCTGAACTCAGGCCGGGATGGACCTCCAAAGAGACAAAGGCTAAAGAAGCTGCCCCAAAGATTCCTCAAGCTTGTCTTGAGCCCCCTAGAAGCACCCTCGATATGTTCCACGACGTCCCAAACACACAGCCCTAGGAAAGCTCCCTACCCTCCCAGAGCCAAATGATAATGGCTCAGTGGAATCGTTAGGAGATTTAAGGAGCTGACGTCTGGTAACCACAAATGTTCAGTAAGAATTACTGCAGATAATATGTATTGTTCACTATGTGCCAAGTGCTTTAGATGGGTTGTCTCATTTCATACATATATCCCATTTCAAGTTTATTTATTTATTTACTTACTTGCTTACTTTAAGTAGGCTCCATGCCCAGCATGGAACCCAAGGAGGGACTTGAACTCATCACTCTGAGATCAAGAGCTGAGCCAAGATCACAAGTCAAATGGTCAACGGACTGAGCCACCCAAGTGCCCCCTAACATTTGTTTTAAAATAAGAAATTTTAGGGGACACCTGGGCGGCTCGGTTCGTGGAGCGTCTGACTCTTGATTTCAGCTCAGGTCTTGATCTCGGAGTCTTGGGGTGGGGCCACGTGTGGGACTCTGTGCTCAGTGAGGAGTCAGCTTCGAGATTCTCTCTGCTTGTGCTCACTCTCCCTCTCTCTCAAATGAATAAATGAATCTTCAAAAAAAAATAAAAGAAACTTTAGACTTAAGGAAGTTAGGTAACATCCCTTGCGCTCGGATCCAGCAAGCACAGGCTGGACCCAGGCTTTAAATTCAAGTTATTGATTTCAAAGTCTCAAGTCTTAATTACCACGATAGCGTGGTCAGTGGTAGAAGCAGGAACATCTGGATTCATAGATAATTAAACCACAATCCTGGCCCCCAAACAGCTTGCAGACTGATAGGGGACTCAGACACTGTAAACACATAAATGACTTAACAATGCATTAAGTACCAGAATAGAGTCACAGACAAAACGCCGTGAATATACAAAGGATAAAGGAGATTCTCTGCCTGCTGGAATTAGAATGGAAGCACTGAGGAAGTCGCATAAAGTTGAGGAGCTCGCCAGGCGGAGAAACTTGGGAGAGGTGGGGGCAAAACAAGGAGATGGTACAGCAAGTAGGAAATCACAAGAGCATGAAGGGGACTGTTTTGTCCAGGCCACAATGATAAATCCGGTATGCCTTTACTGGATGAGCATGCGCAGGGAGAGCAGTTAGTTGTGCCTGGAAAGATTCATTGAGGCCAGTGATGAGGGGCCTGATGTATAGCAACTGATGGAGTTTATCCTGTAGAAACCAAGACCTGAATGGCATTCCCACCCAGCAGGGGAAAAAAGTATCAAATTGCGTTTTTTTAGGAAAACTCTCCAAGCAGCCATTGGGACAGTGGAGGCAGTCCCTGAAAAGGTGAAAAAGACTTTGAGAATTGGACAAGGAGTGGGTAAATGACAGACAATTTAGGACCGTGGTGTCAGCAAACCGTAGCTTGTACTAACCAGGTAGGTTGGGCTCCCTGGTTCCGAAATGAAATACGCATTCTAAAGATGAGGAATTGTCTCTGCTTAGAAGTGAGACACAGAGATGGAAGAGGCCTTGGAATGAGAAACAAAGGAAGGGACAAGTGAAATCACACCTTCTGCCTGGGGGAAAACAAGCAGGCATTGAGATGTTCAACAAATTTGTATTAGACGCTTATTGCTTATTCGACTGTAGGCACCAGGGGCAGCAAGATGGCGGTAGCTCCTGACCTCAGGGAGCATGCAGTCAATGCACGTGAGAAACTCTGAGTGCAGAAGATGCCCCAAGGGTCACATGGGAAAGACCCTGGAAAACATGCCCAGAATCTCTCCACCTGCCTACAGAGCTAGCTTGGATGATGAGCCAGTTGACCTGGTGGTCATCACCCAAGGAGGCAATGCACTCCCAGAGCACCACAGCCACCTGGGAGACAGGATTCAATAAAGGACAACCAGGACAGAGGAGAGTGTTCTTCCCTCCAAAATGAAAAGGATGGAGATTCCACTGCCCAAAAACTAGTGACCTACGTGAGAATGGAGTAGCTTTTCTTTAAGATTTTTGTTTATTTATTTGAGAGAGAGAGAGCACAAGGTGGGGGAATGGCAGAGGGAGAAGCAGACTCCCTGCTGAGCAGGGGAGCCGATGCAGGACTCGATCCCAGGACCCTGAGATGATGACCTGAGCCCAAGGCAGACGCTTAACCAACTGAGCCACCCAGGCGCCCTGCAGAACAGCTTTTTATAGCAGCATTTGAATAAGACAGACTAGCCGGGAGCCATTTTAGGAACACAGGGTTTGGAATTTTGCCCTAGGTTCCAACTTCAGACTTTCCTATTGACTGTCTGAATGGTCCTGATTGGTTGCTGCATCTTTCTCCTGCCTGTGTGGTCTCTTCGTCTGAAGAATATGGACAATAATACCTCCCACCTAGGTCTGAGGTGAGAAATACATGAATACATGAGGGAACTTTGTAAAATGCCTACTGAAGGAACTGGAATATAGCAGGTGAATGTCAGAGTCTCTGAGGCATACCCAATGTATATACGCCTCTCCTCCTACCTAAATTTCTAAATAAGGAGGGAAATAAAATACAAGAATAAAACTGAGGCCAAATATCAACTTTATTACTGATTATCTACTGCTGTATGACAAACCTCCTTAAAATTTAGTGGCTTGAAAATGATATTTATTGTGCTCATAAAGTCGCCATTTGGACAGGGTGGAACAGGGACAGCTTGTCTCTGCTCTCCTCATGTTGATTGGAGCCGCCCAAGGGTCCAGGGCTAGAATCAACCCAAGGCTCCATCACTCACATGCAGGGCAGCTGGGCCTTGTGGCCAGGGCCAGGATACCTGTCCTCTCCCCATGCTGCCTGGGTTCCGCGGACAGGCAACCGCAGAGTCCCAGGTGCAAGCTGTATTGCCTTTCATGACTCAGCCTTGAGTTCACATGGCATCATTTTGGCCATTTTCCTAGTCCTGCCCAGATGTAAGGGGGGGAACACAGAGACTCAACCCCTTGGTGGAGGAGTATCAAGATCACATTTGAAGAAGGACAGACGTGGGATGGGATATATATTGGTGTGGCCCTCGTTGACTAACCCACTGATAGAAGCCAACTGGTCCAAGTCACAGAGGAGGGTTTACTAAAGCAATATTTACAAGGATGGGGAAGAATTTGGGAAAAGCAACTAGACCTGGTTACGGTGGGTGCTGTCACTATACCTAGGCTCCAAGAGGTAAGGGGAGGGAGTGATTGACTGAGAGAGTCACAAACTCCATTTAAGGGATGCAGCTGCCCCATGATAACCAGCACGGGACTAAATATCCCCAGCCTTACTCTCCTGCTTCCTTCTGACCTCTTTGCAGACCTCCCTAGTCTGAAACCAGAGGGCAAGCATGTAGTTTAGGAGGCAAAAAAGAACAGAGAAGGCAGGATCTCCAGGAACACACAAAATCCACCGAGCACAAAATACACGTTGGAATATCTGGGTTTTGGTGGGGTTGCTGAGTGGATCTCTTCCAGCCTCCTGATCACAAACTAGGACCAGCGCATTGGGAAGAAGTTTGCATCTGCAAAGCAAGTACATTTTCCTAGGGCCACTGCCTCCCACTACTGGTCGTGTGGAAGAGGAAGAGGAAAAGCCGAAACAGGCCTCTTGGCTACTCCAGTCCAAACAGAAACGTGGACGGGTCACTCGCCCGACAGTTCACTCTACCGCTCTGGAGGCCTAAGGGATGCCGGGGTACTGTTTTTGTAATAGGAAAAGTCCCTATCGAGAAAATGGGGGGTCCCATTTCAGTCCCGTTCAGGGGGGTCCCTGAACGAGGGCTCAGCCACGTTCTTCCTTTCGTCTACCGGCCCCCTGCCTCCCACTGGAAAGGAAACCCCGGCCGTGCGAGGGCAGCGTAGAGCAGAAACAAAGATTTTTATCTGTATTAAGCCGGCGGCGTCATCCATCAATTTCAGGCACATCAAACAGACCAATTTAAAACAAAAGACTTTTCATTGGATTTCTGCATTTCCCATGTACACAAATAATACGAGAGGAGACAAGCAATGCCTGAGCATCTCAATCTTACTCCTTCCAGATCCTAACAGAACCTGACATACTTCAGGGCAACTTTTCAAACAAACAGCCAGGAATGGACAGGAGGCAAATGCTTTGTGCAAACACCAATAAGTCTCATTCTATCCTCTTACATATTGACATGTTCTAGCTGTAATCTCTTCTTTTCAACCCGTTCTGCTTTGGGAGAAGGTGAAGGGTCTCAGGAGGCGATTGCAAGGACAGGGAGAGTGGGAGAGAAGGAAGAGGGGGGTGGGAGATGTTAACGTGTGTAGCTGCACCCCCCTCTCCGAGGACCCACCCCGGACCTCCTAGGCATGGCTGAGCACCTTCCATTTTAGCTGCCCCCACACCAGGAATGATATATGGCATTTCCTAGCCTGTAGGCTCCACCCTGCCACCCTGCCGGAAGGCAGAGGCAGCGCCTTGCAGACAGAGGCTTTGCCTTTCTGGGTGCTACACAGTCGTGCAGGCTCCTTATTGAGCCTTGGCTCTCCATATCCAGCTCATTAAACACAGAGGCTGGAATAGCCTGAAATAGGGGGGCCCCAGGGAGCACACCAGCTCTAGGAATCATTGTAACACTCTCTCTTTCTCCAGTGACACATGATCAATGGACCAGAGGTGTGAAACTGCTGAATAAGCTGCGTGGCCTGGACCGCACCCCTTCAATTAGTCCGAGGGCTGCGGGGGAACCCAACAGTCAGGACCCCGAGACTCCATGGTGAGACCAGAGCAGATTATTTCAAATCCTGGAAGTATGGCACAGAGGTTAAAAGCAGGACAGCCTCAGTTCAAATCCCAGCTGAACCTATAACTGGCTGTGTGATCTTGATGAGGTCACTTGCCTTCTCCGAGCCTTGGTTTCATCATTTTGGAAACACTGGGAGTGTAATGGAACCTACCTCTGAGAGGGGCTGGAGAATCAAATGAGCCAATGAATAAAACTTTTGGAAGAGTGCCCGGCGTCTGGCAAGCCCTATATTAACATTAGCTACTATTAATAAGCACTGTGACTTTCATTATTAATGTTAATAGCTTGTATCTGGCTACTGCCGGAGTCTCTTGAAATCTTAGAAGTGGAGAAGATCTTCGAGGTCCGGCATTCCAGCCTCTTGCCACTGCACCCCGATGGCTGGGTGGCCGACCACAGAGGGAATGAACGTTTTTCAAACACGAGTGCTAGATGTTCACTAGACATTGTCACACTTTCCTCTCAGTAAAATTCAGTGGGACAGAAGCACCTGGATAGTTCAGTCAGTTAAGTGTCTGCCTTTGGCTCAGCTCATGATCCTAGAGTCCTGGGATTGAGTCCTGCATCGGGCTCCCTGCTCAGTGGGGGGTCTGCTGCTCCCTCTGCTTATACTCTCTCTCTCTCTCAAATAAATAAAATCTTTAACAGCAACAAAAAAATTCAGTGAGGCAGATAAGGCTTTCCCCCATTTGACAGATAGGGAACTGAAGTTCAAAGAGAAAGCTGCCTCTTTCTCTTTGAACTTGGGGTTGCATTCCAACCAGGATCGCCACACCCTGAACTTAGGAGGACGTGGCTAGCTAGAGCTCTAGTCACTGTGTGCGTGCTAGCCTTCTCTCTGCAGCTAGCTCAGCACCTGTCACCTCCACCATCCCCCCACCTAATCCCATTTAACAAGTGAAAAATACTCTGACTGAATCCTTTATTCATAATTTCCTGAACACCCACCGCATGCCAGTCACCGACATGTGTGCTGTGGGCACAACAGTGAGTAATCCACAGTCCCTGGCCACGAAGTCTGGGGGGGGTGGGGTGTCTGGGGAACTCTGGGTTTCTCATGCCAAGTAAATACCAGTTATACCATTGGATGGATGGAGACAGAGGAAGAGAGGGACAGCCACAGTCCATGGCTTAGCCTGAGCTCCCCTTGGAAAGCAGTGCCTGAGTCAAGGACTTGCCTGCAGGTAACCTGTTTTGGAAAGGAACACCAAGGCAGCACCACCAAGGGTAACTGAGGCACTATTCTCCTGGGACCTTCAGAGTGAACCTTCTAGAAGCATCTACCAACATTTACCCACCAGCTCTCATCCTCCAGAGCACAAGGGTTCACCACGAGGTGTTTAGTGTATGGCGCTTCCAGGACCACGTGCCTGAGTACCAAACAGTTTCCCTACAGGCATCCCCGGCTAAAAATCTCACAGTGCCCTGAGGCAGAAAACATTGCCAGTGCATTTGCCAGACAGAGGAGGCTGCTTCCAATCCTTAACGGCTGGAGCAAAAGGAGGACAAGCAACGTCCGTAGCACATCAGCAGTTATAAATACCAATTCTCATGCCCCAGAGCAGACTCTCTGAGTCGGACCCTCAGGGAGGGGGCTCAGCAATAAGTTTCACCAGACCTTCCAGGTGAGCGTGATACACACACGGGTTTGAGAATCACCGGTCTGGAGAACGGTGGGTCAGGATACAAGAAGCATCTAATCCAGTTAATATGCTGACCTGGAATTCTAGCCCCTGAAAGTTCCAGTCACTTCAGCTCCCAAAGCAGAAATCTGCAGGTGACCTTCAACTCACCTCTGGAGTCTGACACCTCGGGCTCATTACAACAGCTACCGCCTGTGGCTACCTGCATTGCAAACAGACCACGTGGCGGCAAGTCTAAAGTATGTACTATTTAGCCCTTTAAGGAAACGTTTGCCAACTCCTAAAACAGAGTCCAGAAATATACCCACACAAATAGGGTCATAACTGATTTCTGAGAAATTTGCAAGAGCAATTCAAGTGAGTCTTTTTTTAGTAAACACTGTTGGAACAAGTGGGTATCTCTAAACAAGAAAATAAACTTCAACCTATATTGTGCATCTCATACAAAAATTAACTCAAAACAGGTAACAGATACAAATGGAAAATATAGTCCTATAAAACTCTTAGAAGAAAACATCAGAGAAAAACAGTTGTGGCCTTGATTAGGCAAAAGCTCTTAAGCATGACAGCAAAAGCACAATCCATAAAAAAATAAATGGATAAATTCTGCTTCATTAAAAACTTTGGTCTGCAGAAAGCAATGCTCCATCAGAAAGGATGAATATCAACTTTTGTATCAACATGGACAGGACTGGAAGAGATTACGCTGAGTGAAATAAGTCAAGCGGAGAGAGTCCATTATCATATGGTTTCACTTACATGTGGAGCATAAGGAAAAACATGGAGGACATTGGGAGAAGGGAAGGAAGGGTGAATGGGGGAAAATCGGAGGGGGCGATGAACCAGAAGAGACTGTGGACTCTGAGCAACAAACTGAGGGTTTTGGAGGGGAGGGAGGTGGGGGGTGGGCGAGCCTCGTGGTGGGTATTGAGGAGGGCACGGATTGCATGGACACTGGGTGTGGTGCATGAACAATGAATCTTGGAACACTGAAAATATAAAATATAAATAAATAAAAAATAAACAAAAAGAAAGCAATATTCAGAGAGTGAAGCACAAGCTAAGGACTGGAGAAAATATTTGCAAATCACTTTTCAACAGAAAAAAAAAGCTTGTATTTAGAATATATGAAGAATGTCAAGGGGCTCCTCAGTGCTTCAGGTGGTTAGGCATCTGGTTCTTGATTGCAGCTCAGGTCATGATCTCAAAGTCATGAGATCGAGCCCACATAGGGCTCTGCACTGAGCATGGAGCCTGCTTGAGATTCTCTCCCTCCCTTTTCCTCTGTCCCTCCACCACCCCCCTCAACCGCACGCTTGCTTTCGTGCATGCACTCTTTCTCACTCTCTACCTCAAATAAATAAATAAATAAAATCTTAAATAAGTAAAATCTTAAAAAAAAGAAAAAGAATGTCAAAATTCAACAGTAAGAAAACCAACAACCCAAGAAGATTGGAGCAGATACTTCGCCAAAGAAGATAGGTGCATGGCACATAAGAACAGGAAAAGATATTCAACATCCTAAGTCATTAGGAAAATGCAATTTAAAATCATGATGGGACACCTGGTTAGGCAGCTGCCTTCGGCTCAGGTCATGACCTCAGGGCCCTGGCATCGAGCCCCGCATCAGGCTCTCTGCTCAGTGGGGAGTCTGCTTCTCCTTCCCCCTCTGCTGCTCCCCCTGCTTGTGCTCCCTCACTTGTATGCTCTCTCGCCTTCAAGTAAATAAATAAATCTTTATAAAATAAAAAATAAATAAAATCATGAGACATGCCCACACGCCTATTAGAATGGCTAAAATTGTTTAGAAAATTTTAAATCTGACACTACTAAGTGCTGGTGGGACAAGAAACAAATGGAACTTTTGTGCATTGCTGCTGGAAATGTAAAATGCTACAGCCACTCTAGAAAGTATCTTGGCCATTTCTTACAGAGCTGTAAACATACACTCAACGGCATGAAATCACTCCTTATATTTACCTTGGAGGAATGAAGACGTGTTCCCTCAAAACCCTGCAAGTGAATGTTCATAGCGACTCTGTTCAAAATCACCCTTCCTCCCCAAAACTGGAAATAATGAGAATGTCCTTCAGTAAGGACATGGAAAAGCAAAGTGTGGTACATTCATACAACGGAACACTTCTCATCGATAAAAGGAATTAACTATTGACAATCACAGCAACTTGGAGGAATTTCAAAGGCATTATGCTGAGTGAAGGAAGTCAATCTCAAAAGATTATATATTGCACGATAATATATGACATTCTAGAAAAGACCAAACCACTATGGTGGTTGCCAAAGGCTCAGGGTGGGGGGGGGGGGACTACAAAGGAACAGCGCGAGGGAGATTTTTGAAATGTTGGTGCTGTTGTACAAGGGAGATTTTTGAAATGTTGGTGCTGTTCATCTATGTCACGATGGTGAAGGTGTTTACAAAAATTTATGCAATGGGGCATGTGGATGGCTCAGTCGACTAAGGGCCAACTCCTGATTTCAGCTCAGGTCATGATCTCAGGGTCATGAGATCAAGCCCCATGTTGGGCTCTACACTCAGTGCAGAGTCTGCTGGAGATTCTCTCTCTGCCCCTCTCCTGCTCATGCTCTCTCCCACTCTCTCTCTTTCTCTTCCAAATAAATAAAAATAAATAAATCTTTAAATTTGAAAAAATCCATGCATGTATTAAAACTCATAGAACGATACACCAAAAGAACATGAGTTTTATTGTATAAAAATGAAAAACAAGCAAGCAGGAACACAGAAGTTAGGTTCTGCGGTCACTTGAGCTATCTGAATCCCAGCTGGAACTCTTCTTAATGGCTGTGTTCCCTGCAGTGGGTCACTTACTCTATCTTTGCCTCAGTTTTCCAAATCGTGAATGGAGCTAATATTTTCCACTTCATAATTTTCTGTGAGGATTAATTGAGAAAATCATACAAAGAAAGCCTTCAGGCAGAGCTCAGCATATAAAAAGAATATAATACTAATAATAAAGGTTTACTCTCATTAAGTTTAGCCCAGTTGTTATATCAAATGGACTTTATTTTGTTCTTTTTTTAAAGATTTTATTTACTTATTTGACAGAGAGAGAATGAGATCACAAGTAGGCAGAGAGGCAGCCAGAGGGAGAGGGGGAAGCAGGCTCCCGGCTGAGCAGAGAGCCCGATGCGGGGCTCGATCCCAGGATCCTGAGATCATGACCTGAGCCGAAGGCAGAGGCTTTAACCCACTGAGCCACCCAGGCACCCCTTTATTTTGTTCTTCAAGAACTGATCTCTTCAGGGAGCTGGAACAGTAATTCTCACTTAATTCAGAATATTCTATTTCACATAACTTTTTCGTCCACATGAGATTCAGAAGGATTGTATGAGTTTCGTCATTTATCCTTGGAAGACCATGAGATCATCCCTGCGTATTAAAACTGTCCGTCACCTGGGTTGCGAGGGTTTCTCCAAACCTAACAGTTTGGGATCATTTATGGGAAAAAGTCAGGATCCAAAGCTGGAGTCCAGAAATAAAGAGGCGTCTCTGTTCTAACTCTGCGTGGTTGAAATTCCTTCCATCTGGTCTTGAATACCATCACTTTGATGGAATGAATTGTGATGCTTGACACATAAACAACGAATGACTCACACTCTATTCCTCAACCCTGGAATCTTCTCAGCTCCTTTCCTGTCCTGTGGCTCTTGAAATAATCCCTCTTTTGTAGCGCGTCCATCCCCCCACCCCCAGAGCTTCCCACC
This sequence comes from Nasua narica, assembly GCA_028533885.1. Lineage (NCBI taxonomy): Eukaryota > Metazoa > Chordata > Mammalia > Carnivora > Procyonidae > Nasua > Nasua narica. The sequence goes on along the minus strand of CM052807.1, from coordinate 108,798,637 downwards.
AACCCTGCCGCTCTAAGTGGACGATGGCCTTTGATATGCCATTTCTGTCTTCAAAGGCCCGAGTTTCTCCTTCCCTTCACAAATCATCATTAGCTTTCTTTAGCACATTTTCCACTGGAGCTAATTGTTGTGACATGTCCTCAATTCCTTTCTAATGAAAGTGGAGCGTAACCCAAGGCTTTTCAAAATTTGAACAAAAGGATTTCATCCCCGTCATCCATAACACAGTCATAGCCAGCTGTCAGTTCAATAGCTCAACAAATGTATATTGAACATCGTTTGTGCCATGCGTGATGGGAACAAACATGACTGAGAGCGGCCCCGTGGAGCCACCGGGATTCTCATATACTGCTGGGGAGAGTGTAAATTGGAACGACACTTGAGAAAACAGTGTGCCATTATTATTAAAGCTGAAGCCATACCGGATGACCCAGGAGTTCCACTCCTGGGTCTACAGCCTACAGAACCCCACCGGCCCGCGCTCCAGGAGATAGATACAAATGTTGCAGGGCATTGTTCCAACAGCCCCAGACTGGAAGCAACCCAAGTGCTCATCGGCATTTGAAGGGATGAACACACTGCTCTATATTTATACGATGGGAAACGGAAATGAAAATTAACAAGGACGGCTCTGCACCGCCAGGTGGATGCTTCTCACGATCTTGAACAAAGGAAGCCAGACATAAGAGAATATATGCAGTATGATTTGATGTATATATAGTTCAGAAAATGCATAACCAATCCATCCATATATACACATGGAGGTATAAAAGGTAAGTTCCATAAAGTTGGGAGATAATGGGTACTTCTGGCAGGAAAGGGAAAGCGTCATTGCCAATGGGATATCCCTGTTTTATTTCTTTTTTTTTTTTTAAAGATTTTTATTTATTTATTAGAGAGCGAGAGACTGAGAATGAGAGGGGAGAAGGTCAGAGGGAGAAGCAGACTTCCCGCAGAGCCGGGAGTCCGATATGGGACTCGATCCGGGACTCCGGGATCATGACCTGAGCCGAAGGCAGTTGCTTAACCAACTGAGCCACCCAGGCGCCCCCCTGTTTTATTTCTTAACCTGGGTGGTTGCTTTACAGGTGTCAATTTATACTCATTTAACTGTATATACATACATCTTATGTATATCATAATATATATATTATGTACATATACATATATAATATATACATTACACAATATACATGTGTACATAATATACATATATACATATTATGTGTATCAAAGTGTCTATGTACACATCTTTTTTTTTTAAGATTTTATTTATTTATTTGATAGAGAGAGGGATTGCAAGTAGGTAGAGAGAGGCAGAGAGAGGGGGAGAAGCAGGCTCCCCACTGAGCAGAGAGCCCGACTCGGGGCTCGATCTCAGGACCCTGACATCGTGACCTGAGCCAGAGGCAGAGGCTTTAACCCACTGAGCCACCCAGGTGCCGCATCTATGTACACATCTTATATGTATATATACATATATAGCACATCGATTCACTTTTCTTATGTATACTGTATTTCATAATAAAAAGGTTTAAAAAGAGGTCAAAGGAAAAAGGATGGAGCAAACAGACCCCACCCTCCCTCTCCCTCTGAATGCAGAATGCCTGGGGCAGTTATTTAAGGACCCTGAAAAGTAAACAGATCCGGTGGATCCTGGAAGATGAGAATTGGAGCCAGCAAACGGGAGGTGAGTTCACCATGGCTTTTTCTCCGGTGGCGCCCGCCCTGAACGCACCACCGGGCCGAGAACAGCAAGTGAACACCGACATGAACACAGAGAGACCCAGAAGCAGCTTCTGCTCGTGGCTCCAGGCGCAGCCGGGAGGTGCTAACTCTTGGAGGGCGCGTGGGCACACTCATTTTTCCCTCCCTCCATTCTCAGATCCAGACCCCAAGCAATCCTGGGACGTCAGTGGCAGCGGCCCCTGTGGTGGGGAAAGAGGGGTGCCTGGCTGTGCTCAGTACAGGTGAGATCCCAAGTTTTTTGTTTCGTTTTTGGTTTTTTGCACTTTTTCATTTTAGAATAGTTTTAAATCTAGAGACAGTCCTGAAGATAGTGCGGCGAATTCCCATACGCTCCAGAGGCAGTTTCTCCTACCCTTAGCCTCTTACGTTAGTCTCTATTTCTCTGTCCTCCTGTAGCTTGGCCCCAGATACAGATACAGCGGCTAAGCGCTTAGCACAGCAAGCTAACTAAAGCCCCAACTTCCCACCCAAAGGAAGGAAAAGGGGAGACTCCGGCAAATAAATATGAAATGCCGGAGACATAAGGGAGCCATAGTAGCTCAGGAGAGAGCCCTCGTAAAGTGGTTGGTGAACTCCTGCGCTCACACCCGAGCGTGCCTGTATGGGTCCCACGTAATTCAGCACCCTACCATGAGAACGGACTCCCAGATATACCACGAGTCATGTCCTTAGACTGACCACCGGGTGGCGCAGCCCTGGGGCAGAGCTGAACAGCCAGACAGAGGTCCGGAAACTGATTGGAATCAGAGTCCACAAAAGGGAGGTTGGAACTTGCTGTGTGAATCTAACTAGATTGATTTCCTGCTAAAGCAAAAAATTTCCATAAGACTTAAATAAGGACCAGAGTTGCATAACATATGACTCGAATTGTTCAGAATCTGATTCAAAATCACTCAGCATACAAGAACCAGAAAACTCTTAACTCCGTTGGGGAAAAACAGTTAACAGATGACACAGATGCTGAAATTATCCAACAAAGGCTTTAAAGCGTTCATACAAAAGCTCCAACAAGCAATCATAAACCATCTTGAAACAAATCAAAAATGGAAAATCTCAATAAAGACACAGAAGATATATCAAAAAGTCAAATAGAAATTAAGAAATAGGGGTGCTGGGTGGCTCAATTATTACGTGTCTGCCTTTGGCTTAGGTCATGATCCCAGGGTCCTGGATGGAGACCCACGCTGGGCTCCCTGCTCAGCGGGGAGCCTGCTTCTCCCTCTCCCTCTGCTGCTCCCCCTGCTTGAGCTCCCTCACTGTCTCTGTCAAATAAATAAATAAAATCTTTTTTAAAAATGTTAAAATAGCTAACTGAATTAAAAAAAAAAAATTCACTGGATGGGCTCAAGGTGCCTGGCCAGCTCAGCTTAAAAGCATGCCACTCTTGATCTCAGGATCATGAATTTGAGCTCCACATTGGGTATAAAGTAGAGATTACTTTAAAAAAAAAAAAAAACAATTCCATGAATGGACTCATTGCAGATTGGAGATGACAGAGGAAATATTCAGTGAAGTCGAAGGTATATTAATAAAACCTGTGCAATATAAAGAACAGAGAGAAAAAAATTTTTTAAATAAGCAGACCCTCAATAAATAAATAAATAATAAATAAATAAATAAATAGGCAGACCCTCATACACATATGGCTCTATTTCAAAAGGTCTAATATTTGAGTCTGAAGGGGGAAGATAAAGAACCTGATCAAATGTTTGAAGAAATAAAGACTGAAAATGTTCCAAGTTGGGCAAAAGACCTAAAGTTACAGGTTGAAGATGCTCAGTGAGCCCCAAACAGGATACCCAAGGAAATGCACATACAAAGACACATCACAGGGGTGTCTGGGTGGCTCAGTGGGTTAAGCCTCTGCCTTTGGCTCAGGTCATGATCTCAGGGTCCTGAGCTCGAGCCGCACACCAGGCTCTCTGCTCACCGGGGAGCCTGCTTCCCCCTTTCTCTCTGCCTGCCTCTCTGCCTACTTGTGATCTCTCTCTCTGTCAAATAAATAAATAAAATCTTTAAAAAAAAAAAAAAAGACACATCACAGACAAACTGCTAAAACTGAGGACAAAAAAATCCTGGAAGCAGCCCAAGAAGAACAATGCATGACTTAAAGAGAAGAAAACATTCTAATGACTATGAATTTCTCATCAGAAATCATGGAGGCCAGAAGAAAGTACTAAAATATTTTTTAAGTGCTGAGAGAGAAGAATTGTCAAACTAGAATTCTGAATCTAGTAATCTGTAACAGAATAAAGTTAAATAAAGGTATTCTCAGATGAAGATAAACAAAGAGAATTTATTGACAGTGCACGTTTAAAACATCCCTGCTTTTAAAGAATTTCTAAAGCAATTTCTCCAGGCATGAAGGTACACAAAACCAGAAGAAAATGTGAAATATTGTTAGAATGAAGGAAGAACAAAAGAGAGAAAATATCAAGATAAAATAATAGACAATGCTCTCCTGTTGATTTTTTAAAAAAGGATTTCACAATTGAAAGCAAATAGCATTTTCTGGTGGAGTCTTAAATGAATTTAGAAATAATATGTGAGATAAATATAAAGGTGGGAGGGTAAAGGGGCCATAAGATGGTAAGTGCTCAAAATGTGTCTTAGAGTGATAAATACTGATTATAAGTAGAAAATAAAAATGTATACCAGAAAATAAAAAATGTATACCAGCATCCTTCGTTGAACACTAAAGTAACTATAAAAGAGGGACAGTAAAAATCTAAATATATAAATTAACATAGAACACTAAAAAATATTAAAATAACCCAAAAGAGGTTAGGAAAAAAGGAAACTGAGAAAAGAAAGGAAACAATGTGAAAAATAAAACGAGACTTCTAAATCAAAATCTAACAACAATTTCATTAAATGTTAGTGTTCTGAACACACTAAAAAAAAAGATTTTAAAAATGGGCAAAATAATGTGCTCTCATATGTATAAGAAACTCACTTTGAGGGTGCACAGGTGGCTCAGTTCATTGGTTGTCTGCTTTCGCCTTGGGTTGTGATCCCAGAATCCTGAGGTGGGCCCCCCGCACTGGGCTCTCTGCTCGGTGAGGAGCCTGCTTCTCCCTCTCCCTCTGTCTACTGCTCTGCCTATTTGTGCTCTCTGTCAAATGAATAAGTGAAATCTTTTTTAAAAATTTAAAAAAAGAAGCTCACTTTTAATATAGTGATACTGATAAAAGGGAAGAAATGAAAAATGACATATCACACAGACACTAATAAAAAGAAAGCTGGAATGGCTACACTAAATAGACTTCAAAGCAAAGAAAATTACCAGGAGGCAAGAGGGACAAAACGTAATGGTAAAAAGGTCAATTCAGCAAGAAAACATAACAATCCAAAATGTGTATGCAACTTAACGATTTTCAAAACACATGAAGCAAAACTGGAAAAGTGAAAGGAGAAACGATAAAACCACAACTACGGTTTCAGATCCTAACCTTCCTCTTTCAGCAATAGACAGAACTAGCAAGAAATTAGCAAGGACATCAGCCAGCTGCATGTAATTGGTTTATAAAACATTCTCCACACAATCAGAATACATGTTCTCTTCAAGTGCACATGGACTACTTACCAAGAGAGGCCATAATTTATATATACATATACATATATATAGTAGGCTCCACACCCAGCTTGGAGCACAATGTGGGGCTTGAACTCACAACCCTGAGATCAAGAGCTGAATGTTTAACCAAGTCAGCCACCCAGGTGCCCCAAGATAGGCTATAGTCTAAGCCATAAGGCAAACCTAAACAAGTTTAAAAGAACTGAAATCATACAGAATATGTTATTTGATGCTAATGAAGTTAATGAAAAACAGAAAGTCTGGAAAATCTCAATACACTTGTATATTAATAACATACTTCTCAATAGTCAATGGGTCAAAGAAGAAGCCTCAAGGGAAAAATATTTTGAACTGAACAAAAATATACCAAATTTGTCAGTTGTAGCTAAAGTAGTACACAGAGGAAAAATTATAGCATTAAATGGTTGTTAGAAAAGAAGAAAGGTCTCAAATAAACTAAGTTTCCACCTCAAAGACTAAAAATAATAATAATAATAAAAGAAGAACAAACTAAACCCAAAGTAAACAGAAGAAAATAATAAATATAAGAGTAGCAATCAATAAAATTAAAAGAGAAAATCAATGAAACCAAAACTGTTTTTTTAAAAAAAAGATTAAAAAATTGATAAACCTCTAAGATTGATTATAAAAGATACAAATTGCCAATATCAGAAATAAAAGAGACAATATCACTGCCAACCTACAGACATTAAAAGGATAAAAAAAAGGGGGCCCCTGGGTGGCGCAGTTGGTTGGGCGACTGCCTTCGGCTCAGGTCATGATCCCGGAGTCCCGAGATCGAGTCCCACATCAGGCTCCCGGCTCCATGGGGAGTCTGCTTCTCACTCTGACCTGCTCTCACTCACTCTCTCTCTTTCCTGATGAATGAATAAATAAAATCTTTTTTTTAAAAAAAAAAGGATAAAAAAAAATATCATGAATAACTCTTCAACAATAAACTTTACAAAGCAGAAGAAATTGACCAATTCCTTTGAAAAACCACAAACTCTCCAAGATGAAATAGATAACCTGAACAGACTTCTGACTATTATGGAAATTGAATTCAGAGTCTAAAGCCTTCCAAAAAAGAAATCTCTGTGCCCACATGGTTTCACTGGAAAATTCTCCCAAACATTGAAGGAATACATAACACCAATTCTGTACAATCTCTTACAGAGAATATAAGCAGGGGGGAAACTTTCCAACTCATTTTATGAGACCAGAGTACCCTGAAATGAAGGAGAATTCAGGGCTGGCAGTATTGAACTGGGAGTCAGCAGGGTAACAGCAAATAAAAAATCCATGCAACAGCTGAGATTACCCAAGGAGAATACATCTAGGAAAAAGAATTGGGTTCCCCACGCTGGGGAACCGTCAGGGTCTGGCATGGGAAAAGGATGTTAGTGAGAGAGACCAGGAGAAAATGGTCAGAGTTGAGACCAAAAGAAGTGGCAGGTTCACAAAGAAGTGAGAGGCCAATGGTATCACGTAAAACAGTGTGATTCAGACAAGAAAGGTGCCTACGATTATTGCACAGTTGAGTATAGTCTCCCTAAAGGGGAATACTTGTGCACTGTTAGTGGAATTGTAAAATGGTGCAGCCCCTATGGAGAACAGTTTGGACCAATCCCAATCTACCAATCCCACTTCCGAGTACATATACAAAGGAAATGAAAATAGGATACTGAAGAGATCTATGCACTCCCATGTTTATTGTAGTACTATTCACAATGGCCAAGATTTGGAAGCAACCTAAATGATCATCAATGCATGAATGGATAAAGAAGATGGGACACGGATATATAGATACACACACACGCGTGCACGCAATTAAACACTACTCTTTTTGCAATTAAACACGACCCTCAGACATGAGATAACAGGAAATCCTCCGATTTATAACAACATAAATGGACCCTGAGGGCATTAGGCTGAGTGAGATAAGGCAGAGAAAGACCAATACTGTGTGATACCCCTTACATCTGGAATCTAAAAAGAACAGATCTTGAAATGGTAGTTACCAGGAACTGCCAGGCAGGGAAAAGGAGAAATGTTTAGAGGTGCAAAGTTGCAACTAATGGATACATGAGTCCTATAGATCTGATACACAGTATTGTGCTTACAAGAAACTGTAAAGGAAAGTCATCAGGAAAACATGACCGCCAGTTGACCTGTGAGCTCATAAGGATCTGAGGCTCTTCACCCTCTCCCCTGTCCTTGGAATGTGGGCCTTGCTTGCCAGAGGCCCCTCCAAGGACATGATCTCGAGGCAATGATGTTTCCCTTTGCTTATTATAACCACCACCTACCAACCAAGAATGGCCTGCCTCTTTCTTCTGTCTCTCTCTGCCCTCCTTGTGCAGGGGGCCAGTTTGGCATTAACACCCAGAGAAAGTTACAAACTCCAGAGAAAGTTACAAACCAACAAGAAAACAAGATCTATAAAAAGATAGATCTTAATTGTTCCCACCACTAGAAGAAATGATCATTGACTGATTCAAAGGAAGTGTTAGCTAGTTCTACAATGACAGTCATATTGCAACATAAATGTATCAAATCAATATGTTGTAACCTTTAAACTTACAGGGTTATATGTCAATTACAGGTGACCCTGGAACAGGAACAACAGGGTTTGAACTGCCACTTACACATCAGTTTTTTTCAATAAATAAAGTGGAGTACTGTAAATGTATTTTATGACTTTCTTAATAACATTTTCTTTGCTCCAGCTTACTTTATTTTAAGAATACAGTATATAACACATATGACATACAAAAATATGTGTTAACTATTTAGGCTATTGGTAAGCCTTCCAGTCAACTTAGCAGGCTGTTGGTAGTTAAGTTTTGGGGGGAGTGAAAAGTTACACTCAGATTTTCAACTGTACGGGGAGGCGTAAGGGCCTCGAACCCCCTCATTGTTCAAGGGTCAATTGTAAAACCATAAACAATCAGTTTTTAAAGAGCATAGCTTCCCAAGTGCATCCCACTGGGCTCAACCCCTGACTTCACTATCTAATTCAGATAAGTTACTTAACCTTCTGTGCCTTAATACCTTTATCTGTACAACGGGCCAATTAATAGTCCCTGCTTCAAAGATTGCTGTGAAAGAAAAATGAGCTAATAGGAGTAAAACACTGGTGCACAGAAAGTTCTCAATACATAGCAGCTACTGGTATTTCAGTGTCCTTCCTGCCAACTTTTCCAGCAAGAATCAGCCCTGACATATGTGGAGGCAAAGTGCAGTCAGCACCCACCCCTTACCTCAGCTGGTCTCATTGCAAAGACATCACTCCCGTCTGGGCAGTGAACTCCGCTGTCAATAAAACCTCAGCCCTTCTCTGAAAATACTCAGAGGGCACAGTGAGTCCCTCATTATGGGTGTGGTCTTATTTTCTGATTGTTCCATGTCAGTAAGCTTCATCCTCCACACGTAATTACAAGGCACCACAGTATTTAAATAGGAACGGTAGTCCAGTTCTCCAAACAAAATGTTTGCTGCCCTTGGCTCTGTCACCAGTGGGATGCATGAACCCTGGTAAGTCCATTGACATCCCTGAGCCTCAGTTCCTCCTCAATACTGACACCCTTCGGTCTTATCACATATATATATTATATATAGGTAGATAGATATGTCTAAAGTTTCAATCTGAAACTTACCTGAAGGTTTTGAAGAACAGCAGGCCAGCGTGGATAATGGAGAGAGTGACCACATCGCTCCAGGGAATTTCAAATCCCCTTCCAACATCTGTTCCACACTTCCAGAGGTCTCACCACACACCAAGACCAACCCCCAAGAGCCTGCTCCACATTTCAACAGCTCTCACCATCCAAAAGACACCTGAGGATGTGGAAATAGAAGCATCACCAGCACGGGAGTCGGAGGACCTGGGGTACTCAGCCACGTCCTGACCCCAATTAACTCTGAGAGCATGGACGAGATCATTCCTCTCTGTGGGCATCAGTTTTGTCCTCGGCTAAATGAGAGTGTTGACCTGGGCTATAAGAAGTTCACTTCCAGCTCCTGGATCCTTCATCCGAACATGGAAGGGAGGGAGAAGTTTTCCTGAAAGTCAGTGAGAGATACTTTCTGGATGATTCACCTAAGAATGAAGACAACTTCAGTTAACCTCTAGTTTTCCAGAGTCTCTGGGAACCACCCATAAGCATGTAAGTTTCCAACCAAAGTACATTGTTGCTTTTTAGCAAGAAATTTTCCCCCTCTCCTTCTTTCTCTCTTTGAGTGGCACATTTCATGTCCACAGAAGGGTAGGTTTTAAAGGTACAGAGGCAGAAATTCAGGATGACCGTGACGGGGGAATTTATTCTCAAAACTGCTTGTCGTTCAGGGACACAGAAGGAAATCAACCCACCATCATTTCCCAATTATTTCTCCTTGTGAAGCTCATTAAAGCTTTCTCAATTCATAATCAATACATTAAAGTCCCTCTGTTTTATAAAACAGTTCATCAATATTTTATGGTTTTAATAATTTATGTTTTATTACAGAAGCAGATGGAACCCTACAGTGCACATGTTCTCTAGAGACGACAGAGGAGAGAGAAAAACCTGAGTGGCAGATTCTGGACTTAAATAATCAGCTTTTCGGGGCCCCTGTCTCCAATTTGAAATTTTTGGAGGAGGGATGGTGGCTGGTGATGAGCCATTTGACTACAAACTTCATGAAGGAAGAGAACCACTCCCAGTGATTTCTTGACCGTTTACCATGTGTCAAGCACTATGCTGAGTATTTGACAGGCATTACTTCATCTACTCCCCCCAAATTGCCATGGTAGAGAAGTATTGTTGTGCCCATTGCACAGATGAAGAAGCTAAGGCTCAGAATTAGCAAGGAACTTCGTCAAGGTGACCCAGCCAGGAAAGGGCAGTGTGGGGTTTGAAATGAGGTCATCTGATTCCAGCATCCATGTTGGAATCATACAATGCCATACAATGGCCAACATTCCTTCTCTTGGAAATACCATTTATTGAGTATCGACTTCTGTAAGCACTGGGGATGCTGAGATGAACCACGTAGGTGAGACCTGAAAGCGTGGCGCTAACACCACGGGGGGAGGGGGTTAGACTACATGTAACCGTTTTTAAAAATGAAGAGAACTCAGAACTCCCACCAGATTCCTTCCAATTCCCCGCACTTGTAACATGTCTCCCGCAGCCCATTTCGCTAGCCAGGTCAGGGCATGACTTGATCAGCTCGGCTGGGCTCGTGGGACCAAGAACAGAGACCTGGACTGGACACTGGAGAGACTAGGTTCCAAACACGTACCCCAGAGGTCCACGTTTTGATGAGCTTTCCCCCTGGGAATGTGTTTTCCCAGCACACCGGGGAGTATTCTCCTGGGTCTGGGTGTTCATGTTTTCCCAGTGCCTATTAATCTTAGAGGGCCTGTGATTTACCAAAGGCCCCAGGGCAGTTAGCTTCTTTCATAAACACAGCAAGGAACTTCAGGCTGGTGGAAACATTTTGCTTCATTTTCCAAGGTGGAGACCAACGTAGAAACCTTTGGGGCACTGTAACTTCTGCTTGTGAATCTATCTCCCATGTCGCTTTATGAAAACTGGGGTTTATGTCTCTTTTGGTGTTAGACCCCGTTGCCTAACACAATGCGTGGTGTGTAGTAGGTGTTCCATAAATGAATTAATGAATCATTGATTGAGTTCAAAACCGGGGGCTGTCATTTACTTCCTGTGCAAACTTGGGCAAGTTATGTAACTCTCTGCGCCTCAGTTTCCCCATATGTAAAACAGGATGTTGAATAGCACCTATTTCACAGAGCTCTTATGAGGCATAACTGAGGGACTAGACATGAAGCCATTAGAAGAATGCATGACACATGAACTACACAAAATAAATAACAATTTCCTGCTTTTCACAGTATCTGTATTGGCAAAGGACACTTTCCAGATGAATAGAATTTTCCCATGCATATTCTCCCAGTGGATTCAATTTATTCAATGCAGGATACGTTTCTGTAGGTATTTGTCATACTAGGAATGATTTTTTCCCCACATATTTTTCTGTGCATATTTGTGAGTGGCCATTTCTCTTAGTGAAAATTTTTCTGGTAGGCATTTTTCATGACTCTCTCTCCAGAAGTTCTCCCCTCCCCCTTTTTTTGCACTTATATTTTCTTTTTTCTTTTTTTTAAGATTTTATTTATTTGACAGAGAGGAGAGAGATCACAAGTAGGCAGTAAGGCAGGCAGAGAGAGAAGGGGAAGCAGGCTCCCCGCTGAGCAGAGAGCCCAATGTGGGGCACGATCCCAGGACCCTGAGATCATGACCTGAGCCGAAGGCAGAGGCTTTAACCCACTGAGCCACCCAGGCGCCCCTTGCACTTATATTTTCTGATGGATACTTCATCCAGTGGATATGTTCATGGCGAGCATTTTCATAATAAACAGTTTTCCCAGAGGATATTTTTCCTAAGGAGCACTTTTATTGAGACTATTTCCTGGTGGGTATTTTTGCTAAATACTGTATGTTTTCATGAGATATTTTTTCTGAATGAAGTGTGCCTCCAGGAGTTATTTCTCCAAATATGCACTTTTTCTTAGAAGTTATGTGTTTTTCCATGGGTATTTCCTCCAAGAGGTTTGATCCCATTATGGACTGAATTGTGTCCTCTAAATTTGTGTATTTGAAGGCCTAACACCTCAATGTGATTATATTTGGAGATGGGGCTCTTAACGTGGTTAGGGCTTAACGAGGTCGTAAGGATGGGGCCCTGATCCAATAGGATAAGTGTCCTTATAAAAAGAGAGACACCAGGAGGCTACGTGAGGACACAGCAGGAAAGGGACAATCTGCAAGTCATGGAGAGAGTCCTCAGGAAAAACCGAACCTGTTGATACTTTGATCTTCTGGAGACTTCCAGCCTCCAGCCTGTGAGAAAAATAAATTTGTTTTTTAAGCCCTTGCAATATTTTGTGATGGCAGCCCTAGCAAATTATCACAACTCCAGGGTTTTGGATGTTTGTTTTGGGAGCTGCAACAGAGTAGTAATGTCTTTCCTTCCAGCTACTTCTGCTGGTCCTTCAAAGGCCTCCCTCGCTCAGCCCATGTTGAGCATGAAGCCCAAGCTGGATGCAAGCTGGAAGTCAGGGCTGGCCTAGGGCTCCCTTTTGTGCTGCTAAAAGAATATATTGTCCTTAATCCGATTGATTTTCCAGCCTGAAGCTCTCCATGAGTCTAGTCCTGCAAAACCAGCTTGGTAACAAGTGCCCTGGTCCCCTCCACACAGCTCTGAGGCTGAACCACAAAGCGTTGCCGCCTCATGAAGGTCCTGAGGGAGTGCAGAAGAGACCGGGTCCCTTTGCCCGCATAATCCCTTCTTGTCGCCATCCAAATTTTTTCAACCACAAAAATAATCAAAAACAGATCCATGCCAAAGTGCAAACAACTGATGACAACTAAATTCGTCCTTCAATTAAAGGAGTTAAGATCTCCTCTATAGAAGTTGCAGGATCAGCTCACTGGGGGGGAGGGATGATTGGCAGGGAGCAGCCCATCTGCTGTGCATCATCTCTACCCTTCCTGCACCTGGTAGGAGTTCTAGAAACAAAGTCATCTTGTGGAACACTGCAGGGGGCCTCGTAGGGATTCTGCAGATACCAGACAAAGCACAAGATGTGCTTCTCTGGGCTCAAGCCAGCCTGGGGACACGTCATGGAGTGAAATCTCGCCACGTGTAGTAGAAAGGATAATGCCCATCCAGACACACAAGAGGCTTCAGGCACTCCTGACTTTTCTGTTGCATTGCTCCCCAACATGGCTCTGCCTGTCCCTCCCTCTTTGGTTCTGGCGGACATAACTGGTGCTCACCAATCTCCACGTTCTCTTCTTCGGGGGCACGTGGCTGGACAACACTTCCTCGTTGTGGCCACACAATGAGATTCTGGTCAACAAGATGTGAGCAGAACTGACGTGGGCCACGGCTGAGTCCAGCCCCTAAAAACCTCTGTGGCATGATTCTCACTCTTTCTGCAGCTAAGTCGAGATGTCTCTGTGGACTTGTTGCAGGGAGGGACTTCCACAGCGGGGAAGGCCCCTGGCTTCCCAAGGGACTGTTGAGAACAGATCCCCCACCCGCCCACGGTGGACTGTGGGGTGAGTGAAAAATTGAAACTTTACTGCAGCGAGCCACAAAATTCAGGGAGTCATTAGCCTACGTCCAACCATTTCCTGGCCCTCTCTGAGCCTCAGTTTCCGGACAAGTAAGATGGGGAGATCATGTGACATCTGAAGTACCTTGGCATGAAAAACTCTGCAGGTCTCTAACTTTGTCCAGAATTTTGTCCCAGGTCTTCGGACATGAAAAATAAAAACAGGAAAACAGGTGCATTCATCCACCAAGTGGGCTCTTACTGTTATATATGTTACTGTCAGAGCAGATCCGTTTTTCTTTTAATAATAGAAGAGCAGACCTATCCATAACCCACTCATTCTTGAAACAGGGTTTCAGCTGACTGCGCCTCCAAGCTCTTGAATTCCATAGCATGAAATCATGGAATTCAAGCAATTGAATTGAATCGAATTGAAGCAATTGAATCAGTTCAGCAATTGACCGAATTGAACTAATTTCAATTGGTGGGGAGGGCTCCTGATGTAAATATCATTTCTTATGTTTTTCCCCTGTCACCCAGCTTCATGCCCACTATACCCCACAGAAGGAACATTACTCCACAGCTGCCAGGCCAGAGAGCTCTCGGGGGGATTGTCTACCTTGATGGAACAAACACATGGCTTGACTTCCTCTTCGGGAACTTTGGGCCATTGCCTGGAGGGAATGGCAGCTCTCTCCTCAGGCCAACTTTAGTCACAGACAATATGACATCTTTCCAAATTCCCATGATATCGGCTCTAAGTGAGACCCACCAGGATAGGTGTGAGAATAAAGGTGGGTTTTCTGTATTCGGTGAGGATGATTGATCTTCTGAATGGTGCCTTGGTTTCCCTACTTTCCCCTAGAGCTGACTCTCAACACAGTAGCCGATCTGATGCTGCTGAAATGGGATTTGCAGAATTGCAACTTGCTGTTTGCAGAATTGCAAAGAATTTTATCGGGCTCAAAGTAAAAACCAAAGTCCTTCTTAACTTGGCCAATGAGGCCCTACATTTTCTGGTGTGACTCTGTCTCCTCTTTATCTCTCACTGCTCCCTCCATCTCAGCCACATGTACCTCTTTGCTGTGACTCAAACACCCTAAGCAGACTCCTGCTTCAGAGCCTTTGCACTTGCTGCTTCTGCTTCCTGGAACACTCTTCCCTAGATATCTTTATGTCCTCCCACATTTCCTTCAACTCTTTGTTCCAACAGAGAGATCTTCTCTGAACATTCTGTTAGACTTACAACTCCCTTCATCAATGGCACTGCCTATCCCCATTTCCCCAATTTTATTTTTCCCTATTGCCCTTTTCTCTTTCTAGCATACTCTAGCTATCATACTTAGCTTTATTTTATTGTCTACCCAGCCTCCTGAATATAAGCTCCGTGAGAACGTATCATTGTTCTTTTACCACTGTTCCCTTTGCACCTAGAAGTCTGAATGGCAAGAAGCAAATACTCAATAAATATTTGTTGAATAAAAGTAAGATTTTGTTCTGCCCTTTATCTATCAAATGGCTATCAGAGGCCCCTAGACTTAATATATTTCATTATTTGCCTTGTTTTTTTGGTTTTTTTTTTTTTAATTTTTTTTCTCCCCAAATTTATTTTAATTTTTCAGTGTTACAAGAGTGATTGTTCATGCACCACACCCAGTGCTCCATGCAGTACGTGCCCCTCTTGATTCCCACCACCAGGCTC
>CM052807.1:108707564-108782984 GCA_028533885.1 Nasua narica | reverse complement strand
AATGAAACTTGACCATTCTCTTACACCATACACGAAGATAAACTCGAAATGGATAAAAGACCTCAACGTGAGGCAGGGATCTATCAAAACCCTAGAGGAGAACATAGGCAGTAACCTCTATGACATTAGCCACAGCAACTTCTTTCATTATTTGCCTTGGACAGATGTCAACTGTTGTTTTTACTGCGACTCTATTGTAATTCCAACTGGGTCACCCAAATTCCATAGTTAGTGGAATGGCATTGCCCTACTGAGAAAAGTCAGCCTGAGGAGGAGGAAGAGAGTGGTGACAGGTGCCAAGCTGCTGGGACCCCATTCCCTCAGAGCTGGCAATCCCTGGGCCATGGCAGAGGTTGCTGACTCAAGATGTGTGTGGACCCTGAAGTGGCAGGCCTGTAAATCCCCTGAAGCCACAGGCAAAAATGTGTCTGTGTGTGTATGTGAGTGTGGGTATGTGAGTGTGGACATGTGTGTGTGAGTGTGGACTTGTGTGTGTGATTGTGGGCATATGAGTATGTGTGTATGTGAGTGTAGGCATGTGTGTGAGTGTGTGTGTATGTATGAGTGTGGGCATGTGAGTGTGTGTGGGCATATGAATGTGTTTGTGAATGTGGGCATGTGTCTGTGTGTCTGTGTGAGTGTGTGTATGAGTGAGTGTGTGTAAATATGAGTATGTGTGTGGGCATGTGAGTGTGTGTGAGTATGAGTGTGTATGTAGGCAGGTGAATGTGTATGTGTGGGCATGGGTGTGTGTATGTGAGTGTGTGTGTGAGTGTAGGTGTATATGTGTGTGAGTGTGTGTGAGTGTGTGTGTGTGGGCATATGAGTATCCGTGTATGTGGGCATATGAGTGTGTGTGTGGGCATATGAGTGTGTGTGTGAGTGTGGGCATGGGTGTGTGTGTGAGTGTGTGTATGTGAATGTGTGTGTGAGTGTAGGTATGTGTGTGTTATGTATGGGTGGGTGTGGAGTGTGTATATGTGTGAGTGTGGGCATGTGAGTGTGTGTGTGAGAATAGGTCTGTGTGTGAGTGTGTTATGTATGGGTGGGTACGGAGTGTGTGCATGTGAGTGGGTGGGTGTGGAGTGTGTGTATGTATGCATGTATGAAGCATCAGTGTGTGCTCATTCATTCTTTTCACAATACCTGCAAGTGCCACCCTCCCCCTGACCCTGGCCCTGGGCTCTAGGATTACAAAAACCCCAAGTACCTCCCTTGGGCAGCTTACATTCCGGTGAGAGGAGAAATGTTAGGCAGATGTATGTTTCCATAAATAGTAAAGCTAAGAGGCCAGAGAGTGAGCAGGCTGGCAGGGAGCTTTTCCAGGTAGCTTAAGCCGGAAGGTCTCTTTGAAAAGGTAGGACTTGAGTGGGGATCTGAATAAAGCAAGGGAATGAGAGGTGCAGTCGTCTGGAGCACCTGTGGCCCAGGCAGAGGGAACAGCAGCTGCAAAGGCCCTAAGGTAAGATCTCGGCATGTTAAGAAGACGAGAAGGAGCTGGGTACAGAGGGAGTGAGGGGAGCAGTGGGGAGAATGGCCGGGCAGGAGGACAAAGAGACTAAGGGGGGCAGGCATCTTGCAGAGTCATGTGTGGGCTTGGCATTTTATTGAGCTATGAGGATAATTGATTCCAGGAGGAGGCTGTGAGCAGAGACCTAACACTTGGGTTTTAAAAGTTTCATTATCAATAGCCATCAGGGAGATTCAAATCAAAACCACACTGAGGTACCACCTCACACCAGTTAGAATGGCCAAAATCAACAAGACAGTAAACGACAAATGTTGGAGAGGATGTGGAGAAAGAGGAACCCTCTTACACTGTTGGAGGGAATGCAAGTTGCTGCAGCCACTTTGAAAAACAATGTTGAGATTCCTCAAGAAATTAAAAATAGAGCTACCCTATGACCCTGCAATTGCATTACTGGGTATTTACCCAAAGAAGCAGATGTAGCACAAAGAAGGGTCACATGTACCCCAATGTTCATAGCAGCGTTGGCCACAGTCGCCAAACTGTGGAAAGAGGCAAGATGCCCTTCAACAGATGAATGGATAAAGAAGATATGGTCCATATACACAATAGAATATTATGCCTCCATCAGAAAGGATGAATACTCGACTTTTGTATCAACATGGACGGGACTGGAAGAGATTATGCTGAGTGAAATAAGTCAAGCAGGGAGAGTCAATTATCATATGGTTTCACTTAACGTGTGGAGAATAAGGAAAATGGGAGAAGGAAAGGAAATGTGAATTGGGGGAAATCGGAGGGCGAGACGAAGCATGAGAGACTGTGGACTCTGAGAAACACATTGAGGGTTTTGGAGGGGAGGGGGTAGGGGGTTGAGTGAGCCCGGTGGTGGGCATGGAGCACTGGATGTGGTGCATGACCAATGTATCTTGGAACGCTGAAAAAATAAAACCAAATTAAACAAAACAAAACAAAACTGAAGGTTCTCTCAGGCTGCTATGTGCAGAACAGACTGAAGGGGGCGGCGTCGAGCAGGGAGCTGACAGGAAAGGCTGCAGAGACCCGCCTGAGTGGCCGGCCTGGACCAAGTAGGTGATAGTGGAGGAGGTGAGACTGACTGAGACCGGCGGATATATCGACGTATTTCTGGAGAGACGGTCTACATTGGCCACCTATGTCTCCTGACAGCCCAGCATGCTTCTTCTGGTGAAAATAGGTCCACTTCACATTTGGCCAACAACCCCGCCTTGCTGGACACAGTAGATAAGGAACCGTCCCTCAGAGTTCCCAAACTCTCCCGGCTGGGGGGCCAGCCCTGGACCTCAGTGAGGCCAGCGAGGCTCCCTTCCCTGGAAAACTGTATCTTTATTAGAATGACGTGGTTCTGAAACTGGATCATATTCACCCTGACAGGGGTCCCCTGAAGGGGCTGCCCATGGGTTCTGCTGGCCTGACCGTGGGCCTGCTTTGGTCCTCTTCTTTTCCAATGACTGGGAGGTCTATGTTTTCCTTACTCATACTATCCTGACTATCATATATATATTCATGCACGTATATGAACATATATACACCTACACGTATGACTATATACATGCATATACATATATACATTCATATTTAGACCATGATGTTATTATATGATATATGATTGATTATATTGTTAAATTATGCTATGCTGTGTACACTGTGTTCTGCTACGTATATTAGCCAAAGTTTCTGTTCTTATCAACCAAGTAACCATAAGCAACACAGAGTCCATAGCTGTAATGAGATTATCAAAAGGGTCCCGGATCTCTGGAGGTTTCGTAGTAGTCTTTCAGAGCCTTGTGAATCAAAGTGCGGTCTGCCAACGAGCATCACCAT
Source organism: Nasua narica (assembly GCA_028533885.1). NCBI lineage: Eukaryota > Metazoa > Chordata > Mammalia > Carnivora > Procyonidae > Nasua > Nasua narica. The sequence goes on along the minus strand of CM052807.1, from coordinate 108,779,653 downwards.
CAGCCAGGCACTTGTTAGAAATGCAGAATAGTTTCTAACCCCACTCCAGACCTACTGAATCAGAATCCGCACTTGCACAAAATCCCCAGGTGATTCCTGTGCCCGCTAGAACTTGAGAAGAGCTATCTGGGAGCATGACATGGGAGGAAGCTATCAGACTGGGAGGCAGGACACCTGTGTCCTGGGCTGGGTTAGCGCCCTAAATAGTCACATGACGTGGCCAACTCTCTTCCCTTCTCATCTTCTGCCTCTTGTTTTCTCACCTCTTGCAAAAACTAAAGCAGATCTATGACTTGCTGTTTGCTCTCATGACGCTTTGGACACACCCACATGCCAGCAAGAGCCATAGAACATTATAATCAGTTCGATGTCCGTCTCCCCCACGTCTGGAGGAGTGGGCGGCTTTATTCACTCACCGAGAAATGTTTGCTGACTCTGTTTCGTGGGACAGGCACCCGCAGTGTTCTGGGATGATTACTTGTGCCTGCCCCAGCCCAGTACCAGTGTTCAGTAAATGTTTCCAAACAAATGATTTAATGAAAGGATCCCTTTAGAAACAAGTTAATGCACTGAATGTACACTGTAAAGTAATTTTTAATTATTATTATAAGCATCACTTTAGAGATTCTTTTCCAGCTCCAACAGCCTGGGAATCTATGGAATGAGTCATTCATCAGCTGAAGGGTTAGCAAGGATGGATCGTATTTTCTGGAAATCCCAGACCCTCGCCTCATGCATCTCCTGAAGACATGCCATCCACAGGTTGCTCCAACCCACTCATAGAGACCTTCTTGGAATTCAAGGATTGGTAGGTAATTTACCTGCCTGGAAAAACAGGTGCTAACTTCTTTATAGCTAAGCTGTTGGGGGTGGGGAGGGTAAAAGCAACCGTTTCCATAGCAACAGAAATGTACAATTTAAAGGACATAGTGTCTTGCTTAAATCTATTTATAAAGAATGTGTAGGAAAACAATTAAGGAAACAGCAGATGAAGTCCACGGGCTCTGGCTTAATTGTCTCTCTTCCATCACTTAGCACTCAAGAAAAATGGGCAATGACAGACAGGGTCGAGGGGTCATCGGCCAAGGAGGGGGCACCAAGAGGCACATGTGACTTTCCTGGGTGGCTGCAGAGAGCTGAACCGGTTCCCAGTCCTAGTATTCCCAACCCCAAAGCGGGAGCTCCCACTGCCCAAGGCTAGCCTGGGTCCAGCAGTTTGGAGAGCAGGCCAGAGATGTGGGTTAGAACGTCATCACCTTCAGGACTGCTTTCGCTGTTCCCTGGGGCTCACTAGGTTGCGAAAGTCTTTTCTGTGACCTGCTACTCCCACTGTGAGATGTGCAAAGCTGCGTTTATATCCCCTGCCTCCTCTCCAAAATGCATAACGCCGCCCGGTGCTACAGGGGGACCCCTCACTCAACATTCCCAAAGCCAGCCGTCTCCCTGCCCACTGACTTGGGTCTGGCTACCCTTTCTGGCATCCAGGAGTGATACCTCCCACATCCCTAAATTGTGCCCACTTTTTCTTCTCATTGTCTCCTGCTATGGGTCCATCATCCTGATCTAAGACTGCACAAAAGGCAGCAGCGCCGGGCTGGATGCAGGGCTTCTGAGGAAAGTTCTAGGCTCTTTCCCAGGCCACATTCCCTCTCCCACCACACACCCTGGTCTGGGTCTCCAGACCACAGGGGTACCCAACAGTGTAAATCCGGTCTGCTGAGCAGAAGAACCTCGGCCGCGCATCTCCTGAACTTGGAACCCAGCCCGCAAAATCCAGATGGGGGGCTGATGTTCCCTGTGCAGTTCTGCAGAGGGTTTCAGCTTTCCCCAATTTCCCGGGAGCTGTGGAGCTGCGGCCTCCCCTCCACTGACCCTCTCGTCGTGGTGTGGATGCAAGCCATCCCCAACTGGCAGTGATGGCTGCTGACCTCCCTCTTCTGTCCTTTCAAGTTCTCCAGCAGCCTCACACACGTGTTCAACCTGGAAAATGAAAAAGCCCCCGCCCCACCCCCTGAGTGTGAATGCGTCTCTCTCACTAACGAGGCGAACCTATTAGGGCCCCGTGCAAACAGCACGCTCTCTGACTCTGAAGAGGTGCCTCTCTCTGTCACATGGGCTGATAATGACCCAACACTTCAACATAAAGAGAAAATCAAAATAAAAGCCCAAGAATGCTCCGATGTTCATAGCAGCAATGGCCACAATCACCAAACTGTGGAAAGAGCCAAGATGCCCTTCAACAGACGAATGGATAAAGATGTAGTCCGTATATACAATGGAATATTATGTCTCCATCAGAGAGGATGGATACCCAACTTTTGTATCAGCATGGGTGGGATGGAGGAGATTATGCTAAGTGAAATAAATCAAGCAGAGAAAGTCAATTATCATATGGCTTCACTTACTTGTGGAGCTTAAGAATAGCATGGAGGACATTAGGAGAAAGAAGGGAAAAATGAAGGTGGGGAAATGGGAGTGGGAGACAAACCATGAGAGACTGTGGACTCCGAGAAACAAACTGAGGGTTTTAAAGGGGAGAGGGGTGGAGGGATGGGGGAGCCTGGTGGTGGGTATTAAAAAGGGCACGTATGGCATGGAGCACTGGGTGTGGTGCATAAACAATGAATCTTGGAACACTACATCAAAAACTAATGATGTATTGTCTGGTGATTAACATAACACAACTAAAAAAAAAAAAAAAGCCCTAGATTGCTCAGTTCCTTGCTTGTTCAATAAACTCTCCTGGGCCATTTCTCCAGCACCTTCCTCCCTCCCCCCAAAAAACCAAATCTTCATTTTTTTCTGTAACATCTCAGGCTCTGTGACCACAGGGGTGGCTGGGGGTACTTCTCCCACAGACCAACGTCCCCAAGCCAAGTCCAAGCTCTTTCTGAAGCTCCGACTCCCCGCAAGGACCCAGGCACCTTCCCTTAGGATGCACAGCTGCCTCTCCCTGCATTTCTCCTCCCCAAATCCGTGTGTGTCTGGCCCCTCTTTACCATTTAGTTCTCAGCTCTGAGCTGCTTTTCTGGACCACTGTGTCTAAAGGAGCCTCGCCCAGGGTCATGCTGTCCCTGTCCTACTCTCTTCACGGCACTTAACACTGCCTGCGATTATTCTGTTCCCTTGTGACTCCATTTATCTTCTGTTTCCTCCACTTGGAGCTCTACTTACTGAAGCAGATGCCCTCGGTCATTTCTGCAGCCTTAGTGTGTACTCAGAGTCCGGCACGAAGTGGGAGCCCAGCAAGTGAGTTTGTTGAATTAATGCGTAATCTTTGTTGACGGCTCCCTGGTGTGTGGCTGGCCAAATAATCCCCCAGGGTAGAAGAGGACTGCAGATCCCATGGGATTCTGTGGGCTCTCGGGTAGCAACCTGGGGTGGGTCTCTTCTGGAAGACCTGGTACTGTAGACCAAGGTCAGGTACCCCACGCGTGGACAGAGAAGTCAACAGATAGCAATTCATGGAAGGATAAGTAATAAATTCAGTGCAAAACGCTGAAGACATTTTTAAAAGCCGTGAGGCACTACAGAACACTTCGGCTTTCAGGCAGAAAGCTGGTACGGAGCCACCGTCAGTTGCCCACTCAGTAGACCTTAGCTATCCCGCATGCTACCTGCTGCACGAGCCAGAGAAGAATTCCTCCTTGTTACGAGGGAGAGCGGATTAGCCCATCCAGGCTGCCATGACCAAGTGCTGCAGACGGGGTGGCATAAACAACAGAAATTTCTTTCTCACAGTCCTGGAGGCTGGAAGTCCGCGATCAGGGACAGTGAGACTGGTTTCTTTTGAGGGCTCTCTCCTTGGCTTATCCATGGACGTCTTCTAGGGTCTTTGCTTGGTCTTCTCCTTGTCTGTGTCCGGATCTCCTCCTCTTGGAAGGCCATCAGCCATGTTGGACTAGAGCCCAGCTCACCCTACTGACCTCATTTTACCTTCATTATCTCTTTAAAGGTCTCATGTCTGCAAGGGTGCCTGGGTGGCTCAGTGGGTTAAGGCCTCTGCCTTTGGCTTGGGTCATGGTCTCAGGGTCCTGGGATCGAGCCCTGCGTTGGGCTCTCTGCTTGGCAGGGAGCCTGCTTCCCCCTCTCTCTCTGCCTGCCTCTCTGCCTGCTTGTGATCTCTCTCTCTCTCTGTCAAATAAATCAATAAAATCTTTTTTTAAATAAATAAATAAATAATAAAGGTCTTATCTCCACATACAGTCACAGGCAGAAGTAACGGGGGTTAGGACTCCAACATTTGAATTTGTGGGGAGACATAATTCAAGCCATAACCATTAATGAGATTTACTGACATAATATGTACAATCTTTCAGAATGGTGCCTGATACACAGTTTGCTCTGTAAGTATTGTTATGATAATCATTATCATTATGTAATTTTAATAGATTTCATCTCCATATCTTTGCCCAGCCCATACTGCTCAATAAATATGAGCTATTGCTATTAGTTTATTCAAGAAATATTGTTCATCATCCATTGAGTGTTCACCATTGTTCTAGGGATGGGGTGAAGCTGTGACGAGGACGGATGAGGGACTTGTCCTCAAGGAATTTACTATTATTATTTCCATGGACTTTCATTATTACCCAATCACATAACCTTAAAAAAAAAAAAAAAGCTGTGATTTGTGAATCCACGTTAGTGCCAAGAGATGTATTTTCTCCTAAATGTTGGTAAACCATCTATTTGCTATCTGCACTAGGACTTGATGGGATTAAAGCTTAATGCTTTATGGTGTCAAGGGTCTACTTTCTCAGACTCTGGGACAGAATCAGCCTGTGACTGTCTTCCTGCCACTCTGGGCTTGTCTCCAGGATCACTGACTTTGGTTGTAGGACTGACTGATATTCCCTCTAGCGCTCTGGGATCTGCTATGTGAGGCCACGAGTTGTTAACTCATTCAGAGCAGTTCCTGTCCCCTCTGCCCATGGATGACATCTGTGTACCCAGCTGCGTGTGGCTGCAAGTCAGCCTTCAAGTTGCTTATTCGCCCTTCCCTAGTTCGTAAACTGAATTAGGCAGAACCCTTTTCAGTTAGAAGCAAAAGAAACCTGACTTAAACTATCCAAAAAAAAAAAGGAATTTATTGACTCTATGGACTGGATGTTTGTGTCATCCAGAATTCACACGTTGGAGCCTTCATACTACCCCATAGGATGGGGTGTGGGAGTAAGGGCTTCAGGAGATGATTGGGTTCAGATAAGGGGGTTATGGGACCGCCCTGATGAAATTACTGTCTTCATATGAAGAGGAATAGAGACAGAGCTCTTCTACCATTTTTCTCAAGTTCTGCCCATCTCTTTTTCCTGTTCTTTGCTTCAAACAATGCTGACACCATCATTTTTGTGTGGTTCAAGACATTTAAGGAACTTCTCCTGCTCATTGCAGACCGTTCTGATGCACCGATACTATACTTCTGATTTTGACCACCATCTTTATAAAACCTGAGTTCCTCGGATATCTGCTCTGGGTTTCTTAATATACCTATAGCTTTTCTCACTCACTGTGTTTATTTGTGATGATGCAAAGTCCAATTATTCTTTTTAAGAATTTATACTTTCTTTCAACAATGATTTATTGAGCACCTACTACGTGCAAGATACCTATTGTAGATCCTGACGGTATATCAGGTAACAGGGGAGATGCCATCTTCACACTCCCAGACCTTACATTTCATTGGTTGGGCATGATATGGATGCAATATTGTGTGTGTGTGTTTTTTTTTAATGTCTTAACCTAGTTTTGAGGCTCTGACTAGAGGAAGGTCAATTCCCCTTGATGAGCAGGGGAAGTTCACACCTCCACCCACCTACCTTGTAGAGCTCACATTCTGGGTCACTGTCCACCTGCCCTAATGGTCCCAGGGTCCCATACCAGACAACCAGAGAGAGCCCTTCTGTCCCACAACCTCCTGAAGTTATTCAAATTAGTCTATCCTAGACCTACTTGCCCCACCGCACCTTTCCCTCTTGCAGAACACACAATAAAGGCTCTGGCCTACAGGTACCTCCCCTCTACCTCATGACCCTCCCCAGTGTTTCCCTGGAGTGTCCCTGAATAGTTTCCTATTAATCCCCAGGGAGCTGAGAGTAGTCAAACAGCAAAACTCTTTCTAGTTGCTCTTTCTTGATTTGTGTCTGGCCTCACTGTACCTCAACCAAGATAAAAAGAATAAAACAGTGTACCAGTTGAATCCCTGATTCTTGATATCTAAGTATAATTGCTTCAGATTCCCACTGCCATGACCTAGAGGAGCCCTCAAATATGGTGGAATTTCTGCTAGTTCCTTGTGGTCTGGATTCCTGCATCTCCACATAGTATCTCTGTTCCCAGCTCAAGTTTCCTTGATAAAAACCCACCTTCCTCATGTGCTTCCAAAAGAAATCCACTCACAACCAGTGTTTGTAAAATGGTACTGAAGACTTAGCACATTTTAGGTATATATGGGAGCAGTTACCTAGGAAGAGTAGTGACCAAAGAGATGACACCCACAGGGGCTCCAACATTTCAAGGCTGGGTAGAGCAGGATGTGGCTAATGAAGACTGAGGTGGAGTTTATAAGGAGGTGAGAGAAAAAGCAGGAGAGAGAGTGTCCCAAGAGCCAAAGGAAAGGGAAGGTCTTGTCAACAGTGCTGAAAATGGCCATGAAACCAAGCGACCTGAATGTTGAAAAGCATTCTTTGGATTTAGCCATGTGGGGATCTGTGGCGATCTCCTCAGGAAGCATTTCAGTAGAGTGGTGAAGACAGATAATAGCAAGCTGAGGACGGCGTGGGAGGTGAGAAGAAAAATGCATGCATTTCCTTGAAGGAACTTGACTAAGAATGGAAGAAGAATGTGGTAGGAAATGCTTCAGTGGTCCCAGACTCCAGCCTGCAGCTCGGTGTCATACTCAAGTGGCATAGAGGCAAAGGTACCAGCATGGCCATCAGAGTGTATAGATGGATAAGACGGAAGCAGTACTCCTGGGCCCCTGTGACCTGCACCTGTGGCCAAGGGACCAGGGACACCTATTACTACAGTGAGAAGACTCAGAGTTGCCAAGGGGAATGTCATAGCAGTCACCTAGAAGCTGCGGAAGTAAACATCCAAGACCACCTTCTCCAGCAGTGCCAGCACACATGGCAACCTATAGAAATGGATGGCACAAAACACGCACACACACAATGATGCAAGTATATCAAAGAACACAGCAACCAATGGGAGGGGCTCAATAGCCAGAGCTAGAACCACTTAAGCAACAAAATAAATAAAGTACTACTGGATTATAACCCAAGCTATAAAATCAATATCCATGAGTCCATACTGATACACATAAATAAATAAGGAGACAAATCTCTGGTTCAGATGGGGCACTACTTTTCACTCCTTGCATGTGGGCTGTGCATAGTGACTTCCTTCTGAAGAGGGCAGTCTGGAAGGGGAAGGATACCTTACAGTGGAGAAACCTGACATATACTACCTCAGCCAGGTGATCAAAGTCATCATCAAGAGCTATAAGTCATATCAATGCCGTGTACCCTTGATGTGATGTGATAAAAATAGAAATTTACCCCTGTGTTCTTCCCCCCAAAAACCCATAGCCCCAGTCTCATCATGAGATAAACATCAGGCAAATCCCAATCGAGGGACTTTCTACAAAATATCTGACCAATGGTCCTCCAAATTGTCAAGGTCATTGAAAACTAGGGAGCTCTTAATGCAAGTTGGTGCAGCCACTTTGGAAAGCAGTGTGGAGATTCCTGAAGAAATTAAAAATAGAGCTATCCTACGACCCTGCAATTGCACTACTGGGTATTTACCCCAAAGATACAGATGTAGTACAAAGAAGGGCCACATATACCCCAATGATCATAGCAGCAATGGCCACAATCACCAAACTGTGGAAAGAGCCAAGATGCCCTTCAACAGATGAATGGATAAAGAGGATATGGTCCATATACACAATGGAATATTATACCTCCATCAGAAAGGATGAATACCCAATTTTTGTATCAACATGGATGGGACTGGAAGAGATTATGTTGAGTAAAATAAGTTAAGCAGAGAGAGTCAGTTATCATATGGTTTCACTTACGTGTGGAGCATAAGGAAAAACATGGAGGACATTGGGAGAGGGAAAGGAAAGGTGAATTGGGGGAAATTGGAGGGGGAGATGAACCAAGAGAAACTGTGGATTCTGAGAAACAAACTGAGGGTTTTGGAGGGGAGGGGGTGTGGGTTGGGTGAGCCTGGGGGTGGGTATTGCATGGAGCGCTGGGCGTGGTGCATGCACAATGAATCTTGGAACACTGAAAAAATGAAATAAAATTAATTTAAAAAAAATGTCACAACCAAAAGGCACCTAAGAAGACATGGTGACCAAATGCAATGCAGTGTTCTGGATAGAATCCTAGAACAGAAACGGAAAAACTGAGGAAATCAGAATAAAGTATGGACTTTACTTAATAATAATGTATCACTGTTGGCTCATTAATTGTGACAAATGTACCGTACTCGTGTACAATGTTAATAATAGAGGAAACAGAGTGTGCAGGGTATGGGAGCTCTCTGCACTAGCTTCACAATAATTCTGTAAATCGAAAACTGTTCTAAAATAAAAAGTTTATTAAAAACACAAAGCAGATGGCATCAGACGAAGTGTGCTTCAGGGCTCTACACGTCCCTGGAGATACTCTGACCAGCCCCTCTGCAACAATTGCCAAGAAGGATTCCAAGGATCTAAGATGAATTTAAAGATCCTGTCTTTCTTCTCCCACTACCTCCTTAAAGTCACCTAAGACACCCTCTCTTTTCCATTCAGATTCTATTGTGCAGAGAAACAGGAGAAAAAGAACATTCTGAAAATCAATTAGTTATCAAAGCTAAAGAAAAAACCTTAACCACTGGACTTGATTACTGACTTGGACCCATCCAATAGGGTAGAAACTGGGGGCAATCAGAACAGTCTTGGAGAAATAAAAAAGCTCCATTTATGTTACACAATTGAATGTATTGTGAGTAAAGGTGCAACTCCTTTATCGTTGGGTCACGTTCAGGATTCTCAGTCTGTGTGCGGCATGCACTTGTCCCCATAAGCTGATGACAACTCCCTCGACCAGAAATGGCACAAGGTCATCTGTGGCTGCTGCCAGGATGCCAAGATACAAATGATATGTAGAGACCCTGTGTAAGCAAGCCCACAGAAGAAAGGGAGGATGTGGGGAGGCCTCCTTACTTGGTGGAGTTCCTTGTCGTGCATAATGGTATACCACTCAAATGCCCTCCACTCTGGATGTGTAGACCACACTACAGCAAGCTGGAATGAAGAAATCCATACGTGCTTATGAGCCATCCCTCAGGGGACCCTCAACCAGAGATCCCAACTGTGTTGGGGTTACTCTCCTCGAGCCGAAGAAACTGAGACATCAGCCCTGAGCATTCCTAGTGCATTCTATAATGCCCTCAGAAATGATGCCATTAGTTTTTCTCCTTATTTTTCCATGTTCAGATGGGAAATTAGACCACCCACTGTTCTCTGCCTTGGGAGATGGAGGAGCAAGGAGGTGATGAGAATCAGGGAGCATTACTGCTACATAGTACATATTGTAATATATAATGTAATTGTAATATGTAATGTGTTACATATTACATATTAATGCAGCTAATTTTAGACAAAAGGCTAGGTAGGGGGTCCAAACTAACTGATAATGTGAGGTGTTACAGATAGTTGAAAAAGCAAGTGTGCAAGACCAGACTAAGGTAGCACGGCCTGCAAGAGAGGAGCCATGCCTTGCTAGGGAACACCAGATAAGGAAACGCAGCCAGTGGCAGGCCACCCACTCCCCTGCTCGTGATCGGGAAGCCTTGTTCCAAGTATAGAAGGAGAGTGAAACGAGGTAACCCATAAACTCTCTCTGGAGCCCAGCGGTTCCCACCCTTCCTGCCCACCTTCTGATTCTGAATCAGTAGATCTGGGCTGGGGGGAGTCTATTAATTTGAATTTCTAGCAAGATTCTAAGTGGTGCTGTCTGCTGGACCACGGGCCGCACTTTGTGTTGTATTGGTATGGAAATCAATCAATCGATCAGTGAGCAGAGTCTAGGCAGACATTCCTGGCCATCTCCTTTCCCAGCTCAGCGTATGTGCTTCCTCTCTGCCTGTCAGAAGCATCCATGTTACTTAAAGATGTAAGATGGTTTAAGAAAGAATGAAAAGAATAAACATTTGTAGCCTGTAAGGGGTTCATGAAAAAAAAAAAATTCTCCCATCTTGTCCAGTGCGAAGTCACTCTTCAAGACTCTGTCCCCAGGATCTGCCTTCCTGAGTTCAGAGGTAAGTTTTGACTCAGACCAGTCAATTTTTTGAATGGGGGGAGGGGTAGGATCAGACAAGGACTGAACTGAACTCATGGGTTGAAAATCTGGTGAATGATTGAACACTACCTCTGCAACTAATAATGTACTATATGTTAGCTCATTGAATTTTGAAAAAGGAGAAGAAAGAAAGATAATCCGAGTCCCATTGAACAGAGGTAAGAGCTAGTTTCCTCCCCTACCTAGTTAGGAGGTTAATTAGCAAGCAAGCCTTCACCGTGCTGCTCTCGTGGTGTCTGAAGTATCAGTTGGCATTCATAACCACCCACTGAAGGAGCGGACCATAATCTCATCTATTGCACATTTCTTCCAAAGTAGCTGCTTATCTCCAAATCTCACGAAATCATTTACTGAACACTTACTAGGTACCAAGTACACTGGGAATAGAGACAAATGACAAGGCTCTACACTCAAAGACTCACAATCTAATGGGGAGGAAAGACAAAAACATGGTCCGTGGTGGTACAATTTGACGTGTGCTGTTGTAAGGGATCTCAAGCCAGGTTGAGAGTTTTGCCAGAGGCTTTCTGCAGGAACGGACGTCTGAACCAAGATCTGTGGGACTAGAAAGAGTTGGTCTATGTTATGGACTGAATTGTGTTCCCCCCACATTCATATGTGGAAGCCTAACCTCCAGTGTGATGGTATTTGGAGGTGGGACTTCTGGGAGGTAATTAGGGTTGGATGCGGTCATTACAGTGGGGCTTTGCGATGTTGGGATTAGTGGCTTTGTATAAAAGAGGAGGAGAGAGAGATACCCAGTGTCAGGATCTGTGAGAAATAAGTGCTTACTGATCCAGCCTCCTGTCGATGGTACTTTGTGATAGCAGTCTAAGCAGAGTCCCAGAGGGATGGGAAAACTAGCCTTGTCCTGGGAGCTACCAGCCCTTCCGGATTCCTGAATCCCAGGGATCCCATATTGCTGGTCCTACAAAGGAGGTGACCATGACAATGACAATTAGAAGTTCAAAGCGGGATACCCAAGAGTGAGAAAGCACACTACCAACCATGACTAGCATACCCATTCAAGGAAGGACAGGTCCTGTGAACGCTGAGCAGGGGGCATGAGGATTTCTTGGAGGGGGGGTGGCAGCAGAGGGGAAAGGCACTGGCCCAAGGCCAAGAACGGAATCCAATAAATTCCCACTTTGCATTCCATTGTAAAATGAGCATGACAGATTCTCTCCTCTCCTCCCCTCTTCCCAAGTTGGCTTTCTGCAGGAAACTGTTTGGGGACATGCATTTGCTTGAGGCAGATTGGAGAGGCCATGGCTTTGGTAAATGTGCATGGAGCTTATTCAAACTGGATGGATTAAGGTACGTTTTGGCCAAAGGATTCTCAGAAGCCTCTGCTGACTGCCTCCCGCGTGCTGGGCTGTACATCTATGGCAACCTTTTAGGGCACTACCTAGCGGAAAAAAAAAACAAAAGCAAAAACAAAATTATGCATTGAAGTGGAGGCGTGATGTGCAGGAGAGAGAAAACAGCATCTCCATTAAACCACTTAGCACCACCATCCTTAGCCACTTGGGGCCGGAAAAGATGGTGTATCTGAAGGGTGGCGGTTAAAAAAATGTGTTCCGAGCACATACAGAAATAGGGGTTTTTTTCTAACAATTAAGAAACACTTTCAGATACTTTGCTATGGTGGAATATTTCAGAAACATTTGTGTCTTTAAATGCCAGATTCCTCAGGCTGGTTATTGCAAAAGTATGAGGGGAAAAAAAAAAACACCCTTCTATTTGAAGAAATTTTTTCAGAATGCACTCAAGCAGTAGCGGTTTGGCATGGGGAATTTTTCCTTCTCTTTCAGTGTCTTAAAGGGAGGCACGAGTACCTTGGGACCCCTCAGGAGCTTAATGACGCCCCCCCCCCCACTGACCACTGACCTCTATATTCTCTTCCCTTGAAACTCTTCAGTTGAACTCTTACACTAAAATACGGCCCCGATGTCAATAATTAGCCAAATGTTTCATGCTGCTGGGTGCTTGGGTGCCAAGCTTCTGCCCTGTTTCCTCTGCCTAGAATGAATTTTTGCCACTGCTTGCCTCGTGAACCCCTTCCTACACCCTCTGAAATGAACAAGAGATAGGACTTCTTCTAGACTCTGCAAGATTTAAAAAAAAAAAAAGACTCATTTTCTCTCTTCTGCGAGAACACCTTTGAGTTTGGTTCCCGCCCTTGGCCACTTGGGCAGTATACACGAGCTTCTGCTCCTCTCCTCCCTACCTGACCAAAACGGAGAGTCTGAAACAGCTTGAGAAAATGACCTTTTGTCGCTTCGCCACCCCCCAGACACACAGCTTCTCTGGCGCTGCCCCAGGATTATTCCAAAGCTCCCTCACGCTTAAGTGGGTGTGTCCCTTAACTGGTAAGCATCAGTTCTGTGTATTTTCTCTGGATGGATCCATCAGTACATGGAGGCACCTACAGTATCTGAGGGTCATGGAGTGCTTTACGAGCTTAACAAATGAATTTTTTCTTACTCTCAATTTTTACAGGCCTGGGCTTAGGGAGGCAGGGCAAACCAAAAGATCACCCTTGTATTGGCCAACTAGCCAAGAATGAGGATTGAATTCTAGGCATTCTGATGAGCACTTAATAGTGTCCAGCCCCAAGTGTGGCAGGAGCAGAGTTGCCAATCTTGCTCGGGGAACAAAGAGGGCTTCACAGAGGAGGTGCCCAGTTCAATCATGGCATCCGTGCCGGTGTAGCCCAGACAGCTGTGTGAGGCTTGTTTGTTATTTTGGCTGGATGTGGATGAACGTATAAATTTTTTTAATTTCTTTTTTCTTAACTTAATTTTATTTTTTCAGTGTTCCAAGATTCATCGTTTAGGCACCACACTCAGTGCTGCCTGCAATACATGCCCTCCTTAATACCCATCACAATTTTTTAATGTTTAAAGATAATAAATAGTACAAGTATGATGCGGATCTGGCAAAAATTCGAAGAGCCCAAGTCTATGGCATGTCATTCTATTTGCCTAATTGATGGATAGCATTCTGCTTTCAAATATTAATTCATTTGAGCTTCATAACAATTCTGTGAAGTTGGTGCTATGCTATTTTTAGGTCCAGAGGACAGAGGGCACTAAAGCATGGGAAGGTTGGATAATTTACTCCAGGTCATAGAGCTAGCAAGGCGGGGGGATGTGAACCCAGGCAGCATGGGGCTGGAGCCCATGCACTCAGCTACCACCATGGACTGCCTCCTGTGCAGATAGGGTGACAAACCATGAACTCGAGGAGGCCGGGGCCATCTCTCCCTTTTGTTTCCCTCCACTGTATATCTATTCCTGAGCTTACAACATGGTACCTAATAGGAGCTAAATATTAAACAGTTTCGAAGAAATGGATGACAGAAACAACAACAAAAAACATTTCTTTGGTTGCATTAATCACACTCTTATCTATAGCTGCTTACCTATTTGTCTTTCTGTCAGACCTTGAGATTCTTAAAGACAAGAAGGGGATTTTATTCATCTCAGAAACTTCTCAGGTCCAGCACACACCTGTATTTGCTCAGTGAATTCATTCATTCAAGAGATATGTATTTAGTGCTTTGAAACTAGATTGGTACACGGTAGAAGGTCCATAAACAGTGCTATAATGATGCTGTAAAAATCTGGGGGGTGGAACTCTTTTTTAATCAAAGATGATTAGCACATCTGTCTATACTCGGTCTATATAGGTCTACACTCGGGCCGTCCTCACAACAGAGGTAATTCCTTCTAAGAAAGCCAGATTTTCACAGCACAGCAGTTGACAGAGCAGCCTTATTATGTGTGTTACAAAGAAATACAATATTATATCGATTCTCCTGAAATGAACCTCAAAGTCATCCTCTTTTTGCAACTTCAACTTACACTCACTTTTTCAAGGACAGCACTGTGATTTAACATGAGTGTGCCCGTAAATCAATCAAGTCACATTATGCACACATATCTCACAGGGATGCCCACAAGAAAGGGCACAGAGCATTCTCATCAGACATTCCATAATTCTTCTGACAAATTATGTGATGGTTACCCTTTCCATTATCATTAGTGACATTATCCAATGGAGTATGGTACAGAAGAGTGGAGAAGAAATCAACTTTAAAATGGGACCCACATGGTCTCAAATTCTAGTCTGCCGTTATCTAGTTTTTTCCCCTTTTAACATGTGACTTAAGCTTCCTTTCCTTCCCTGCAGGGAAAAAAAAATGGAAATAATAATGTCCATGCACATGGGACATTGTGAGGTAATATGTCAAATGCCAGAGAAATAATAGCTCTGATATAAAAATTATTTTCTTTACTTTTCCCCCATGACCCTTGGTATTCGTAAAAAGTTGTCTTCGCCATACTACTAATAGGAAATGCCTAAGTTAGAAAAGATATGCTTTGCCAATATCTTGACCCTTTGAGTCAAGCACACAAGGAGTCTGGTCATCCAGGATATTAAGAAGGAATAGCAATTAAAATAGAACAATAGGAGGGACTGGCCCCCAAATTCTAGGTTTTCTTGGGGGCATTTTAGTGAGTTCTTTGAAAACTCCACAAAAGGAATTCCCATTACACTGTTCCCAGGGGGTGAGTGATGTAATCTCCAGGAAACTATGTATAAAATATGCATATATGCACATACTCAGTATATTTTAGTTTTTAAGAATGTGCACCCTAGCGTCAGACTACTTTAATTAAAACTGAGGTTTCAACATGTATCAGCTGTGTGTCCTTACGAGCTGTATCTAACTCCCTCATGCCTTGACTTTGTCATTTGCAAAAGGAGGATAAGCATTATACCTATCTTCTAGAGTTGTCTGGAGAATTGAATGAAATAATGCATGGAAAGCACTTAGAACAGTGCCTACCATGTTGGAAGTGCCCAAGAAATTGTCCACACCCAAGTATCAACAGGGTTACCTCAGTGATGGGATGATGGTCGATTCTCACTGCTTCATATTATTATGCATTTTCTGAATCTTTCACAGTATCAGTCATTTACCCTCTCACACACAGCCAGACCTTAATGCGGTTTCAATGTGAGAGATGTTTTTTTTTTTTTTTTCTAGTGAGCAGCCTTCAATTCAAAGGGTGGGAGAGAAGTGGAGACTTTCATAGAGAGAAGGGATGGAATCCAGAAAGAACCAACAACTGAACATTGGGAAGTGCAGTCTAGAGCAATTCTTAGGGGGAAAGTAGCTGCAAGAGCTTTTTAATAGTTGGCCTGACAGTGCAGGCCAGTGGGGTGAAAAAATCTTTCGAGTAGGGTCTAGACTCAAACATAGGCAGAAGTTTCATAGGCAGCATGAATGAGTGATGCTGGCAGGTTGTAATCAACAGAAGTGGTGGGAACTCCAGAGAACTGGACAGTACCTACCTCATCTAAGAGGACAGTCACCACTAGCTCTTGATTATTGTAGCTATGCTGCGTTTCCAGATCTTGCAATTTTTTAAAAGAACTCAAAAATCTGGAATTTTATGTAAAATACCGCAATTTTTAAAGTTGGAAACCACTTTCAATTTTTAAAAATATTGAAAGTTAAACAAAGATGTCATGAAGCCGTGGGTTTGCAACCAATGCGTTAAAGCCCCATCTCCCTCCTAAAAAATTCAATAGAGGAAGTGGAGAAAGTTCATGTAAAACCCAACAAGGCACGTGAGAGATGCCCAGTGGATGGTGAAATAGAAGGAGCAAAAGGATCTGGGTTCTTGATGATGTTGTCGAGACAACAAAGCAAGCCTGGCACTACCTGTCTCCTGACTTGTTAAAGAAAAACAAAACAATAAATGTTTAACGATTTCGTCCACGATCAGCCAGGTTTTCTTTTACTTGCAGCCAAATGCACCCTTATGTGCACACAAAGAGGAAGAAGATTAATCTGGAGAACAATCTGGAGAGAAAGGGGAAGATGTAGATGAGCAACACCTCAAACAAATCTATCTGCTCATTCAATCACTTTACGAATATTTATTGTGGGACCATCTCATGCCAAGCACTGGGCCAAACACCAAGAGTTTCAGAGATAAGTCAGATCCAACCTCTAGGAGCTCACACATGGAGGCATTTCGCAACTCATCTTGACCGAAAGGATGACAGAAAGGTAAAAGAGAACTAGCTTAAAAGTCTGGGCCATGTGAATGGGCTGCCTATAGGTACAACCCTGGGGGCAATTTCATGCCAGGTGGTGAAGTAATAAATCTACAGACAGGCCTGTGGCTGGCTGATGAGAACACAGAGCCTGGGTACAAATGTCAAGGGCCAAGTGTTCAAATGTGGCCCCCATGCCTTATTTATGAGGCATTTTCATTTGGCTGCTACCTGGAAGGCCTTGGCCCTGGTCTCCTTGCCACTTGCTTATACTGCCCACTTTTGTAGAGTGATTTATGCTCTCTCTTGTCAGATCCTCCCTGGGCCTGGGACCAAATAGATAAGCAGAGTATATGGCCCAGAGAGAAGCTAGGGAAACCAGGGTGATCTGGGAGAAGAAAATAGGCTGGGCATCAATCCCTTTCATAGAGATGAGCAGGGAAGGGAGTTGTTATGGGCCCTGTCCTCCGTCTGTCTCTCCTCCCTGTGATCGCCCTGATTACGCTCTTCCCACATAGATGCTGGGCCCTCTATGGGGAAGGCTGAGCCTGGTCCAACAGTCTCAGAAAGCCAAGGAAATAAAAAGGCAAGGGCCGGTGGTGTCCAAAAGGAAAGAACTTCCTTACCTCCTGTTTCTAAGTCCTCATGCTCAGAAGTGGGAGGTGGGCATGTGGCACAAAGGACAAAATAGAGAATTGCTTCCAAAAAGAGCCCTATTTCCTTCTGCAAAGGCCCTCTCCAATTAACCCGAAGGAAGGGTGTTTTTTTTGGGTTTCGTTTTTTTTTTTTCCATCTTTCTTCCTTGAACCAGGCTTTGCCTGATATGGTTGAGTCTGGGCAGCATTCATAATTTAAGCACTGTTGTTAAGGTCCCCTAGAAAGTCCCAAGACATAAGGTTGGAGAACTGGAAGCGAATTTAAACACCATCCGGTCTTATGCTTCCTCGGCCCCATGTTATGCTTTAATCCACTCTGCCAGATCATGTTATCCACTCTGCAAACATTTCTTGAATGCCTACTGTGTGCCAGGGCCCAAGAATAGAACAGTGAATGAAACTGGCGAAGTTCATCCCCCTCATGGCGCTCACCCTCGAATGCCATGTGCTTGTCCTATCCTCGTCTGAGTACAAACATGAGATGTTGTGACGTCCAGGGCCAGAATAGCGCTTCCTGGGACAGGTCTGGGACAGGTCCTTCCCCCCGACAGCCAAAAAGTGGTCTGGTATCTACAAAGCTCTTTCCTCCATTGAATCGAAATACATGTCTCAGTCTTCCTTTACATGCATTGAGTAGTCCCTATGGATCCAGAGTATTCAGCTTGAAACTCGCCTGTACTCATCGTTTTACACTCCTCATGATTACTCTGTAGGGAAAATATTTATTCCCATCTTACAGATGGAAAGCAGAGTCCTAGAGAGACTCCATGATTTGGCCAAGGCCACTTCATTGGCAATGGAAGAGCCAAAACTGGAATATAGACCCCACTGAGATCAGATTCACTGGCCAAAGGCAACCCAGGACCTTGCTGGGTCCTGTCTGGATACAGGAGGGAACAACTCTCCTCCCTTAGATGAATGCGTTCTGGGAATGAAAAGGGGTTGACCCCTGGTGACTGTGATTAATTCAAGAAAGGGGCAAAGAACATTTCTCCCTTCAATACTCCTATTTAGATGCAGGAGTCTACAGAGAGTCAAGTTCCCCCACTTTATTGCTGCTGGAAGCTTATATTCAAGGACCCGCATGAAGCCTGCAGACCCACACTCTGCCAGAAAGTCCTATAGTCCTTAGGAATGACTCAAGCTAGAATGCTGGAGGGTGGGGAGGAGAACCGAAAGAAAGCACTCCCCCGCCTCCCTGGGACAAGCAAAGAATCACAAAGCTGATTGCAAGAACTCTTGGCCAAAATGCTCGGGCTCACAGGCGAAGTCTAGAAGGGCCTTAGCATCACCTCTCCTTTCATTCAAACAGCCTGTCCTGTAATGCAGGGATGCAAATCGCAGGGTGCCCTGGTCCAGCCCCCCAGTTTACAGATAGGGAAACGGAGGCTCAGAAGAGGGCCTAAGGTAGCAACAGCCTATAGGCAGAAGCCTAAAGGGAAGGGGTCAGCAGTTTGGGAAGATGGTCTCGGGCACTGTTCTGTCCGAGGTCACAGCAGCTGGGAATTCAGTAGTCAGCTGGACTTGGCCCAGGGGAGCAGCAGAGTCTTTGTGGCTGTTGGGGGAAGGCAGTGACGAGAGCACTTGGAGTGACTCAGACCAAGCTGGGTGACTTTTTTTTTTTGAAGATTTTGTTCATTTATTTGATGGAGAGAGAGAGAGAAAGAGAGCACAAGCAGGGAGAGTGGCAGAGGGAGAAGGAGAAGCAGGCTCCCCACTGAGCAGAGAGCCTGATGTGAGGCTCAATGCCAGGACCCTGGGATCATGACCTGAGACTAAAGCAGGCAGTTAACTGACAGAGCCACCCAGGTGCCCCCAAGCTGTGTGACCTTTAAAAAGTTACTGAACTACTCTGTTCAACATTCTCATCCGTAAAATGTAGATAGTAATGAGAGTAATATTTTCTCTGTCATGAAGTTGAGAAGATTAACTGGCATACTCCAAGAAAAGCACTTAGCACACAGCCTGGCTCAACAAATAGGGACTTTGACTATCATCCTCTCCATCAATTTTAAAACTTATTTCACTATATGAAAGAAAACTAAGATTCACACAAGACAGTTGAGGCCAGATTTGTATGTGGGCTTAGTCAGTTTCCAGAGCCTGTGTACTTAACCATTACCCTGTGTCTAGGAGCATAAGACGGCACGATTTCCCACCTGAAACCCTGGCCACATGGACCCTGCCCACTTCCTGTCCACATGTCCATCCTCCACTGACTGTGAACTCCCTGAGAGCAGCAAGCTACCCATCGGGATCATTACTTACCCCTAATATCCCAGTACCTGTGAGTGAACAGCATTGGTTGAGTAATTGAAGGGAAAAGAGCATCACAGATCAAGACACTTAGGGGAAGAGAATGAAGGTGAAGGATGGCCATTCACACCCTCTCCTGCTTCTTCCTTCCTGATGACCTTTCTTTTTCTCTCCCTGTCCCTCCCTTCCATTCCTGGGAAGATCATAGAACCAGCCCCTCATGAAACCCATCTTCCCTCTTTAATCTCCTTGTGTTATTTCTACCTCTGGAGAATTCATTTTTGGCTAGGTGTCATACCTCTTCCATATCCCCTCTACAGCTAACAAGCTCCTCATCACCCCTCAAAACCCAACTGAAATGCTACCTCTTCCATGGCATCTTCTCGGCCCCATGGGGAATGTAAGTCGGTGTTCCCTGTGCTCCTGTGGGTCTTTGTTGTTGTTCACAGCTCTGCTCTGGCACTGGCAGAAACCTCTGCCCGCTCCCAGTGCTCTGAGTCTTCTGGTCTCTCCTACTCGCCCTGAGTCTTCTGGTCTCTACCTGCAGCATTGAGCCCAGAGACTGGCATCTAGCAGGTGCCAGGACATTGATGAATGAATGAATGAATGAATGAAGACTAGAATGGGCCTAGTTCTTTGACAGAAGATCAATTGTTATGAAGTAAGCAGCATTTAGACATTCAGTGGCTACCCCTTACTTTGCCCCTTGAGCCTACTGTGGCACAGTTTGAGGCCTGGAGCTCAGGCCTGAAGGAAGCAAGAGGAGTAAGAGGCAAGTACAGAAATAAAGAAACAAGAGATTTTAGATAGTGATGAGGGCCATGGAGGGAACAGCCCAAGGGGTTAAAGAAAGGGTCACTGCAGTGCTAAGGGGTCAGGGTGGCCTCTCGGAAGAGGTGAGATATGAGCTGAGACCTGAATGAACACAGGAGCTGGCAGGAAAGATCAGTGGCCAAAACTATGCCAGGCAGAGTGAGCATCGAGAAGAAGGGCTCTCAGGAAACGCAGGCTTGTCATGTTGGAGTTACAACAAGGGGACAAGGACACCTGGCAGGGTGGAGTGAAGGGAGGGTGGAGGAAATGAGCCTAGAGACTCTGTAAGGGTCAGCTCGTTAGGGCCTCATTGGTATGGTAGGGAGTTTGAAGCGGGTTTTACCCAGAATAGTGATGATCTGCCTCATGTCTTTGAGAGATCACCATGACCGAGGAGAGAAAATGGGTTTTTGAAGCCATAGCAGGAGTCGACACAGGAAACCCCAGTTAGGAGGCCATTCTATTAGTCCAAGTGTGAGTTGACGACAGCTGGTCCAGGATGTGCTGGTGGTGATGGAGAGGAGGGTGAGATTCAGGAGCTATATCGGAGGTAGAGCCTACAGAACCTGCTGGTGCACGCAGAGCAGAGGGTGGCAAAAGATCAGAGCCAAGGGTGGTGGTTGTTTGTGCAGATGTATTTCTACATGAGAACCTTTCCATGACTCCAATGCTTACAGAGAGGACCCTCTCCATTTTTGCACCTCTATGTCCAGGGAAGGTGTTCCAGAATGAAATCTGCCAGCATACCCAGCTCCTTCCTCCCATCTCCCAAGCCCCCTACGCTTGCCTCCTGCATCTTTTCCTCTTCAAAAGCACTGCCTGAGCCTACAAGTCATTGCTATTGATTTCTCCAGCAAAATGCAATTTGGGAAAAGCTAGTTTCCTTTTTTTAAAGCATCATTTGTACACAGGGAAGTGCGACATGGGGAATGATGGCTTCCACGGAAAGTTATCCCATCTTGGGCATGGTAAGGCACTGCATGAGCCAGCAGTGCTCGGGGAGGGTTTGGGACTGTAACATTTTAATAAAGTGCTGATTTCAGACGGAATGTCGTGTCTAGGAGGGAAGTGGCTTGAGACAATTGCATGCCTCTTTGCCTCATGTTTGCTAAAGCCCTTTGAGGAGGTTGAGAGCATCATTACTACAAGAACCTATTGTAGACAGCACACCATTGAATCCTCGGCCAGCCTATGAAATTGGTTTCTTGCACTTTATTTTCATGGTTTAAGTAACAGATGGAGGCTGACGGCAGCCAGTTGACCAAAATCTGAAGATGGAAAACATACCGCGTCTCCTGAGCACCTGCTCTTTCCATATCCCACCCCCCGGTCTACATTTGGCAGGCAAAGCCCCTCCCCAGGTTTTCAGACCAATTACGCTCTCAGTGTATACCCAGCATCTATTTATTTTTCTCATTCAAGCCAAATATATTTATTGAATGCCTCCAAATGCCCTGGGGTTGCAGCCATAAGCAAGAGGCAAGGTCCCTACTCTCATGGAATGCGCACTCAAGTAGGGAAGGAGAAATGACAGGTGAGATGATTTCGCAGAGTAGCGTATCAAGGGAAGTATGACCAATGACAATGGAGGGGCTCAGGGCAGGGCCTGCAAATATTTTCTATAAAGAGCCAGAGAGTAAATATTGCTGGCTTTGTGGGCCATATGGCCTTGGTCACAGCTATACAACTCACCTGTTGCAGAATGAAAGCAGCGCAGGCGATATGTAAAGCAATGAGGAATGAAACTGCGTTCGCAGAAACAGGTGGCAGGCCCGTGGACTGTGGTGTGCCAACCCCTGCTCTAAGGGAATGTGGGAGGAATATTTAAAAAGGTGCACCAAAATAGGGTGATATTTAAGCTGAAGTCTGAATGGTGAGAAGGAACTTGCCACATAAAGATTAAAAGGGAAGGTGTTCCAGACAAGGGAACCGCACGTGCAAAGCCCTGAGTCATAACTATTTCAGAAACAGAAATGCCCACCTGAGTGGTAGAGCAAAAGGAAGAGGAAGGTCATAGTAGGCAGGGATTGGGCTACAATGGTCCACAGTCCAAGGTGAGGCCTCACACATAGTAGGTACTCAATTAACTTGATTTAAATTTAAATTTAAAGGAAATTTAAGGAGCTCTAGGTTATTACCCAAATAATTTAGGCATAGCTCAACAATCTTCATTCAACTCTGTGTGCACCAGTCTTAGACATAAGAATCTTTGTTCCTGTGATCAAATTCCCACCTAGAACCTTATTTCTATCATTTATTTTTCAGCCTTGTCTCCTATTAAGGAGCCCACCCATGCCCAAACCCTGCCTCCA
The DNA here is from genome assembly GCA_028533885.1 of Nasua narica. Lineage (NCBI taxonomy): Eukaryota > Metazoa > Chordata > Mammalia > Carnivora > Procyonidae > Nasua > Nasua narica. The sequence continues at coordinate 108,757,177 of CM052807.1, read as the reverse complement.
TAACCTAGCTTGAGCTCCCGGAACTTCTGAAACCAGGGATTGACTTAAACTTAAGGGATTCTTGCCTCTGCTCCCCTAGAAGAGAGGGCCCTGCTTTGTGCTAGCTGCTGACAAGTGAAGCTCATTACGCAGTCACTAGACTAGGTACATTAGCAAATATTCTAATTCTTCTCCTTCCAGGTACTTCCCCATCCCCTGAAAGTTATATGATCGGTAACATGCTTTAGCAACGAGGCATGAGTAAATTGCCACATCTCACTCTGTCCAGCATCACAAATGTGCAGCATTTGTCAAGAGGGAGACCCCTTCTATCCATGTTGGACATATGGTATTAACAGAAATAAACTCGTGTTGCGTTGAGGCACTACGATGCCATGGTTATGACTGCAACACAACCTACTCCACCCTGACTAATACAGAGATGAGACCTAAAAAAGGAAGGGATGGCCATAACAAAGATCTAAAATATATTACATTGACCTAGAAGCTGGACAGTGGGTGACTCGGGATGTCCAAATTTAAGTCAAGAGAGCAAGCCAGGGGAACACAGAAACACAGCAAATCCAGGAAATCCAACTACTAAAGGGTTGTAAATACGACTGTTGGCGCACAGGAACCACTACATGTGAATTCTGGCTTCTAGAAGCTCACATGCTGTGGACAGCTCAGCTATGTACATAAGGAAGTACAATACATTGTGTGACAAGTGCCATGATGGAGTCATCATAGGAACAAAGTCATGGGAGTAAGAGAAAGGAAAGTGGCATCGATAGTGCATTTAATTATACAGTAATATAGTAAGATTAATTGGCAGGTTATATTGGGTAGATCATGCAGACGCTACAAAGGTAAAGATTTGTCTGTCTGGTTCTGTGCTATATCCCTAGAGCCCTACCAGGCACTGGTGAGTAGATGTTCTGCAGATTTTTGTTGAATGAATAAATTTTGAATCTCAGAAATACGGTGGTAAAAGAGTATTTCAGGCAGAGGCAGGAGCATATGCCAAGGCATGAAGTTTAACTTTATAATCTAAGGAGTTCCACTTAGCTGGATAATGTGATATGCCCAGGATAAGAAGGAGCCTGAGGGAGATATGGGGGAAGGAGTCAGGATGATCGTGGAGAAGTAACCTGGGACTCGGATTTGCAGACCCTGAGACCAGGCTACTCAAGGTTAAATACCTACAGGGATAAGGAAGAAAATGTGAGCATGTGAAGCCATAGTTTGTTAAGATCTATGTGCCGGTAGAAAGCTGGCCAAATTCTTGAACTGTTGGGTGCATGTTCCTCCGAAAGGCTTTCAATTTGGGATGTTGATAAATATTGTGATGACCAAACACGACATGTCTATAGGCCACAGGCCAGTTGTAAGGCCTCAATTCTCAAATCCTGCTAAGAGAGACCATCAGAAGACTACTGGGGCTTCAGGAAAAAGTATAAGTCCCCAGTCCTTGTCCCTAATTTTAACATTCTAGAAGCTGACAACTGAAAGCTTTTCATGAGTTTGGCCCAAACCAATGTGGCAGCAAACACTGCCTGAACTTACGTGAGGCTATTCATAGTCTTCATTTCTCCCTCTTCATGTGACTATTCACACGTTTCACTCTGTGTGCGTGGTTATGGGACGCTGCCCCGAGGTTCACTGCTAGATCTATGTAATATGCTGTATCTTGTTTTTCTTAAACCCAAAAGATTCTGAATTTTTGGAAGACTCAAAGTCTTGAATCAAGGCTTATGGGCCTCTAACATGATCAGCTTCATGATCTTTTGGTAGAAAGTACCAATGAATGGTAAACTGAAGGAAGGAGTCAGGATATCTGCTTAAGGAGCTGTGGGCAAACCATTGGTGAAAACTATTGACAGCTGCTCCAAGATGAATATGCTGGAAATGGAGGGGCCTGGGGGATATTTCCCAGTCGGAACAACACAAATCGGTGCCTGATTGGAGGTGGGAGGTAAGAGAGGAAGGAATCCAGGATGAGTCTCATGCTTCCAGCTTGTAAGAGTGGACAGATGGTGAGCCATCCACCACAAGAGTAAATCCAAAATGATTAGAGTTGAGGGAATTAAAATTATAAATGCCAGTTTGGACCTGTACATGCGAAGTTCTTCTGTACCCTGTGGTTGGAGATGGAAATGTGGATCTCAAGCCCATGGCGAAAAGCTAGTGACAGTACAAATTTGGGTAGTATCATGGTTTAAATAGTGTCCCACGAAAAGATATGTACAAGTTCTAACCCTCCGTCACTGTGAGTGTGAATTTGTTTGTGGATAGAATTGATTTAACAATCTTAAATTGAGATCATCCTGAACTAAGAGCCCTGAATCCAATGACTGTTTTCCAAATGAAAAAATGGAGAGGGAGAATTGAAACCCAGAGAGCACACAGTGGAAAGGAGAAATCAGACAGATTCCCAAGGATTCCAGAGCCACTCGAGGCTAGAGAGAGGCAAGGAATAGATTCTCCCTTAGAGCCTCCACAAGGAACCAACTCTACTGACACCTTGGATTTTGTACTTCTGGCCCCAAAACTGTGAGAGAATAAATTTCTGTATTTGAAACCACTCAGTTGGTGGTAATTTGGTACTGCAGCCCTAGGAGAGGAACAAAGAAGACTTCAGCCATGCAAGACGTTTTCAGCCCCAGGAGATGGTGAGGAAGGAGAGAGGTGAACTCAAGACAGAAGTCAATGACACCAACGTGGCATTGAAGACAAGATGGTGACTAAGGGCAACTGGGGAGGTAAGACAAGAACTGAGAGAGTGGAAACTCGGAAAGGCAGAAGCTTCAGTAGGAAAGTGTGCTCCGCAGTGTCAAATTTTGCAGAGAAGACATATAGAATGAAGGCTGAGAAGAGAATGCCAAATTTAGCAATAAGGTCATTGGTGACTTTGAGCTGGAGAAGTTCCAGTAAACTAAGCAATATGTAATTTGTGAGAAATGTGAAGTCAGTAGAGAATTCTTCCAAGAGGTTCGGCAGCTGTGAAGGGAAGGAGGGGGCTGTGTCAGTAGCTTGAAAGGGTTTTGATTCAGGAGAAAGGGTTTGCAGGCGAGGGAGCACCAACACGTCCACTGGCTGTTTGTGGGAAGGAGAGCTGGGCAAGGCTGGCAATGTAGGAGAGGACATGACAGGTCCCTCTGACAGAGAGTTAAATGCAACATTTGGGACTTCTTAGTAGACAGCTATGGTGGGGAAGCAGGCACCCACTTAGAAACAGCTCCCAGGCTCCCTTGCAGCTTGGTGAGGACATGTGATCAGTTCTCACCAATGGAATGGAGCAGAAGTGGTGTGTCTCCTCCAAGCCAAGGTGGGGAGGGGGGCTATGCTTTTTCTCCCTCTTCCCCCTCCCCTCCAGCGAGATGCGGAGGATGTCACAGCCCTAAGGGATGGCAACACCACAAAACTGGAAAGATCTGGGTTCCTGGATCACTACCCAGAGGAAAGCCTCCCACCAACAGGAAAACTCACAATGGACTGTCGTATGAGTAAAAAAAGAAAGATTGTCTTAAATCACGGAAATGTGGGAGTTGTTTGTTTTAACAACCAGGTGACTCTAATATAATCTTCTTATTGTATGTGTCCAGATCTTACACTGCTGGCTTCCTGCCACCTTCCTGCCGGAGAACTCAACCATTACCAGACTAACCCACTAGGGATCCCCTGCCTGGCAGTGCCTGCCATCTGTCCCACCCCAACTGAAGGTCTTTGGTTTATTCAACTTAAATATTTAATTCCTACTATGTGTAGTACACCAGGCAGGAGATAGGGATACCGCCAGAGATGTAATAAAACCCTGCCTTCGGGTAGCTCGTGTTTGGATGGGGCACACAGAAACTGAGCAGACTCGTATCCATGTAACATAATACCAGATAAGAATATATGATGCACTATAATAAAAAAATGAAGCAGAACAGAGGGATAGAATGTGATGGGTGGGCTAGGGTGCGGTTTAAATGAGTTAGTCCAGGAAGGTCACTTTGAGGACAAGACACTGATGCAAAGATTTAGGCAAAATGACCAAGCAAGCAAAGGAAAAGCTGGAAGAGAGACAAGCCAGATAGAACAATTCATGCAGAAGCCCAGAGAAAAGAACTTGGCATTTTGGAGGGTGGCAGGAAGGCCAGGGTGAGGACTTTGGGTCCTTTTCTAAGAAATAGGGAGTGCAGACCCCTGTCTCCCAGGCTGGCGGGACTTCTCCCACCATTTCCTAAGAGGCTACTGGATCCTTTGCCGCAGACCTGTCCAGCTTCCAGGACCCAGCTCCTGCCCCTCGGGTCCCCACCTGTTAATTCACTCTGAGCTCCCCTGGGCACAGAGCCACAAGACTGCAGGGTCCCTTGGCCAAGGAGAAGCAGGGTAGAGGAAGTGGCTTTTTCCATGAGAGGTGACTCCTTTGCAGAGAAAAGAAAGTTCATAAGCATACTAGGGGAGAAGCATCACCCACGAGGCAGTGAGCACTAAGTCTATATTTGAGCTGAAAAACATGCAGACAGGCGGGCGGGAGCCCAAACACAACTGTTTATGCCTTATGCGATCGCAAATGAGTAATTTTGCCTCCTGGAGTTTCAGGAAGCTCCTCCAGCTCGGAAACAGAGCCATCTCTCATACTAGAAGGCTGCAAAGCTGCGTGAGAGGGTTTGGGGGCCTCCACTGATGGAAACGCTTCGAACAGCCACAGCCCTTGCATTTGCAAATGACGCTTCTCTCATTCTGTCCATTGGCCCTGTCCACACAATAATCTAGTGAGGACTGGCCCATTTGAGTTTACCAATGAGGGCATTCTGGCGCTCAGAGGTGATGTGTTCTGCATGCCTAAGGTCACAAGGCCAGTGGCGGGGTTATTCTTGGGAACCACACTTAAAAGTCATCATCATCCCCCTGCTTGAAATCATCGTTGGGTATCTAAAATTCAAACTCTTTCCTAGGTTCTAAGAGATCTTACACCAGGGATCAGCAAACTCTAGCCCACTGCATGATTCTGTAAATAAAGTTTTATTGGGAGAAAGCCATGTTCACCCCTTTGCAAGCTCACACATTTGCAGGTTTGCTGATTGTCTGTGGCTGCTTCTGCGCTACAATGGGGAAGTTGAGTGGTTGCTTCAGAGACTGGCCCGCAAAGCTGGAACTATTCACCCTCTGGAACCTCTAATTTCAGATTTATGGACCCTAGGCTCTTCATCTGTCCAGACCCACTTTTTCTCTCTTATCTCGCTGCTCTCTCTTCTACTCACCCTCGTCCATGCACACTGGTCTTAGCCTCGCTCTTCCTGCCCCAGGACCCTTGCACTTACCATTCTCTCTGAAATGCTTCATCACAATTTTCATATCCTGGTTTCCTTTCCCATTTCACGTCTCAGATCAAACGCTGACTCCTCAGGGAGGCCTTCCATAATCTCCATATCTAATAGGGCCCCAGTCCTGTCTCCAATTCAGTCCTCTGCTGTGTGTGTGTGTGTGTGTGTGTGTGTGTGTGTGTGACATATATAACCTCCTAAATCATCTTATTTTTTAATGCACTTACTGTCAGAGTGTCTCACTAGAAAAATATCTCCATGGAAACAAGTACCCTGTTTGGGTCCCAGTTAAATCCCTCATATATAGAATGGTGTCTGGCAGAGTGGATGCTCTATAGTTAAGGGCTAAATGAATGAATCAACGAATTAATGAGTAAACCATAACTATCCTTGGTGTACATCGGCATTTTTCCACCTTGGCACAAGTGATACTCGGGGCTGAATAATTCCTTGTGGCATGGAACTGCCATGGGCCCTGTAGAGTGTTGAGCTCCATCCCTGATCTCTACACACCATATGTCACCACCACCACCAAAGTGTGACAACTGAGAATGTCTCTGCACGTTGCCAAATGTCCCCTGGGTGGGAGGCGGAGCGATTCACTTCCAGTTGAGAACCACTGAGATACATGGTTTAAAGCTGCCCTTAGAACTTAAAATAGAACAAAAAGCTTTTACACAAGACAACAGTCATCGCAATTCCCAGTTAATTGTAGTTGTACATACGAGTGACCTCTGGGTTGGGGTTATCTCCTTGATAAGCTGATGAAATTGCTTCATGAAGCAAGTGTCAGCAATGTTTTGGAAATGAAAGTCCTGAGGCAGAAACCACTTTAGTGTTCTCAGTAGGGAATGATTAGTAATCGGGGACCCAGGATGTATGGAGTTCAAGTTACCACCAGGTTCTGGACTCATATGAGCGTAAAGAGATGTTGCTGGATTCTAGGGAGGGTAGCAGGTGGAGGGATCGATGTGATCAGAGAGGCCAAGTGGCTCTCCTGGGGATTTGACCATTTACAGGGAATCAGAGCTATTAATGTGGGTGTTTTGTTAAGTCTTTTCCCATGACAAGAAGAAAAATGGATAAGAACAGAGATGGGAGCAAATGCACCACCTGGCAAAGGCTGTGGGTGATCGCTGGGGTCCGCAGAGGACGGGAGGGTGGGGAGAGTCCCTTCGGTGATGCTGTTTTCTAGGAGGAAAATGCTGAGTTTGGGGAGCCCACTCTTGCTGCAAGAAGGCTGCTGCTATTCTGCCTTGGATATAGAGGGGGGGTAGTGGAGTTTGCTCAGTTCCTGGGGATGAAGTCTAGTTCAGTAGCTCTGGTCCCCATGGGGCAGAGCTTAATGCACCACCCAACAGATAGAGCCCTGCTTCACCAGAAGGATGGCTGCCCTCCAGCAGGTGAGCCGAGGGGCACCATGGTGTCAGCAAAGAGGAGGGACTCCGGCCAGGACAGATTGCCCTGACCCATAAGGTGCATGCCGTGGTAAGAACAGGAGTTAGAGGGCAGAAACAGGGCGGCACAGCCAGCAGCCAGGAGCTGTTCCTGTTGCAGCGGATACATTTCTCTCAGCCTGACTTCCCCTGGGTCCTTTTCCCCTTCTGACAGCCCCAGGGAACTAATCCTGCCTCCCATTCCCCCATCACTGCTGCTGGGACTGCCTCCAGATCTCAGATTTGTCTCCCACCAAAGACTGGTTTCAAATTAAGGATGCAGTTCTGGTTCCCAAATTTCATTGTGGAAAAGAAGCACAGTCTTTTCTTCCTAGAGTGTTGGGAAAGGGAAATAGACAGGGATAAATGAAAACAGCATAAGAAGGGAAATGAATATAGTGGGATCTGTTGTTTTTATGTATCTGGGCTCCATTCCCCCTTCTGAGTAGAACGCTCACATTTTGGGGGAGACCCACCATCCCCTAACTCTCAGTTCTTGGGATTTGAGCTATGGCTAGCATCAGCCACACCAGATTCAAGGGCAGGGACATGGCCCAGTCCTGTGGCAATCATGGTATGGTATCTTTCTGCTCATAGTAAGGAGTATATAGGTGAACAAATGACCCAGGTCCACCTAGTCATCATTAACTCAAGGACTCATGCTAAAAAGTTTAGGGAAGATGAATATTCCTCCTGCCGGGATTGAGGAGAGAACAAAATGAAAACCAGGAGCTCCTGGGAGCCTATTTCCACTGCTGGTGGGGAGCCTGCCAGTTGAGCTAACAGTGAGAAGCAGCTCCATGAGATGCGGACAGCATGACTGTGTCCTCATGATCGTTTGCTGCAGCCATACCTGAAACTGACCCTATTCGGAACTCATCAATTACATAAGACACACATTATAAAAAATATTCCTTTTGATTTTTTCAAGTAGGTTTTAGTTATCTCTTGCAACAAAAATATTTAGTATCTCTTGCAACAAAAGAATCTTGTATTTTAACTCACGGAGTTCCCAGATCCTCATCAATTTCTCAAAGACATGGTCTTTGGTCGATATTAGTTTCCTTTACTCCCTATAATCTCTAAGCCCTTTCTTAAGCAGTGGGTGGGTACTTTCTCATACATAAGAATACTCCATCCTTAACCCCAAAGCTGGAAGCTGCTGAGTATTTACTGATCACCTAAAATGTTCAAGGTTCCATGCACACTTGGTTCTTTTTCTAGAGTTTATTATTATTTAACTCAGGTTATAAGAACATATGATAGACAGTCTTAGCCTCAATAAAGATGAACAAACTGGGATTCAGAAAGCAAAGTCAGTGCTGAAGCCCCAAATAGCTAAGAAATGGCAGTGCGAGCATTCAAATCCAACACTCCTTTCCAGGTCTATGAGCCCTTCTCCCATCGAAGCCTGAAATTACAATTAAGAAGAACAACGGCTATGTACCGCTTGACCATTGGGATTAACAATACAATTCACCATTGGAGTACTCACCGCAAGCCCAAGCCCTGGGCTGAGTACATTGCCTATAATATTTCTAACATCCACACGACACTGTACGATACGGATTATAGTCTTACCATCACCTCCATTTTAAGAATGAAGACACTGAGGCTCAGAAAACGTAAGATAAGTTGTTCAAGGTTATACAGTTAGCTCAAGAAGAGATAGAATTCCAGACCACGAAGAGTCCAAGCCAGCGTGCTTACCAGTAGCCAGATTTCCTCCCAAATCTCAAGTGAGAAATTAACATCTTAAGAGCTTTGCGTTTTCCCACCCCCATGTATCTCTGATCCATAAAAGAAAGCTCTTCTTAGAAAATTTCGTCATATGCCATCCACTTAAATACTTTATGCAGGAAAGGCTTGCCTCCCCAGTTAAAATAAGATACTTGGAGGCTGGCTCCATGACTTACACATCTACACACCAAGAAGAGTAACAGGTGTATCATAAACACTTACTGAAGAAACAAGACAGTCCTCCATCCAGACCTTTTCCTCAAGTGTGGTCCATGGAGATTTCATAGGGAACGCTGCTAAAATTGCAGATGCCCAGACCTGAGGCCAGACTGACTGAATCAGGATATGAAGGACGAAAGGATAAAGAAAATGCGGTATATTGAAATAGTCTACATATAATACGTATTATGAGATTTTTTACATATAACAGAATATTATTTAGCCCTTTAAAAAAAAAAAAAGAAGGAAATCCTGCCATTACCAATAGGCATGAACCTTGAGGACATCATGCTAAGTGAAATAAGCCAGTCATGGAGACATAAAGATGACAGGCTTCCACCTATGTGAAGTGTCTAAAATAGTGAAACTCACAGAAGCAGAGAGTAGAACATGGTTGCCAGGGCAGGGAGAAAGGAGGTAATGGTCAAAGGGCATGAAGGGTTCAGTTACGCTAAATGAATAAATTCTAGAATCTGCTGTACAACATTGTACCTGTAGTTAACAACAATGTACTATACACTTAAAACCTGTCATTATAGCATGCACGACAACCACTGAAATAACCCTGAGTTATTCCCCAAAACACCCACCAATACTTATGTTTTGAAAAAATCTGTTAAGAGGGTAAATCTTAACATTAAGTGTCCTTACCACAAGAAAATAAAAATTCAAGTAAAAAAAAAAAAAGGACACCTGGAGACAAAGCACAACAGTCTCCATATTAACAAGCACCCAAGTGACAGTTACGTGAATCTAAGGGTCTACTGTGCTAAAGAGCAGCCAACCCAAGGGACAAGCATGTACTTCATTCCTTTGCTTAACAAATTTCCTGAGTGTCTTCTGTACAAAATGTACCTTGCTAACCATTGAAAATAGACAATAACCAAGGTTCCTTCCCTCAAGGAACCTAGCAGTGGGAAAAGATGATATACAAGTAAATAGGAAACCCTGTTTGCTTACAATTATGCCAAGTTTTGTTGAAACATGTAATGGACAGACTTGACGTTGTGTGTGTGTGTGTGTGTGTACGGATGGGTGTGTGGGTGTGTATACATAGCAGGGAAGGATCATTGTGTACTTTGAGGATCAGGGAGCATTCTCACTGGGCTCTGAATATTGGACAGGAAATAACCAGATAAACAAGCAAAGCGCCTGAGACATAAGAAACAGCATGTGCAAAAAAAAAAAAAAAAAAAACAGAAACAGCATGTGCAAGGGTCTTGCGATGAAAAAGTGAAAAGGGGGGTATAGAAACTTAAGGAAAAGGAGGGGTCTATAGTGGAGAGAAAGAGTAAGAATGTTCATTATAAGACTGATGAAGTATATCCTGGGTATGTAGGGGGTATACACCACTATTAGATGTGCATTTTGGGGGTATTTTGTTTGTTTGTTTAAAAATTCCAGTATAGTGAACATAAAGTGTTGTGTTAGTTTCAGGTGTACAATCTAGTGATTCAACACTTCCATCAGATATGCATTTTTAAAATATCAGCCCATCTGCTTGATAAAAAACATTGGGAAGAGGACAAGAGTAGAAGCAGGAAAACCAGTGGGGAGACATTTGTTGTCCAAGCAGGAGATGAAGGTGAAGGTGATGTGGCCATTGGACAGAGCAACAGGTATTTGGGAAGTAGAAAGAACAATCTCAGGGATGGATTGGATACAATGGCTCAGAAGAAGAGTTGCAAATGGCTGGATAGAAACCGAAGAGAGAACAAGGGTTCAGTCAGGGAACATAGGGAGCATAGCTGGGTGGTTCTTCCGGTCTTGGCTGGACTCACTCTTGTCTGTGGTCAGCTGCAAATTAGCCAAGAAGCTCTGCATTTGGCCATTGACTGGCCGTTGGTTGAGCCTGATGAGGACCACTGAACCACATATTTCTCATCAGTGAGCAGTGTGGCTCGAGCTTTTCCCATGGCTGCTGGGAGGAAATGTATACAAGGTCTCCTAAGGAGTAGGCTCAGAGAGGGTAAAATGTCACTTTGCCTTGTTCTGTTGGTGAAAGCAAATTACAATAGCAGCCCAAATTCTAGGAGTGGGGCAAGAGACCCATGTCTTGCTGGGATGGGCTGTAAAGTCTTGCTGCAAAGAGGCATGGATATAGGGAGATGTAAGAATATCATGGCCGTTTGGGCAACCAGTCTACCACAAGTATTTACAAAATCATTGAAAGGACAGGAGGAACATGCTCAGCCTCCAAGAATGAGTCTGAGAACTTGCTCACCAGGGGAGCTTCCCCCTCTGTCACAATCAGGAAGGCCACCGCAGGACAACTGATTTCAAGAATGGGCCACTGTCACTGTGGTACAACGATCAAGAATCCACTCTTGCTGCCACTTCAGAAGCAATTGCCTTTCCACATCCTGGAATGCAGTGAGCAGAGATGGGGACTCTGTTGCAGAAGAATCCGACACCCCAGCACCTGCAGCAGGAAGAGGGCCTCCAGCTTCCCTAACTCATGTGCTGACATATAACTGATGGAATCTGATTTTCCTCTAGAACTCCAGCTGCAGTGGGAGTCTGGGAAATATAATCGCTAGCTTTCCAGCCTTAATAGTAAAAGAAGGTACTCTGGAAAGGTTTGGGATGGATTCTGGGTGTCAGACCACGACATATATATCTCAAGGTGATTGTGAAGAAGCCAAGGAGAAATGAGAAGGAAGCAACTAATTAGATGCAACTGCCACTCTGGTGGGGGTGGGTGGGGAGTCTGGGCTGAGCTGAGATTTGAATAAGAACTGAGCATGGTCCAGGGAGTCACCGTGTGCCTAGGATTCATGCCAAGGCCAAACATCCTAAACATTTCTGGTATACAGTTGACAACCTAGCCCATCCCCACTGTCTCAGTGATTCTCACTTTAGGACAAGAATGGTAGGAATATTCTTTAATTACACTGAGACCAGAGCCGAAGCCTGTTACTCCATAGCTCTGTGAATTTGACCACCTCTCTCCTACAGTCTTGGTGTTTTCCCCAGTGCAACACGATGAGTCAGATTTGTCTACATCGATGAATCTCAAAAGCCTTTTTCAGTAACAGGATCAATGAGAGTTTCTTGCTCCCATGAACAGGTATGATTCATCATCCCCCTCCAGAGTCTCTTTGTCAAATGTACACTTCCCAGCAGGTAGAAGGACTTATTCCCTTGACATGTGGTGACGACAGTAAGGAAGGTGCCCTAGATTCCAGCCAAGTTATCCTATTCCTTACTCCTGCTGTGCCCCCGGTGCTGGGCTCCCTCCATGCTTCTTCGCATTTCACCTTTCTCTCCTATGCAAACCTTCCTCCATTCAGCGGTGGACCTGGTCTGAATCTGGGGCCAATTACAAGACCGGGTCCAATTGTCCTATGAGGGCAGCTTCATGGCCAGGATCTCAGTAAACCTCTGAATCCATCTATTGAAGACTTGGTGGTTACTCAGAGACCAGCCAGATGGTTAGTAAGAATGTCTGGGGACCACAGAGCTTTGCCCTGTGGGCTTATTCAATGGAACTAAAGGGTCAGCTGAGAGAGGAAACCAAAGTGGAAGAGAAAAATCTAGAAACTCAGCAGTTCCATCTATTTTATCTAATCCAAGTGTATGAGAAAAAAATCAACCATGTGTAGTGTCCTAGACACAAAAATGAAAAAAAAACAAAGAAGAATCCTCTCTATATATTCAAAGACTACCCTATTACACTTAGCAGAATGGCTGGCATTCAAAGTATTAGTGTCCTTACTAATGGTCTCAAAGTGCTTCTTAAACCAGGCTAGTGGCAGGTGCTGTGGCCCCCGAGGTCTGCAGGAATCAGTGACATATAATTGTACTAGTCACCTGAGGGGGTGGGAATTCTAAGAGCAATGGGAAGGGATATGGAGGAATTTGAGCATAGGGATGGCATGATTTAATTTAGAAGATCGCTGTAGCTGTTATATAATAAGTAGGTAATGAGGGCAAGAGGAGAGAGAGGAGAACTGGTTAGGACTGCTATCACAGGGATCCACCTAGTAGGGGGTGGATGATGGGAGAGATGACGGGACCTCCGCACATATGGCGGCCATGAAGATGGCTGAGTGGGGCTGAGATCTGGGTGGGAGGGTTAGCCAACAGGACTGGCCATGCATGGGGGTGAGAGAAATAAAGAAACAGAACGACTTCTAGTTGTTTGGCTGGAGCTGCTGGGTGGATTCTGATGACATTCCCTGAGACGAGGAGGTCTAGAAAGAAGACAGATCGGGAGAATCAACATGTGAAAACTGCCCATATTATACCTGGAATGTCCCTAAGGTGCTGACCCGGATGAGAGGACGAGATAATGGATGTGGGAATCTAGAGCACAGCAAGGTCAGTCCAGAGATAATAATCTCACCATTATCACCAAATACACAGTATATAAAGGCTCTGGCTGGATGAGATCATGCAAGAAAAGAGTAACCATCAGAACAGACCCTGGCCTGGGCCCAGGGATACTTCATTATTTTGAAACCAGAGGATACCAAGTCAGCAGAGGAGAATGACAGAACTAGTGAGATAGGAGTGAGAGCAGGAGAGGGTGGTGTCCTGAAGCCAAGGGAAACCCATCACCTGAATAGATAAGGCTAGAAGAGCCCAAATCAATCATTCTTTCTGGAAGGACATTCGATCAGTGACATCATCTGCACAGAGAAAGGGAAGCACTTACCCAGGAAATGATGATGGGTAAATAATTATGTGATAATCAATAACCACATCAGGCAAAAGAACAATTTGGTTCAAACGGTAATTACAAGCTAAAATCACAGATCATGGTTTGAATTAATTTTGAGGGCTTCATCTTGAAAACCCCAGTCCCCAGAATGGGATATATCACTAAGGACTCCACTCTATCCTTTGGACAATGTCTCTGAAGACATTGGTAAAAAAAAAAGTCTTAATATTTAACCAAACTTATAATTGCTTCACAAGGCTTTTAACTGTGGCTAATTCGTTGTAGTTTCAAAGTGAAATTAGCTGCTTGTGTCATCGGAGGTAGAAGAGCATGAGAAGAGGTTCAATGTGTGTTGTTCGAGATGTACAGTCCTTAACTGGGGCCTCCTGGGAAGCCACGGATAGAACCAAAGGGTCAATGAGGTTGAATGGCAAAAAAAAAAAAAAAAAAAATCATCTTTATTTGGCATTTCATTCAGTACCTTTGATTCTGTGACCAGGAGAATGACAATTCTTCTATATCATATTATAGTTGTTGCAGGGATCTTAAAATATTGTTCATCCTCATCTACTACTTCAAAGGAGACCTGCCTCTAGATTCTGTTCTTTCATGTGTTAACAAAGAAGTACATACATTATTATATGACAATTCTTGTTGCTTTTGTCTTACCAATGTTTTGACAACTGAATTTCAATGTCATTGAAAACTGATTTATCCTCACCAACTACTTCAAAGGAGACCTGCCTCTAGATCCTATTATTCCCTGTGTTAATAAAGAAGTACATACATTACTATATCACAACTCTTGTTGCTTTTGTTTTTTCAATATTTTGATAAACTGAATTTCAGTATAATCCCTGATGCTCTTTTGTGTTTTATTTGATGCATTTAAAAACATGACACTGAGAAGGGGCCCACAGGCTTCCCCCAGACTGCTGAGGGAACCGGTGATATAAAGATATAAAGACCGTATCTAGAACGAAGTCTGGAGGGAGAGGGGGGATGGAGGGGTGGGTCTGCTTTAAGAAAAATGGAGAAAATGCTTGACTCCAGAAGAAACTTTGATCTGGAAGAGAAGGTACTCAAGAATTGAGATGAAAAGAGTTAAGGGGAAATTGCTCCTCGAAAAATCTAGAAAACATGGGTTAGGAGAACTCAGAATACTCTATGTAGCTCTTAGTATTTAGGAGCAGCAAAGACAGAAGCATCCACTTTTGAAACAGTGTGAGGCAGAAAAGCCCAAAGCGGCAACTCCATAGTAAAAGTTAAGAAAACACAATAGCGAGGTTGTAGATTATTACCTTAATGGTTTCTGATATAGAGATGCCATATATAGCAAACAAAAATACTGGATTACTGGTTAAATTTGAATTTCAGATAAATAAAAAATACTTTTTTCAGGGGCACCTGGGTGGCTCAGTGGGTTAAAGCCTCTGCCTTCAGCTCGGGTCATGATCGCAGGGTCCCAGGATCGAGCCCCACATGGGGCTCTCTGCTCAGCAGGGAGCCTGCTTCCTCCTCTCTCTCTGCCTGCCTCTGGCTACTTGTGATCTCTCTGTCAAATAAATAAATAAAATCTTTAAAAAAAATACTTTTTTCAGTATAAATACACCCCCAATAGCGCATAGATACTAATACTGACACCAAAAAAAAAAAAATATTCTTTACTTATCTGAAATTCGCTTAGGGTTGTCCTGTGTTTTATCTTGTACCTCTACCCATCAATCAATCATGCCTCCCAGCAGCCACACTTTCATGTGGTCCCTCCCCTACAGATGCTGGCCATGTGACTTGCTTTAGCCAATGAGAGGTCAGCAAGTGTAACACACACAGAGACTTGATAGCTGCTTGAGCAGAGACCGCCAAGCCTCTTGAATGCTACTGCTACCATGTGAGGAAGCTTGGTTTAGCCTCTTTGAAGATGCAAGACACCCTGGAGACAGAAGTCCAGCTGGCCCAGCTGGCCCCCCAGCTGAATGCAACCACACGAGGCACCCAGATGAGCCCAGCAGAACCATTGAAACCGCCAGCCCATGGAATTAATGAGAAATTACAAATTGCTGTTTAGAGGTGGCTTGTTACGTAGCAATAAAAAATCCATATGGTGCGTCTTATTATAATTTACTTAATGAAGATTTCTGCAGCACCTATTACATGCAAGCCACTAGAGTAGGTAGATATGCTATAATTGTCAGGGGTAGCAAATACCCGGATTCCAAGGCAGAAGGAAATGACTGCCCCCAAGGTGGCAAAAGGAAAATCCTGTGAGTCAAGGAGAAAGGTGAGATTCATTTTGAGGGAGAGGCACAAGAAGGCTTCACAGGAAATGGGGCTTTGTGAGTGTGGATTACAGAAAAGGGCAGGATTAAGAATTTGGGTTCTTGGGTTTGGGTCTCAGATAATGATAGCCACCATTTACTGAGCAACTACTATTTGTAAGGGGATGAGCGAGGCTCTTTACAAGTACTCTTTTGAATCATCACAACGACCCTGCCAGGTAGATGCTATAATCCCATTTTTAAATGGAAAAAAAAAAAAAACAGAGTCAGAGAGAAGACATCCCTTGCCTAGAACACACAGCTCACGGTCGGCAGAGCAAGGATTTAGCAGCTATCTGCCTGACTCTAAACCAGGGACCTCGCACTGCATCACGTTGCCCCTGACAAGGAGCCAGCTCACCCTCTGGGCCTCTGTTTCTTCATCTGTGAGATGGAACGAGGTAATTTCCAAGGCCCCACTACTAGAGCCCAATCCCTTCCATTCTCGATACTGGTTGTCCTTGTCAGGTTGGGGGTGGAAAGAGGGCAACAGCAGAAGGGACGGAACTCAGCCCTTGGGGATTTGTTGCTATGGGCCTGTCTCATTCAGCTTGTGCTGACAGAACAAACCAGCATAACCTGGGTGGCTTATCAACAACAGAAATTTATTTCTCACTGTTCTGATGAGTGGAAGTCCAAAGTGAGGGTGCTGGCAAGGTCAGGTTCTGGGAACCTCTTCCAGGTCAACAGACATCAACTTCTTGTACCCCCACATGGCAGAGAGTAGGGAGAAGAAGACTCTCTAGTGACTCTAGTAAGGGAGCTCTACCCTCTTGACCCCATCTTCTATTACCTCTCAAAGGTCCCCACTCCTAATACCATCACATGGGGAGGTAGGGTTTCAACATATGAATGCAAGCAGAGCACAAACATTAATAATCATACCCAACCCAGAAATGCCATTCACAAACCATCTGCCTGTCACTCTCAATAACGTTGCTCTAAAGACTCTGCCTCCTACAGGACATGAGAGGGAAAGATAGGATGAAGGGAGGGAGGCAGATGAGTCAGTAACTGAATGAATGAATGAATGGATGGATGGCAAGTCAATGAATGAATAATGGGAACCAGATGGTTGAGGAAACTCTGATTAAAATGGCCTCAGCCAAATTTCAAGGACTAATAACTAAGTACTTAGAGCAAGGGTAAGACTGGCAACGCGTGCTCCAGGGAGAAAAGGAGCTTAGCAAACATCAGTGAAGGCAAGGAAGAAGATAAGATGTGTAGCAAGACTGACCTGCACAGTTCTGAGGGTCCAGGAGGAAGGGCAGAGAAGGATGGGGGGCAGGGAGAAGGCAACTGAGGGGGAATGGAGACCTGGCAGTGCCCCACAACTGGCTTGTTATGGAGTAAATGCTGAGTGGGGAGCACGAATGCTCCCTGCATAGAGTTCTGCCCCAAGCGGGTGAGAAGCCACTGACTGATGATTCAAGAAACAGGGAGAAAATTCACTGCAAAAGAGCAGCAAGGACACTCAGCTGCCTGGGTGGCAAAGTGCTGGGGTCATTAGATCCTGAGACTGTGCAGGTTAATGAGATGGTCGAGGATACCAGCCCATGACGAGAGCCCTTCATTCTGTACTAAATGAAGTCAACTCAGATCAGTTAATTAACTATTCTCAAGTTTTCCTACTTTGAAAAGAAAAAAAAACCCTTCCATTTTCTTCTGATTTCTGAGAAAATGAGTCCTGGCTTTGAGACTGCAGTAGGCACTTTGATAATCAAGAAATGTTCATCAAATACAGGAGATTGTTCTGTTAAACCAGGAAATCTGTTTAGAAGGAGAGAAAAGGAACTAACATGTACATGCCAAGTATGTACCAGGCACTTTATGAACATCAAATCACGGAATGCTGGTGCACTAGCCCCAAATGCTGTCTTGCTGTCTCCACTTTACAGATAAGGAAACTAAGTCCCATAGTATCCAGCTCACCAGAAATAGAGCCACAGGTTCAGAGTCTGGCTGAGTGCTTGCCTCGGGGACTGTGATTTGTCATTGTTTGATTTCCTTTTTTCAGGGTACAACCCAGAGAGTTCGTCTCTTTACATATTTGCCATACCAAAGTTATGTTTTCCATTGCCAAAAACCATCCTATTAATTAATTTGGGAATCTAGTCTAGGACTTGACTTTTCAATAATATTTAATAACTATTGCTTCCTTCTAGTTAAAAGGGTAAACATAGGAGTTGTAAGAAGTGTTCAATCCAAATATTCCTCTAATTGAAGCTCTCTTCCAGTGGTAACAGTGATAAATTATATTTGTATAGAATGTTACAAAATTCCATGCATGTCGCACTTAACATGTGCAAAACCAAAGCCTTGATTTTCCCTGAAGCTCTCCCACCTTTTGCTAATTTTCCTCATCTCACCCAGTGGCACTGGTTTCCATCCTACTGCTCAGGCCATGTGTTTAGGAGGCGTTTTTGTTTTCCTTTCCTTTACACCTGACTTGTACCCCATCCAACCCTGAGTCCCAAACCCTTTCCTCTTCTCCACCTCATTGCTAGCATCACACTGTGCCATGTCGCATTTAGCTCACTGCCATGACTTCCTAACTGGCCCTCTGTTCACCATCATATTCCACTCTGATGCATCTCCACACATAGCCCAGGCCATCTCCTTAAAAAATAAGTCATCTTACATCCAAATGACCAGGAGGCACATGAAAAAACCCTCTCCATCACTCAGCATCAGGGAAATACAAATCAAAACCATGATGAGATACCACCTCACACCAGTCAGAATGGCTAAAATGAACAAGTCAGGAAACAACAGATGTTGGCGAAGATGCGGAGAAAGGGGAACCCTCTTACACTGTTGGTGGGAATACAAGCTGGTGAAGCCACTCTGGAAAACAGAATAGGGGTCCCTCAAAAGTTAAAAATAGAGCCACCCTACGACCCAGCAACTGCACTACTAGGTATTTACCCCAAAGATACAGACTTAATCTTCCAAAGAGACACCTGAACCTCAATGTTTATAGCAGCAATATCCACAATAGCCTAACTATGGAAAGAGCCCAGATCTCCAGTAACAGATGAATGAATAAAGAAGATGTGGTACACACACACACACACACACACACTGAAATATTACTTGGCCATCAAAAAGAATGAAATCTTGGGCACCTGGGTGGCTCAGTTGGTTGAGCAACTGCCTTAGGCTCAGGTCACAATTCTTGGGTTCCGGGATTGAGTCCCACGTCGGGTTCCCAGCTCTACGGGGAATCTGCTTCTTCCTCTAACATGCTCTCTCTCTCACTTTCTCTGTCTCTCAAATAAATAAAAAAAATATTAAAAAAAAAGAATGAAATCTTGCTATTTACAACAATGTGGATGGAGTTAGAGTGAAATATACTAAGTGAAATGAGTCAGTCAGAGAAAGACAAATACCATATGATTTCACTCATGTGTGGAATTTAAGAAACAAAACAGATGAACACAGGAAAGGGAAAGGAAAAAATAAAATAAGGTGGAAATTGAGAGGGAAGCAAACCATAAGAGACATAACATATGAAATAAACTGAGGGTTGCTGGAGAGGGGGTGGTGGGGGGATGGGGTAACTGGGTGATGGGCATTAGGGAGGGCATGTGATGTAATGAGGACTGGGTGTTATATGCAACTGATGAATCACTGAACTCTACCTCTAAAACTAATTTAAAAATATGTCATCCTAAATTAAGTAATCTTCCTCCTTAGAATCTTCCAGCTATCTGGAGCTAATGGCATGGTACCTGTGTTAATCCTAGGTTCTGATTAATGTAACCATTTATGGAAGATGGAAGATGTCGATAACAGTAGAGATTGTGTAAATGGTATAAAGGAACTCTCCGTATTATCCTTGCAACCCTGAATCTAAAATTACTTTTAAATTCAAACAATTCTTTTAATCTTCCAGAGATTTCTGTCTGACTTGGACTAAGATTTGGACTCCTTTCTACAGCTTGCCTGCCTCCTGTTCACCAGTTCCTATTAGCCTCTCATGCCCCCTGCTCCATTCACTACGGCTTCCTCTTGGTTTCTAGAAAACGTGGAGAGTCAAAGTCTTCTTTACCTCAGGATCTTTGCACATGCCATCTTTTCCTCTGGTAGCTTCTCCCTTTGTTCTTCCTGTTGCTTCTTTTTGGTCCTCAGGTCTCAGCTTAAAAAACTCCTGCTCAGGGGCACCTGGGTGGCTCAGTGGGTTAAAGCCTCTGCCTTCGGCTCGGGTCATGATCTCAGGGTCGTGGGATCGAGCCCCACATCGGGCTCTCTGCTCAGCGGGGAGCCTGCTTCCCCTCTCTCTCTGCCTACTTGTGATCTCTCTCCTCTCTGTCAAATAAATAAATAAATACTATTAACAAATTATTATATTATAATAATAACAAACAAACAAACAAACAAACTCCTGCTCAGGGGTCTTCCCTGACTCCCTGTCTAAAGTGGTTAGTTTCTTCACCATGCGTGCCTGTTTGTGCCTGGCTGTGGGCTCCTCTAGCACGTTGTCCAGTACATGGAACACCCATCGGCTTGTGTTTTAATTCCAAGATGGTAGCTTGATGTGCTTAATGCTGCCTATCTCTGGCACCAGCATTTCCTTCACAAGAGCACAGCCCTTGGGGACCTGGAGAAACTTGTCTTCACCAAAGTATGCTGGAAATAGATAAACTAGAATTTACTTCCCCAGCCTGTCCTCTAGAGAATGGGCATTTTGAACAAGAGTGATAAAAGGAATGAGAAAAACCCCTTTCTGCACACTGTTTCTGGTCCCATTTCAGCCCTCCCCCATACACAGGCTATAAAAAGGATATAGAAAACACGATATGAAGAGGTGGGAGAAATAAGCTTGCCATTGAGAACTTCATCTCTAATTTAGATAAGCATGTCTCGGGAGATATCCTTCTGTCATCTCCTTGAAAGCTTTTGATAGCATGTGACCCTCAGCTCAGCATTTCAGCCTAGATTCCCCCTCCCCTCCCCCCAAGCTAGTTCACTTGATCAGGCAAAATCAGTTACAAAGATGCTCCGTACTACCCATGGGCAGAGGACGGGTTTCAAAACAAGCAGGGCTCGTGCGGGTTCTATTCAGTGCCTAAGAAAATGTGATACAAGCAGCTATCGTTTGTTGAGGGGATCACTGTGTACCAGGCGCTGAGCGAAGTGTATGCTTTATATGATCTCATTGGATTCTTTTTTTCCCTCCCCAAATATGTTCATTTTATTTTTTCAGTGTCACAAGATTGATTGTCACGTGGTTTTGTTCAATGATGTGGCTCAAACGCCTAGGATAGGCACATAGTAGGTGCTCAGTGAAGTTTCCTATAAATGAATGAGTAATGCTCTGACATAGGTATTGTTAAGATCACCATTCCCTGAAGGAGGATCCTGAGACTAAGAGAAAAGAGTCTGTTCCACATGACACAAATGGGACGTGGGAAATCTGGACGGAGCCCACGTCTAGTCTGAGACCACAGGCTTACCAGTTGTAACGGCTAATTATCAATGCCCCCCACTCTCACCTCAATCTCATTTTGGATACAGGTCCATCATATGGCCTAATCCCAAAGCACAAGTGCCCAACAGCCCTCCAAATCTAAAGACAGCCACCCTCACACCGAAACCCCTCTCTACTGACTTTCTAGATGATTGGATTTGCTTGCTGTTCTGAGTGAAAGGACAACCTTACAAAGAGGCCTTTCTCCAAAATGGCATTGCCCTTTACATTTGAAAGTCATCTGGCACTGCATTTCTTCCATTAGTTCAGGGTTGCTGAATTTCCACTTACTTCTCCAGTGGGTAGATACACAGGGAATATGCACGGATCAGAAAGCCTGGGTCAGTTTTGTTGAGTAACCTGAGGGTGAAACTGGTTTGATTGGTGTTCCCATCAGGCTGCTGGCCAGAACTCAGGGGTGTAGAGTCTTAAATAGCTCTACTAGCCTGCAAGGCTTCTAATCTTCATGTGAAAAACGAGACCCACAAGGGTAGGGGCAGGGGGGAAACAAGGCAAGAAGATTATATGGGAGTCATTGCATGTCTCAGAAAATAAAAACAATTATTAAAAAGTAAGTTTGTTGAACAGGATAATCTAAGACTATGATGGGAATGGGGCCCCTGGAGTTGTGCTATTAGACAGATTCATAAATGGCCCAAAAACTGTACTAAACACCTTATATTTTCTCAATTAATTCTCACAATAAACCTTAATATAAACCATGTTATCATGCATAATTTCCAATGAGGAAAGTGAGGCTTAGAGAGATTAAGCATCTTTCCCAAAGTCACACAGCTACTCCATGAGAGAAGACTTTTACCAACTGCTATGAAAATCAGCAAAAATATGGAGAAGTCCTGTGATTGGTGAGATGCGCTGGCTTTAGGACACTGAGTCTGCTTCTCACCAAGGATGTGCTCAGGGACTAATCCCTTCCTGGCTTCTAGCCTCAGTTTTCTTATCTGTCAGATGAGGAGACCAAAGCATATCAGCCAATTAAACGGAGGTTTGTTGCCTAGAGATAGCAGGTGCTGAAAAAACAGAAGAGGGGTTCTAATCTGGTGTAGACTCGGGCAGACGGAAGACATAGAGGGATCATAGGAGCTCATGCTTGACCTGGGATGTAAAAGGTAAGTAAAAGTTCGTGGGGACTAGGGATTCAGAGACTGGGAATGGCACATGCAAAGGGGTTGTGAGCATAATAAGGAAATCTTGAGAAAATGACATGTTCGAGGACCTTGGTAGGTCACTTCTCTCCACATCCCCACTTTGTTTTTAATTTATGAATGAAGTTATTGAGTTAGATGCTCCGGGAGTTCAATGTCTCCATGGTATTATATAGAACACCAAAAAGTGTGTTTTAATTGGTATATTTACAGTAATGACTATGTCCACTGTTTACCTAGGTAATTAGTTATCTAGTTAGGATACCTTTCCTTCTAATCTCAACATCTTCAGTTACTAGATTTTCTGGATTCAAACCCAGCCCTCCCTGCTAGCTAGTAGCCCTGGAACCCTGGGCCAGTGACACAGCCTTGTAGGCACCATGAATCCAACCTTTTTCAGAAGGTATTTGAGAGAATAAACAAATATATCTCTATTAAGGGTGATAAAACAGGAAATAGTGACTGGGTTAGACTATAGTTCTTTTCAACTTTCTTCTGCTCCCAGAGCTAGGATGAGTTCGGTCTTTGGTTACATTATTAGAACAAGAGAAAAAGAATGTCTTAATTTTTCTAACACTAGCCTTCCATCTGGAAACCTGGAATTGGTTTGGTAGACACTCAAGACTCAGCAGGCATTCCCCCTTCCCACCTCATTCTGCTCACTGCTGGACTCCAGAAACCTTGGAATATTTGTTATAAACATCATATTTACGTTTTCAGATTTCAGTCTGAAACTTTCAACTTCCAGTCACCATCAATGGCAGAACCCAATCTTTTTTCTTTAAGTATAAATGAAGTGATTACATCTTCTTCCTGCCCTGTCTTACTACTGGAAAATCCACTAGGAACATCATTTTAATCAAGTCCTGCTGTTAAGCTAAAACCAGAAGTTTTTACCAGCCAATGCCCAGCCACTTTCCAAATCCACAGAAATGGTAAAGAGACAAAAGAATGAACCTGGGTATGAATGGACCAAGTGCAGGAGAGGGAGACAAGTAAAGATAATTCCTACTATGGCACAATTTTCCCAGGGGCTCAGACCAGATTAAGAAATGCAGATAATTAGGGGTTCTGCCCTTCAGATCTTGAATAAATGAAGAAGGACAATACCAAATGAACTCAATAATCAATGCATAAAAAGGTCCAAAGAGAAAGAAGGTGGAATCAACCACATGAATAGAAGTCCTTTTTTGTTTGTTTGTTACCTTATCTTTTCCAAACAATTTTCACAGCAAATGACAGCCACAATAGAGTATCTATAGTGGCCAGTGTTGAGCACCTCTGGAGACATTGAACGTATATACTGAATACACTGAGACACAGCAGCAATTAGAAGCTCTTCCTTATCACCTTCTCCAAACTTAAACTCAACAGATGACAAAAGAAAGATCAGTTTCCTATTTAAAAACCCACTTAGAAAATTGGACAGCCACATGCAGAATAATGAATTTGGACCATTTCCTTACACCACACACAAAATAGACTCAAAATGGATGAAAGACCTCAATGTGAGACAGGTATCCATCAAAATCCTTAAGAAGAACTCAGGCAGCAATCTCTTTGACTTCAGACGCAGCAACTTCTTCCTAGAAACATCACCAAAGTCAAGGGAAGCAAGTGCAAAAGTGAGCTAGTGGGACTTCCTCAAGATAAAAAGTCTCGCACAGCAAAGGAAACAGTCAACAAAATCAAAAGACAACTGACAGAATGTGAGAAGATATTTGCAAATGACATATCAGAAAAAGGGCTAGTATCCAAAATCTATAAAGAACTTCTTTATCTGTCCATAGAACTTCTTTATCTGTTCTGTCCATAGAACTTCTTTATCTGTTCTTTTGGGTGTTGAGATTCAACACCCAAAGAACAAATAATCTGATCAAGAAATGGACAGAAGACATGAACAGACATTGCTGCAAAGAAGACATCCAAATGGCCAAAAGACACATGAAAAAGTGCTCAAAATCACTTGGCATCAGGGAAATACAAGTCAGGACCACAGTGAGATGCCACCTCACTCTAGTCAGAATGGCTAAAATTAACAAGTCAGGAAATGACAGGTGTTGGTGAGGATGTGGAGAAAGGGGAACCCTCCTACACTGTTGGTGGGAATGCAAGCTGGTGCAGCCGCTCTGGAAAACAATATGGAGGTTCCTCAAAAAGTTGAAAATAGAGCTACCCTACAACCTGGCAATTGCACTACTGAGTATCTACCCCAAAGATACAAATGTAGTGATCTGAAGGGGCATGTACACCCCAATGTTGAGAACAGCAATGTTCAAAATAGCCAAACTATGGAAAAAGCCTAGATGTCCATCAACAGATGAATGGATAAAGAAGATGTGGCAGATATATACAATGAAATATTATGCAGCCATCAACCCCCCCCCCAAAATCTTGCCATTTGCAATGACATGGATGGAATTAGAGGGTATTATGCTAAACAAAATACATCAATCAGAGAAAGACAATTATCATATGATCTCTCTGATATGAGGAATTTGAAAAACAAGACAGAGGATCATAGGGGAAGGGAGGGAAAAATGAAACAAGATGAAACCAGAGAGGGAGACAAACCATAAGAGACTCTTAATCTCAGAAAACAAACTGAGGGTTGCTAGAGTGGAGGGGGGTGGGAGGGATGGGGTGGCTGGGTGATGGACATTGGGGAGGATATGTGCTATGGTGAGTGCTATGAATTGTGAAAGACTGATGATTCATAGACCTGTACTCCTGAAACAAATAATACATTATATGTTAATAATAATAATAATAATAATAATAATAATAATTACAAATAAAAACCCACTTAGGTTGTGGCATTAACTCTTTGTACTGTGGAAGCTAGAGAGACACATAGCAGTCTTCCAAAGCCTGGGGATGGGTAGGTTAGCTAGGAAAACTAGCTTAGCTGGGGTTGATCTTCCATGGAAGAAATAACATTTCTCTCCCACTGTGGGGCAAATTAAGTTAAAGATGGCTCTAGAGGGTCTTCCCTCCTCAGAAAGCACCTCCAGCACATACTTCCTACAAAAAAGGGATGTTCTGCATCAGACCAGGAAGGGTACTAAGTTTTATCTGAATGGCTTTTTACTTTGGAGTTTGAGGATGGGAAAGGTTGGGAAGATGCAGGACTCTGATTTATCAGTAATTGATTCTGTTAGTCGGGGATTTTGTCTACAGCTCTGTGGCTGCAGCCTGATAAGTCATTTGATGAAATTTCCTTCTGACTCAGACATTTCCTCAAAGTTCACACCCTTCTCTCCAGGCTGGGTTCTATATGAAACCCAACAGCCAGTCCATTTGGAGCTATTGCTGGAGAGGTTGACGAAAATACTTATTCCAATGGACATTAAAGGGAATGTAAGAGGAAAAACCTTGTGCAATTATTAAAAGTACCTGCATTAGGACCATAGTTAGTAGCAATATGACCTTGGCCAAATTACTTGACCTTGGCCAAATTGCTTGACCTTTCGGAAACATGTTTTCCTTGCCTATAGAATAGAAATCAGAATATTAACCCCGAAGGGCAAATCTAAGTCTCAAATGATGTCTGTAAAACTTTCAGCATGGTGCCTGACCTGTGATAAGCAAGCACTAAATGGATGGTCCTATTGTAAGGGAACAACAAGGAACAGAAATAGGAGAAAGGAGTATTCAGAAAATTGGCATAATTCCAGCCCTCTGGGGCTTCTAGATCTGTCACAAGTCTGGAGCTGTGAGAACCCTTCCCAAAGTGAAGGGGAAATGAGGGTGGTCTTCCATTGGGGCTTCCATGAACTTGAAAATGAAGACCCACTCCTTCTTCTCTCTGTACTAGTAATGCCTACTACAGGCCTTGGCCAATGGAAAATGCTCAATAAATATTTGAATGAGTGAGTGAATGAGCCCATCCAAAATCAACAAAGTTAAAACCATAATAATAATGATTTCAAATACTTGTATAGTGTTTACTAAATGCGAAGTACACATAGCAAACACTTTCAAAACATTAACTCATTTAATCTTCACATCAACTCTATGAGGGATGTCCTACTATTACGCTTATCTTGGACAAGGTGAAACTGAGACATAGAAGAGGGTAGTGATCTTCCCAATGCCACACAGCTAATAAGTAGCAGAGCTGGAATATATACAATGGACTATTAGTCATAAAAAAAATGAAAACTTACCATTTGCAATGACATGGATGGAACTAGAGGGTATTATGCTATGTGAAATAAATCAATCAGAGAAAGATAATTATATGATTTTATTCATATGTGGAAGTTAAGAAACAAGACAGAGGATCATAGGAGAAGGGAGGGAAGAATAAAATAAGACAAAACCAGAGAGGGAGACAAACCATAAGAAATTCTTAACCATAGGAAACAAACGAGTTGCTGGAGGGGAGGTGGATGGGGATATGGGGTAATTGGGTGATGGGCATTAAGGCGGGCACTTGAGGTAATGGGCATGGGTGAATGAGTGGGTGATATATGCAACTGATGAAGCACTGAAGACTAGAGTTCATTGTTCATATTACATTATGAAATAATAATTTCATTATTAGTGAAACTAATAATACACTGCATGTTAATTAATTGAATTTAAATTAAAAATAAACATAGGCAGCCTGGGTTTCAAGTCTGTGCTCTTAAATCTAAATATATTACCTACCTCAAAAAAAGAAATTTACTCATTAAAAAAACTTGACTTATGCTTGTTTTAGAAAAATTGGAATGTATAGAAAATTAATCCGTTGGTTTATTGTCTTCTAGGCTCTTTTTCTATCTATTTGACCAGAGTAATGACCATAACCTGAATACCAATTTACAGCCTTTTAAAGGGATTGGTTGCATAATTAACTCTACCAAACTTTGTAAAGAATTTTTGCAAAGTGAAAAAAAAAAAAAGAACTATTTATCACTTGCTAGTCATGGTGCCCCACCCCAAGGTTGGAGTCCTTCCTAACCCTTTGGTAATAGGTACTCTGACAGAGCTTTCCTCCCAGAATTTGGATATGGAATATGAAACCTGATAATACTTAATTGGTTCCCATACCCTGATTTTCTCAAGAACATTCTACTGCAACTCATGTCCAGCATTCCTGTTCCCTTCACAATCTACTCAATACCTTGTTTCCCCTGACCCCCTCCACATCTCCCAGTTAGGGGTCTATTTGGACAACTGCTATTGAAGGTAACAGGGGACAATAAGTACTTTTTTCCTTTGAGTTCTTGTTAGTTTATTCCACTGAGGCCTGGGAGTTACAATCTACAGAAAGTACAGTCTGTGCTTTTCTAGAGCAGTTAATAAAGTGTTACAGCTGAACTTTGTGCATTCTCTGCCCATTGATGCTATCCAAGCACAGCATTTATTAAGCCTCCCTACATGTAGAAAAGATGTCAGGATATAAGAATTGAAAGCCTTTACTTTTTCCTGACATTGACCTATAATTGCCAAGTGAGTCCCCTTGTTTCTCAATATGACTTCACCTAGGAATGCATGGGCCAAGGCAGTGATTCCAAATTTTGGGTGAATGTTGGGCAAAGAATCCGAATAGAAGTTTGCCTGAAGAAGATATACACAGACACCATAAACACATGAAAATATGTCAACATCCTTCGTAATTGGGGAATTGCAATTGAGAACCACAGTAAGATACCACTTTCTACCATTAGGATGGTTATCATCTATAAAATGTATAATAACAAATATTAGTGAAGATACAGGGACATTAGAGCCTTCATGCTCTGTTGATGGGAGTGAAAAATGGTGCAGCCACTATAGAAAACAGTCTGGCAGTTCTTCAAAAAATTTCACAGAGAGTTATAAGATGACCAAACAATCCCCCTCCTAGGTATATACATAGGAGAAATGAAAGTACATGTCCATACGAAGACATGTATACAAATGGTCACAGCAACATTAATCATAACAGCCCAAAAGTGAAGACAATCCAAATATCCATTAACTGACACATGGGTAAATAAAATGTGTTCTATCCATATAATGAAGTATTATTCAGTGATAAAAAAGAAATGAAGTACTGACAGATGCTAAGACATGAATGAACCTTGAAAGCATTGTGCTAAGTGAAAGAAGCCAGTCACAAAACACCAGATATTGTATCATTCCATTTATGAGCTATTTCCATAATAGGCAAATCCGTACAGATAGAAAGTAGATTAGTGGTTGCATTGGGCTGGGGGAACAAGTAATGGGAAGTTGGGAATAACTGTTAATGGATATTGGGTTTCTTTGAGGGGCTATAAAAATGTCCTAAAATCGATTGTGGTGATGGCCATACAACTCTGAATACACTAAAAATTCTTGTATTATACGGTAGTCCCCCGTTATCCACAGTGCTGCTTGAGATTATGACCTGAGCTGAAGGAGGATGCTTAACCAACTGAGCCACCCAGGTGCCCCTATTCTATTTTATTAGTAGCATTGCTGTTTATCTCTTGCTGTGCCTAACTTATAAATTAAACTTTATCATAGATTTCTAGGTGTAGGATAAAACAGTGTGTTTGGGATTCAGTACCATCCAGTTTCAGGTATCCACTGGGAGTCTTAGAACAGGGCCCACCATCAATTTAAGTAGATGAATTTTTTTAAAAGATTTTATTTATTTATTTGACAGAGAGAGACCACAAGTAGGCAGAGAGGCAGGCAGAGAGAGAAGAAGAAGCAGTCTGAGCAGAGAGCCCGTTGTGGGGCTTGATCCCAGGACCCTGAGATCATGACCTAAGCCAAGGGCAGAGGTTTTAACCTGCTGAGCCACCCAGGCACCCCTAAGTAGATGAATTGTATGGTATGTGAATTATATCTCAATAAAGATATTTTTTATCCATCAAGACAATTAACTAATTCAGTCAGACAATTGTCGTTTCATTGTTGAGAGGCTCAGACACACCAATCAGGCATTTTTGACTCAGTCTTTTCCTTTGTCTGGATATGCTAACTGTTCAAAAAACAACGTCTTACAAGGGTGAGCATTTTTAGCTCATAAATCTGTGGGTCTACTGGGTGGTACTGCCGGGCTGGGCTAAGCTGGGCTGATCTTGGCCTGACTCACTGACATGCTGATCAGCTCATCATTTGGCTGAGGGTTGGCCAGTCTAGGATGGTCTTGGGTGGAGTGATTCATCTCTGCCTTACATGATCTCTCCTTCTCCAAAGGGCCAACCCAGCTTCGTTCACATGGAGATAGTAGGGTTTGAAGAATAAATGGAAGCCTGGCAGACCTCTTGAGCCCTAGGCTGAAACTGGAAATTGGCACAAAGTCATAGGACCACATTCAATTGGCCAAAGCCAGTCATAAAGCCAGCTAAAATCAGGGCTGGGTGGGGGAGCTCTGAAAGATCGCATTGCAAAGGACAAGGATACAGGAAGTGGTAAAGAATTAAGGCAATTTTCATAATCAATCTATCCCATAGTCTTTGGGGCAATAAATCTAGCTTTTAATTTCACTCATTTTGTGGGTAGCTTTGGGCACAATTATTAATTCTTCTTGTAAAAGAGATAAGGCATACTTGACCTTCAATCAAATTTCTTGGTTGAAATTAGATTAAAAACTTCTTTAGACTACTTATTTCACACAAAAAAATTAAGATTAAATGCAAAGAGTATTCCATACTTATTAGCAGCAAGTGTCTCATGATCCATGGATATAAAAAAGGCAGAGTTCAAACTATCACATACTGGAGAGACCTGAGATTTCTGAGAATTAAAAACCCATCTAGGTAATATCTTCCTTGGAATGAAAGCAAAGGACAGGAAATTCTTACATAGCCAGTGTAATTCACCCACTCTAATCCATTCAATTTAGCATGACCCAGTAGAAGACAGTAGGGACAAATTACAAGAATGAGTGAGACCTTATCCATTTTTTCTAGGAGCAGGTTGAAGTGAAAATAGGAAAAGAGAAGCTACATCCTAGGATTCAGAGTGTGAGAGAATTTCAAGAAGGATGGATAGTCAGCAGCAGCAGCGAATGCATCTGCGAAAACCAGTAGAGTGACAGGGAAAAGGATCCATTGGATTTGGCAGAGTACATTCATTCTATAAATGTGAGTTGAGAAGATACAATATGCTAGGCCCTCTGTCAAATGCTAGAACACAGAATTACTGTCTTCTCGATCTCAAAGAACAAACCAGTGGGAGAAAATAGACATCAAAAAAAAAAAAAAAAAAAAAACAGCGTGAAAAACCATTCTGATGGAGGTTATTGGTCTCCTTACAAAGTGTGCTTTCGGTGGAAAGAGAAAGCCGGAAGCAAGCCCATTACAGATTGGATAATGAAGGAAAGATAAGGACTAATCATAGCAACTCAAGAGAAGAAGAAATCAGGAACAGCTTGAGGGAAAGGTTGAGTTCTGAAAATGATTGCTTTGTTTTGTTTTTGTTTTTATTTTTGTGTGGAGACCACCAAAGCCTGTTTGAAGGTTATGGGGAAGAAGTCAGTAGAAAAGAAGAGCTCGTAAATAGAGAGGAAGGGAGAGCAGTCAGATCGCCTCCTAAAGGGAAGCTAAACCCAGGATGCAATTGGAGGATTTATTTTGGAAAGGAGTGGGAATTGCTTCATCCTCTGAGCAGAAAGGGAAGCAGGAAACATGGACACGTGCCCCTCCCTTTTTTTAACCAAATCTCTGAACACAGAGCAGTTTGTGTCAGTTGGGGTCAACAAGAGGCAATCTAGGGAGATGTACTTTGGATTCAAAACTGTTGGCATTCTCCAGGTATTTCTAAGGTTTCCTGGGAAAACGCGACAGGATAGTTGAACCTGGGAGTTTCCAGGACAAGGACGACCTGTGTCTGCTTCGATATCCTTTTTGGAGACAGATGTGAGGGAAGTTGATGGAAACCACAAGAGCAGGTCTCCGTTTTCCTGCTGGCGTGGGGGAAGTCATGGCGGATGGGAGCAGGTGGCGTGAGGCGTGGGACTTGGCAGAGAGAGGCAATGTCTCGGAGCAACTGACACAGGATGGGAAAGGGTGCCAACCAGGAGTCATCTCCCAATCATCAAAAATGACTGCAGAGGGATTTATGTATTCCAGGAGAAACACTGAAGAGGTCATGCTGGTTTATGGGAAACCTAATTAGGAAAGGTAATCAGATGCAAAATTATCCCAATGAAGTCCACGCATTCCAAAGCTGGAGAATTATGATTTGAGGATTGCCTGCTGTTCGGGATCGTGTGTGCTGCCAACTCTCCCCTATTACTGCAGATAATTGTGTCAGCTCTGTAGAGTGTCTCTATATATAAATGCGCAGGGCGTGTCACACTTTTCCTGGGTGCCACTTGTCTCTAGGCCAGCTTGTTGCCTTTCAAACAGTAGTCCTCGAGACTGTGCCCAGAAGGGCAGTGCGGCCAGACAGGAGGGCCACTAAGATGTCCATGGTGTGTGACTGATACAGGCACCATGTCATCTCCTAAGACATTAGCTCTGATTGCCCTTACTAAAATGCGCTTTCTTATTTGTTAGCAGCACAAATGTTGAGGAAGATAGCTGACACTTTTATATTTTTCTTTCTTGACAGTAAAATTTAAAATAACTGTACTGGAGATGAATTGCTGACTACTTCTAATCATAATCTTGATGGTTTTTTTTTTTTTTTAAATCCCAGCACACGTTTTGGAGTTGACAGTTCTAGACTAGAAAAATCAGCTATGTTATCAAGGGTTTGCGGAGCTCTCTGAGCCTCTGTTTTGTTCTCTGTATTTTGGGCTGACTAAAATACGCAAATAGGGGTAAAAAGTATGTAGACAGAGAATACAAAGATAGATGATGGAGGCAGGCAGATAGACAAAAAGTTAAATAATAGAGATGATGAAATGATGAAGATGATGGATGGATGGATGGACATACTAGTAAAGGAGAAAGGAAAGGAGAGAGAAGAAAGATGCACATGTTATTCAAAGTGTACTAGTTAAGAGCATCAGCTCTAAATTAAAGCCAAGATGTTTTGGTCACTAGCAATGGGAAGTCAGGCAAGGTCTGCCTCACTGGATGGTTGTGGAGATTAAACTCAATTATCCTATAAAATCCTTGGCCCACAGCCACTTTAGTAACCAATAGTTACTCATGCCGATTCCTTGTCAGCTACCAAGCTAAGCAATCTATGCAGTTAGCTTACTTCACTCTCTTGCCATTGTCCCCAAGGGAAGATATTGTCCCCATTTCTAGATGAGAGGCTGAGAGTCCAGGCCACCAAGAATGGCTAGGAAGTTTATGCATTGCCCACCCTTTGGGGCTGCCATCCACAAGAACTAGATGGAGCTGGGACTTTAGGGAAATTAAGTAACTTATCCAAAGTTATACAGGAAGCAAGGAGTAAATCAGTGATTTAAATCCAGGTATGCCTGGCATCTAGATGTGTGCTTTGAACTCCTAAACACATTCTACCATAAGCACTTATTATGTTACCCTAATGAGGCTGGTTGATAAATCAGTTTAGTGTTCAGATGAATAGAGAAGGAAACAAAAAAACTTGTCTCCATTTCTCCATTGCCCCGACATCTCAGGCACCGTGCAGATTCCATTGAGCAAGCCTACAACTCTGGCTGTTCCCTGCTCCTGATTAACTGGGTATGACTTGTCCTTTGCTAAATCATCTGCAAATGTCCCTTACTTCCCAACTAGTAGCTATTGGCCACAGTCGCCTCCCTGTCCTAGTGTTTGCTGAGGAAACAAAAGCCAATTTAAATCCTAGCCCTAGGAAATCTTATTTGGGAAGTCAGGGTGCTCTTCTCTTCCTCCCTCCTCTGAAGGATTCCACGGCTGAAGGCCCAGCCTCAGCCCAGAGTCAGGAAGGTGGAGATGCTTATCAGCATTTAGATATTTCAGCCTGGAATAGACACTGAAGGTGGCAAGATACAGGTTCCAGCTTATCTGAAAGTTGCCAGCACCTCAACCTAGCTTGTCATCCCCACATTGGGCTCAAATCCAGGGTTTAAGAGCAGCGTGACAAACATTTGAGGAACCCCTCTGTCCATGGTTCTAAAAATTAACACCTTGGAAGCATCGTTCTTCCTTTCTTTAAATACCATTGACTTCTGTCCGATCTCTGTGAGGAATGCAGAACCCAGTGCATGGCTTTGTGTGTCTTATAAACATTTCTGGTAAGGGTAGCTTAGTGTAGAAATGCAATATTTTGACCTGTGCCAAATGAAATTTACATCAGAATGCAAAATATCCAGTTATTTAAAAGCAAATTATTCTTTTATATATTTTTATATTTGATGGTGAGTTTCTAATTGCTAGATCTCAGTGGAGACATAAAATCACAATGTGGCATTTTATTTTTAAATATCAATATTTATAATTCACTAAAAATTACATCCCTGGCAATTATTTAAACTTCAGATGAGAATTTCAGATGTCAGTTCAAAAACTTTTGAGCATATTATTTTCCAAAATTATTTTCACAGGTAATAAGCAAACACATTTGGAGACTGCTGTTAATCCAAAGAAGAGATACAATAGAGGAAAAATATGGAGGTGCAAAACTTTTAAATAATTTTTTTAAAGTCTATGCTAAGTTTTAAGCACCTGCCTCTCTCCAGCCACCGTGCAAATTTGTTCGTGGCTGGAGCTAATCCGCAGGAGAGATGGATGGTGCCCGCCATGCAAGCAGGTGCGCAAGCGTGGCATCTCCATGTAGACATGACAATTTCTCAAAGCTCAGGGGCTACCTATCACCTTCATCTCCTTCCTCTCCTCTCTCCTCCAGGTCCCAAGACTGCTAGATGCTGTTCCCTGAGTCAGGGAAGTTTCAGCAGGAAGCCAGAGATTCCTTCACTCATATATTAATTAAAACATATTTATCGATAACCTCAATTCTAAACATGTTCTAAGTGGTGAGGAAGGCTTTGCAGTGGAAGAGACATTTCAGCCCAGACCTAAAAGACTCCAAAGAGCTAGTGATGGGAGAGTCAAGGAAAAAGCATGCTAGGCAGGATGGAGTGCAAGAACAAATTTCTAACAGCTGAACATCTTCTGCAAAGAGAAGGAAGACCAGCATGGCCAAAGCACAGTGAGAGAAAGGGAGAGAGGTGTGGAAATAGGTGATAAATGAAGGAAGCTACCAGGTGGTGTAATTCCATGGTAAGGAATCTGTATTAATTCTAAATATTGAAAGAAACCATTGAAGATTTTTGTCTAGTGTCTAAAACCCTCTGATTTGCATTTTTAAAAAGCTCATTCTGATTTCCATGTGAAACTATATAGACTATAAAGACTTTGAGTAAAGTCAATAGGTAACACACACACACACACACACACACACACACATTTTCTTTCCCACTAGACACTGTGTTAAACTGTTAAACTTACAGTGAAGGTATTTTGTTCTAAGACATACACTCATAACATTGCAGAGAAAAGGAGAATGAAACTTTTTGAAAGTTGGGGACGTAAGAATAAGCAACAAATGACTTACAAGATCTAAGAAACCAACTCATCTTCTAGAAGTAGGAAAATCTGAGAACCATTTTGACTTGAGTAACAGAGTCCTCAGAAGGCCTGAGATACTTTACAAGTAGGAGACAAGGAGATCAAAGTAAGAAAAACTAAAATTTCTGCTTCAGTTTTCAGATATCCAGATCCCTTGATTACTCCATAATTAAATGATTGCCACACCTTGAAAGAGACAAGAAGTTTCTTTCTCTACAGAGGGTAGAATAGAAGTTCTGTGGTCTTGGAGACATCAGATCCATCTGAGGGCAAGGTTGTCAAATTAAATATTAGAAGATTAAGTGAACATATATATTTTAGATGCTGAAAACCCCAAGCATGTTCTTTTCCTCTAGTTCCAGAATGCTGGCATTCATATCTTCTAGAAGATTCTTTTAAGCAGATCATAAGAAAGAAAAGATAAAAATGTTTAAGTATCAGTCCTGAATATTCCACACTGAGATAATACAGGTTATGAAAAAAAAAAAGAGAACAAAGAGAATTAAGGAAGGGGAATCATCAAAAAATAGTTTAAGAATATAAAAAAGTAGGGGGGAGGAGCAGGATGGCAGAGGAGGAGAAGACCTAAATATTGGGTCCCAGGAGTTCAGCTAGATCATTATCAAACCATTCTGAACACCTACAAACTCAACAGGAGATCTAAGAGAAGAAGAGCACCAATTTTAGGAAGAGAAAAGCGACCACTTTCTGAAAGGTAGGACATGTGGAGAAGTGAATCCAAGGTGATATACGGGAAGATATACCATAGGGGAAGGGCCAGCTCCTGGCAAGCGGTAGAGCAGCGGAGCACAAAATCAGAACTTTAGAAGTCTGTTCCACTGAGGGACGACGCACCAGAGGCTAAGCAGAGAGTGGAGCCCTCGCAGGGACAGTGTGGTCTTAGGACCTGAGGGATCACAGAAAGACCGGGGGGTGCTGAGTGCTGCAGAAGGGGAAGGGGAAGCTGGCTACAGAGATGGAGCTGAGCAGTGGGCTCCCAACTCAGGCTTACCTTAAACCATGATTCCTGGCATAGTCGGGCCACCACTCTTCCAGCAGAGACCACACAAGTGTCAGATACGGGGAGACTCACCTTCCTTCCCCAGGAGGAGCAGCACGGGAGCAGCTGCAGGAATCGGCTGGATTTGGAGACTCCAAATGGGACCATGCACCAGAGATAGAAATGCTTGGTTACAAGCTGGGTGAGGGTGGAGCATGACCAAAGACCGGGGAGACGGGAGGGTCTGCATGTTTTCCTCCAAGGGCGCACTGAGGAGCGGGGCCGAGCTCTTGGCTCCTCCAGGACCGGAGACTGGGAGGCCGCCATTTTCATTCCCATCCTCCAAAGCAGTATGGAAAGCGTTTAGGGAACAAAAGCTCCGAGACCAAACCTGAGCAGATTGCCTGGCCCGGCCCCTGGCAAGGGCGGTACAATTCTGCCTACAGCAAAGACATTTGAGAATCACTGTGACAAACTCCTCCCGCAGAAGATCAGCAAGAACATTCAGCCAAGACCAAGTTCACCGATCAATGAGAACTGTGGAATTCCAGAACTAGGGGAAAAGCAACACATACCATTCATGGCTTTTTTCCCATGATCCTTTAGTCTTTACAAGTTAAATGTTTTAAATTTTAGTTTTTTCTTACTCTATTTTTAAAATTTTTACTCTTTTCTATTAATGTTTTTTTGACTATTTTATCTTATCAATACCTATTTAAAAATATTTTTTAATTTTCATTGTTATAGTTACATTCTATCCCTTTATTGTATTTAACCTTATTCTTTGTATACATATAGGATTTTCTTTCTTTAAAATTTTGGGATACAGCTTCTTCTAACAGATCAAAATATACCCTAAATCTAGCGCTTGGCTTATTTTCTAATCTCCAACCCCATCACATTCTTTCCTCTTTTTTTTTCTTTTTTAACCAACTTCTTATCTTATCAATTCTTTTTTTGGAATCTTTTTTAATTTTCATCTTTACGGTTGTATTCCATCCCTTCATTGTGTGTACCCTTATTTTTGTATATATATAAGTTTTTCTTTCTTTAAAATTTCAGGAGGCAGTTTCTTCTACAGACCAAAATATACCCAAAATCAAGTGTGTGTGGCTCTATTATATTCACCAGTCTAATATATATATATATATATAAAATGTAGTTGTTATAGTTGTTGTTGTTTGTTTTCCTCCTCTCTTCTCCCCCAGTTTTGGTTCTCTTCTGATTTGGTTACTGTATATTTTTCTCGGGTCGTTGCTACCCTTTTAGTATTTTGTTCTCTCATTCATCTATTCTTATCTGGATAAAATGACAAGGTGGAAAAACTCACCTCAAAAAAAAGAGAACAAGAGGCAGTACTGACTGCTAAGGTCCTAATAATTACAGACATTAGTAAGATGTCAGAACTAGAGTTCAGAATGACAATTATTAAGGGGCTAGCTGGGCTCAAAAAAAGCACGGAAGATACTAGAGAATCCCTTCCAGGAGAAATAAAAGAACTAAAATCTAACAAAGTTGAAATCAAAAAAACTATTAACAATTTGAGACTCGAATCAAAGCCACATTGAGATACCACCTTATACCAGTTAGAATGGCCAAAATCCAAAAGACAGTAAACAACAAATGCTGGAGAGGATATGGAGAAAGGGGAACCCTCTTACACTGTTGGTGGGAATGCAAGTTGGTGCAGCCACTTTGGAAAACAGTGTGGAGATTTCTCAAGAAATTAAAAATATAGCTACCCTATGACCCTGCAATTGCACTACTGGGTATTTACCCCAAAGAAGCAGATGCAGTACAAACAAGTACCACATGTACCCCAATGCAGTACAAAGAAGTACCACATGTACCCCAATGTTCATAGCAGCAATGGCCACAATCACCAGACTGTGGAAAGAGACAAGATGCCCTTCGACAGATGAATGGATAAAGAAGATATTGTCCATGTACACAATGGAATATTATGCCTACATCAGAAAGGATGAATACCCAACTTTTGTATCAACGTGGATGAAACCGGAAGAGATCATGCAGAGTATAATAAGTGAAGCAGAGAGAGTCAATTCTATGGTTTCACTTAAATGTGGAGCATAAGGAAAAACATGGATGACATTGTGAGAAGGAAAGGAAGGATGAATTGGGGGTAATCAGAGGGAGAGACGAAACATGAGAGACTGTGGACTCTGAGCAACAAACTGAGGGTTTTGGAGGGGAGGGTGGTGGGTGGATGGGTGAGCGTGGTGGTGGGTATTGAGGAGGGCACATATTGCATGGAGCACTGGGTGTGATGCATGAACAATGAATCTTAGAACACTTAAAAAATAAAATAAACTTAAATAAATAAATATGGTTAAAATGGCAAAAAACAAAACAAACAACCCCCCCCAAAAAAAACCAAAAAAAGCTATTAATGAGGTGGAATAAAAAAAATGGAGGCTTGTATTGCATGGAGCACTGGGTGTTGCACATAAACAATGAAATTTGGAACACTGCATCAAAAACTAATGATGTATTTTATGGTGACTAAAATAACACAATAAGAAAAAGAAGCAAATAAAAAAAAGATGGAGGCTCTTACTGCTAGAATAAATGAAGCAGAAGAGAGAATTAGTGATATAGAAGACCAAATGATGGAGAATAAAGAAGTTAAGAAAAAGAGAGATAAACAACTACCGGACCATGAGCGGAGAATTCAAGAGATAAGTAATACCATAAGACAAAACAATATTAGAATAATTGGGATCCCAGAAGAAGAAGAAAGGGGGGTGGGGCAGAAGATATATTGCAATATACCTATATATATGTATATATAGGTATATATATATATTGGTATTTATACATATTTACCAATATACCAAATTACAGCAGAGAATTTCCCTAATTTCACAAAGGAAACAAGCATCAAAATCCAGGAGGCACAGAGACCCCCCCCAAGATCAATAAAAATAGATCAACACCCCATCATCTAATAGTAAAGCTTACAAGTCTCAGTGACAAAGAGAAAATCCTGAAAGCAGCTTGGGAAAAGAGGTCTGTAACATACAATGGTAGAAATCTTAGATTGACAGCAGACCTATCCACAGAGACATGGCAGGCCAGAAAGGACTGGCATGATATATTCAGAGCACTAACTGAGAAAAATATGCAACCAAGAATACTATATCCAGCTAGGCTGTCATTGAAAATAGAAGGAAAGATTAAAGAGCTTCCAGGACAAACAAAAACTAAAAGAACTTGCAAACACCAAACAAGCCCTACAGCAAATATTAAAAGGGGTCCTCTAAGGAAAGACAGAGCATAAAAGGAACATAGACCAGAAAGAAACAGAGACAATATACAGTAATAGTCACCTTATAGGCAATACAGTGGCTCTAAATTCATATCTTTCAATAGTTACCCTGAATGTAAATGGGCTAAATGCTCCAATCAAAAGACTACAGGGTTTCAGAATGGATAAAAAAACAAGACCCATCGTATACTGTCTGCACAAAACTCATTTTAGACCCAAAGACCTCCAGATTTAAAGTGAGGGGGTGGAAAACAATTAACCATGCTAATGGACATCAAAAGAAAGCTGGGGTGGCAATCCTTATATCAGATAAATTAGATTTTAAGTCAAAGACTATAATAAAAGATGAGGAAGGACACTATATCATACTTAAAGGGACGGTCCAACAAGAAGATCTAACAATTTTAGGTATCTATGCACCTAAATATCTATGTCCCTACCATGAGAGCAGCAAATTATATAAACCAATTAATAACAAAATCAAAGAAACACATCAACAATGATACAGTAATAGTAGTGGACTTTGACACCCCCCTCACTGAAATAGACAGATCATTTAAGCAAAGATCAACAAGGAAATAAAGGCTTTAAATGACACACTGGACCAGGTGGACATCACAGATATATTCAGAACATTCCATCCCAACACAACAGAATACACATTCTTCTCTAGTGCACATGGAACATTCTCCAGAATAGATCACATCCTGGGTCTCAAATCAGGTCTCAAATCAGGTCTCAACTGGTACCAAAAGACTGGGATCATTCCTTGCACATTTTCAGACCACAATTGCTTTGAAATTAGAACTCAACCACAAGAGGAAAGTTGGAAAGAACTCAAATACATGGAGGCTAAAGAGCATCCTACTAAAGAATGAATAGTTCAACCAGGAAATTAAAGAAGAATTAAAAAGATTCATGAGGTTGCTGGGAGGTGGGGGGGGGGGGTAGGGATATGGACATTGGGGAGGGTATGTGCTATGGCAAACGCTGTGAAATGTATAAGCCTGATGAAAAAAAAAAGATTAATGAAAACAAATAAAAATAAAAACACAACTGTTCGAAATCTTTGGGACACAGCAAAGGCTGTCCTGAGAGGAAAGTAGATAGCAATATAAGACTTTCTCAAGAAACAAGAAAGATCTCAAGTATACAATCTAACCCTACACCTAACGAAGCTAGAGAAAGAACAGCAAAGAAAGCCTAAACCCAGCAGAAGAGAAATAATAAGTACCAGAGAAAAAATCAATGAAATAGAAACCAAAAGAACAGTAGAACAAATCAATGAAACTAGAAGATGGTTCTTTGAAAGAATGAATAAGATTGATGAACCCCTGGCCGGACTTATCAAAAAGAAAAGAGAAAGGACCCAAATTAATAAAATCATGAATTAAAGAGGAGAAATCACAACCAACACCAACACAAACACAATTATAAGAAACACAAACAATTATAAGAACATATTATGAGCAACTATACACCAGCAAATTGACAATCTGGAACAAATGAATGCATTCCAAGAGACATATAAACTACCAAAACTGAACCAGGAAGAAATAGAAAACCTGAACAGACCACTAACCAGTAAGGAGATTGAAGTAGTCATCAAAAATTTCCCAACAAAGAAGAGCCCAGGGCCAGATGTCTTCCCAGGGGAATTCTACCAAACATTTAAAGAAGGACTAATACCTACGCTCCTGAAACTGTTCCAAAAAATAGAAATGGAAGGAAAACTTCCAAACTCATTTTATGAGGCCAGCATTACCTTTATCCCAAAATCAGACAAAGACTCCATCAAAAAGAATTACAGACAAATATCCTTGATGAACATGGATGCAAAAATTCTCACCAAAATATTAGCCAATAGTATCCAACAGTACATTAAAAGGACTATTCGCCACAACCAAGTGGGATTTATTTCTGGGCTGCAAGGTTGTTTCAACATCTGCAAATCAATCAATGTGATACAATACATTAATAAAAGAAAGAACAAGAAACATATGATACTCTCAATAGATGCTGAAAAAGCATTTAACAAAGGACAGCATCCTTTCTTGATCAAAACTCTTCAAAGTATAGGAATAGAGGATACATATCTCAATATCATCAAAACCATCTATGAAAAACCCACAGCAAATATCATCCTCAATGGGGAAAAACTGAGAGCTTTTCCCCTAAGGTCAGGAACACGGCAGGGATGTCCACTATCATCATTGCTATGCAACATAGTACTAGAAGTTCTAGCCTCAGCAAATCAGACGACAAAAAGAATAAAAAGCATCTGAATTGACAAAGAAGTCAAACTCTCACTTTTTGCGGATGATATGATACTTTATGTAGAAAACCCAAAAGACTCCACTCCAAAACTGCTAGAACTCATACAGGAATTCAGTAAAGTGTCAGGATATAAAATCAATGCACAGAAATCAGTTGCATTTTTATACACCAAAAGCAAGACAGAAGAAAGAGAAAGTGAGGAGTCGATCCCATTTACAGTTGCACCCAAAACCATAAGATACCTAGAAATAAACCTAAGCAAAGAGGCAAGGAATCTGTACTCAGAAAACTACAAGGTACTCATGAGAGAAATTGAGAAAGACAAAGAGAAAGGGAAAAACATTCCATGCTCATGAATCAGAAGAACAAATATTGTGAAAATGTCTAGGCTACCTAAAGCAATCTACACATTCAGTGCAATCCCTAGCAAAATACTATCAATTTTTTCAAAGAAATGGAACAAATAACCCTAAAATTTATACAGAACCAGAAAAGACCACAAATAGCC
Source organism: Nasua narica (assembly GCA_028533885.1). Classification (NCBI taxonomy): domain Eukaryota; kingdom Metazoa; phylum Chordata; class Mammalia; order Carnivora; family Procyonidae; genus Nasua; species Nasua narica. The sequence goes on along the minus strand of CM052807.1, from coordinate 108,715,351 downwards.
AGAGGAATGTTGAAAAAGAAAACCAATGTTGGCGGCATAACAATTCCAGACTTCAAGCTCTATTACAAAGCTGTAATCATCAAGATGGTATGGTACTGACACAAAAACACACACATAGATCAATGGAACAGACTAGAGAGCCCAGAAATGGAACCTCAAATCTATGGTCAACTAATCTTTGACAAACCTGGAAAGAATGTCTAATGGAAAAAAGACAGTCTCTTCAACAAATGGTATTGAGAAAATTGGACAGCCATATGCAGAAGAATGAAATTGGACCATTTCCTTACACCACACACAAAAATAGACTCAAAATGGATGAAAAACCTCAATGTGAGACAGGTATCCATCAAAATCCTGGAGGAGAACACAGGCAGCAACCTCTTTGACCTCAGCCATAGCAACTTCTCCCTAGAAACATTGCCAAAGTCAAGGGAAGCAAGGACAAAAATGAACTATTAGGACTCCATCAAGATCAAAAGGTTTTGCACAGCAAAGGAAACAGAAAGAAAAACAAAAGACAACTAACAGAATGGGAGAAGATATTTGCAAATCATAAATGATATTTGCAAATGACATATCAGATAAAGGGCTAGTATCCAAAATCTATAAAGAACTTATCAAACTTGAGGCACCTGGGTGGCTCAGTGGGTTAAAGCCTCTGCCTTCAGCTCAGGTCAGGATCTCAGGGTCCTGGGATCAAGCCCCGCTTTGGGCTCTCTGCTCAGCAGGGAGCCTGCTTCCCCCCTCTCTCTGCCTGCCTCTCTGCCTACTTGTGATCTCTCTTTCTCTGTCAAATAAATAAAATCTTTAAAAAAAATGAACATATCAAACTCAACACCCAAAGAACTAATAATCCAACCAAGAAATGGACAGAAGACACGAACAGACATTTCAGCAAAGAGGACATCCAAATGGCCAAGAGACCCATGAAAAAGTGCTCAACAGGGCGCCTGGGTGGCTCAGTTGGTTAAGCAACTGCCTTTGGCTCGGGTCATGATCCCGGAGTCCTGGGATCAAGTCCCAGTCCCCAGCTCCACGGGGAGTCTGCTTCTCCTTCTGACCTTCTCCCCTCTCATGCTCTCTCTCACTGTCTCTATCTCAAATAAATAAATAAAATCTTTAAAAAAAAAGTGCTCAACATCACTTGGCATCAGGGAAATACAAATCAAAACAGTGAGATATCACCTCACACCAGTCAAAATGGCTAAAATTAACAAATCAGGAAACAGATGTTGGCAAGGATGCAGTGAAAGGGGAACCCTTCTACACTGTTGGTAGGAATGCAGGCTGGTACAGCCACTCTGAAAAACAGTATGGAGGTTCCTCAAAAAGTTGAAAATGGAGCTACCCTATGAGTCAGCAATTGCACTACTGGGTATTTACCCTAGAGACACAAATGTAGTGATCTGAAGGGGCACATGCACCTGAATGTTTATAGCAGCAATGTCCACAATAGCCAAACTATGGAAAGAACCTAGATGCCCATCAACAGATGAATGGATAAAGAAGATGTGGTATATATATACAATGGAATATTATGTAGCCATCATAAAAATGAAATCTTGCCATTTGCAACAGTGTGGATGGACCTAGAGGGTATTATGCTAAGCAAAATAAGTCAATCAGAGAAAGACAATTATCATATGATCTCTCTGATATGTCAATCAGAGAAAGACAATTATCATATGATCTCTCTGATATGAGGAATTTGAGAGGCAGGGCAGAGGGTTGTGGGGGATAGGGAGGGAAAAAATGAAACCAATTGGGACAGGTGAGGAAGACAAACCTTAATCTCAGGAAAGAAACTGAGAGTTGATAGGGCATGGAGGGGAGGAGTAGGGTGGCGGGGTTATGGACGTTGGGGAAGCTATGTGCTATGGTGAGTGCTGTGAATTGCGTTAAGACTGATGATTCACAGACATATAACCCCTGAAGCAAATAATACATTATATGTTAATTTAAAAAAAGAATATTTAAAAAACATGATTTTCCAGATCTGAAAATTTACTGATTATTCAGCATAATGGAAAAAATGAACCCAAATCCAGGAACATAATTATGAGTGTTTAGAACATCAGTGGTGAAGAGGTTCTTGAAGATTAAACATCAACAACAATAACAAAGATCCACATACAAAGGCTAAGCAATCAAAAAAGCTTCAGACTTCTTAATAACAGTACTGGATACTAGAAAGCAGGGGATAAGGTGAAGAAATGCCCTTAAAATGCATAAGAAGTTTATTTCCAACCTATATTTTTATACCTACCTGAACTCTCGATCAAAAGCCAGTATAGAATTAATTATTTTTCAGACATGCAAAGAATTTTTTTAAGTCTTTCTATGACTCCTTTCTTGGGAAGCTACTGGAGAATATGAATCACAAAATAGATGGAGTAAATTGACAAAGAAGTTGTGGGATATTAGAAATAGGAGACAGGGCCTAAGAGAGAAAGGTGAAAAGAGTCCCCAGAATGACTGATAAGGAGGATTCCTGCATGAAATCTATGTCCCAGGCATTAAAAAGTCTTGTAGTCCAGGGTGATCAGAGCTAAAGACTCAGAGTATTATTTACAAAGATTAAATAGATAAGAAATATTCAGAACATCTGTACATCTTGAGAAAAAAGGAGATTTGGGCAAATGGAAAAGACACGGGATTGAATTATAGATAAGAACGGAGAAGTCTAAGCAAAAGGGGAACCAAAATCAGTAATATCTCTGGGGAAAACAAAACCTGTACAGAGAAGGAAAAGTAATCATAACTTACTACATGGGACAGCTGTGAATAGCATTCACATAGCAGGATAATGTCAACACAGAAGTTTGATCTAATCAAAATTGCAGTGGTTAGGGTGATCACAAGGACAGGAGGATGGCAGGAATATGCATGTATGGTGAGACCAATGGGAATTCTTAAATAATGTCTAAACAGAAAAAAATCAACAAGTTGGTATCTAGCTGGTTATTTAGAAACAGAAATAAACATCAAAATTATGATCTAAAATTTAAATTATTGCTTATGGTGGTGAAAGGAAAGTTAAATGAGAGTCAGAGAGAGAACCGATGTTTTTTGTAAAAATTTGGTACAACTATTTTACTCTTTAAACAATATGCACCAGAGTCCACAGTTTCTCATGGTTCATCTCCCCCTCCGATCGCCCAATTCACCCTTCTTTTCCTTCTCACAATGCCCTCCATGTTTTTCCTTATGCTCCACACGTAAGTGAGACCATAAGATAATTGACTCTCTCCGCTTGACTTATTTCACTCCGAATAACAAACTGATGGTTTTGGAGGGGAGGGGGTGGGGGGTTGGGCGAGTCTGGTGGTGGGTATTGAGGAGGGCACGTATTGCATGGAGCACTGGGTGTGGTGCATGAACAATTAATCTTGTAACACTGAAAAAAGAAAATAAACGTATTTGGGGGAAAAAAACAGGGAGAAAGAGAAAGCTCTTCCCTGCAGTAAAATTCCAAATTAATAAACATAGACAGAATAATAGAAAAAATAAACAATAAACAATATGCATGAATAATAATGTTTTATTATAGCTAGATCTAAAGTGTATTTAGGTCAAGCTATGTACATATGCTATATACTCCTTTAATTTTCACAGCAACATTAGAAGTTTTGCCTTATTATTACTTGCATTTCCAGATGAGACAACTGAGACACTGAGGGATTAAATTACTGTATGATTACAGGGCTCATAAGCAGCAGAGCTGGGATATAATTCAAGCAAAATGTTTCAAGAGTGACCACTCTTGAATGTTATTCCAAGGGTGTTTAGACTTGTCTAAGCCATTGACCTCTGGCATTCTGGTGAAGCCCAGGGACCCTTTCATTTTAAATGTTCCAGCCAGAAGCAGCAGTGCGTGTAAAGGTGTACAGCCGTGAGCTGCAGAAGTGTGTCTGGCTCGGACCACGGTTGTTCCAGATTGTTAGAGGGACACATTTTCCCTTCTCCTGATGTCTTCCCTGTGTCCTCTTTCCACCCTTTCACTCACTCTATCCTGGGGCAAGTGAAATGATTTATCGGATTGGTAAGTTTGGAAAGAATAAAACAGACCTCCCTTTATCCTCTTGTGAGCAATTTACACGTAAAGAGCAGGTGTTCTGTGCATCTCCATATCATGCATTTTATACTTGGTGGTTGAATACTCCCTGAGTCAGGATTGTCTGTGGCTGGATGGATAAGTTGCCTGCTTCAAGGGAATAAGCTAGCAGGCCCATGCCACTCACACAAGCTGTGTCCTCTAACTTAGCTCTTACCAGAATGAGAAGTGATATTTTGGTATCCTGGCTCCCTTGAGTTACTTTTCTCGACTTATGCAAAACCTAAATGATGAAGAATAATATTTGCCCTTCAGAGACTCCAAAAACCACATCTCAATCTTTTAAAAAATATTTTATTTATCTATTTATTTGAGAGAAAGCAAACATAAGCGGGGGGAGGAGCAGAGGGAGACGGACATGCAGACTCCCCACTGAGTGCAGAGCCCAACTCCAGGGCAGAATCTAATGACCCTGAGATCATGACCTGAGCCAAAATGTGGAGTTGGACACTTAACTAACAGAACCACTCAGGAACCCCACCGCTCAATCTTAAGTAATGAATGGAAGGTGCAGCCAGATATAAAACTTGGGTGAGAAACAGAAGAGAGACTGACCAGGGTGACTGCTGTGATCCATGCTTTGGAATTCTGATTTTAACTTGAGGGCAGTAGGAAGCCCTCAAAGAATTTAAAGTAAGGGAGTAACATAGCCAGACATGCATGTCAGAAAAAAAATCATTAGAGAGAAAAATGGATTGAAGCCAAGGGAGATGAGTTTGAAGTCTATAAAACCTGTCCAGAATTCAGGTTGAGGAAGTGGACATGAAGGGGTAATTATGGATTCTAGAGATATGGAAGGAATTTCTTTATGTGACCTCCACCAACCCTCCCATTCTATCCCAACTGCAAGCAAGAAATAGGCTCTCTTCTCAGAATTCCATTTCCTTTTGTTCCTACCTCCCTTATGGTCTTTTTTTTTTTTTAAGATTTTATTTATTTATTTGAGAGAGAGAGAAAAAGAGATCAAGAGAGAGCTCAAACAGGACAGAGGGAGAGGAGAGGCAGACTCCCCACTGAGCAGGGAGCCCAACGTGGGGCTCAATCTCAGAACCCTAGGATCATGACCTGCGCCAAAGGCAGACACTAACCAAGTCACCCAAGTACCCCTCCCCTATGGTCTTTGTGTTTTCACTATTCTTTATGGTTATCTACTGTGTTTTACCTAACCAACCAGACTGTCATTTCATGACAACAGAGACTTTCACTGATTCAACTTTATTAACCTCACTGACCCTGATCAGAGTTAACCATAAATAAATTCATAGAAAGGATTCATCTCTATAATTAGGAAAGAAAGATTCTGGCAAAATCAGTGAAAGTTAAGCCTGAAAAGAGGGCTGTAGCAGTTAGCTATTGCAGCATAACAAACCATCCCCAAAATGTAATAACTTAAAACAGGAACCATTGTTTAGTGCTCACTAATCACTAATGAGTGATTCCGTTGACCTGAGCCAGGGATAGACTTACTGGTTGGCCTCAGTTGTGTGTCTGTGATCATCTGGCAAGTGGCCAAAGATGGATCAAGGAAGGATGGCTGTCATCCAGGCGGAGGAGGACTCCTGAACCACGTGTCTCTGGTCATCCAGCCTGCTAGTCTGGACTTGTTCTCACGGTGGCAAGCCAAGTTTCCAAGAAAGCAAACAGAAGGATTCAAGGCCACTTAACGTGGAATGGTAGTACTTCTGTATTCTATTGGCCAAAGTGAGTCATAAAACCAGCCCAAATTTGAGAGATAAACAAGTAGAGATGGGAGGAACTCCAAAATCACAGTCAAGGGCAAAGATACAGGGAGGGATGGAGAATGGGGGACATTTCTGCAAACGTTATGCTCCGGGCAATTTTCAGTCACAGCTCTGGCTACAGCAAAATAATCCCCTTACCAACAGTGACCAGGAGAAAGATTAGCCTGATGATCACGGATAATGAGGTGGAGGCTGAGGCTGAGGAAGAGGCTGAAGATGAGAAAGAACACTGAGTCTTCCTCACAATAAGTTCAGCAGTTAGATACTGTTGTAATCCCTATTTTACAGATATGAACATTTCATCTTCATGCAGAGAGGTCCTACTCAAGGTCAGCTAGGAAGTGATAAGTAGCAAGCCTAGAAACACATATATGTCACCATATGGAATGCGGGACAGCTAGCTGGGGCCCCGATGGCAGGGGAAATTTGCCAGAAGTTTCCCTCCTTGGCTGAGAGCTGCAGGAAACGTTTCATCTAGGCTTGTTTTCCCTGTCGCATCTTTCTCTGTTCATCCCTCTTGATGGTCCCTATGCCTGTTAAGTCTATTTTTCAGATTTAGTTCACAATGTTTTATAATAAAAGACTTTTTTCACTGCTTTATAGGGACATGGAAAGGATTAACAGTTAATTTAATGTTTGCAAAATGCCTCGAGCACCTTGGAATTAAACATGTCATGTGCAAATAAATAAATAAAGGCTTTAGAGTATAGAGACATTGGTCTTCTCTGAGTTACATGCTCAGAGTGTTTAAAGGCATGCATGCACACAGCCAGCTGAAAATCTGCTGATTCCACTATACAGGAACTGGGTGACCCCAGAATTTGTTCCTCTACGTGTGTGGTATTAGAAGGAAGAGATGCGAGCCAAAATTCCATCGTCCACCACATTTTCTATCTATATGGGAGGGGTATGAAAATCAACAGAAATCCTCAATGTTTGATAATCCAAAGAACCCCGCCCCCTCCACACACAGACACATATCCCTTTCCGGGATCCAAAAAGCTGACAGGTGGCTAAGCAATGAGGAGGAAGAGGAGGGTCTGCTTAAAAATGAGACAGCAAGACATTTGAAGCTTTCACAGTGGCAGTGTCTAGTTTATGACCATGCTTTGTTTTTTAATTAATTAATTAATTAATTAATTAATTAATTTTTAAAGTAGGCTCCATGCCCATTGTGGGGCTTGAACTCACAAGCCTGCAATCAAGAGCCAGCCAGGTGCCCCAATGATCATGTTTTTATGTTGATAACCAGTTTATTGGCACTATCCTCTCCAGCTACTATGGACAGGACCTCCATCCATGCTACCAGGTCCTAGCTTCTTGAATCTCAGCTAAGTGAAGGATCTCCTGAGAACACAGCATTCATGGTAGCCTGAGGTTCAGGGACCCCTTGGAACTTATAATTTACCTGAAATTACATGGGCATTTAATTTGCCTGTATGGACTGCTCTGAAGCCATTTAAAATGTCTTCTCTTTGGAAAACGCCTTTCAAGTCCTACACAACTAATGCGTGAATGGATTGTTAGAGTAAAACTTACAGTTGCGAGGTGTGTGGATTTATAATCAGATAAAGCAGACCAGATGAGAAAGAGTCTCCCATTTCTCAGTCCACCCCTCCAACCACAGGCATCACACGGTGCATTTTTTAAAATTATCTTTGAGAGAGAGAGAGCAAGAGTAAGAGAGAGAGAAAGAGCACAAGCAGGGAGGGGTAGAGGGAGAGAGAGAATCCCAAGCAGGCTCTATACCCAGTGCAGAACCCAATGTGAGGCTCGATCCCACAATCCTGAGATCATGACCTGAGCTGAAATCAAGAGTCAGATGCTTAACTGACTGAGCCATCCAGGTGCCCCAGTACATTTTTTGAAAGAGACTTTTTTTTTTAACTAGAGCAGTTATACATTCATAGCAATTAAGAAGAAGATAG
>CM052807.1:108661849-108707064 GCA_028533885.1 Nasua narica | reverse complement strand
AATGGGCAGAAGACATGAACAGACACTTCTCCAAAGAAGACATACAAATGGCTAACAGACACATGAAAAAATGTTCATCATCTTTAGCCATCAGGGAGATTCAAATCAAAACCACACTGAGATACCACCTTACACCGGTTAGAATGGCCAAAATCAACAAGACAGTAAACAACAAATGCTGGAGAGGATGTGGAGAAAGGGGAGCCCTCTTCCACTGTTGGTGGGAATGCAAGTTGGTGCAGCCACTTTGGAAAACAGTGTGGAGATTCCTCAAGAAATTAAAAATAGAGCTACCCTATGACCCTGCAATTGCATTACTGGGTATTTACCCCAAAGAAGCAGTACAAAGAAGGGCCACACGTACCCCAAAGTTCATAGCAGCAATGGCCACAATCGCCAAATTGTGGAAAGAACCAAAATGCCCTTCAACAGATGAATGGATAAAGAAGATATGGTCCATATATACAATGGAATATTATGCCTCCATCAGAAAGGATGAATACCCAACTTTTCTATCAACATGGACGGGACTGGAAGAGATTATGCGGAGCGAAATAAGTCAAGCGGAGAGAGTCAATTATTTTATGGTCTCACTTACGTGTGGAGCATAAGGAAAAACATGGAGGGCATTGTGAGAAGGAAAGGAAGGGTGAATGGGGGGAAATCAGAGGGGGCCATGAACCATGAGAGACTGTGGACTCTGAGCAACAAACTGAGGGTTTTGGAGGGGTGGAGGGGGGGTTGGGCGAGCCTGGTGGTGGGTATTGAGGAGGGTGCGTATCGCATGGAGCACTGGGTGTGGTGCATGACCAATGTATCTTGGAACACAGAAAAAATAAACATATTTGGGAAAAAAATTTTTTAAAAAATGTATAAACAAACAAATAAATAAATCAATCTACGTATGTAGTTCAAAGGATGTGGGCTTTTGGGGGGGTTTTTGTTTTTGTTTTTTCGTTTTTTACCAGAGGAATACACAATCAAAATAGTTTGAAGGTCTCTGAACTAGATAGGGGGTAGGAGGGTCAGTCAACTTTTCCTGTACAGAGACAAACAGTAAAATATTTCAGTCTTGGAGGGCCATCTGGTCTCTGTCCAAACTAGTCAACTCAGCTTTTGTAGCATGGAAGCAGTCGTAGACTATAGGTAAATAAATGAACATGAATGTGTCCCGACCAAATTTTATTTGCAAAGACAGGTGGTGGCTTGGTTTGGGCCACACACTGTAGTTTGCTGACCCATTGCCTTGGTGATTTCTGAAGATGCTTCCAGCAAGAGAGGCTTTTGGCTCAATCTCAATCTACAAACCGTGGTGGGCCAGAGTGGAATGTCTCCGGGAGCACCAGCTCCACAATGTTCTTAAAGGGTTACGATCACTTACACCACTCAATCCTACCCTTCCACCCATAGACACAACTCCTTCTTTAACAGCTTTGAAGTATAAAACAAAATCTCTCCAGAGATTACAAAGTGGTTAAAACCGGGGGGCACTGAAATTACACAGAAGTTAATATCCAAACTCGACTGTGTAGAGTTGGGCTCCGTTTAATTACGTCTGTGGCCTCCATCCCCATCACATGTAAGACCCGGACTCTACCATAGCAGCTGGATTCCAACCCTGTCTTGGCTCTGGGCCCTTTTTGCTCCCCAAAGCAAAAAAATGGTTAAGAAAAATCAGAGTAAGAGCAAAAGGAAAAAGAGAGAACAAGAGAGAAGAAAGAAGGTTTTGCTATTCCTTTGCTCCTTCTCTCCAAGATTTTGCTTCTTGTGCTGGGAAAGTTGCAGCTCTTACTTGCTTTGTCCCCCACCAAGGCACCTCCCTGAGGACATGGGGCAGGGGTAGGAAGATGGGGGGGTGGCCGGCAGAATCTGTTCATATTTATTTTTCATCTCATCTTTTGTAAATTTCTATTTTTGATATGTTTCTCATGGATTTCGTGTATTACACTATAGTACACACATGTGGTTTACCAATAATGATACATATATTAAAGGATAGGGTCAAACAAATCTCTGGATTGTGGTACATGATCAAGGAGATAAAAAGTTGGGGAAACCCCTGCTTTCAGGTTTGACAGGGATATTCAGATCCACTGATGTGTCAGGGGATTCAAGAAGCAGCAGGATAGGGTCACCTGGGTGGCTCAGTGGGTTAAAGCCTCTGCCTTCGGCTCAGGTCATAGTCTCAGGGTCCTGGGATAGAGCCCTGAATTAGGCTCTCTGCTCAGCAAGGAGCCTGCTTCTCCCTCTCTCTCTGCCTGCCTCTCTGCCTACTTGTGATCTCTCTGTCATATAAATCAAATAAAATCTTTTAAAAAAAAAAAAAAAGAAGAGGAAAAAGCAGGATAAATTTGGTGCATCTTCTTGGAGAATCCATGTTGCCCAAAGATGTCTCCAGTCTCATTAAAGCAAACACATGTTTTGGAGTTGAAAACCAAATCCACATGATTTTTTTTTTTAAGTATAAAGTTCAACATAAGACCTCTAAGAAATTTTAAGAGCGAGTGTTCCTTCCTTCAGTTATACCCCTGACCACTCAAAAACATGTGTTTGTACTCTTCCATCTGGAAGAGAGAAACTTGAAGAAACGCTATTGGCAAAGGACCTACTTGAGTGAAGTCGCTCTTGGCTGTCTGAATCCAACTCATCCCAAAGTACAGGGTGTGGGGAATATTCTGGAGGCATGCCTTGGAGACTCACATATGACTCCGATGACAATAGAAATAATAGTCTGCATTTATTGAGTACTTATTCCATGACAGGCATTTAATCTAGGTCATGTCATAGAATCCTCATAACAATATTACAAAGTAGATGCTATTATCATACTCCTTCGGCAGCTAAAGAACCACAGTGGGTAGAATTCTGAAATGACCCTTCATGACCCGTGTTTTTATATAACCCTTGTCCTGGAGTGCGGGCAACACCAATGGTTATGATAGGATGTCACTGCTATGGTTGTGTTATATTATATGGTAAGGTAGATTTTTGTAGCTGTGATTAAGGTTCTTAATCAGTTGAGTTCCTGGGCTCCTGGGCGGCTCAGTTGGTTAAACATCTGCCTTCGGCTCAGCTCATGATCCCAGGGTCTTGGGATCAAGCTCTGCATCAGGCTCCCTGCTCAGCAGGGAATCTGCTTCTCACTCTCCCTCTGCTCCTTCCCTGCTTGTGCTCTCTCTCTCTCTCTCAAATAAATAAATAAAATATCTTTTTAAAAAAATCGGTTGAGTTCTTCAAAAGGGAGATCACCCTGGGTGGGCCTGACCTTATCAGGCGTGCTCTTAGTGGGCCCTGCAGTCACAAACTAAAGAGATGAGGGAGATATGCTTCTGCTGGTCTGGAAGAAAGTAAAGAGTTATGGCATGAGCTGCCTACAGCAACTATGTGCTAACCAACTGCAGATAGCATTTAGGAGCTGAGACTGTTCCATGGCTAATGGCCAGGAGTGAAACCGGGACCTCAGCCCTACCAGCGCAGGGAAACGAACTCTGCCAATGAAGCGGAGCTCAAACCTCAGCTGAGAATAGCAGCCCCGGCCAGCACCCTGATTTCAGCCCAGTGAGACCCTAAGTAGATTCTTAGCCCACAGAAACTATATTATTTTAAGAAAATGTATACTTTTAAGCCACTAAGTTTGTAGCAATTTGTTACTCATCATGAAAAATGAATACAGGAAAGCTAATATGGCTGACAAGAGGGGGTCCCAGATGTAAACCCAGGCCGTCTTGGTACCTTCGTCCATTCGTGCATTCACACATTCAACACTGCTCCTTGTTCTGGAAGTCCAGCAGTGAGTAATAGGTGTTTCTGCTGTCGTAAAGATGCCAGCCTAGTGTCTCTGAACCCTGGTTTTTAGTGCTGAGCCACACTGCCTCCCTGTAAGCCAAAGGGGCTATGAGACAAAGGCTAGTCTCCCTGAAGAGGAGAGGGATCTCGGATCCTTGTCTGCAACTTCTCAGGAGAGGGTGGTTTTTCCCAAATAAAGGAAGGGGAATGCCAGTCAAGATGAGGTCACCATACCCACAACAATGGCCCTATATTCCACTTGGCTTTGATTTTCTTCTGGGAGTCAGGGGGTCTTTCCCATATAGACCGAAGAAAGTCACTATAGACAGGGGCTTCTGTCAAAATGCACTTAGTTATATATTTAATCTTATTTAATATGGTTTGTTTCTGTGGCTTTTGTCTTTCTAATCAGTTTGTGATTCTTTTAAAGATATTCAAGATAACTAAAAAATCTTCCAACATGGTTTTATTATCTTTTTTTTGTAGATTCACTACTTGGATGCCAATGCCTGGAGAGAAAGGACTGGAAAGTTGCCATTAGCCTGGGAGGGTTTTGGTTAAACCACATCTAGGTGTCTGGTGCCGGTCTTCCACCCACCAGAAGCCGACAATGCAGCAAACAAGATATAGGCTAGTGCCTGCCCGTATTTTCAGAGACTGGACAGAGAAACACATAAGTATGAAAATCTAACGGTATAAACCTTCATAGATGTGGCCAACAAGGCACACCCAGGAAAGTGCATGGGCTTTGGAGCCACTGAGACCTGGGTTCAAATTCCTGCTCTGCCCCTCTCTACTGTAGTAGATTTAATCGTAATGATAGCAATGGCTACAATTTTATTAAATGCCTGCTGGATGCCAGGCACAAGGCTGAGCCCTATCTCTATATAACTGCAGTGACTAATTCTCAGGAATCTGCAAAGTCCAGTATGCTCTTCATCGTAGAGATGAGAGGCCATAAATTTCAGAAAAGTTAAGCAACCTGCCCTACATCACCCCCCTAAATAAGCGGGGGGGCTGAGATTTCTGTTGAACCTTCTAACCTAAACTCTGGGCTTCCATTTCCTCAATTATAAAAGTTTAATAATACCCACTTCACAAGGTTGTGTGGAGGAATAAAGGAGATAATTCCTGCACTGCGCCTGGTTAAAGTCTGTGGCTCAGAGCAGGAGCCACTATGGGGCTACAGGAGCACCAGCGGGCTTCTTGGAGGAGGTGTGGCCTAGGAAGGGTGGATTACACTCAGACTATTTTGAGTTCAAGGTCATTAGTGCTACCTCCAGTTTGCTTTGTAGTCAGGCAGCCAGGCCCCACACAGAGAAGAGAGGGCTCTTCGTGACTTAATAAATAGCGATTCATTCTCTTCCTCCTCCAGGCAAGTGTGTCTGGCCAAGGCGCCTGGGGTCCTGCTCTCAGGGCACACTGCTCAGTGCTGGGCACACACCTGGATGCTCCATTCATCCACTTTGCAGAGGAGGGGGAGCACAATTCTCTGACCCCAAAATAGGCCACTTTGGCATGTGGATTTTTTTTTTTTTTTTGAGCTGAAGGCAATCAAGACCCCGCAGATTCAAAAAAAAAACTTTTCTCTAAAAGCATTTAGATGGGGACCTAGCCCAGAAAGAGAGCTATTACCAGAAATAACTTTTTATCGGAGTGACCTGTCTGAATGGCAGGGCAAACTTCTAATTACCAAACACCTGCTCTTCTTACGGTTCTGTGGATCGCCCTCTCCCCGGCCTTTGAAGCCCCAGCCCCTATCCCATTCCTCAGCTCAGGATAGCAAGCTTATCAGCCACAATTTCCAGACTTGTCCTGGAGTGTCGTATTTTTTATGGGGCTCCAGGATGTACGTAATTAAATTTGGTTTTCTCCTGTTAAACTGTCTTATGTCAATTTGATTATTAGACCAGCCAAAGAACCAGAAGGGTGAAAGGGAAGTGTTTCCCCTTCTACACAGAACTGTGGCAGAAAGAGGCAACGGTGCCCTTTCTTGAGACGTTATAAGCTCTTTTCCTTTTGGATTGACAGAGAAATATTTATCTAGGGTTGCAAAAATCCTCCAAGAGGGCATTATGCCAAAAAAAAAGAAAAGAAAAGAAAAGAAAGAAAGGAAATTTCTTGCTGTATTGGAGAAGCAGTGCTTCCCTTTTGACATTTCATAAGGCATAAATTTGATAGCAACAGAAGCCCCAGAGACGCGCCGTTAGCTAAACTGCAGGTGAAGGCATATTGCTGAGGATGTCGGGGAGCGCACGTCCTTGCCTTTGTTACCCTGAGCACACTTGTCTACAGCGTCTCTGGTGTAGCCTTTCCCCACGGTTAAGTCACTGGGGACTCTAGCTTCCAGTCCCGCCTCTTAAAAACACACGTTCTAATCCCTGCCCCTGACTCCCTTGCAGAATCCGTCCTGACAGGCAACAACTCCAGGATCTGAATTTAAGAAATTTGGCCGAGCTGTCTGGACCCTTGCAAGAGCCTATTCCTATTGTTTCTGGCTGGCTTCTTAAAGTCACCCCCCCTTGCTCTTTGGTGGTGGTGGGGGTGATGGTGACTGCCATCCAGCTAGTGACTTTAGGACCAAGGGGAGGTTTGGAACCAGAGTCCCTCACTCACGTAGTGCTACCAGCAACTCACGGTGGGTTTAAAAAAAAAAAAAAAAAAGTAACAATCGGTTAGGGTTTGGAATCTGATCCTCTGTGAGATGAATTTAGGGATCTCCTTCGTTACGCGGAAGACTGACTTGCTCTGGGGTGTGAACTTTAGCGTATGTGTGATTTACCTGCTTGGGTTTGTTTTGGTTTGTTTGGTTTTTTGTTTTTTTTTTTTTTACAGAATACAAAGTAAGTCTTGTTTTATGGAAACTTTAGATTCCTAGCTGCCCCTCCAGGAAGGTCTGATTCAATTCAGTGAGACCCTTGACTTGCATTTTGCAAACCTTAGGTGTGATTTTGATTTTGCTTTTAAGGGCGCCTGGGTGGCTCAGTTGGTTGAGCAACTGCCTTGGGCTCAGGTCATGATCCTTGAGTTCCGGGATCGAGTCCCGCATCGGGCTCTCGGCTCCATGGGGAGTCTGCTTCTTCCTCTAACCTTCTCTCCTCTCATGCTCTCTCTCACTTTCTCTGTCTCTCAAATAAATAAATAAAATTAAAAAAAAAAAGATTTTACTTTTAAGTAATCTCTACATCCACCATGGGCTCGAACTTACAACCCCAAGGTCAAGAGTCACATGCAGTGTTCACAGCAGCAATGTCCACAATAGCCAAAATATGGAAAGAGCACAGATGTCCCCCAACAGATGAATGGATAAAGATATGGCTTATATATACAGTGGAATATTACTCAGTCACCAAAAACGAAATCTTACTACTTGCAATGACATGGATGGAACTAGAGGGTACCGGGCTGAGCACAGTAAGTCAGTCAGAGAAAGACCAACACATGACTTCACTCATACGTGGTATTTAAGAAACAAAACAGATGAACATAGGGAAAAAGAGGGAAGAATAAAATAAGATGAAATCAGAGAGAGAGACAAACCATAAGAGACTCATAACTCTGGGAAACAAACGGAGGGTTGCTGGAGGGGTTGTGGGTAGAGCGGGGAGGGGGTAACTGGGTGACAGTCATTAAGGAGGGTATGTGATGTAATGAGCACTGGGGGTTTATGCAACTGAACTCCACCTCTGAAACTAAAAATATACTATATGTCACTTAATTGATTTTTAAAAAATAAAATAAATGAAAAAAAAGAGTCACATGCTCCTTCAAGTGAGCCAGCCGGGTGCCCCAAGCCTTACAGGTAATTTTGAGGCAAATGGCCCTGGAAACTTCCATTAAATGAAAAGAGAAAGGACTCTGGAGTCAGGAAGCAGTCTCTGGCTCGGATTCAAACTCGCAGTTATATGCAACTAATGAAACATTGAACACTACACCAAAAACTAATGATGTACTATAGGCTGGCTAATTGAATTTAAATAAAATAAAAAGGGAAACAAACAAAAAAACCTCCCACTAGGTCATTTACTTGCTGTGTGACTCCGGGTAAGTGACTTAACCTCTCTGGGCCTTGGTTTCCTCATCTATTAAAAAAAACCTCTGTCTCAAGATATCTGTCACCCTTTAGAATCCTAGACTATGGACTCTCTGGGTAGAAAAGGAAAAGGGACAGGAGCCAACAGTTGATGGCGCCTCTGCCGTATTCCAGGCTTGTGATCACATCTCCTCTAGGACTCCTTCAGTTAAATTTTTCTCCTTCCCAAGTCAGAGAGCCTATGCTAATCTGTCTGGGCTTCCAAAAAATGCCTGCAGGGCAGTGTTTTCTGACCTGTATTCTAACACAAAATGTGCATGGTGGGTTAATTTTGTTCGACATACCTCGGTTGTTTTGTAAAATAAAAGTCGGTGCAACTGAGCCCATTCATTCTACTGTGTTCCAGACGCTGTGTGAGAGGCTGGGGACCCCACGGCGGGCTGCCTTTGTGGAGCTGGGCACACGGGCGCTCCTTGCCGGCCAAGCCTGTGAATGAGTTCGGAAGCAGCTGGTGCAGATGCTGCCCCTGTCACCAGGTTAGGGGAGGCTGAAGAGAAGCCGTGAGAACCTGCCCTGGGAGCTGAGCCGAACTGCATCCCAGCTTGGCTGCTCGGAAATGAAAGAGGCTCAGGCCAGCTCAGTTCAGAACACCTGCCCAAGATAAATAGCCAAATAATAATGACGTGCTATTTAAGCACTGGCACCCAGACTTCTAATCCGCTGCGCAGGCTTGTAAGGAGAAGGCTGAAACAATGGAAAGACCACACACACCTGCTTAACAGAAATACGGAGATAAAAACAAGCAGGTTTTCTCAACGTGGGGTCCCCAGGCCACCAACCACACAACCGTCTCAGGGGGCTTATTTTAAATTCAGGTTCCTGTCCCCTTTCCAAATGCACTGACTCAGAACCCCGGGGTGGGGTGGGGGGGCTTGTAAGCTGCGTCATTCACAAGATCTGCAAGCCTCTCCCCCTCCCACAGCGAACCTGCAGCCAATCTAGCAATTACCATAATCTTGCTACGTCTAAATCAGCACAACTTTGGTAGTCAGTGTGTCTCCCTCTTTTCTGGGCTTAGTGGTAATAAAAATAATAGTTGGCAATGTTTATAGAGCACTCGCTATCTGCCAAGGAGGAGTGGATCAGGGATTTTACATACGACTCATTTGATCTGCCCGAGAACCCTACCTTGGTTCTATCATCATCCCCGTTTTACAGATGGGGAAACTGAGGCCCAGAGTTTGGCGACTTGCCCAAGGTCTTACGCATTAGGAAGGGAGCCAAGATTCAAACTCAGACCCACGGATCACACAGGAAAGGATCCACCTTCTCGTAACAAACAAAACAGAAATGGAAGCAAGATGCTGACGGCAGCTGTTTTCAGGTGGTGGGAATACAAAGGAGTTTAGTGTTTGACTACGTGCCCTTCTGATTTTTTCTACAGTAAATATGTATTTGTTTTTAGTATGCAAACAGACCTGGGTTCATATTTGTTATTCTGCACTTATTCATTGTACAAATTCAGGCAAATATCTAATCTCATCGAAGATCAAGGTTCTCATCTGGAAAATGCGTTTAATTTGTGTTATTGTCAGACTAAACCAAGATACTTGAAATCAAACAGAGAGCCCAATGCAGTTACATACCTGGTGACAAAACCCATTAGGTCCCTTTCCTTCCTTCTTTCTCTCTGGTCCTCTCTGACTCCAAAAAGGGCATCATCGTTTTCCCTGTCATTAGTGATGAGAGTAGGAACTGCAGCCTGAACTCTAGAACCTTCCCCCAAGTGTGCTGCTGGACCAACAGCGTGGGCATCCCAGGGAGCTTGTTATACTCTTGGACTAGCCCTCCACCAGGACCTATGGAAGCAGAAGATGCATTTTAAGAACAGCAGTGTTCTCATGGAAGCATGGTCTAGAAGATTGTTCTCCCAAAGGGGGCATGTCACTCACGGAATAAAAACACTCATCTACTGGAGTATAGGCAGAAAATATTAGAATTTCTATCTATGTTGATCTTTAGTGTCCTTTGTTAATGTCTAATATTTATGCATATTTTGTGATGTATTTAGTAGATTAGTGGTGAGGACACACATGCACACAGTTATAAGTTAAATATTAAGGAGGGGACCCCCGAAGGAGGGGACCCAGAGTTCTGCACACTCAGATAACATTGGCCCTGCAACACTTCCCACACTAACTTCCAGGAGGCTGTTTGGGAAGGGGATGCACCTTCCATGCTCCTGCTGTTTCCTTACCATTTGGTACTCCTTCTAACCTTTAACCTCCCTGGGAAGGGAAGTGGGATTTAACTGCCGAGTAAGTTGGTAGACCACCCTCTTTTTCTCCTATCCCCTCTGGGAGAGCACATTTCACTCCTCCCATGATGTGCTTTTCAAGGGGGCTTCTCTCTCTCTATGGGGTGTTCCATCCATCACCAGGCCATCAAGTGTCCTACCCGCTCTTTCTCCATTGTACTTGCTTGGCAAAATTCAAATCTCGGGGTGCCTGGGTGGCTCAGTTGGTTGAGCGGCTGCCTTCGGCTCAGGTCATGATCCTTGAGTTCCGGGATTGAGTTCCACATTGGGCTCCCAGCTCCACGGGGAGTCTGCTTCTTCCTCTAACCTTCTCTCCTCTCATGCTCTCTCTCATTTTCTCTCTCAAATAAATAAATAAAATCTTTAAAAAAAAAAATTCAAATCTCAGTTAACCCCAACACTCAGCCTGCGCGGTGCTTGCCCCAGGAAGCAGGAAGTGGCCTGGAGAGTACAACCCAAGCTGGCAACACTTTCTTGAATTCATGTCTGTAAGGGCGCCTGGGTGGCTCAGTCAATTAAGCGTCTGCCTTCGGCTGCTCAGATCACAATCCCAAGGTCCTGGGATTGAGCCCCGCATCAGGCTTCCTGCTCAGCAGAGAGCCTGCTTCTCCCTCTCCCTCTGCTGTTCCCCCTCCTACTCGTGCTCTCTCTTTCTGTCAAGTACATAAACAAAATCTTGAAAAAATTCATGTCCAGTGCCTGGGTGGCTTACTGGGTTAAAGCCTCTGCCTTCGGCTCAGGTCATGATCTCAGAGTCCTGGGATGGAGCCCCTGCATCGGGCTCTCTGCTCAGCAGGGAGCCTGCTTCCCTCCCCCCCCCCCGCCTGCCTCCCTGCTTGCTTGTGATCTCGCTCTCTGTCAAATAAATAAATAAAATCTTTAAAAAAAAATTCATGTCCATGAAAGTCAGATGGGTCCTTAATTCTGCCTGCCCCCCCACCACTGTTTCCCTCCTTCCGTTACTCTCCTTTCCCTCGTTTCTCAAAACCCCCCACCAAACATCCCTCCATCCCCAACAGCCTCAGGTCAGGACCTTCATCCCATACTTCACAGTTGAGAAGCCACTGCCCTCTGCCAGGGCGTGCCAGGCCTGGATGTTGCATTTTAGATATTTCCGTTCTCTGGAATAAAATCAGCTTGTTTCCAGCGTCATGTTCTGTCCAGCATGCCTAGCACCGCTGGCCCTCTGTCTGTGTTGAAGCCAAACACCATGGTTTCAGAACCTGCCCTTTCCCCCAAGCACCTTATCCATCCTCAAACCATTTGTGAGCTTTAAAAAACTGTGCTAGCAGCGCGTGACACGCGTGACGGGCGACGGCTTGCTCTCCCCATTTTCCAGACCGAGAGAACTGGGACAGCAGGCCAAGCTCCTGGGCCAGCATCACACAGGGAGTCAAGCCAGAGGTGGAGGGTCTTAGCCCCTTCCTGGAACCCACAGCCTCTTTGGGACTGCATTCTCACAAAAAGGAAATCAAAAAATGCAAAATACAAAGACTTTCTCCCTGGCTCTGCCCACCACACTACCCCCCCCATGAGTTTGAAGGACGCATTCTGGAAGGTGTCTACAAATATGAGCTCGTTTCAATGCCCAGAATCCAGGATGAGAGCTGGCGACCCCAGGGACGGGTCAGTGTTTTTATCCAAAGAGACCTTTTGCAATAACAAGAATGACTCCGATCTGGGCTGGTTACAAAGGGCTTTCAGTTCTTCCAGTGACTATCGAATGGCAGGCAAACTGGGTTTTGCAGAATGGGCTCTGAAGAAACACCGAAGCCAATTAAAAATGCCTATTTCTAGGCCCTCAGCTAGACCTAGAGAATCAGAATTTCCAGGGTTGGATCAGAAAATCTTTATTTTTAACACACCCGTCAGCTGCTCCTGAAGCCCAGGCAGGTTTAGGAGGCCTTGAGGCCTTGTCATTATGAATCTATTTATATCCTAAAATGCCAAAGCTGGCAGGGACTTAGAGATGCTTTAGTCCAACCCCTCATTTTACAGATAAGAGAGCGAAGTCTTGGAGATGCGGCCCGTCCAAGTTCCGAGACCCAGGCTGAGTTAACTGCGGCCTATTTCACTCTGAGTTCCGGTAGCAGATCTAATTTCGGGATCAAATTGGCACCACTCAAATGCACTTGAATATTAACTTTTTTTAATGGCTAAAAAGCAGAGCCAGGTTTCTCATTTAGATTCTTCTATCCAGCAAAGTAGGTAATTTAAGTCATAAGAATAGGCATCCTCATACCCCATAAAACTCAATAAAGTGATTTCCATTGGCATCCCGTGAACCTGTCTATTTTTCTGCATTGGTCTTCAAGTACTGAGCAGTCTTGGTCCTGAAATCAGCTCTCGCGCCCTTACACAGCTCCCAGGAATGACTGCTCCCACGCAGTAGAATGGATGCCCACGGCTGGCTTGACTCTTTCCCACACAGAGTCATCAGGTGACCTCCCGAGTCAGCCTGGAAAGCCACTCACCAGCAACAAACAAAATGCAAATGTGTGCTGCGTGTGCTTTCTCCCTGTGGGCAGGTTTGCAAACAGAGGTTGTGCACCTGGTTAGGGGGGTTGGTGTTGGGGGGAATGCACATGCCCCTGGCCCAGGGGACGGAGTAGCTGACAGGAGAATAAATATGCCATCTGAGGGAGTGTAAGAACGGGAGGGCGACTGCCGCTCTTACTGCCTTAAGTCCCTACCAAGTCCCCTCTTGGGATTCGTTTCCACTTGCTTGAGCTGTGGCGTCCAGGCCTGCTTATCTTGCTCCTGGCAAGCTGGCTGCTTTCCTGGACGTCTGCCTCCTTAAACGCACCAGAGCCTGCTGGGAGCCTTGAGCCCAGCACGTTGCCTGGAACTTTGTGGGCTCTCACGAAAATATTGGTGGAACTTTTGAACTCGACTTACCCTGCCTCATATCCATATGTTTCTTGAGCTGCTTCCAACCGAATAGCTGATGCCAAAGTGAACTCAATTGGATTTTTATCCAACAAGCATTGAGTGCCTGCTGTTTGCTAGAGCGGTATTAAGATCAGAAGATCCCCTCTGTGCCAGGAGGCTGTTAACTGAGGGGAGAATGCACACACGCATGCGCGTCGTCCTTACACAAGGCAGCCTGTGATCAAGGCTACTCAAAAAAGTGCAAAGAAGCGGGCTGCACAGTGGGAAGATCTCCGCTTGACTTTCTCCTCTTTATAAATATTTTTAACTGCTTTATTGAGATATCACTGACATTAAAACTTGTGTATATTTAAGATGTGCGAACTGATGTTTTCATATGCAGATACACTGCGAAATGATCGCCGGCAATCAAGCTAATTAACATATTTATCACCTCTAGGCAGTTACCCTTGGTGTCTGGTGAGAAGATTTAAGATCTATGCTTGCAGCAAATGTCAAGTATACAATACGGTATTGTTAATTCTCATCACCGTACTACACATTAGATCTCCAGAACTTACTTGTCTTGCATAACTGAAACTTTGTGCCCTTTGCCCTATATGGTTCCATTTCCCCGCCCACCAGCTACCCCCACCCCCTCCAACACACTCGCAAACCCAGCAACCCCCATTCTACTTTCTGCTTCTGGAGTTAGACTGTTTTGGATTCCACACATAAGTGAGATCATGCAGCACTTTCTGTGTTTTTCTTAGTTTGCCTAGCAGAATGCCTTCAAGGTCCACGTGTGTTGTCTCAGATGGCGGGATTTCTTTCTTTGTTAAGGCTAAGTGATATTTCATTATACATATATCCCATCTTCTCTGTCCATTCTTCTGTCCGAGAACACTGAAGTTGTTTCCACATGTTGGTAATTGTGGATATCGATGCAATGAACTTGGGGGTGCAGACAACTTCCTAATCCACCGCAGACTGTCTGTCACCTGCTGCTCTCTCTTCGGATAGTAAACTCAGCAGCAAGGGTAGGATCTTTGCTTTTGTGCACAGATCTTGCCAAGCGTCTAAAACAGTAGCCAGAACGTAGTAGGAGATTTACAAATATCTCTGAATGATTTTGATTCAGAATAGGTCTGGATTCCAATCCTCTTTCTGCTGATTATCTGCCCCACAACCTAAGACAATGCTTTTTCTTAGCTTTAGCTTCCTTATCAGTGAGTCTGGAATAATGCCAGTTGTAAGGCTCAGAATTTATAAACCAAGTGGTTTGCAAACAATGGCATTAATGTTACTGTGATCATCATATTATCTTACTGATAGTATTTGTAAAAAGCACAGCATCTTGGGAGAGAAGATTTATTATAACTGACACATGGATTCTGTCCATCAGGTTGCTATCAGCCAGAAGTCACAGAAAACCAATTCATAGTGGCTTGATTTTTTTCTTTTTCTCCTATAACAAGAAATCTGGAAGTGGGTCCACAACGTTGGGGCTGGTGTCTCTGATTCTCCTGACTGAGAGTTGACAATGGCCCAAGGGCCAAATCTGGCTAGCCAATTGTTTTTGCAAATAAAGTTTTATTGGAACATAGTTATGCTCCCTTGTTTACATACTCCCTGCCGCTGCTTTTGCAGAGTCCTTGCCCTCAACAAGGGCAGAGTTGAGCAGTTGTAACAGAGACTATATGGCCTGAAAAACCTAAAATATTTGCTATTTGGCCTTAACAGAAAAAGTTTTCCAGCCCCTGCTCTGGACCACTTCTTAATGTGTTCCGGGAAGCACATGTGCTTTCAAGACAAGGTGGGAAAGGAGGCGTAAGCCACCCTCGTCCCTTTAATCAAGAAAGCAACAGCTTTCCCAGAAGGCCCAAGCTGACTTCCCCTTTCATCTCATTGGTCAGAACGGGGTCGCATGATCACCTTTTGCTGAAAAGGAGTCTGGGAAAGTAGGAGCTGGATGGTTATAATTGCCTAGACCTGTGCTGACCAATAGTGGATCCTGGCCCTATGCAGCTGTTAAGGTCTTGAAACATGATTGGCCCCAATAGAGAGTGAGTGTAACACACACATCAGATTTCAAAGACTTAATGCAAAAAGAGGGTAAACTCATTAATAATTTTGTATTGATTACATGCTAAAATGCTAATATTTTGGATATATTGAGTTAAAATATACTATCAAAATCATTTTTACAAAAATTAAGATACGCTCTCAAAATAAATTTCTCTCTGCTTTTTTTCATGTGGTTACTAGGATAATTTTAAACTACATACGTGCCCTCACAGGTGTGACTCTCGTTCTGTTTCTCTTGGACAGCACTGTGCCAGGCTAGTCATGATCCCTTGCCTGAGGCTGGGAAAATTGCTACCTTAACCACGTGGGCATTCTGTCAGCAAAGAGAAAGGGGGAGGCGTGGGGAGGCAATCATTGTTACTAACAGGGTGTGCCATATTCATTGATTTAACAACAAAAGAAAAGGAATGAGGACCCAATCCATGCTAAGCACTAGGAGAGATGATTGGAATAGGACAGAGAGTGACACGGACATGGTCCTGAGATCACGGAACTTAAAAATCGTCCCGGAAAAGGTAATACTGGACTTGGGTCTGGTAGGATGGATAGGACTTTGACAGGCAGTGGCAGGCAGTGTTGGATGGGATGAGCTGGAGGGCATCCCAGAGGGACGGTGGAGAATGTAAAGATGATAGGGCGCTAGATGAGGAGGAAGGTTTTTATCCCCATAGCTCTCCTCTTCCTACTGCACCCTAATCAAGGCAAACTCACCTTGTCTCCATTTTTCAGACTTATCATGCCATCCCCACCTCTGAAACTGAGATGTCCTTTCTCGTTTTCCTCACTGCCTTGTTGGTTCAGTGATACATCATTATTCTTTGAGGATTAGCACATGCATTTCCCCTGCAGGAAAACTTCCTTGATCCCTAGTCCCAGAGATTAAGCTCTACTTTCTTTGTGCTCTAATAAAAATAATAACGGACTTAAAGTAATAGTTGTGAACATCTGTAGAGCATTTTTTTGCATATCTGACATCATGGTTTGAATAAGATTATTTGGGTGTCATGCCCACCTTATTAAATAAAAATGTTATCTCATTTTACAGATGAAGAAAAGGAGGATTAGAGAAATCAGCAGGTCCATTTCCCACATCTTGAGCTAAGACTGAATGCTAAGAAAAAGTTAGGAGGCTTCCAGGTGGATTAAGGGTAGAAAAAAGACATTTTAGAAAGAAAGAACAGAGAAAGCATGGTGTTTCACCAAAGCAGGTGATTCCCCAACAGAAGAGGCAGACGTACCAGGAACGAGACCTCAGGAAGGAGGGGTAGGGAGAAGTAAATAAAGATCAAACAGGGAAGAGCCCAAGTGTCACACAAATATGTGTGAATTTTACCTTTTAGATAACTAGGAGCTACAGAGGAATCTACACAAAGGACATTGCTCAGTTTGCATTTGGGAGACTGGAGAACATTTAGGAGGTGACCTTATCCATCCAGAGGAAAGACAATGAGTTATACCAGAAGGACAGTAGCAGCAGTAATGGAGAAGTCTGGGAGAGCTTTGGGAAGCATGTTTGACAGGCCTGGTGAATAATTTGTACACTGGGATAAGAAGATGAAGCTCACTCCCCAGCTTAGGATGTGGTTCCATCACTCATCTCATCTAACCTGACATCGCTTTTCAGGTTAGGTGTTGGCATTCTTGTGTTTCAGATGAGGATACTGAGACCCAGGCAGGATAAGTGGCTTGTTCAAGGTCATATCAAGTATATGATAGAGGTGGATAGTCTGGCCTTTCCAAAGCCCAGGATCTTGTTGCAACCCTGAATGGCCTCTAGCACTAAACAAGGAAATGAACTTCATCCTCATCACTTCTTGTTTGTCATACATTAAATATGAATTTAAATACTTTATATAAAGTGTTTATATAAGGAGTCTGGGAAAGTAGGAGTCTTTTGCAATCTGGGTTCTTCACTTGACTTTCATTTTGTTCCTTTTTGGTAAATATCATGTTGCAGATGGATAGCAGTACCCCCATTCTGTATATACTCATGCCTTTATTGATAAAAAGAGCCAGAGACATCCAGTAAATTCTTCGAGATCCCACCATCAGTAATGAGCAGAACTTGGGTTTGAACTCACATCTGTCTGATTCCCTGTTGTTGGTCTCAATACTACACTCTCCAAGTTCCCAGATTAAAGGATTAGCCTGCAGATGGGAGAACCGGGAAAAAGACTAACAAGGAAGCCATTAGATTTTTTGATTCCCCATTACCCCTTCTACCTACCCACCAGGCATTTTGCCCTTAATTCTTCAACTGCAAAATGCAATGGGTAATAGTACTTGCTTCGTAAGGATACTGTCATCCATGCAATTAGCTCATTCACACAGGAGGTGTTTGATAGAAGAAAACACTACTTTTTATAACTCAACCACTAGCTATTCCTTCAATCGTATGGACTGGCTTTGCTCTGGCTTTGAGTCAACTTTTCTGCAAAAGTTGACCCTTCACTGACTCCTATATCAAATTCAATGGCTCACCCACGGACCATGGTTTTTGCAGTTTTGGTAAATCCTTTGTGATGAGACCATGGAGTGGGTGTACTATCTCCAGCAAAAGGCTTAGACTTTCCGCCATGGATATACTGGGGATGTGTCCCAATCAGGGTGATCCCAGAGAATCTACGTCTGTTCATACACTGAGGAATCTACATACAATGGAATATTACTCAATCTTAAAATAGAGGGAAATTCTGTCATGCTACAACAGAGATGAACCTTGAGCACATTATGACGAGTGGAATAAGCCAGTTAAGGAAAGACAAATACTCCATGATTCCACATATAGGAGGTATCTAAAGTAGTCAAATTCATAGAAATAGAAAGTGAAATGATGGTTTCCAGGAGCTGGGGCCAAGGGGAAATGGTTCAAGGAGTATAGAGTTTCAGTCATTCAAGATGAAAAGTTCTATAGATCTGCTGTATAATAATATGAATATAGTCAATGGTATGGTGTTATACCCTTAAAATATTATTAATAAGGTAAATCTTATATTCAGTATTTTTATGCTAATATAAAGAAAGAGAAGGGAAGGAAGGAAGGAAGGAAGGAAGGAAGGAAGGAAGGAAGGAAGGAAGGAAGAGAGGGAGTCAAATGGAGGAAGGAAGAATGGAAGAAAGAGGAAGAAAGGAAGAATTCTTCCCTGGAGACTTCAGACAGAGCATGGCCCTGCCAACACCTTGATTTCAGACATCCAACTTCCAGAATTTTGACAGAGTAAATTTCTGTTGTTTCAAGTTACCCAATTTATGGCCATTTGCTACAGCTGCCCTAGGAAACTAATAGAAGAAAAAACACTAAGTTCAAAACCCAGGAAATCTCAGCCCCTCCCCTGCCCCACCAAAAAATGAAAAAGTCTTTAAAAGAAAGAAAAGTAAGAATTTTTGCAGGGACAAGGAAGGATATCCATGAAATAAGAATAGACTCTTAAGAAATAAGACCAGTTCACCATCATGGATAATATAATCCTTAAACTCAGAACAAGCCTGGTAGTCTGAAGAATGGATGGACACATATATGGAGAACAATGTGAGAAATTGGTAGATTGAGCCTAGGAATTTTCCCAGAATGCTATGTCAAAGAATAAAAAGGTAGAAAGTAAGAAAGAGCATAAAGATATAAAAAAATAACTTGAAAAGCACAAACATGCTCAACTAAGAATTTAGAAGAGAGAATGAAGAAAATACAGTGGACCCTCGAACAGCATCAGCATTAGGGGCACCGACACCCACCATGAGCAGAGTTGAAAATCCAATTATAACTGTTGACTCCCCAAAAAACTTGACTGCTAATGGTCTACTGTTGACTAGAAGTCTTACCATTAACATAGTCAATTAACACATGTTTTGTATGTTACATGTATTATATACTCTATTCTGACAGTAAAGTAAGCTAGAGAAAAGAAAATTAAGAAAATCATAAGGGAGAAAAAATACATTTACAGTACTCTATTGTATTTAGTGAAAAGAATCTGTGTGTAAGTGGGGACCATGCAGATCAAACCCGTGTTGTTCATGGGTCAACTGAGCAAAGGAAATAATAAAATGAATGAGAAGAGATTTCCCAGAGTTAAGAGACAAGTTAAGAGTTAAGAGACAAGACTTTGGACTCAAAGGGCAGAAGAATGCTGTGCAGTTTGAACAAAAAGACAGTATGTTGATGTTACAAATTTACGTACCTAGCTCATGAGACGCTTCGGGGCAGTTGGGTGCCCCACTCTTTCCCCTAACATTGTACTAGATGTATCACTATATGGAGGCTGTCTCCTTGCTCTCTTGTCTTCAACGGAACTTCTCCACTATCTGAAATGCAATAAAAACATCAGTTCAGAATCCGTCCTTGATTCTGGGCCAATATTTGTGGTGTGTGGAATTGGAAGTGCCCATTTCAGAAGAAGCCTGTGGTATAATTAGAGTTTATTAGTCTCCGTAGTGTGTGTTCATCAGAAGTTCATCCCGTTTGACACAGTTTTGGCCTGTGACAGGCAATAGCTTTTCAATTCCTGCCAAATTGGAGGGGGAAATCAAACTAAGAAACCATCTCTGAGATCCATTATTGCATATAAAATGTGCAAAATGCTAAGAAAAAATGTCATGTAACAATCTGTTTAGGTAATATTTGAATGTATTTATTGGAGATGTTGACATTGAAGCAAGAAAATTAGTGTTCATAAAGTAAAGTGGACTGGGGAATGACCAGAATCTCTGACCAAATAACAAAAATAAAGAGCTACACAAGCCAATCAATGTTGTAAATTTAAACAGCATTAATCTGGGATGTGAGATATCAATTTTGTAAGCATGTTCAGGGCTGGCACTTGGTGAAGTCCATTGTCTCTTGAGGAGTCAACAGTTCTGTTAATCAAGTCTTGGGAGATGAAACTGAATAAAAGCATTTTACTAGTAAATGAAACATATTAATCTTGTGTCTCATTCCATGCCAGTCTGTCATCAGAGGGACCTACATCAAAACTTACAACAACAGCTTTCCATCAATAATTGTTGGACAGTTACTATGCTACTGGGTGTACTTTTCAAATTTATAATTAGGAAGACTTGGCAGATGGGACATACTGATCAATAACATAGTCAATTTCCTATCATGGAAATAAATTGATATTTCCACTGTAGAAACATTCCTTTCACTACCTCAGAACAACACGATTTATTTCCAGCAAGAAGGTAACTAAGAGGAAGTATAAATGTTAAGACAAATAATAGTAGGCATTTACCAGTCCTTTGAACTATACTCCATTTTCAGTATCCCTGGGAGACGTCAGGTTTGCTTAGCAGCTTCCTTGCAAGAGATTTGTTCTCAAATTTCTGCCTTAGGACAGGAGAACTGGTTTCAATACTCACCTTACTGTTCGTCCAACCAGGGCTACTGTTACTGGAGATGGAGTTGGCTTTGGAGATGTGATACAGGGGAAAAGGGCAGAGTGCAGTGGAGAAATCCAACAGATCTGGGTATAAATTTTAGTCTTCAACTTGGACCCATTGCTGACTCTCTCGGAAACGTATTCCTCATCTATAAGTTGGAATTGGCTCAATTTAAATTCAAGTCATTTCCTTTCTGCTTACTAACTAGCTAGGAAGCCTTTTTCCTGGACCTCTCTCAGCCTTGCTTTCTTCAGTGGACTGCGTGGCAGTGAAATGACGGATTTTAGTTCCTTTCCCTTTCCTGATATGGGCAATGTACAAGCAACGCACCAAGTTATAGAAATTTGAGAACTGAACGTGCAAATTGCTCAGTCCTTTTTTTTTTTTTTTCCTTTTCCTAGGTCCTCCCTGGGAACCTGCCCCTCTTAGGAGCCAGGCATGGATGGGAGGCTCCCCGTGTTCCTGAGCTCACTGCCCTCCGCGGAGGGCCAGAACGAGAGGTGCCCAGAGAGGAAGCCAGGCGCCTAGTGAATGGAAGAGAGACATTTTAAAGGCTTAGTGGAGAAGATGTAAATTGCTGCTTTCCTCCCAGGGGCAGATTGTATTTTCCAAAGACGGCTGCAACATTCTCTCCTGTCCCACATGATTTAACCTTGACCCTCCTCCCTGAGATGTGGGATCTAATCCTTTTGCCCTTGAAATCTGAGCTGATCTCCTGATTTGCTTCTACTCAGTAGAATGCTGCAGGAATGGATTCTGTGACCTCCAAGACGAGGTCCAAAAAGGCCGCGTAGCTCCCACCTGGCTTCCGTGGAACGCTCACTCCGGGCACACTGCCTCCTGAGAATCAGGGCCCATGCTGCGAGAAGGCCCCGCTGTGTGGAGAAGGCTCCGGTTGAATCATCCCAGCCCAGTGAGCCCGGCCAGACCTCCAAATGCTCCCGGCCCCAGATGTCTGAGTCCCCACCTGCCCTCTGAGTCTCCCCAACCGAGTCCCCAATATTGCAGATCAGAGACAAGCTATCCTTCTGCTCCTGGCCTGAATTCCTGACTCTCGTAATATGTGACCTGAACAAAATGGCCATCACTCAGTGTTCGCGTCACCCAGCGGGAGGCGGTCCCATGCCCTGATGCCATGTTGGGGAGCACGAGAGAACTCCTGTCCCGTGGGGAGATGAACAGACTTGAGAATTCTACACCAAATGTTGGTCTGTTCGGCTCAGGGGTCTTCAAAGCTTGCTGCAGTGAAACACATTGTATGCTCCGAATCATGGTGGTCCTCTGATAAAACTGAGTGATGTTAATGTCTTCATTTGCAGGGGAAATACGTTAATGAAGAGGATTTTTTATTTTCCTCCCATGATTTCTTTTTAAACCTTTGGCATTCACTGCCACTTGCTGACAAGGAAAACCAGCTCTAGCTCAAGGGAGAGGAAAATAGTGGAGCAGTTAAGAGACTGGGCTCTGGAGTTAGAAAAAAAAATATGAACAAAGTGAATGAGGCACTTCCTGCTATGTGACCTTGGCCAAGTACCAGTTGTAATGCTTAATCCTGTCATCTGTTAAGGGGTAACTATAGCTCCTCCCTCACAGAGTTGTGTCGGGATTAAAGGAGCGTAGGTATTTGGTACAGCGCCTAGAGCATGTAAATAGCTAATACCGGTTCGCTGCTTTTACTGATACACCATTCCTGCATCACTGCTGGCAAATTCAAGGCAGAAGGTAATTTTCAAGGTGATTTCGTCCTGCTAGAAACAGTCTCAAGAATAAGGGAATGTTACGTGTGTTCATGCATACACATCCGGTTTAACAAATTAGATAACGTCTTTCAATAAAAACTTCCAGATTAGTTCTCGAATTTTCCACTCTTCTGATACAGAAATATCCTACTGGAGAAGAATCTACTGAAGCAGGAACCGCATGGCCCATTGGAACAGAACAAAAATAGATTCTAATCCTGGATTAGTTACTTATCTTCTCTGAACCTTGGTACAGACACGATGTATTAAGTGCTCAATAAATATTTGTGTCACAAAATTCTGAAAATCATTATACTAATATCTATCTATTTCTTTCTTAGGATTAAATGAGATAGGAAGTAAAAGCACCTGGCTCACGGTGGCTAGTTGGCAAATGTTGACGTGAAATGATTTTTTAAGTGCCTGGCATATTTTATTAAGAAAGTCCAAATTTGATCAGTTCCTTTCATCCTGATGAATTTTAATTCCTTTATCATGCAGATAGCAGCATGTTAGCTACCGAGATGGTTTTACTGAATACACTCTCTTCCATCCTAGAGATTAATAACAACAGGCTTTGTGGATAAAGTAATGGTGCTTCTCGGAGGAACTCAAGGAGTTTTACATATATTAATCCTCATCCTTGTGAAGAAAGTCGGAACACCTCATTTTTCATTACCGTAAGAGATAGCTGAGTTTGCTTTTATCATGGGCACACACACACGCGTGCGCGCGCACACACACACGCACCGTGAATACAGTGTCTCTGTATAACCATGAAGTCTCAGGTGGTCATGGAATCATTAGACTCCCTTCCTCTGGAGATAAATTTAGACCTGCGTGACTTCCTGAGAGATCATTTGTTTCATCTTTAAAATTGAGGAGTGGTGGAGGAAAGTTCCGGTGATTCTTTTGTTAATGCTCAGCAATTTCTAGTCCTCCGCTTAGAAGCAACTAAATTCCCATCACGTGACTCACCTTCCTGCCATAAATCTGGTGATCAATCTAGACGCTCCAGTCTGCCAGTCATTTCCTAGGTAACCAACCTCAAGTGACTTTAATGGACAGCCCATAACAAGACTGAAACCAGCAAGAGAAAGGAAAAACCTGTCCGTTTCTACTTCTTCCTCAATACGTTTAAATAATTAAAAAACACCATTGAGAAACTAATCCATAGACACAATGGTATGGAAAAAATGGTCACATAGGGCTTTGCTACCTTCATTGATTCGCCGGAGAGGGGAAAGAACCATTTACTCAAGACTTTACTTGTCCCAAAAGGAGTTTCTTTCAACCTTTGAAATGAAGTTAGTTACGGGGTCAAATGAGCATAAGCTAAGTATTTATAGGATGATCTCAAAGTTTCCTTTCAAACTAGAACTATCATAACTGGACTCTTTCTGGAATGCACATTGGATTACATGGAGGGATTCAAAAGCAGATCTTTCCCCCCTAGCCCAGCCTTCAGGTGACGGCAGCCCCCAATGCCATCCTGACTGTAATCCCAGGAGTTCCCCTGAGTCCCAGCCACTGTTCCTGGGGGTCCTACCCTTCAGACTATGTGAGATGATAAATTTGTTGCTCTAAGTTGCTAAATTTGGGGTAATTTGTTACACAGCAATAGACATATTCTTAGGTGAAAAAGCGAGTGGCATGCCCTTTGGCACGCCCCTGGGCACGCAATGATTCTTTTTGTTTCTTTAAAGTATATCTATGCATATGCAGGAAAAAAATCACACATATTGCTATCTTAGGCGGAGAGATTACTTGTGTTTTTCCTTCTAACTTCTCTTTATTTTCCTACTTGTCTACAGTGAATCTCTTGTTTCCGTAATAAAAAAAAAAAAAACAATTGAAGTTTAAAAAATTTTAGTAATTCAACAAAGCTTAAAGGTTAAACCATCCATCTGGGAGCCCGTCCTCAGCGAATCCTAGATGCAGCATATATCAGTACGTGACCTTTGGAAAAGATACATAATCTTTCAGAGCCCCTATTTTTTCTTTTGTAAAATGTTGGTAATGAAAATAATCGTATCTCATTAGGTTTGGGGGATGCTTAAGTCAGAGAATGGAGGTAAAGCTCCTGGTATAATGCTGGTCACATAGTAAGCACTTAATAAAGGTGAGAAATAAATTTAAAAAGAATCACCTTGCTATAGGTAAGTACCTTCTGAGTGTCGGGCAGCAGGTTGAGGTAATTAAACCTAGGAAATACCAGAGCAATAAAGAATTAAATGGCTCTGGAGTCAAAAGAAAGAAAACCTTTAGCTCTGGAATATCAGCAGCAGCATCGCAAACAGCAAATACTGAGCATCCTCCATGTGCAAAACAGAGGAGTAGGTGGGAAGGGCATAGGATTTAGGATCAGAAAGAAGTACATTCGAATCATGTCCTTTCCTCAGGAACTGTGTGACAGTGGAAACAACCTCCAGTCTCATCTTCAAAATGGGTAAAGTGCACTGGAGCCATGTCAGCAATTGACGTAAATGGACAGGGCAATCGTTTTTTTTTTTTAAGATTTTGTTTATTTATTTGACAGAGAGTGAGCAGAAGTAGGCAGAGCATCAGGCAGAGGGAGAAAGCAGGCTCCCCACTGAGCAGGGAGCTTGATGTGGGGCTCGATCCCAGGACCACGGGATCGTGACCTGAGCCGAAGGCAGAAGCTTAACTGACTCAGCCACCCAGGCGCCCCGCTAAGCTATTATTATTAGACAATCAAAATATAGCCTCTGGAACAGAGCAAACTTTAACTGACCACATATTATGTGTGTGGCCCCATGCAAGGCTAAGAATAGATTAGTTACAATATCGCTAATAGAGGGTTACATCTGCTTATAATGAGATTACAGGATAATGGGGCAAGCAGAGAAATCAAAAGTAGTAGAAATTTGAAATAGTCGTGATGAGGACCAGATGCTCTGGGTTGGAGTGAAGTGCTCTGGATCCTGAGAGGAGGGAACTATTCATCCTGTCTCGGGTGGCTCGAGAACTCGGAAAGAAAAAGGAATTCCTCACTGAAAAGATGGCATTTGATGGCATCTATCTTGATCCTGCACATTCTTCAAGGTGCTTCTTCTCATAAAGCAGCCTGGCTACTCCATCCAAAATGCAGGTGGAGGAATTTGAATAAAGAAAAGTTCTGAATGAAACCTTCCAGGTGGGCAAACGGTTGTCAGGCAAAGAAATTCTTTCATTCATTTTATTTTCTTTGTTCTTTCCATCATCATCCCCACATCACACCCAGGGGAACACTTTTCCTTCTTAATTAATGGTCTGACTCAAAGCAAAGGTTTTTTTCTCATTTTCTCATTTGTCATTTCAAGAGTTGGCCAACACTTATCCAGGGGGTAACCCAGACAGTACTTTCTAGTGGTTAAGCACCTGGGTTATAAAATCAAACACATCTGTCACAGATCCTACTTTTGTCTTTCTTCTCCAGGAAGCCTTGGGCAACAAACTGGCTGTAACTGCGCAAGCATGTGTAAACCAGTAAACATGATTCTCAGAGTTGGGACAGCATGTGGGTGCACCCTTACAGGGTGATAGATATTCAACAAATATTAGATATATTGTTACTATAGGTAGGGTGTGGGTTACCTATGCTACTATTCAAAGTGCACTGTGCATCATTAGCCAAGAGAAGACAGGGTGGAATTTTCAAAAGCCTTTCTTAAATACTAGCAGAGACAAGAAGGAAATAAAGAAAATTCAAGAAATTGACAATAGTTTGACAGAACCAAGGACAGCTTTCTGATTCTTCACTAGCCTATTCCATTACTGTTTCTTCACATCCTACAATAGTGGCTGGCCCCGGGAAGGTGTCCTATAAATAGTCAGTGAGTTATTTAATTAAAAATGTATGTTTACTCAGTGAGGGTTAGCCGAGGACCTTTACCTCCCACAACTCCAAGGGTCATTTACATGTAACACACATAGATGACATTGTACTTCAGAGCAGTGGTTCTCAAACTGAGTTGGACTTTGGAATTACCTGGAAACAATTCAAAAGGATGGAAGGCCTGGGTCCCACCCCTACAGATTCTGGTTTAATCAGTATGGGGTGTGGTCTGGGCATCAGGGTCTTCTAAAGCTCCCAGGAGAGAATAACGTGCAGCCAAATGTGAGAACCAATTCTCCAAGTATTCTGCATGAGTTCTGGCCTCTGGATGGCACAGTGGGGTTGTCTTGTTATTAACAGCTCAAATCCCTGCTCTCCAAGATGTACAATGAGTGGGGAAAAGGGGGGCGGGGCGCCAGCCCCAGTAATTTATTAAGGTGAGAGAGTAAAGACTTGAGATCACACAGGCCTGGCTTTAAGTGTAGGCCAGCTTATTACTAAATCGTATTACCTTAAGCGACTTGCTTTGATGGAGAGGGTCTCAAAATTCAAAATTCAAGGAGCTGAGCCCAGCTGTGCCCGGCAGAGGGTCAGCTTGACTAACAACTGCTCATCACTAAGGCTTCTCCGACTGTTAGCACTGATCACTTCGTGTAAACAAGAAATTAACAAAGTACAACCAGTGGATCAAAAAGACTCAGCCACCTGTGTTTATAAATAAAGTTTTATTAGAACACAGCCATGTTCCTTCCTTTATTGTCTGTGGCTGCTTTCAACTTCAACAGCTGAGAGACTTTATGGCCCACATAGCCTAAAACATTTCCCATCTGGCCCTTTACAGAAAAAGTTTACCTGCCCCTGGTCTAATCCCCGACGAAATACATTTGATGGTAATGACGATCAACGGTTATTTGAAAGCCTCCCTCCCCCACACTGTGATTCAGGTTCTTTGAAGCCAGACCAGCTCATGTCATTTTTCTCTGATAATTCTATTTCATATTCACTTCTGGCTTGCCAAAGAACTTTGATGTGTGAGCTGTCATTTCCCACAGAGTCTAGCATAGTGTTGAGCAAACAGAAGACACTTGAAAAATATTTGACTGATTGATTGCCTTTCTCTGATTTATTTCAAGCTCTGAGCAATTGGGCCAATGGTTATTTCTGTCGCTGACGTGATAGGTCATGAAGACCACCACAAATCCCTATATCAAATGGGGACAGAACATTTCAAACCATTGTATGAAATGGCTTTTTTGTAACCTTCCTGATTGTCACTAGTTTCCATCCATTTCTTTGTAAGCGTTATGTGATTCTTCCCACAAGAGACAGCTCTGTTTCTGTGGAAAAGAACAATGTTTAGGCTTGAGCTAAAACCCCAGCTTGGCCACTTCCTAGCTTTGAGGCCTCGACCGTATGGCTCGGTATCCTTTAAAATCTAGACGAGTCAGAAATATGCTCTTCCCTTCGCTGCTATGTCTTGGTCTCTCTTCTCAACCAGTTCCTGAGGAAATCATATTGGTGAGTTGTGTTTTACAACTTCAGAAAAGGGCATAGACTAATCTAAAGCCAAGCAAGTTCGTTGAGAAAAACAGTGATGAGAAGCAAATGTTAAAGGCCAGAGATAAGGGATGTCGTGAAAGGTACTTGCCTATCTGTGAAGCTCTGGAGTGATGGGACATTTCTTGTCATTGATTTGACTTACTTCTACCTCTCCTGTGTAATAAATGGCAGGGCATTCAATACTGTTAACTACTCTATTTCTATACATTGTATACTTGCTTTTAATGATGTTTTCCAGTTATATTGTGCTTGTTAAATCATACCAGAAGGACCCATTTTTTTTTTACTAACTTAATTTACTAAGGAGTTTTCCTTACAAAGATAGGCTGAATGTGGTCCAACGACTTAATACCATGGTTCTATGTGAACCTGATGTTGAAGTTTCTAAATGGGAGGTTTATGTAATTATTTTGAGTTGATTCTGTCTTTATTCCAGATATTGGATGATCCTTTGTTGGAATTTTGTATGTATTAGATACTCTTCTCTTGGATAATTTATAAAAGAGCCTCTGAAAGAGATTATGTAGTTGGAAAACAAGACGAAAGGTGGAGAGATATATATTTCAATGCTTCAGGAAGATGGCATAGTCACTAACAGTTCCGCACACTATTGCAGGTAACCAAAGGCATGAATTGTCTTCCCTGCAATCATATATTTCACAGCAAAAGGGATTTTTAAATTTATATTGGAATATGGAAAGGTCTTATATTATGGGAATTCACTTCAAATTAAATAATGAACCATGAAAAATCAAACCTGAGCACTCTTCAGAACTCTGATAATATAATTCTTGACTAATAAATAACAATCATCTTTCCATGGTACTCATTTGGTAATCACAATGATCCTACAAGGTAGGCATGGCAGTTATTAAAATTCCTATTCAAGAGAGAAAGAAAGCCTCAGGGAAAGCAAAACCGATGCATACAACTGGGTTTTAAACCTGTACCTGACTTCAAATCCTTCCAGGGTTTCTATCTTCTATAGATAAACCATCTTCTGCTCCCCAGGAGTGGGGCAAGCCTGATCTTAATAATTGTCCTGTGTCCTTCTTCCTTACAATCTATCCAGCTTCTGACTTTTTCTTTGGTTTTGTCTCTCAGCTCTAATCTGCATCCTCCCCTTGGGAAGCATTCCAGAATTTAACTTCCCTCTTTGTGGCCAGATTTCTTGGCGCCTCGTTGTTTTAGGGTAACTATCCAACCCTACCCAACTCTGGCTGCAAGACCTGAATCTCTTCCTTTCTACAACGGGCAGACAGCGTCTGCTCCGGTAAGGTGTTTTGGCCGGCAAAGAAGCTGTGCACTCCATTTCTTCCAGGAGCTTCTATTCAGAGACGAGTGGTGGAAAGCAGAGTTTGGGCTGGGGGCTGGAGACACCAGAGGGGATGGAGATTATGAAGGGGATATTCTCCACCTGGCAGACGATGGGAGCCAATTTTGGTCCTTATGGCTAGAGGAATAAGACAGCGTTGTTTTCATGAGAAACTGTGTGAGACTCTCAACTCAAAGCTGCTTTAGAGACTCCTATTTTCATTTATTCAACAAATATTTGATACGCAACTACTGGGTACCCCACAAATAGACACTGAAGAGACATCACGGAATGAAATAGGAAAGAATTCCTGATCTCAAATTGCTTACAGTCTAGTTGGAGAAGCAGACAACATACATATATACAAAAATAAGTACATTTTAGTCTTCCAACCCTTGGACATGATCTATGTTTCTATTTAGTTATTTTGTTTCTCTCAGAAATGTTTTATAATTTTTAGTGTTTAGATCTTGACTTTTGTTATATTTAGTTCTAAGTATTTTGTGGGGTTTGAAGCTATTATAAATATATCTTTTATACTTCATTTTCTTTTCTTTTTTTAAAGATTTTATTTATTTGACAGAGAGAAAGAGATCACAAGTAGGCAGAGAGGCAGGCAGAGAGAGAGTGGGAAGCAGGCTCCCTGCTCAGCAGAGAGCCCATTGCAGGGCTTGATCCCAGGACCCTAAGATCATGACTTGAGGTAAAGGCAGAGGCTTAACCCACTAAGCCACCCAGGCGCCCCATATTTCATTTTCTAGTTGTTTACTGCCAACATGTACAACACAGGTGATTTTTTTATATTAACCTTGTACCATGCAACCTTGTTAAAGTCGCTTATTATTTCTAGTCATTGTTTTGTGGATTACTTAGGCTTTTCTCTGTAAATAATCAAGGCATCTACAAGTAGAGACAGTTTTACTTCTTCCATTCTATCCTTATGCCTCTTTTTTTTTTTATCTTGCCTTATTGCAAAAGCGAAGATGTTCTGTGCAATATTAAAAAGTGTGATGACAGTGGATATCCTTGCCTTATTCTTACTCTTTGGTGAAAGAATTCAATATTTCACTATTAATTATGATATCCTTTTAAATTTTTTATAGATGTCCTTTAACAGACCTAAGAAGTTCCTTTTTATCCCTGGTTTGCAGAGAGATTTTATCATGACTGGGTATTGACTTTTGTCAGATGTGCTTTTGTATCATGTTTTTGCTTTTGTTTTCTTATCTATTCTGTTAATATTATTAATTATATAAAATACAATATTATGGATATTATATGTAGCATTATATAATGTATAACATATTATATGTAAAAATGAATTATATACAATTTTAATTAATAAATTATAGTATAAATGCTATAAAAATAAGTTATTTTCTGCATATGAGTAAAATCATATGGTATTTGTTTTCTCTGACTTATTTCACTTAGC
This sequence comes from Nasua narica, assembly GCA_028533885.1. Classification (NCBI taxonomy): domain Eukaryota; kingdom Metazoa; phylum Chordata; class Mammalia; order Carnivora; family Procyonidae; genus Nasua; species Nasua narica. The sequence goes on along the minus strand of CM052807.1, from coordinate 108,676,703 downwards.
ATAATACTCTCCAGCTCCACCTGTGTTGTTGCAAATGGCAAGATTTCATTCTTTTTTATGGCTAAAAATTTTCCATTGTTTATAGATACCATATCGTCTTTATCCATTCATCATGTAGAATTAAAGAAACAAAACAAACGAGGACAGGAAATAAAAAAAGAGGAGGGGAGAGAGAGGGAAAGAGAAACCAAGAAACAGACTCTTAACTATGGAGAACAAACTGATGGTTACAGAGGGGAGGTGGGTGGGGGGATGGGTGAAGTAGGTGACGGGGATTAAGGAGTGCACTTGTTGTGATGAACACTCAGACGGTTCTTTTCCATGTGACCAACGACCTCCTGACAAAGTCCATGGCCAATTTTTGATCTTTATCTCACCTGCTCTCTTAGGAGCACTGGACACAATGGATCAGTCCCTTTCTCATAAAGCCCTTTCTTCTCTTGGCTTCTGAGCCAATCCAATCTTCCTGTTTCCCCTTACCCCACTGGCTGCTCCTTCCCCACTTCCTTTGTGGGCCTTCCCACCTCCTCCTGACCCTCCACATGCTGGAATTCCCCAGCACACAGTTCTATTTACTCTCATTTCCTCTGTGAATTCACCTAGTGGCATGAAATTAACTATCATCTATACTCTTGAGGCTTCCAATTTTGTTTCTCTACTCTCAACTCTTCCCTAAGCTCCAGAACTGTGTGTCTTGTTATTATTTTGGATTTACTGAAAGAGGTGATTGCTTACATGGCAGACGCAGGACTCTTGCTTCTATCTCCCAGTGGATCCGGAAGTGGGTCTGGAAGAGACAATGAGAAGCCCCGAGGACACAAGGACATGTACCTTGTTCCCTAGTCTGGTAATCCTGGGGGAGGTGAGAGGGAGGGGGCTGGGAGGGGCTGGGAGGGGCTTCGAGGGGCTGCTTTCAGGGGAGTTACAGCAATGAGAGGAAGGGGACACACATGGAAGGAGTTACAGGTATAGATTTATTTCTTTTTTCTTTTTTTGGAACCCAGAGGATAAGAATGAAAGGGACCAGGAAGTGAGTGGGAAATTGGGTCAAGTTAATGATGTGCAGGAAAATTTAGGGTTATGTCCAGGGGACCAGGGATGGCCAGAGAGGCTTGGGAATGTCATAGGGACTGAGAAAACAAGGCATGGAGGGCCTAACAGGATCAGGGTTGGGGTCTTGTAGGAGAAGGTGAGCTATTGATTTTTTTTATGGATTCCCTTTAAGGATTAGTGTAATGAATGGTCCATTTTGGGAAGGAGATTGTAATGGTCTTGCCAAGGGCCCATAGATTTCTGGTGGCCTCCTTAAATCCTCTGGTGGGGTACATCATGAGATGTCTCTCCCATCTCTGCACGGAAGCCCACAGTCAAGTCCTGGCAGTTTGAAAAGACTGTGTCCCTCTGCCCCTCATGGGCCTCAGTGTCCTCACAATGAGCAAGTGAAACAGTGACAACTGTAAGGAACCTACCAGCAGATTCCAGCATGGTAGAGCAGACTGTTGGGAGCTGGAGCAAGAGAGGATTTCCCCCAATGGCCTACGTTCCTGCATGATAAGATGTAAAGACGTGGGCTGGAGAGCTCCAGAGTCACTGTAACCTGGGCACAAGTGGGAAGTGACCCATCCTATAATCACTGGCAGAGGAGGCCAGAGGACATAGAAGGTACATGCCACAGTCCCCATCTCTATCCTCTTTGCCACACCTTTCCCTAAAAACGCACTTCTTGTTCCATCTCTTAAAAAAAAATAAATAAAATTTGCCTTTTTAAAAAGTTTCCCTAGAGCAGAGGTGGTTCTTAAGCCCTTACATTTCAAAGGATATCTCAGTCTGCAGAGCTATCCAGAGTTGAGATGTCAACAGACGAGGTTAGGAAGTGGAGAGCCCTGGGCTACCCCTTGGAGTCGCTCCCATTCTATTCCAGGACGCCCAGAACAAAAGCGCCATTGACTAATTTGAACAAAGGTGCCTTAGGGCAAATGCCCAGCCTGAGTTAATAAACTGGAAAACAAAATCAGAGCGCATATCCAAGAAAAAACAGGATACTCTTTATCTGTATGAAGTGGGAAGGCATCAACCTTATTTATGGGATAAGAGAGTCAGGTGAAAGGTGGAGAGAGACACAGGTATTTGAGTGGTTCCGAGGAGTCCCAGAGAACAGCGTTTCGAGCAAGTCTTCCCCAAAAAGGCAATGTGAAATATTTTCTTTTCAATTCTGCATGAGTGGAGGGTCTCCCAGCATCTCTTTTAGCTCTCAGAATAGATTTGCTTTGTGTTTCCCTTCTCCTTCTAGGAGTGAGGGTTCTAGTCTAACTGATCTTTGCATTCCCAGGACTTGGCCAAGACTGGACACTCAGAATATGCTTTTTGAGCAAAACTGGATGACATGCTGTAGGGAATAATGTGAAGTTTCAGTTCTAAGACGATTCTGAGCTCAACTTTTTAATATTATAAAATCAGAATGGGCACTAAAAATAACTTTTGGGTACCTGGGTGGCTCAGATGGTTAGGCATCTGCCTTCGGTTCAGGTCGTTATCCCAGGGTCCTGGAATCGGGTTCCACATCTGGCTTCCCACTCAGTGGGGCGCCAGCTTCTCCCTCTGCCTCTGCCTCTCTCTCTCTCTTTCTCTGTCTCTCATGAATTAATAAAATCTTTAAAAAATAACTTTTATTGAGATAGCTATATGAACTATATGATTTAATCCTCACAGCATAGTCTATGAGGTAGGTACTGTCATTACCTCCCTTTTACATAGAAGAAGAAGAAGAAACACATATCTAGTGTTTAACATGTGACAGGCACTGCTCTAAGCAGTTTTATTTATGCTTCCTCATTAAACCCTGCTAATAAAACTTTGTGGTAACTACCATCCTCATATATTGACAGCAAAACTAAGTCGCAGTAGCACCTTTAGTAGGTAGCAGAGCTTGGAAACTTCCTGGGCTCCAGGGTCCATGTGATTAACGAAAATTACCCCCCAATAAACCCCCAAATTCCCCTCCCAAAGTAATAAACATCCCATGACCTTCCGAAACATCTATACTGATCTTGTCCAAAAATCAATACCACTCTGAACTCTGAACCCAAAAGATTCTGTCTTCTTCTCCAAAAGAGGAGAGAGTAATAAGAAATAGGAACACGTTAATAGGAGGAAAAAAAATCAAGAGTTTCAGAACTGTTATTTCAAAGCCTGACAGCACCCTTTTCAAAGATCCAAGTGCCGCCCTCACAGTATGTGGCTCCAGTATAGATTTCCCATTCGGTCATTAACACCCATTATCTCACTCCCCCCACAGACTTGCCAAATTTACTTTTAACTGCTCTCAGCACTGAGGCGGAGGGGGGCAGGATAATGAGTCTCCACAATGTATAATTATTATAAATGAGCAGAGATAAACTACACCTGTCAAAATAAATGATCAGCATCTTAAAACGGCTGGTTTCTCCATTCACTATTTTGTAAACTTGAGTTACCCGTCCTTGGTTATTTCTCCTCCTGCTACTCCCAGGACTTTCCCGCCCCCCCGTTTGAGCCCCTAGAGTCAGCTCAGAAGGTGCTTGTCACCCCCAAATTCTTCTGAGGATAAGAGAAAAGCTTGGAGTAAATTGTTCTGCAGGGAACGAATTAGTGCATAACTAGAGCTCCCTGAAAGGGTGTCAGACATGGGCTGGCTCATTGCGACTCCGTCTATCAGTGTTCAGCCTCTCAATAGTACCCTGTTTTTGTTCTTTCCCTAAGGTTTCTGCTAAGCTGACAAAAAGACAATGGCGACACAGCGTAGAAGGCAAGCTCATTTTAAGTGTAACTATATTTAAGGAATGTTCAGCCGACAGTATTTTGGATGCGAAAACACTGATTTCCATAATCCCCGAAGTTCAAATCCAACTAACAAAACTACGGACTGGTCTACATCAGTATAAAATAATTGTTGATGTGGGGTTTTTCTTGTTTTTGTTTTTTGGTTTGGTTTTGCTCCTTAAAGATTTTATTTATTTATTTGTGAGAGTGAGAGCAAGAGAGTGCAAGAGCAGGGGAGAGGAACAGAGGGAGAAGCAGACTCCCAGCTGAGCAGGGAGCTCTTTTTGGGACTTGATCCCAGGAGTCTGGGATCATGACTTGAGGGGAGGGCAGATGCTTAATGGACTGAGCCACCCAGGCGCCCCTGTATAATTTTTTTGTGATTTTTAATGATTGTGTACTTGTTTTTAATGATCATATACTTGTGTCTTTTCCCTGAAAAATATTTTCCCTACTCTCTTGGGTGTATTAGGATTCTCAGGATGTGAGCAACAGAAATAAGGAAGGGACCTTTATTAGAAGGACAATGAGATCACGCAGCAAATCAGAGCTAGAACCGAACGATCGGACAAGAAGCAGGGCAACTCGGAGCTCTTCATAAACAGGGACACACTACTTCCTAGGGAGACTGAATTGGATTAATTCCAGCACCACTCCTTTCTCTGAGAGAAGATCTGATTGACCTTGGTAGAGCCGTGGGTCCAAGTGCAAGGATGGAGGAGCAGGACCTGTGAAAAGTGAGCCTGTAACCGGAAGAAGAGAAAATAAAAAACCAGTGGAGCTACCGACTCATGTTTGGCTTGTTCCTCCACACAGGAAGCCCTCAGCTCTCCAGGATTTAGTCCCTGTGCTGATATACTCCGGTCCAAGATACAGATCTGTTTTTCTTTGTGTTCTCGGGTGACAAGCCACTCTAAGAAACAAAGGGCTAGCGGTGATCAGTACGTGAGGCTTTTCAGACAACTCTGAGTCCACAATATGCTCTCTGTTGGACGGGTCTGGATAATCAGAGCATTGGGAGAATAAAGATTGGTTAGTCTAGTCTCTATTTTCCAAATACCCCCCTGAAACTTTTTAAAGATATCTCTCACCTACCCTCAATTCACTGCTGATCCTGCGGTTGGCTTTACCTTGGGGATAAATACACTCAAGGATGATATTCAAAACCTATAATAACCTGCACGGCACAGTCTCCCCGAACAGATCCAGACTCTGTTGCGTCAGGAATTACCCCTTTCATTGCTGGATCATGGGCGGTCCAGGTAGATATATCCCAGCACCAACCGGAAGCTTGCCCCTCGTTCCTGGGGAGGGTCCACCCAGCTTCAGGGACCCTGCCCTCTTGCCTATGGCTGCAGCCTCTTGAATTGCCCCTGCAACCTGTGTCTCAGGGGCCCTCTGGGAGCTGTAGTCGGACACTCGGCCTCAAGCCATTTTGCTGTACATCTGGATCTGAGTTTCTTCTGTTGGATATCTGGGTTCCAGTCCTATTCTTAAGCTGTAGTTTCCACAGAACCTCCGGATAGCAAGGACAACAACCACGCTCTGTCCCCTGTAACCAGCTTCTGTTCCAATAATATGCCTACGATCTCATTCCCAACCTATGACTGGGGTATGGCCTGCTAGGCACTATGTTCCTTGCCATTCATCCATTTGTCTGTTCACAAACATCCCCTGGGGATGCTGAGATTGATTCAACACAATCCTTTCCTTGAAGAACAAATAACCCTGCTTTTGAGTCTCACCTTACGCCAAAGGGCTGACTACCAGCTCATGGACCTCTTAGAAAGCAGTAGCTGACTTGGACATCAGGGTAGTACTGTGTCTAAAATTACTAAAACCAGGAGTGCCTGGGTGGCTCAGTCAGTTAAGCATCCCACTCTTAATTTTGGCTCAGATCATGGTGTCAGGGTTGTGGGATTGAGCCCTGTGTCATACTCAGCATGGAGTCAACTTGAGGTTCTCCCCCTCTCTCTGCCCTCCTCTCAAATAAATAAATAAATAAAATCTTAAAAAAAAATGACTAAAGCTACACTCCACCCATTTGTTGGGAAATCTGAGTACTGGACACTATGGGCTGGAGAACTTGAATGTTAGAACTAATCCTTCCATCATTAAGAGATGCTCTACCCCCCCCCAAATGAAATTAATTTAGCTCTCCGAGCCCCCTCTCACCTTCCTTGGTCTTACTGAATAACCAAGAGCATCTAGCCATACCCCCACATACAGCACCCCTGAACTCTCCCTAAATTTATGCTCCATCATCATCAAGGGATTCTTGTATTTTCCCTGTTCCTTGGGAACTTCAAGGCTAAGGGATATATGAGTCTGTACAAAATGTGAATGTTCAGCTTTCCCCAAAGACTCTGCTTTAATATAAAAAGTATGATGTTAGATTAGAGATGTCACCATAAAAAAATCATCACCAAAAATAGGTTATTAATTCACAAGATGTCTGATTTTGAGATGTCCTACTTTGTTACCCTAAATTTCAGCCTTTGCTACATCCATGCTTCGCTGCTAGAAAGCTATCATAGTATTTACAGAAAACAGAAAATTGGAAGAATTAGCCAAAATGTATTTGAGAGTATATTTGTCCTTCAGAGTGAAAGTAACCCCCAAAGGCAAAGGGCAAATTTTTGGTTTTATTCCAAAGGCAGCCAGGACACATAGCTGACCAGGCTCCAGATTGTCTTCCTCCATTGGCTCTGCAGCAAAGGGAAACCTACAAAGGTGAGTGGGCAACATTGGGTTGGCTGCATCTTATCAGTGCGTCTGGCTAATATTCTAGGATGTGAAGAAAAAGTATTTGTAGAAGCAAGTGGCCATTGACATTCAGCCCTACAAGGGTGTCTCCCTGATTCGCCAATGTGGACCTTCTATGCCCAGTGTCACCTAGTTCTGTCCTACCCCACCCCCAGTTGCACTCAGCACACAGCATTCCAGCCTGGTCCCAATCACGGAGGCTTCCATCCCCATCACTCTTTTTCCTGTTGATGGCCATCATTCATCTCGAAGGCCTACCATTCAGTCTTTCTTTCCAAACTATGACCTTGACTGACATTCAAAAGCCATCTCCAGCTACTCTGCCTCTGGATTCTCAGGGTGATTACCTTTCCCGATTTGTTTTGGCCAACCGGCACTAGAATGGTGCCTCCATAAAATGCAGATTGATAGTCAAGCATAGTCATTCTCTAAAATAAGCTAACATTTATCTTTCCCATAAACACTGGCAATGGCATCAGGCCATTCCCTTCAAAAGAAGCTGTGAAGTCTATTGCCTTTGTTTCTATATGAGATTTCATGAGGTTTTGTGCAAAAAGCAACAACAACAACGACAACAGCAGAAACTTGATTTGCTGCCTAAGTGGTGAAGTTGGAAGGTATGTGGACATCGCAGCTTACCTTTGGTTAGAGCAGCAGGGTGTCCCAGCTGGGTCTTTTGGCCAGGTCCTTGGCTGTTGAAGCCAGCTCTACAAAAGATCCTTGCTGCTTTTGGCTATTTGGTACATTGTAATAATTAGCTGGCAGTTTATGTGATTGATAATGGAGCTTTTAAAACAGATTTTTCCCCCCATCCCCTTGTAAAGAATTCAGGGCTTAATTGTTCTTTCAGAGCACTATGGGAAGAACTGGGCTAGGGCGTAGAACTCAAAACAAAGCTGATGCCCACATGAGAGCTTTTCTGAAAACATTCCATCATGCACCTGCTTGCTGGGGGATAGAATTTTAGGGGAAGGATGTCTGAAAAGGAAAAGTGACTCCTAGAGTAAATGTGCTCCTGAACTGAGTTGTTTATAAAAGCAGAGAAGTAAAAGTGGCTTTTGGTTCCTTCTTTAGAAAATGTAAGCAAAATATACCTCGGTCTCAGAGGTGTAAAGTTATCAAAGTATGTTTTAGTAGCAAGAACTCTGGAACCTGAATTCTAGACTTGACTGTCTCCAAGACATCATGTGACACAGAATGCATATTTACTCACATATTCACTATCATTTATTGAGTACCTACTACGTGCCAGAATTCTTAAGTACAGTAGACACCATCCCTACTCTTATGAAATGAGAATTGGATCCAGCAAGATGGAGCCAATGGTGACCTTAGCAAGAGCCATTTTCCATGAAGTAATTGCATCCGGAGCTTTCCGGTGGGGCAGGAAGGGGGTGGTGTTGAATAGTAACTGCTGGGACATGAATTGCAGACAGCAAGGGCCAACACATGTTTCCAAACTTGCAAGAAGGCAAACCGATCTGATTTGCCCACTTTTAGAGAAGAGAAGAGAGGTGTAGGTCACTGCCTTCCTCTATATACAGCAAATGGATAATGTCAACATTAACTACTTGATGGGAAATTTCTCTCAATGGAGTTTAAATTCAAGATAATTTAGATTCCATTGTTCTGGAGCAGACTGATTTTCATCTTAGTGAAACTCACTCAACCAAAGCTGATTTTCCCTCCACTGTCTACATTTTTGCCCTCAGACACCACTGATTCTCTGCAATGGCCTTTGGCAACTACAACATGAATTCAGCCTAAAGTGTGGGCTCTTAAAACACAATTTTGCTTGGAGTAAATGCTCCAAGGGCTGAGGATCAACAGTTTTACATTTTTATGGATGTTGGGCTAGTGTTGGAAAAATCTAATGAGTACTATTGATAAAATCTTCCCGTGACTCTCAAGCTACTACCCTATTTATCTCTTTCTTAACAGCAAAATTCCTCAAAACACAAGATATAAAGCACCTAGAATAGTACCTGGAATATAGCAGACTGTTGTTGTTAGTATTTTTTCCCCTAGGATTTAATCCCCTTCCATCTCTAGTTAGGACGTCAGTGATGGGTGTCCACACATCATATGTAATTTTGAGTGCCAGACAGGTGTTCATAGAGAGCTACTAAACAGAAACATTTTTTTTAAAGATTTTATCTTATTATTACTTTTAGGATTTTTATTTATTTATCAGAGAGAGAGAGAGAATGAGCACAAGCAGGGGGAGTAGCAGACAGAAGAAGTGGGCTTTCCTCTGAGCAGGGAGCCCAATGTGGGACTCGATCCTAGGACCCTGGGATCATGACTTGAGCTGAAGGCAGACACTTGACGACTGAGCCACCCAGGCATCCCAAAGATTTTATTTATTTATTTGAGAGAGACAGAGAGCAAGGGGCAGAGGGAGAGGGGATAAAGCAGACTCCCCATTAAGCAGGGAGCCCAAAACAGGACTCCGTCCCAAGACCCTGAGATCATGATCTGAGTCATGACCTGAGCAGAAAGCAGATGTTTAATCAACTGAGCCACCCAGCCTCCCCTAAACAGAAACATTTGTATACATAGTAGACTTCAAAAAACTATGAAGTTGATCATCACAGCTCAGTTTTGTTGGGCAGTAGGCATGTGTGACCAGCTCTTGAGATACATGTGTTGGGACGCGTTTGGCTTCAAGTAACAGATAACATTGATTCGACCAATCTAAACAATGAGGAAATTTAAAATTTTCAAACTGCAAGGATTCTGAGACAAGGTAGCTTCAGAATTAATTCAAGGTTCAATGACATTAAGGAGCTACATTTCTTCTAATTTTCAACTGTACCATGGTGCTAGCTTTGTCCTTGGCGAGATCGTGGCCACAGGATGTGGCAGCCGCCATTCTGAGTCTTACACGCAAACATAGCAACGTCCCAAGGAGGAACTGCTTCTTCCTTTTTGTCAGTAATGAAGCCCACCTCCCAAACCTGCAGAATATTCCTCATATCTCTTTGGCCAGAACTGCTTTAAGTCATTACCTCTAAATCCAGTTTCTGGCAAGAGGACCGTGACTCAGTGGCAGATATAGACTAATTAGGATCTGCCCCTGGAGCTGGGGCTTTGCCTGCAAGGGTGAAAGGAGAATGACTCCGGTGGTAGGTACTGGCACCATCTTGGAAATCCTGCACCACCAGCTTTGAGCGGTTTGCAGAATGGTTGATTTGCTTTAGAGAATTAAAGAATAATCTGGCCTCCCAGGATCCCTTTTGGCAGGATACACAGAGTAGCCTAGGAGTGTTTTATAGATAAATATTAAAGAAAAAGCTGGTGTTCTGGGCTAGGGGTGAAAATAAAGTGCTAAATGTCTACTATGTATGCAGGCTTGGAAACACTGCCTCAGGTGATTTCCTGTTGGACAAGCCTTTACAGCTAGTGACCAAAAACTTTCCACGGACAATGGACACTCCAAACTTTCTAAGACCCCCTGGCCGGAAGAGTCAGTTACACTACACATTCAGTGAGGTTGGACAATATGATACTGTGATTTATAAAAAAATATATATATGGTCTTTGTCCCTATTTCTGGCCCAGAGCTCCTAAAACCCTTGGAATTTCCTTGAGATGAGTGAGATAAACATGTGTTTTATTATGCTAATAACATGACTTTTTGCTTTACCTAAAGGTGTGGCTGGTTGCCAGGAGAACCAGCCTCATGGTAAGAGGGTTGTAACTTTCATTCCCATTCCTTAGCCCTCACTGGCCAACCTCCAGGGAGGACAGAGGAACTGGAGATTAAATCTACAGCCAATGGCCAGTGATTTAACCAATCAGGCCTATGCCATGAAGCCCTCACTAAATCCCAAAATGCCCATGTGAGGAGAGCCTTTGGAGATTCCAGGGGAAGTGGTGCGATCAGAGAATATGGAAGCTCTGAGCCCTTTCCCCACACCTTATCTTATGGATCTCTTCCATCTGGCTGCTCTTAAGTTGTATCTTTTCACAGTAAACCAGTGATGTAATAAGTTAAATGTCTGTCTGAGTTCTGTGAGCCACTCTAGGAAATTAATCAAACACAAGGAGGGGGCGACTGGGTGGCTCAGTCAGTTGGGCATCTGACTCTTGGTTTCGGCTCAGGTCATGATCTTGGGGTCATGGGATTGAGACCCATGTGGGGCTCTGTACTTGGCATGGAGTCTGCTTGGGATTCTCTCTCTGCCCCCCTGTGCACTCTCTTTCTCTAAAATAAATAAAAATAAAATCTTAAAGAAAAAACACATGGAGGAGGTCATGGGGACCTGTGATCTATATCTCGTTGGTCAGAAGCACAGGTGACAAAAAAAAAAAAAAAAAGAAGAAGCACGGGTGACAACCTGGACCTGTGAATGGCATTTGAAGTGGTAGGGGAAGGGGCCGTCTTGTAGGACTGAGCCCTTCGCCTCCAAGATTTAATGTTGTCTCTGGATAGACAGTGCTGTAATTGAGTTGAATTCTCAAATACCTCAAGCACCATCCTCCTCCTCCTCCCCCCATTGAAATTGGGTGTAGGAACCCAAAGTAGACAGTGAAATATTTAAGTCTTTCATGAAAATAAACCCTGAACAAATGAAACTGTTACCCAAAACTGGGTTTGCCTCTTGGTGGGTATCTAGCCAAAAGACAACAGCCAAGCCAAAGAATAGGAAAAGAAGGGTTTCACTTGCAATGAGTGAAGGAGAACACCAGGGACATGTCCCGAAGCAGTGTCTCTTTGAACAAAACTGGAGAAGTTTGAAGCTAAGGGTGCACACATATTCACGATGGGGAATTCATCATGGAGCTGGGGCAAAAGTCATCTTAAGGAGATAGATTCCAGGTCTCAGTAGAGTGAAGTCACCCAGACTGGCAAGGGTGAGTGTCATTAATTCTCTGGCTCCAATTGGCCTGCTATTTGATGGCTCAAAGGGGTTGAAATCCTGCAAAGATAACTTAAAAATGTGCGTTGTCAGGTCAATCTTTACTTTTGAACCAGCATTGGGAGTTTTATCACTGATTTATTGTCCCTGATGTGATTAGGGTATACTCCGCTCTGATAATGGCTGTTTGTTCTTATATTTTTTTGTTCCCTTAAAATCATTAACCACTAGGTCTATTCGTCTGCAATTTCATCACATCCCAGGAAGTTCTGTAAGAAATGTGTTCTGGGCAGGTGGTGCCATTAGGCTACATCCCAAGATGGCAGGGTGGCGGGGGTGGGGGGACTCCAGTGACTTTTCTTATGAAAGCCCTGTCTCCTCTTTCTCCCCCCCCCCCCCCAGACCCCTAGCTCTTTTTACTTGCAAAATCACCATGGACAATAAGGGCTCTGACTTTTCTTCTCCCTAACTAATCCCCCAGGAAGTAGTGTGGGAAAAGGTTGCATGGGAAAGGAGACAGGATAAATAATCAAGGTTTTTCCAAGATGCAGAAAGGACCAGAGGCAAGAATTGGAGAGCTAGAGACATAACTGCCAATCTGCATCATGCTTTAAAAAATCCAAGAAAGACTCAATTTCCTGCTCCGAGCAGTTCTGTATTGTATGTTTTTTTTTAAAAGATTTTATTTATTTATTTGACAGAGAGAGAGATCACAAGTAGGCAGAGAGGCAGGCAGAGGGAGAGGGGTAAGCAGGCTCCCTGCTGAGCAGAGAGCCCGATGCTGGGCTTGATCCCAGGACCCTGAGATCATGACCTGAGATCATGACCTGAGCTGAAGGCAGAGGCTTAACCCACTGAGCCACCCGGGTGCCCAAATCATAAAGGTTGTTAACTAAGACAATAGTCACTACCTTTTACTGGTCATCTGGTGAGTCAAGCATCCATTGGTGAGCATTTACATTACTTAGGCTGCAAATAACAAACCATTTCTGGGTAAGATGAGCAGACCCGGATATTTGGGGAAGGAACTCAGGCTGTCTATAGTGGAGTCGAGAAAGCCGGTGAGACAGGGAAACTGAAGGGACCCCATTCTGGAAAGTCTCCATCTCTGCTGTTTCTCTGCTGTGCATCTGAGTAAACCAAAGAAGCTATATTCCCACTCCAAGGGGGAGGCAAGAAAGTGAATCATTCTCCGAGTTTCATCCTAGGCCCCCATAGACCTGATAATATCTAGGAAGAACTAGGAAGAATTCTAGGACATTAGCTTCAAACAAACCTCAGTCAATGCTGGTGGCAATACGCCCGACCTTTGGTGATTTATGGAACAACACCTATTGTTCACCTGACCCTCACCTTTGATCGGACCCTTCCCTGGATTCCTGGAGGAGCACCACCCTGCACCCCTTTTGATTATAAACCTCTAACCCCAAGCGAGGGGGAGACTCACTTTTCCTTCCTGAGTCTCCAGATACTCTGCTGTGCTCTATCACTTATTCTGTTCAATAAACTCTGCTTTCACTTCCTCTTGGCTGGTATTCGAATTCGATCCTGCACGAAGCTGAGGACCCTTGTGGCTTGTTCTGGGGGACCCCTCTCTGCATCCATGGAGAGGATCTCCAACTGAAAACTGGCAAGGGGTTGCCTGGCTGGCTCAGCGGGAAGAGCATGTGACTCTTGATTTCCGGGTCGTGAGTTTGAGCCCCATGTTGGGTCTAGAGATTACTTAAATGAACGAATATTTTTAAAAAACCAAACACAAACTAAAAACTGGCAGGAAAGAAAAAGGACTAGGGAGCTGAGGCCGCAGGCAAGGACGTATTTCAGAGTCCTCTTTTGGATTCAGCAGCTTCTAAGTGGCCAACCCAGATTAAGTGGTCACATCTTAGAGACCAGAGGGAGGGGCCACCTGCTCCTATCAGTTTCCTTATTGGGAGTGGGGCCATATCCACGCCGGGCCCTGACAATGGAGAATTTGACCTTAATAGGGTTATTCAGGTCCAAGGCTACAAAGTAAGATAAGGTAAGATAAGATAAGATAAGATATGCGTTCCTTGAAATCTGCCCCTTCAAGCACCCAACAGCCTCATAACATTTTTTCCTATATTAAAAAAAAAAGACTACTTGCAACCAAAATAGTGCCGATTCAACTACCCCTTATACAGCTGAGGATAGTCTATGAATGTTCTGCGCAAAAGTCGTGGCCACGGTGGTGCGGCCACCCCGGTATCCTACATGCCCACCCACGAGTACCACCACGGCCCTACGTTCAAAAAGAAACAAGCTCAAGTTGGCGCCATTTGCCCCCCACCCCCACCAAGCCAGCAAACCAGACTTAATTAAGGTTTCAACTTATCCCAGGAATGTGACCTTTTAACTGTCAACCTGGAATATCTAGATCAGCCCTACTGAGGTCATCTGCATGATAAAAACTCTGCCTTGGGTTCTGCTACAAAAAAAGCTGGCCTGGCCTGAAGCAACCCTCTTTTGTTTGCTAATAATGTTCTTGCCCCACCTACAAAAAACCTGCCTAAAACCCTTCCATTTTGTGCAGCTCCTCCAAACATCTCATTACCATACCGGCTGCTTGGGAGGCAGCTGGGCTCCTGGACCACTCAGTAAGACAATCAGGTGGTCAGATGTACTCAGTTAAATTCTGTTTTTCAACAGGTACAGTCCTGGCTTACACAGTGCAGACCCAGACCCACAGTATGCCAAAACTCAAATTGTTTCCTCCTCTGCCACCGGAAGAATCTTAACGATTTCATGAACGTGAGGTCTAGGTGAGCAGCAAAGTAGAAGAGGTAAGTACACTTGGAGTTTGGGGCCCTGTTCCAGTAATTTATTCGTGCCTTCAAGACCATTTGGGGGCTAGTCTGTGCGTGTGTGTGTGTGTGTGTGTGTGTGTGTGTGTGTTTGTGTGTGTGTGTGTGTGTGTCTGTGTTCATGCATTTCAGCCAACCAACCAAGCCATCGATTAAAACTAATCCCAGTTGTTGGAGCTTACACACCGAATTCAGCATCTCCAGCCTGTAAACCCATATCAGAATTATTTTGTGGCTCATCTTTTCCCCCCAAGGCTTAACTTTTAAATTGGACTTCCAGCTCAAAGCCTGCTGGGACCAAGCGAGCGTGAGCATTCGTAGGTATGGAGGCCCAGTATAGAAATGGCTCCGTCTTCAAAGAGAATGCCCTTAGGCCTTCAAGCAAGGGAAAACAGCCTCATCAAACTTGGGGAGGGAGGGCTGCTTTTCCTGGGGTTTAGCAAGAGAATTACTGAGGGTTGGGAGCTCCTGGTGCTCTAAATTCTCACATACCCCCACTTCTAACTCTTGGGGGCCCACTCTTAACAATAACCCACCTTATACAAAAGTCACTTGGTGATGCTGTGAGTTCAACAGACATTGCTTTGGTAATCCACAGGATCA
>CM052807.1:108643758-108661349 GCA_028533885.1 Nasua narica | reverse complement strand
TTATTTTATTTTATTTTATTTTATCGGGGAGGGGGCAACTCTGGTCTTTTAAAACGTAAAACCCTATCTGCCTCCAGAATTTGCATCATGTTCTTATTCCATTCTAATTCCTTGAGGTTCACAGAAAATGAGACAGGGAAAATCGGTGGTGTGCAGGTTTCCCGGCTTCCTCTTTGAGATGCCTTTAGGGCCCCCTAGTGGCGATTTTAAGATAGTTTTTTTGTTTTGTTTTGTTTTTAGGATTAGGTCTCCTTGACCCTGATTTAAAAAAAAAAAAGACCTTTCTGAATTTCTCCTGTGACAGGTGCAATAACTGTGTGGAGAGGAATAGATAACGGTTGGTTTAGAGGGCTCAATATTTTTTCACTTCTCAGTTCTTAGCAAAAGGAGTGCACAATCTTTAGAAATAACAGATATATCACCTTACATATTTTATTCTGCATTCTTCATACTATATTATGTCATAGCTGAAATCCTTTTAAGACATTTATATCCTGGTTTGTGTCAGAGGGCTATAATTCATAGGTAAGTACATCTTACCTTAGGCTTTACACACACACACACACCCCTATCCATCCCATTGGTGGGGCAAAGGGATTCTTTTTATGTGGGGCTTCACATGATATTAACTAACGGAAGGGCTCCGTTTGTGGAATAGTTCACTCTGACAACATTCCTATCATTTAGAACATTAGATATGCCGCCGAGTTCAAAACACTGCAGTACTGAACTGATAATGCAAAGCTTTATGCATTTAAGGTGACTTTTGACTGATGCAAGTAATTTTTGTGAGATCCTCTAATAATGAAATATGTCTTCAATGTATCTTATTGACCACAGTGAATATTGCTCCCTCTCAATGGTCCCATTTTTCTAAAATCCAATCTAGACAATGCACTACACTTAGGTAATTATAATGGAGATGTTTCTTTACTACACTCTTATCTTCTAGTTTAGTTTTTGATATGATTCCATTATTTCTCCTTTGCTTGTAAATTTCAGGTCTCCCCTTCCTCAGTCACGTTACCATTATTAATATGCTAGTGTATTGTAATAATGCATTTTACATCCCTAGTGGAGTGAAGCAAAGCAATGAATAAAAAGCAAGCCCAAATTCTTGCCTTAACTTTATCCGGTTCCAGGGCGGGGGTTGGAGTAGGGGAGGAGGAAGAGTAGGAAGGACGGTCGACCCGCAAAAAATAAAAATGATCCCCTTGTTTTCAGCGCGTTCTAAAACAGAGCTGCACGTCAGAGGGAGAACCGAGCAGCGTTCGAGCTACAAGGATTGGCATTAAACTTTGACACTTGAATGGTCTCTAGGATATTAGATAATATTTTATCATATAACGTTCTTCTCCTACACGGTAGTGACATCAAAACCAGACACGATCTCCATCCCTGCAAACGTGAAGGGTAAGACTCATCTCCGCGAAGATAAGGCAGCAGGACCCCAGCTTCACAATGAACTTATCCTGAAGCTTCAGGGCAAACGTTTTTTACTTCTTCGCCGGGGACGCCGCTTTGTCACCGCTACCTTCTTTTTGCATTCTCCTCTGGTCGGTCGGCCTCTGAGATTAGGTAAACAGCGCTCTAGAGCTGGGGGAGAGCGGGTGGTGGTGCACGAGGGGTGTGTGGGGGAGGACTGGGGCAGTGGGTCGTTGCCTAAAGGCTGGAGGGAAGGGAGGGCATGGCGGAAGGGTCCCGGCTGGGTCAAGCTGAAGGCGGAGAGCGGGTTACTTGGCGGGAGCCAGGTCCCGAGCAGAGTGAGGGACCAAACCTCCGGAACCCTTGGGCCTCCAGCCTGACCTCTGGGGAGTGTGGTCGGTACCGCGGACCCAGCTCTGCGCCCTTTCCTTATGCACCGCACCTCACCCCCCCCCCCCTTGCACTTTCTGCTTTTGCATCGTTTCCCTGCCCATTCCAAGAGTAAGGTGGGCTTCCCATTGCCTCATCTAAGCCCTGGGGCCGAGGGTGAGAGGCGCGCGGAGGCGAGGCTGGGACCCGGCCTGCCCGGCCACGGAAGGGTCGGGACCCGGGGGGGGGGGGGAGGGGACCCCAGAAGCCCTAGAACGAGCTGAGGAAAAACCCGGGAACTGGATCGCGCGCCGGAGCTCCAGTCTCCCAGTCAGAGTTGCCCATCCTTCTGCGTCCTCCTCCTCTCCCGGCCTGTACTCCCCTCCTTTGGGTTTTTCTCTCCAGTCCTCCTCCTTCCATTCCACTGTCACACCCCCGCCCCCTTTGCCCAGCCGATTTCACCCACTCCGTCCGTAGCTTCATAGCTTCGAAGGACTCTTGGCGCCTCACTCTCGGCTTTAGGGCTGAGAGGCTGGAAGTCCATTCAATGGGATGTCGCGCGCGGGGCTCTTTTGCCGGGAAGAGCAAGAATGAAATCAGAACAGGGAGGGGCGGGTTGTGCGTGCATGGGTGTGTGTGTGCAGGGCGGAGAGGGGGGTGGCAAAGAAATGCAGTTTTCCCGAAAGAACAGGGAGCCTTGGACCGGATTCTTGGATACAGAGCTGCAAATAATGCTGTCAAAGCCCTTCATCGTGGCTCCTCGCAGCCTCAGGCTGCCCCATACCCTGCCCACCTCCGAGAGAAGCAGGCGACCCGAGTAGAAGTGGAGGCGGGGAAACTTCCTACTTCCCACCAGGGCGGTTTTGTAAATGGACAGGCTGCACGGCCCTGCGAGCCTGCCGGCGTCTCGACAGCGGCAGCTGCGGACCCGTCCCTCTTCCCTTCCCCCTCTTTCCGCGAGGCTGGCCAAGCCCGAGGCGGCGGGGAGCGGCAGGGGTGGGGGGAGAAGGGCGGGGAACTCCCAGCTTGCACCCTTTCATCCGGACCCCAGCCGGGATCCCGGCTCCGGGTGTTGTTTCCACCCGCGTGCAAACGAGCCCTAGAAGTAGAAAGGAGGAGCCTCGCGCTAGGAGGCGGAGCCCAGGCGGGGGAGGCCTCTAAGTCCGTGCGGCTGCGGTGCCTGCCATTGGCCGGCCGCGCCGTCACGGGGTGGGGGCGGGCACCGAGGTGCGCACTGGCCCCGCCCCCGCCCTGAGCCGGGCCCGGGCTCGCGGTCCCCCCCAGCTGCACAGACATGACACAGACACACAGTCACTGCAGCTGCTGAGCGAGCCCGGCGCTCTGGGCACGCGGCGGCGGGGCCAGTCCGGAGCCCGGACCCCAGCGTCCGCCCGCCCCCCCCTCGCCGGCCCCCGCGCGGCGGCCCCCGCCTGGCCGGGCGCGGGAGGCGGGGATCGCTCGCCGGCTCCGGCCAGCGGCGCCCGGCTGCCGGCGGCGGCTGCAGCAGCCGCCCAGCTCCGAGCGCCGGGCGATTGTGAAAGCCGGCGCGTCTCGGAGGAGGCGGCGGCAGAGGCCGGCGAGCGCTCCCGGCGGCAGCGGGGCCGCCAGCCTCGGCTCCCCGCACCCACCGCTCTGCGCCCCGCCTCCGCTCCGGTGACCTTCCCGGGGCGCCTCCCCCGGCCCCCGCGCCCCCGGCCCCGCGCCCCAAGCCGGGGCGAGGCCCTCTCCAGCGCCTCCTTCCCGCGGAGCCGCGGGCGGGCGGGCGGCGCAGGCCCGGGGGGAGGGGGCGCCGCGGCCGGCTGCAGCCTCTCTACCGCCGCGCTCGGCGTCCGGCCCGGTCGGACCGCAGCTGCCCCGCCGCCGAGAGGAGCCCGGGCGCCCGAAGCTGGGGGCGCGGCCGCTCTCGCCTCGCGGGGCCGGGAGCGGGCAGGCCCTGCCCTGAAGGGGCGAAGCGGCGGGGAGCGCGGGAGGTGGAGCCGGCCCCAGCGGCCGCCCCGCGTCTCTCCTCAGCGCCCCCTTCCCGGACCCAGCCCGTGGCGGACGCAGGCCCCTGCCCATGCGGGGCGCCTCCGGCTTGGAAGAGTCCTTGGGGCAGGGAGCAGCTCCAGGCAGCGGCGCCGGAGGGAGAGGAAGAGGGGACAGTACTCAGCTTGGGCGGCCTGGACCCTCCCCGCCGTGTTTGGAGCCGGGGGCCGCCCCGAAGTCTGCGCTTGGCACCGCCGCTTGAACAAGGGCAGCGCCTTTTGGGACCTCGACCCAGACCTCCTGCGCCTTGTAGGCGGCGGCGCCGCCGCCGCGCCACCCAGCTCTTCCGCGGTCTCCCTGTGTTTGGCGGCAGTCACGGCCAAGGTAAGAGCCCGGGGGTGCTTAAGAGCCTCCACGGGGGGCGCCCTGGTGAGTGGCCCCGGACAAGTTCTCCGAACCTGTAGCTGGTACCCCCTGTGAGGGCACAACCTCAGCTCCTGGGTCAGGAGCCCCGGACAGACCGGAGGTGGAAGATCATAAGTCTCTGATGTCCCCAGGACCCTTCTCAGGGACTGCCCCGCTCCTAGGCACATAGGCTGCTAACCCCGGGCAAGCAAGGACGAGTTTCCTGTCCACACCGGGTGGTGGTGTGCCCGCATCTCGCATCCCCCACCCTCCCCAAGTCCCCGCGGCTTGTTAGTTACGGGCACCTGTGCTTTGGGGGACCTGCTGTGTTTTTCCGCTGTCCCTCTTGGGTGATCCTCACCTGCCTTTCCGGGTGTGATGATGCTGTGAAGAACTTTCTTTGCTCCTTGTGGTAGAGAGTCAAGGCGATTTAGGGTGAGCGGCCAGAGCTTTCTAGTTCCTCTATAGGACGGAGCGTTTGGGTGGCAGCGCTATCTGTGGAGAGGAAACCTAAGCAGAGTGGCCGTCCTGTTAGACGAAGCTGCTTAGGAGTGATCCCTGTAGAGCTATCTAGGCATTCGTTGCTGAAGGGTGCAGTGACTGACTCCGAAGTTCGTGCATCCTTAAGTTATTGTGTTTATTGCTTAATTACTTTCTTTACCATTTTCCTTTTTAAGGAACCTCAGTCCTACAAGGCTGCCCTTGCCAGTTTGAAATTTATTAAACCTATGAGATTTCCCTGGAACAATCTGATTTTAAATGGGTCACTTAGGAGGGAACAGATTGTCTCTCCTACATTGAATCCATCCCCTGAGTGACCCTGTTTAATGGGGATGGATTTTTCTCGTCCCTGAGCTGATGTACCTCGGTTGAGCAGGTTTCTGTTGAACTCCGAATCCGTGATTTTTGTCACTCAGTCCATTAAAATGATCTCCTGAGGGAGCAAAATAGCAGCTTATATTTTCCGTGAATGTCACAGGAAGTTTTACAGGGTCTTATGTAAGTTCCCCAAGAGAGCACTCAGGCTTCTGCTTTCTTCTTGGGGGGATGAGGTGAGGCAGCAGGTGGGGCAGTCATCTCCCCTAAATGCAGGTCGGTCCCTCTCTGACACAGGTGGAAACCCAAAGTGCTTCTTCACTCTGTGGATACAGTCACTTCAGGCTCATTTTTCTCCTTACCCTTCCCTCCCCAGGAGGCAGCTTTGGTAGACTTAAGACAAGGGAAGGTTCTAAATTAGGAAAAGAATAAGTGGTGTTTTCTTTTTGCCTCTCTCACAAATGGGTGACATGAATGAATTACTCACAGGCATGAGTCCTCACTGGGGATTAAAAAAAAAAACACACCAAAAAGCCCTGGCTTTAAGGCTTCACACATCTTAGTGTACCTTTATATTTCAAGAGTGTTTTACTTCAGTGAAAATTGTTTGAGGAGAACACACATTTATCGAGGCTGGCCCTGTTAATTCCATACCGGGAGGAAGACTAATTGGAATAGAGAGGCAGAAGGTGTCAAGATTTAGATGTTAGTGGGTTTTCAAGTAGCGGCAAGGACCGGAAACAAATCAGCCTGGTAGGATAGGGAGGCTTTCAAAGCAAATGTTGGATCACTCTGGAGTGGGCAGTCATCCACTGATAGGTGTGGGTCCTTTTCCTTCACGCAGTGAAGCGGGTTGGCTCGTGGGTTAACTTTTTGGTGTGATGTAATACAGATCACATTGGCTTTTAAACCAGAACTGTAAGGGCCTTGGAAATGAAAGGTCAGGTTTTCTGGTCTCCTCCTAGGTCGCAGAGAGCTTCCATCTCGTTTTGGGGCGGGGGGGGGGGTCTGAAGGTTTCCTTGAGGGTCTGGATTCCTGAGCTGTGCTTTACTGAATGTAGATGCAGACTGTCGGAGTGTCTCCAAACTTCAGCCACCTACAGTGGCAGGACACTAGGGGGACTAGTCTTCTCTTCCACCACCAAGGAAGAAAACACAAGGACTCATGTTACAAAAGGCTGTG
This sequence comes from Nasua narica, assembly GCA_028533885.1. Taxonomy (NCBI): domain Eukaryota; kingdom Metazoa; phylum Chordata; class Mammalia; order Carnivora; family Procyonidae; genus Nasua; species Nasua narica. Next base: position 108,655,186 of record CM052807.1, on the reverse strand, counting down.
CTTTATCTTTAGGGTTCACGGACTTGACTTTTTGGTACCTGATGTATACTCGCATGAATGAGTGGATTCCAAATGCTCGAATGATGACAATCTAAATTGTCGTTTGGATAAGTCGGGACTGGTTGACTGCAAAGTTCTGAGCATTTGGGGGGGGGTCTGCATTTCTGGGAGACAGAACCTCCTGCAGAGTCCCTCCTGTGGGTATCAGACCATGGTAACTTTATGTTCCCTGAGGGTTTGTAATCAGAATTGCTTTTTTTTTGGTTTTGGATTGCACATGTGCTCTTGGCTCCAGAGTGCTTTGCATTCACCCTTGAGAAGGGGGTTCAAGGGTTACTCTCTGGAGTAAGCTGGAAGATGATGTGCCCTTCAAACCAGGGATCATTCCTTCCCTTTGGGCCTTTTTCTGAGTGGTGTGGAGAATATGATAAGAGTTCTATTTTGTTGAGTGGCCTAAGATCTTGGACTCTCCCTCCTGACTGCTTGGAGTTGAATCCCAACTCTGCTGCTTACTAGCTGTGTGAATTTGGGCACATCCTTTAAGCTCTTTGTACCTCAGTTTCTTGTCACCTACAGTCTTCATAAAAATCACGTAAAAAAAATCATTCATTCTAAATGGGGTCTAGAATCAACTCTGTCAAACTTGAAATTTCTCTCCGTCATCCTTGAAAAATACATACATTGTATTTTTACACATATAACCTTTCGCAGTCTGCTTTGCACTTTTGTCTCAGGTGCTCTCTGCACTTTCAATAGCATTAAATCATTAGCGTCTAGGTTTCTTCCAGCAGAATTGGAAGATATTCTATTTTGCTGAAGAACAAAGCCCCATTGCCTAGGCTTACCTTACCCAAGTGGCCAAGTCTTATCAGAGCTGACTCCAGAGGTGGGCAGGCAGAGTCCAAGAAGAGATTACCCTGTTCAGAATACTGGCACCAAAAACAAATGTCACCAAGATTTGGGACTCATAGTTTTCTAAAAGCCCCAACTCAGCATATGGAATTAGACTCAGTGTTTGGAACCTGTGAACCTACATGAATTATGACATTTTCCTGAACTCTGAGGTCCGGTAGACCACATTTGTGATCTTTTACCCATATGCGTAGTGCATATTTAGGTAGCTTGAAGGGAGCTATTGTTGTGGTCTAAGGAAAATGGTCAGCATAAAGCTTTATTTCTGCTATTAAAGCTTTATAGATTGATTCTCATAGGCACAGTATAGCCAAAGGGTAAGAGATTGGAGCAGGAAAATACTATTAAATTTGCCATTGAGCATCAACTAGTGAAAACTGGTCCTGGAAAAGATATATACTGTGGTCGTAAGGCATGAATGAAGTCTTGTAAATTTTAGGGAAGCCCGGTGGCAGAGGGAGGGTAAGGAGTTGAGGCAGAATTCTGGTCTTCCTTAGGGTCTGTAGATCATGGGAAGGCATCTTTGAGCCAGAGTTCTCAGAGTAGGGGGCACACAAGGTCAGGGGTGTAAGTAAGTCCCAAGGGACTGAGAGCTCCAGGCAGCCCGCCACTGACACCCTTGAGCAAAACGCAGACACCTCACAGGATCCGCGAGTGCTGTGGAGGCTTTGCTGCTCTCCTCCAGCGCATTTGACATTGAGAGGTCCTCGGGCTCTCCCTTCCCCTCTGACCACGTTGACCCTTGGAGGGCAGTAGGCAGCAGCCGGTAAAGTTACAGCGTAAGCAAACGTATTTTAGAAGACATTTCTCCTTTTAACTCGACAAATAATAATTGAACATCTATTACGCGGCAGATGCCGTGCTCCGGGTGGAGGCTACAGGGGTTTCACATTTCGTTGAGGGAGGCAGAAGTCCAGGGAGCGAACCATTATCGCGAGCGAAGTGCTGTTGTATATGTTTGCACAAAGGACGAGTTTGAGTTTGCCAGAGGAGTAGAGAGGAAGGGGGTCCCAGGTAGAAAGAACAGCATGGAAACCTTAAAATATGTACTGTGTCTGGAGAACAGTCATTAGTTAAGGTGGCTGGAAGGTGTTCTGGGAGAGGGGAAAGCCTCGTGTTCGAAGGGAGATAATTTAATCAGATGCCCTGCTGGGGACTAGCTTCATGCTCCATGTATTCAAATGGTGACAAGAATGGTTTCTGGATAAGATCCAAGAGTACTAGTTGATTATCCCACATTGTTAATAAAAACAGGGAAAGGAATTTTCTTTTCGTCCTTTATCCTTCTACATTTAGCACTTTGCCTGTTCTTTAAAAAAAAAAAAAAACTGTTAGAATGCAAATAAAGAAAGGGTCCCTTATCAACCGTAAGTCCGCCCTCTTGGGTACATGCATTCCATCTGGGGCTTTCATTATGTGATTATGCAGCCGTGGGAGAATCGACAATGTTACTTGACAAATGATATAGTATGGGGGAAAAGTCCTTCTCTCTGAGCACAAATTTCGTTTTTGTCAGATCGGCTTCTGGGTAGAGTTATGGCGGTGTTTAGCACTCGGACAAGGTTCTCCTACTTGAATCAATTCACTCTGGCTTAAACTTTCTTTGCTGTTGCAAAAGAAAAAGTTTAATAATGAGGATGAGTGTGTGTGTGTGTGTGTGTGTGTGTGTATTGTGGGATGAGAAAACTGTACAGTGAAGAAGAAAAGCAACAGTGTAACTGCTGGAAGATGTTAGGGAGAAAGGAAAATCAGGATTGAAGCAATGAGGCTGGGTTTTTTTGTTTTTGTTTTTCTCAGAAATAGGAGCCAGAGAATGGAGGGAAAGAAGGCTCTGTGTGTGTTTTGCCTGTATCATCATTACCTGCGTTGAGTGGGAGACAGGGTGATTTAAGTAAAATCAGGAGATCTGGGTCTAGTCTTGCATCATCTGTTGCTAACTTGCTGTGTGACATTAGAATACTGCTTGAACTCTCTGGGCTTCAGGCATTGTCTCAATACATCAGTTCTGTACCTTGCAACTAGGAATTTAGGGCCCAGAGAGGGAATGGGTTTGCCCAAGTTAGTGGCAAAGCTCCGACTATTCAAGATTTCTAGCTCTGAAATGGGAAGAGGCCTGACCAGTTCACAGGTGTACTCTACCTGGAAATACAAAACACCCCGGGTAGACAATGCTGACGAAAAGAAGCACGAAGTCTTCGTTGTGTTGCCTGTTAGATTCTCTGATCTCTCTCTCTTTGATATATTAGGCTACTCACACATAAGCATTTGGACTTGCCTGCTAACTTCTTAAATAATATGAAAACAAGTTGTGTTTTTTTTTTTAAACAAGTTGGTTTTGATGTTACCTGTTCTTTGAGAACTACTTGAGAATTAAGTACGTTGTGATAAAAAGCAATTTTGAAAATTTTGATTGTTTCCAGTTGACCCTTGGGGATTTTGCAAAGTCTGGACTCTGCCGTGGAAAGGGGTGGTGGAGTGCAGTTTACCTGGTAGACAAGCTCTTGGGTGAGCATGAGGGAGGGATGTTTGGAAGAAAAATGGATGCAGAAAAGCAGTCATGTAGATGCACAAGTTGGGAAAAATGAACACCAATTTAGTTTTATGCCTCCACATTTGTGTTCTGGAAAGAGGCGTTCTCACTACTCAGGCATTGATCTTCTGGCTATAGAGGGCAGTGCTTATTGGAAAGAGGAGATTCAAAGTGAGTGCAATGTAAATATGAGGGGTTTTTTTAAACATTATTATTTCAATATTGATGCTAAGTATAGGAGTGCCCAATTTTAGGAGACTATGGCTTATAAAATCTGATTTTAAAGGCAAACACTCTAAGAGAAGTAATTGAGGTACAAAGAGATTTTTTATTTTACAAAAGGAATTCATAAAAGGCTCTTTTTAAAAGCTAGTTCCTTTGTTGTATTTCAAATTATTTGATTAAGACAATGGTGATGGATGCTTTTGGGGGCCTTATCTGTTACATGAAACCAAGGATTTTATAATACCAACTTTTCAAATGTTTTAACATATAACTCCCCACGTTCACCTGCCAGGGACCCTAATATGGAACTGTATTACTGAAAGAAGTCTGGTAGTTACATCAACTTTCATAACCACTAGCCAGTACCTAGTGTTCCCTCACTTCCCCATTACTTGGGGGCAGATTTACTTGTTTAACTGCTGTTCTTGGAGATAGCAGTCCTAACTACTCACCTTCCCGAGTTCCTTAACCACCCCCACTGAGTTTCTATGTCTAAGAATATATCAAGAACAGAAGTAGTTTAAAAAGTAAAATTAGGTAATGGGGTTCCTGGGTGTCTCAGTCGGTTAAGCATCTGCCTTGGGCTCAGGTCCTGATCTCAGGGGCCTGGGATCTGGGTCCCACTTCTCCGGGGACTGCTCAGTGGGGAGTCTGCATTTCCCTCTCCCTCTGCCCCTCCCCACCACTCCTGCATGCTCTCTGGCTCTCGGTCTCTTTCTTTCTCAAATAAATTTTTAAAATCCTTAAAAAAACAAAATAAATTAGGTAAGAGTTTCTAGGATTCTGAGTTTTCATAGTTGCGGAGACATGGAATTAATTGGCTTCGGCGTAGGTATACAGGAGAGGGAATAAACATAGGAGAAGTTTGGAATCATGCTAGCCTACCCACTCTTCTTACGCTGCAACTGAGGTATCCAGGGCTTTTTGGGTTTTTGTTCCTTTATCTCTTATGAAAGTTTCCAGAAAAGAATTTGTTCTAGGAATGAAATAAAATGTAAGGCGTTTGAGGCTCCAGAGGTAATCTGGGGCAACCTGGAGTTGTAGATAATCACAGGCTGGGGCTGGAACGGAAAGTGCCATATCACCGGTAATTTTAGCCTCTCTCGTCACATTATGGGGCTGCGCTTTGGACAGGAAGCAAATGAAGATGGAGATGGAGCCCTGGTTACTGGGAGAGGTTTGCTTTTCACGCAGTCCTTATTTGAAGTACCAAGGCCAGTCGGGAAGAAAGGGCTTGCTGATCTTTCCATGGAAGAAGCTGTAGAATTTAGGAGGATTTACAGCAGAACATAGACATGTGTGCATTTCTTTCTTCCTGTTTTTTTCTTTTCTCTTTTTTTTTCCATTTAAATCCAGCAGGGAATCATGGGCCCTCCAATGTGATTGTGTCGTTAGGGATGGCCTTGGAGACTTCGGTCACGTATTTATTATTGAGGAAGGTTAACATTTCTGTGACTCCTGAGACGACCTCCCCACCCCCGTTTCCAGAACAGTTGTGTGGATCCTTAATATGCCAGCCTCCTTGACTGATGTCAGTGCTCATCTGGGAACGGCATTTCCCGGCTGTTTTGGGGGCCAAGGCAGGTGCAGTCAGAGTGATCAGTCGGGTAGGGCTTTTCCCCTGCCTGTGGGCACGGTGCCCTGAGCTTAGTAGGTCTGCACGGAATAAGGAGTGTGGCCACATGGAACAAGTGTTTGCAGTGCTGCTCTTGGAGCGAAGGGGAGGTGCCGGGTGAGGGAGGGCGTGTGAACACCAGCGGACGTACAGACTGGAGGCCTCTCCAGGAAGATGTTATTTTAAAAATGCGGAGGGCATTTCAGGTCAGCAAACTGAATTCTCTTCGGGGTCACTGTTATGGTTCAAACGCTGACGGCTTTGTAGCAAGGCAAGGGGAGTACAGTACCTGCGCGCCCGGCAGCTTTCCTTTGCTCTCACTTTGTGGGGGTTTGGACTTTTCTGGCACCAGATGAATGGGCGTGCCCCAAAGTCTGTCAAACCTACAAGCCAGGTGGCCTGGAAAATGCCTGGAAGAGTGTGAATGGTTGCTGATGCTCTTCCCAGCGCTGGGGAGGGTGATTATGGAGCGACCTGCGGGGAGCTGGGGCGTGAGGCTCCCTCAGAGGAGGAGGAGGAGGAGGAGGAGGGGGAGGAGGGGGAGGGGGGAAGGGGGAGGAGGAAGAGGAGGTGGAGGAGGAGGGGGAGGAAGGGGAGGAAGGGGAGGAGGGCAAGGAGGGCGGCGGCAGCTTGGGAAAGCTAGGGAAGGCTGGAGCCCTCTGTCTCCTTGGGGAGGCCTCTCCACCGCCATCTTGGTATCTGTTCTCCTTTTCTGTTTTCATGAATTGCTCCCCCCTGGGCTTTTCCATGTCAGACGTTCTCGGCCTCAGGGGCAGAGCTGTTGTGTGGAGACCCCGCCAGGGCTGGAGGAGACCTTGGGCCCCATCGAACCAATGCCTTCCTTTCACACCTGTGGCTACTAAGGCCAGGGAGGTAAAGAGAATGAGCCAGAGAGGAGGCAGGACCAGAACCCGGGCTTCCCGACCTCCCGCACGCGGTCCATGGCTCTGCCTTCTCACCCCTGTGACTTCTAGGTGTCTGTCCTCAGCCCCTTCCTTTCCCTTGGTCGCTCCAAGTCAGCGTGTTCCACGTCCAAAAGTGTGCTCCTCAGCGCCTCCTTCCTGCTAGGCTCTCTTCCATTGGGTCATTTCGTGTCATTTCCGCCTTACTGCGCTCTAGGCGGTGGGTGCTCTTATGGGTGCTCTTACTCTCCCACTTGCCGGGTCCTGTGGCTGTGAAGCGTGGGGCCAGGACTCAGCTCAGCCTGCTGCCTCAGTGCTGACCTTGCCCTGGCTTCCCCGTCTGTCTACACTGGCCGTCAGCTTAGCTTCCGCACTGTCTACACTCGCCATCGGCCCCAGGACTCTGCAGGTCTTCTCTAGTCCTGCCCTATGGGCTGTTGCCTAAAAATGTCCCTTATTTGCCCACTTGGTCCTGATACTGCTTCCCCCTTTTTTGGATCAGACTCGTCCATCCTCCCTCCTTTCTCTGTCTGCTCAGCATCTCTCCTGCCTCCTGGCCCCGGGCGCTCCGTATATCCTTGATGGCATTTCCGTCACTCATTCACCATCCGCTCAGCCACCACTCCTCAGGCAGCACGCACTGAACTCATGCTGTGCAGGTCTTGTCGTGACATCAGGAACCAGAGTGAGGTCAGCTGCCACCGACGGGAGCCTTGTCTCGGTGAGGGAGGTAGATGCTAGTAAAGGCACAGATGAAGACAGTGGGCACAGTGTGTTGGGTAGCATTCTGCTGGAGGGAGTCCAAGAAGGGAACATTCGATCTGGGTCTTAGTGAATAGGAGAGACAGGAACTACGTGGGAGGAGGCATTGCCCCCAAGCCCCGAAGACTGCGCTTCTCCTCTTCTGCTTGACATTGTCTGTGTCCAGACGCGTTTCCTATTCCCTCACTTGTGGGTCAGCGCCTTGAGCGCCGTGGCAGGTTCGCCCATCCGCGTACCTGTGGGTATATCTTGCCACACTCCTAGCACTTAGGAATCCTGAAGTAATCACGCATTAAAGTAAATCAAAAGCCTGCCGTCCTCGCCCTCGAGAAGCATCGTTGGAGAGGTTGAAAGAACGTGCGATAAGTTAAGCAACAGTAGAAGATTCCAGCGAACGGTTCAGAGTAAGAATAGAACCGACGCTGCAGGGCAGTGGGTGTCTGGATGGGAAGTCAGAGGCGGGAGTCTGCCTCAGCTGCTTCAACTCGGTGGAGGCGGGAGTCTGCCTCAGCTGCTTCAACTCGGTGGAGGTAGGATTTGAGTTGGGTCTTTGGATGCAGGATGGTTAAAATCGGAACAGAAGAGTTACAGGGAAGTCAAGGGGCCAGGCTAGGTTGACAAATAGGTATTTCTGGGTTACAGGATAAGCCAGCAGTGGGTTTCTGTTGGTAGGAAGTTGGAGATGAACTTGGCAAGCTAGGTTACGGGCTGCGGGCTCTCGGAAGGCAGGGCAACTTCTGATCATGAGGATGGTGTATTCAAAGCTCCGTTTTAGGGGCACCTGGGTGGCTCTGTCGGTTAGGCACCTGCCTTTGGTTCAGGTCGTGATCCTGGGGTCCTGGGATCGCACCCCGAGTTGGGCTCCCTGATCAGTGGAGAGCCTGCTTCTCCCTCTCCCTCTGCCTTTCTCCGTCGCCCGTGCTCTCTCTATCTCAAATAAAATTTTTCAAAAAAAGCTCTGTTTTAGGAAGATGAGCCTAGTAACAATATTGGGGTCAGACTGGAGTGGGGAGAGATAGAAGCTGGGAAGCCATTGAACAGGCTTTTGCCTTAGTTCACGCACGAAGCTGTGAAGACCACTGGGCTAGAATGGGTACGGTGGGGATGGAAGCCGAGGGAAGCTTCTGAACGTTTCTATGATCCCCATCATTGGTCTTTGTTGCCCATTGGAAAGTGGCCTCGGTGGAATAAAGTTTACACGTGAAAATAGCAGCAGTTCTTAAAATAAGCGTTCTCTCTCTTGGTGAGGCTGGGCATGGGGATGGGGGTTGGGAGAGAGTGCACTCTCCAGAGCTGCTTTTATGGGGGGGGGGTGTTGTTCCAAGGAGCCCAGGGTTATGGAACAACCTTTTTCCTAGCCTTGGATGACACCCAGTAAGGGACGTAATAGGGACAATTCTTTTCCTCAAGAGTGCTTCCCAGAGTGGCTACAGTGTGAATGGAGAGCAAAACGGCCAGAGCTCTGACATCTGGGCTCCAGATTTACCTTAAAAGTGAAAGGTGAGCTTTGAGCCACTGAGCTTGGCGGGACGGGTGGTGTTTCTCTGCCCGAGGATGGCCTCACTGGGAGCTGGCAGTACCCACCTTTCCGAATGGCCACCAAAGCCATTCTGCGTAACGGAGGTTTTCAAATAGGCTAGCCTGATCCCTTATTGATAAGAGAGCCTTTACTTTTAATCTTTAAAGAACAAGGGCTTTTCTAGAATGTTCTGTGTATTTACACTCACTGGCGCACACTTGACCCTGGAAAACTTCCAGCTTTCTTATCAGGACACAGAAAGCTTGTTACGAACTGGCCCCTGGCTTTCTCTGCAGCCGCATCCCCAGTCCCAACCTCCTTGTTTTGTTTTGTTTTTTGCTTTGTTTTGTTTTGTTTTCTTACTGGTTATTTTTCCCCAGCCCAGCCAAGCTGTGCACATACCTCTCCTTCTGCGTGATAAGCTCTTTCCCTCTGTCTGCCTTAGGACACCCCTGTTTTTCCCGCACAGCCCAGCTCCGCCAGCCCTTTCTGCAAGGTTTTCCCGACACTGGGCGCTAAACTGCACCTGTGCCTCGTGCCGGCCTCTGCTTCTGCACCTCGCATTGCACACTCCCGGTGCTCCAGGCTGGCTGCCGTGCCGGGGCGCGTGAGCCCTTCGGTAGAAGAGAGCATCTTAAGATTGGGGGGGGAGCCGTGGATCTTCTGTGTTTTACTGCGTGTCCGGACCAGGCCGTCTGCTCCCTGCACCTTGGCAGTGCTGGTTATTTGGGGTTTCATTTGCTGTCCAGGCACAATACAAACCCTTCCCCACGGAACCTGGAGGATTCCAGCGTGCTGCGGGGGCACATGTGTGGATTAGCTTCTCAAGGTATTCCCGAGTCGGAAGAGTGCACGCCCCCTGCCCGTGACCAGCGTGGCCACCGTGCGGGTGGAGATGAAGGTGGGGAAGGGGCCCTTGCCGCCTCTCCAGAGCGAGGCCTGCCTTTCCCCAGACCCTCCGGGCTCAGTGTTGAAGTTTGGTGGGGCAGAGCTTGAAGCACCTTTGTCTCCCTGCTGCTTCCCTTGTCTTTTTTTTTTTTTTTTTAAAGATTTTATTTATTAATTTGACAGAGATCACAAGTAGGCAGAGAGGCAGGCACAGAGAGAGGGGGAAGCAGGCTCCCCGCTGAGCGGAGAGCCTGATGTGGGGCTCGATCCCAGAACCCTGAGATCATGACCCGAGCCAAAGGCAGAGGCTTTAACCACTGAGCCACCCAGGCGCCCCTCCCTTGTCTTGTCCTTCCTGGATGTCACTGTGTTGCCACCATCCTCCCCATACCCTCTTTTCTCTGCCGCCTTAACGTTGCATTTCTCCACTCTCCCCATTTTCTCTGATCTTCAGCCTCCTCTTTCTTCTCCCCTTAGGCGTTTTAAACCCTGACGGAGAAGGCCGGCTCTTTCCCACAGTGTTCGATCCTTCCTGGCTACGCTGTTGGTCCCCAGGTGCCGATGGAGTCTCTGACCCTGGTGTCTGTTTACTGGGCTCCACACCCACTAGATGTCCTTTGGAGAACCGTTGCAGAGTGGTGCTTGGGATGGATTGAGAGATGTCAGAAGCTCAGCCCCAGTGCCCGAAGACGCTCCTTCAAATAACCGGCGTGTTTTCTCGTGGATGTTTAGGGTTGCCTCTTAGTATTTGCGAGATCTGTTTGGGTTTTTATCGCACTGCCCTTGTAAGCCGGACACTGTGCCGCGTGAATAGGTTTGCTTAGTGAACCACGGAAGAGTGATAGATGAACCCTGGGCTTACCAGAGGGTGTGTGTGATCCAGGCACCAGCAATACTTTATAAACTTGCACTGGGCACGATGTTGGTCATGGTTCATGACGGCTGCTTTTCCAGTAGTGGTCTGACTGAGGTACGTACCAAGGGATGCTTTCTCTGGCTCATCCTTATTGACATTTCCCTCTTTCTTCTGCTTGGATTTATCCATAGCTCCTATTGAAACAGCATTTTTGAGCTCATTAAATCTTTAATGTGTGTGTCATGCTTAGGACAGGGCCATACACAGAAAGCACTCAGGAAGTATTAGCTATTGTAATTGTGTTATTATTTAGCGCTTCCCCACTCTTTCTCCTCTCTCCATTGCTACGTGCTCTTCTCCCCAGACTTAACAGTGGTTGTGCTTGGCAAAATAAGGAGACAGATGGCTCCCGGGGTTGGGGGCAGAGGAAGGGGCCACAGGCTTTGTCTTTCCAGCCTTGTCCAAAGATCTCAGGAAGTGTGCAGAGAGCCTGAACGTTATGGCAAACCCTAACCCACTCATCACCTGAGGCCATTTTCCCGGAACTTGCTGTCCACCTCGTTCCTTTCTCTCATTGGGAATTTGCCCTCTGCCTGGGAAAGGAGATGAGAGCCCATCAGCGGGCTAGGAGAGGGCTCTTCCTTAGCAAGTTGTGCTTCACAGTGTTTAAAATAATAGTAACAGTATAATGGGGATAACAATTGTAGCGACCATCCATTGAGTGCCTCTTACGTGCTTAGGAGATACACTTTCCTCGCATGATGGCTTTTAATCCTACTAAGCTGTGCAGTTCATTTGACCCGTGGGGAAACTGAGGTGCAGACATGGGTTTTTTTGCCCAAGTGCAAAGCCGGAGACTAGACCCCAGTTCTGTCTGTAGAACATATCGTCTTAATCTCTGTCCTGTAATCCACTGGCCCAAGTGTCTTGGCACTGGGATGTACGTCCCCCTGGGGATAAACATATGAAGCCTTTCCATGGCGGATGCAGGTGTGGATGGCTTTAAGGGAATCAGTTTTCAGATTTTCAGCCTCACGTTGGGCTTCTCCCCTGAAATTGATTGGACTGAGACCATCCCTCCCAGGTCCATGGATCATCCTTCCATTTCCCCAGTCATCCTTCGGACCCTGCCCCGTTTATAAAGGCACATCTCTTACCCAACACCAGTTTCCTTCTGGGATGCTGCTCTTGAGGACCAAACCCTTCCAAGGGCCCCAAA
>CM052807.1:108627734-108643258 GCA_028533885.1 Nasua narica | reverse complement strand
CATTTTTGATGAAGTAGTTGTCGAAGTAGTCTCTTTCTCCCCCACTCCACGTGGAGAAGCAGAGTAAGGTCCATTATGAGTAATGTCCGGAAACGTTCCAACTTGGTACGACCTTAGAAAGATGAGCCAGTTTGCTGGCGCTGTCCCCTGGGTGTCCAGGGGCTGGGGGAGGGGAGGGAGAGGCCCAGTGGGTGGGGCTTCGCTGATCCCACAGCCGCCCTGAGACCACAGCTTTTCCCCTTGTATATTTTGTATCTTGGAGTTTCCCCATGAGATCTCACTTGGGACAAAAAGACATTTTTGCTGCTTAAAAAAAGAACAGAGTTTGGAAACCTCTGCTTAACATTCTAAATCGGGAAACTGAAGCCCCGAGAGGGAAGGTGATGATGTACCCAGGTTCACACCACGGGCAGATGGCATAGCCCCAGACCTCTTGTTAGATGTTCCTTGCACTTTTGGGTCATGCTACTGGTTATTCTTTAAGCTTCTTAATGCAGGATCCCCCAGGAGGATAGATCACCTGCCTTCTGGGTTCAGGTGCTTCCCCCCCGCCGCTCCCCACAGTGTGAAGTCATTCTGTGTGTGCAGATTGCTTGCTCCAGGCTCTGGCTCCAGGCTTCCTGACTTGCTCTCTGCCCAAACTCCTGGCTGTGTGTCTGTGCCAGGGAGCCTTGCAGCAGGAGGAAGACATCGAATTTGGGAAATGAACAGTCTCGTTGGGACTCTACACAGGCTGAAAAGCCTGTATATTGAACACTTAATCATTTTTAATGCTTGTTTCATTTGCTGCTCATCTTTATTTGCCTTCAGTAAAACCTAGGAGCCTTGCAGGGATGCAGGAGATGCCCCGTCCTTCAGGGCCAGGTACATAGTGGAGCACAGCTAGAATCCAGGCTTGGAGGACTGTTCCTGTGAAGTTCAGGGTCCCCCCCGCCCATGCCCAGATATCCATCTAGGCAAAGAGCGGAATGGGTAAATTAGAAGTATTGGGGAGAGTGGTAGGAACAGATTATTGGAGTTTAGAGTTGTTTATATAGTATCTCTTACGTTAATGATAGGCCAGTGGCCCTTAAACCTTTACTGTCTTCCCCCCCCCCCCCAAAAAAAAACCTCTGCAAGATAAGGCTTAACTTCCATCAGGAACATTTTGATAGAGATTTGGCCAGATTGGGGTTGGGGAGAGGGCCTGGGGTAGTTATGGGACATCCGGGAGGGTGGTGGTAGTGACTTTGGGTGCAGTTTGCAGAGTCCACCCCCATAAAACTCTTTGATCCACCTGTGATCTCACTCCTCTACCCCTGCTTACCTTGAGATCTCCAGTTTAGTCTCAAGGCCTCCTGGCATTATGGGGTATACTTAGAACTGATTTCAGGTTTGCCATCCATCTACTGGAGGCATCATTAATAATTGCAGTCTTTAAGGTGTGCCTACTGTATGCTCTGACTCTGGGTTACAGGGATGGCTAGGCTCTACTACATGCTTTAAGGTACATAGTTTGATAAGCTAATGAAAAATAACATATGAAGGCTCAATTTTATTGAGTCTTTGTTCCCTACCAGGCACCATGTTAATGTTTTACTTGCGTTCGTCATTTAGTCCTTGCAACAGCTATAAAGGAGAGTTAGCATGAATAACCCCATTTGCCAGATGGGTTACTGAGTTCAGAGACGTCCTGTGACTTGCCTGAGGTCCTCGAGCTCAGAGTAAGTGCTAGAAGTAGGATTCGACACTAGGCAACTGTCTCCAGGGCACGCACTCTTACCACCGTGCTCTCCTGCCTTCTGCTGTGGAGGGGACACTGCGGTGTGCTGAACACAGCCACCCAAGGGCGCATAAGCACAGAGGTGATGGAGAAGCAGAGGTGACCCACTTACACGAGTGGGGAGGAGAGAGGGGTAAGTCAGGGAAGGCTTCAGGGAAGAGGTAAGACCTGGGTTAGGTTTGGGGGAAGAGATGGCGCCTACCCCGATGGGCCCGGAGTGGAAATTCTGTACAGGAACCAGAGGCACAGACCGAGGCCGTTTGAAGACTGGCACATTGGCTTGAGCAGGGATAGAAATCGCAAGTGGAAGAGTGAGCAGTAGTGGGACGTGCTGGAGAGATCCTCGAGGGCGCCATCTACACTGCCCTCCAGTTCGGTAGCCCCTAGCCACATGTAGCTACTTTAAATTAATGAAAATCAAATTAAATAAAAATTCCAGTTCCTTCGACTTAAGAATCCCACGCAGCTAGTGGCTACCATACTGCCCAGCACAGATGTAGAACTTTGCCATCATCGCAGAAGATTCTGTTGCAGAGTGCTGGGCTAATTCATTTTCTTATTGGGCACACACCTGTCCGGCCCCACCTGGTGTGTCACCTGCAGGTGTCAGGTGACAAAGAGTTTGTTTTGTTTTGATTTTGGCAGTAGAGCTTGTGTGGGCTGCCTGGGCTCTCAGTGGACGGTACGGGGATGGTGTGTGCAGTTACAGGAGAAGCCTCGGATAACTGCTGAAGATACGAATGTTGCTACCTTTTTTTTTTAAAGCACTGCTCAGATCAGCACATAAAGCTCCCAAGAAATATGTCATTTCCCCTCTAAGCCAGCAGCGCTACTAGTTTCATTAAAAAGGCAATGGCAAATCTATTTTTAATTTTATTTTTTATTAAAAAACACCCTACTGCTTGAGATTCTAATCTCTAACTGAATAATAGGTGTCATTTTAGAGTTGCAAATAGCCAGCAAAAAAGCATGCATCGAGAGTGCTTAATAAATAGAATTTGGGGCTTTACATTAGTGTAGGGACAAAAATAGGTCAAAAAGCTTTTCCTTTTTCCTTTTGAGTACAATGTTCTGACTTTCCAGATGGCGAGGAACCATTTAGAGCTATAAAGGGATTTTGATTTAGATAATGGTAACCTTGCTTAATTTCACAAAATTTATGTTTTGTAAAAGGGACGTGGCTTTCTTTGAAGTTCTCTGAGCAGTGGATCGATAGTTTCGAATGTTATTTGCGACGAAGAGATTCAGTTTTGAGGGCTTTTTGTGATTCACTCCCTGTGTTTTTAAACAGTTTGCCACTATTTTTGGAGTATTTGCTTTCAGAAGATTTGTACTTGAGTCCTGATCGCGTCTCTTAGCAGCGAAGTGACTTTGGGAAAGTCAGACAGTCTGTGGCGGGCACCTCTTGGTTTTCCAACTCAGAATTTATTTGCCCTGCTCGGCCTTCCTCTGGAAATCTACTTCAGCCCATGAACTTTGGAAGAGACGATGTGGTGCCTAATTTCAGGGTGTGACCTATAATGCAAATTATCCCCTCACTGCAGTGATTTGGTGGGCACAATTAGGTGCCATGGGACTTCTGCTGGGACTGTCGAGACAGGTGCATGTGTTCTTGCCTTGCCACTGGCCTTGAAGCTTAGAGGCTGTAGCTGTGCACATCCTACCTACGTCCTGCCTCGCAGCTCTCTCTTCACAGCTTGGTGTCTGCGAATGAGGTCAGTGTGGATGAGAGCAGAGCTGAGAACCAGAGCCAGACCAGGTCAACCCTTAGACCTAGATCACACCTTGCCTGAGGGCAGATCTACCCTTGGACTTTGTAGACTTTGTAGACTTAACAAGCCAGTACATTCTCTCTTTTGTTTAGAATAGTTCTTCTATCACTTGCAACTGGAAGAGGCCCCTTACAGTCTTTGTGAGACCTTTTTACTCCTGTGTAAAGGGAAAAATAATGAAACTGTTTGCCCATCCCCTTGGGTTGTTGTAAAGGTGAAGGAGGGTGATATATCCAGAAGCATTTTCGAAGGGTAAAATCATGCTCAGATATTAGATATTGGCAAGAAAAAAAGATGTTAGAACGTTTCAAGCCAGATTTTGACTTTGTGCTTTTTAGACAAGGAGCAACACCTTAGGTTCATGGATCAAAGCTAACAGAAGAGATTAGACCATATTATAACAGTCTCAGTATTTTCCCAAAGTGAGTTGGCCTCCCAAAATAATTTTAAATGAATATATGTAAAAGCAGCTCTTAAGGACTGGGAGTAAGATTGCAAAAGATTCTTTATTTTGAGGACTGTTTTTGTTTTTCTGAACTTAGGTCCTTTTTTAGTATGTTAATTTTCCTAAATTTTTAAGTGGGGCTATCCATTTTGAGAGGCACCTATATAGTGCTGGGCTAGCTGTTTTTTGCATGTGATGTCCTTAGACCAGACACTTAAAAAAAAGTGCATTTGTTTTTGGGGGGTGGGGCAGAGGGAGGAGGAAAGGGAATCTTAAGCCCACTCTGTGCTGAGTGTGGAGCCCAACATGGAGCTCAGTCTCATCACCCCGAGATCAGGACCTGAGCCGAAACCAAGAGTCAGGTGCTCAACTGACTATGCCACCCAGGTGCCCCATTAACCCAGATACTTTTATATTAAGTATAGGATAGGCTAGAATCCCAAAACTAATGGATTTAGGATCCCAAAGCCAACACACTATGGATGTGTGGTTTTCACATTATACATTTTCCTCTTTTGGTCTGTATTGTCTCTTCCCTTCTGCAAGTCAGGGGCATTTTAGAGTCATGTTCTCGAATGATCTAGCCTGTGGATCATTTCGTAATGATTTCGTATTCCACAAGGGACTGGGATGAGCAGAGTTTTTATGTCCTAAACAGCAGAAAGGGCATGGTTTGATGTGGGGTGGATGCAGGTATGAGATCTGGAACCCCCACTGCTGGGTCTTGGTGACTTCGTGTGAGAAAAGGAAGGCTCCCCGTTCTCTGTGGTGGCTTTGTTGTGAGGATCGCAGGGGCTGAGGTGAAAGCACCTCACACCTGGTTGGAAGTCAGTAATCACTTATCTTCTTTATGTAGATGAGATCTTTTCAGGCAGTGAGTCTAGCTCTAGGGAACTTAGGAATTTTATTAAAGAATCAATTGGTCCCAGTAGCATTCATCTTTTAATTCTTTAGACTGCTAAATAATCTTGTTCTCAGCAGATGCTGTGTTTTTTGAGATCTGGGCACATTTAGGTGGCAAGAGGAGAGAATGTTCTCTATTCAGGCATGCTAAAATATATTTATTTGTCCATTTACTTACTCATTCAAATTATAATGGGAACCTTCTCTGCCAGGTGTTGAGGAAACATCTTTCACCTGTCCTAAGTCATTTCTTAATTTCCTGCTAAGTCTGTGGGCTTTGGGATTATTTCTGAAGCTGATACTTAGATAAAAGTATCTAAGAGCTTTCTACCACAATTCCATGTTTTTGCTTTCTGTCTTGGGACAGATTTTTCTGGCATGGGGGCATAGTCCATTTCTTTCATTTTTTTCCTCCTCTTTTGATGCAAATGAAAATGGGGAGAGCTCTCGGGGAAAATGGACAGGATAAATTCCGTAGGCAAAATCAGGAGACCCAGAAGCTCTGGGGAAAGTAACCAGGAGGTGTAGAGCCACCTGGAGCAGAACTTTCAGCACTGGAGCTGTCCACCAGCCTATGGGCTGTTCCCTAAGGCAGGTGAAGATTCACCAAAGATGGTGTTTCGTTCGAGGCCAAAGGACAATTTTTCAGAAAGATTTTTTTTTTAGATCTAGTGCCTCTGTGAGTTACTGAAGATTGAGTAGAGGAGATTCCAGGATCCGTAGCCCCAGGTTAGAATATCAGGAGGACCTCGATGTTCAATCCATGTCATAAGAGGCAGCCATGGAGAGTGGTCTGGAGAAGGGATTAGCGACGTACAGCCCACCACCTGAGCCCTTAAGATAAGAATGGCTCATATTACATTTTTCAGTGGTCAAGGAAAAAAAAAAAAAAGAAAAAGGAAAAGAAAATACTATTTCATGACGTGTGAAGATGACATGAAATTTAAATGTCGGCGCCCACAAAGAAGGTGTTGTTGGCACACAACCACACCTGTTCCTTCACTGTGGTCTGTGGCTGCTTCCCGCCGCAAGAGCAGAGTGGGATACTTGTAACAGAGGCCATATGGCCTGAGAGCCTAAAAGATTTACTGTCTGACCTTTTCCAGAAACAGTGTGCCGATCCATGCTCTGGAGTAGAGCTTCTGGACTCTTCTCACCCCGACGCGCTGTGGAAGATGATGATGTGTGCTCAGCGGACTGAGATGGGTGGGAGCGGCCCCACGGGCCGCAGAAGTGGGGGGAGCAGTGGCTCAGCACACCTGCAGTCCTCGTTCTGAGGTTGCTCAGGCTGGGGCTTCGATGCCACCTGTGGCTGTTTGGTATGGACACCCTCCCCTGGGCTTGCTCTTCTCCAGCTTCTTAAAGTTGCCTCAAGACTCAGATGTCCACAGTCCTCTGCGTCACGTCTCGTGGAGCTCTGTACGATTTACACATGCTTTTCACATGTGCTGCCATTTTTTGTTGTTGCTCTCAGGCCCTAGGTCTGCCTTTCGTAATCTGATTCAATTAGCCCTTCTTGAAGGTTTGTTAAGGGCAAGTATGAAAGTGTTATTGTTAAGAATTTCATAATGTTGTTGGAGGAATGGGTCTTCCCCTTACATATGGGGAATGGAGGATATTACGGAGATTCTGCCTTCGTCGTGACTATCCTGGGATCTGCCACAGCCCCAACACCTGCTGATAGAAATGACCTCACCCTGTTGACAGGGCTGGTCTGGGCATCGGTGCTCGTTGCTTTAAGGGTGGGCAGCTGGCAGACTGGCCATTCCAGAGTCTGGGCAGCATTTTTTGTAGTGGGTTAGCATAAGAACTTGAAATCTGATGTGACAATGGCGATTAGTTAAGTGTATCTTTTAGAGAATCTTAACTAGAAATACAGAGCAAAGCAGTTGCTGGGTAGCTGGGAAAGAAGCAGCCAGAGAAATTCTTTCCCGTGGCAAATAGTTACAATATTTCTGCTACGAATGAGGTACTCTTCTAGGGGTATGGAGAAGCAAAGTCCCTTCTCTCTTAGATATTACGTTCCAGGGTAAGGGGATATAGAAAAATGCTTTTTAAAGGTAAGTGCTTATAGGGGCGCAGTCGGTTAATTGTCTGCTTTTGGCTCAGGTCATGATCCCAGGGTCCTGGGATTGAGCCCACATGGAGCTCCCTGCTCGGTGGGGATCCTGCTTCTCCCTCTCCCCCTGCTTGTGCTCCTCTCTCTCTCTCTCACACACACTCTCTCTCAAATGATAAATCTTAAAAAAAAAAGATAAGTGCTATAAAGGAAATAATCCAGATTGATGGGCTAGAGAGTGGATGATAAAAGGGAAGGTTTAGCTGTCAGGGAAGGACTCTGGGGAGGGGACAGCTGAAGGCTGCGATTAAGTGGCTATGCCAAGATAGGACAGTAGGGCATTCCAGGCAGAAGGATCAGTAAGCACAAAGGTCCTGAGGTGCAAAAAACGTGGCTTGTTCAGTGGCTTGTTCGAAGGACAGAGAAAAGCAGTGGTGTCTGAGATGTAGCAGTGGGATATGAGGTCGCGGGAGACAGGGCCAGACCTTACAAACACATGGAGCCTGGGAATCAGCTTGTGACAGAGCTCGTGCTCCCTCAGCGGAGGTCCCTTGTGGTGCCTGGGTTCTGGAAGCCAGTGTTGTGTTGCTTTTGGTACTACAACTGCTCATGGGAGGCACTGTCTCCCTTTTTGTCTTTTAAGTGTTCATGATGCATTGCCGTTATCTGAGCTGGCCTCATTAAGTCTCTGTCTTTCGCAATCCGATCTGAATCACAGCTGGTACTTAACAATATGCCAGACCTGTCTCCATATGTGGATTAACTCTTTTTTTTCCCCCCAATGAGGTAGATAACTGTGGTCATCCCCATTTTACAGATTGGGAACCTGAGTCACGGAGAGGTTAGGCTACTGGTCTCAAGTCCCTAGCTAGGAAGTAGGAGGGCTGAGGTTTGAGCTCGGGTGGCTCGATTCTGAAGCTCAGACTTCCCCTTCCCCATCCTGCGCTGCCCCTGGAAACCCAAGAGTGCAGCCGAGGTCCCTGGCTCTGAAGCCAGGCCTGGATGGAACTGGGTGGGAATAGAGGGAACATAGAATTGTGGGTGGGTGTAGACAGGTGACGTTCAGTCTGGCGGGAGGCGGGAAGAACCGAGGTGGCAGGGGTTCATGATATGCATGAAGCAGCAAATGGATGGAAAGATAAAACTGTGTTTGCACTTGGTTCTGTTGGCCGTGGGAGCCCTTCTGTTTTCCCAGCGGGACTGTGAAGAAGGAGACTAACACTTAGTTGGCACCACTGTATGCCAGACATTTGTTACTGTTTTTAACACTCCTACCCTCCCCCCCCCCCCAAAAAAAGAAAACCCTGCGAGGAGTTGGCCTTGATCCCGTTTTGCTATTCAAGCACCGTGCTCACAGGGGTAGAGAGCTCTGCTGTCATCAGCTAGCAAGTAGGGCACCAATCTGGGTTTTGAACTTTTGAACTATCTGACTCCACTGTCTTTCCACGCCATCACCCCTCCTCTGTCCAGCCTGCAGGAGTGGAGGGGACAGAGGAGCAAGCTGCACTTCACATGGGTCATTGTCAACCCCTCCTAGCTGTGGATCCCTTTGGGGAGGCCGTTAAAATGCGACCTCTTCTCCAAAAGTGCACGTCTGTGCCCACGTGCACACACAGGGTTCTGTGTGCACATTGAAGGGCTTTGCTGGATCTCTTGAATGGGTCCGGAGCCCTGTTCCCCATCCCTCAAGGTCAGGCTGGACCTGACACAACAACACGGTTGGGGGTGGGGCAGCCGGAGGAAGAGGAACTGAGTGATTCCTGACTGCTGGCCTTATTCACATGGATCCAATAGGCTGTGACCTCTCTTATCTAAAGAGCATAACTGAAGTGCCTAGTTATGTGTCCGGGCTGGGACCAAGAGCTCACGTGCTTCACTTCATTTCATTTCAGCATTTCTATAAACCTATGTTATGGCTTTAGTAATTCCCTCTAATTTATTTATTAAAGCTTTTATTTATGTATTTGAGACAGCATGCACGAGAGGGGGAGAGGGAGAAGCAGACTCCCCCTGAGCAGGGAGCCTGATGCAAGGGGCTTGATCCCAGGACCCCGTGATCGTGTCGGGAGCCGAAAGCAGACGCTTAACCGACTGAGCCACGCGGGCGCCCCGATTTCCTCTATTTTGAAGATAATCACGCAGAACTTAGAGCTCGAGGGATTGGTCCACACCAGGTGAGCTGCAGAGCCGAGATTCCAGCTCTGCTCTCGGTTTTCCTGAATCTCAAAGTAGTCAGGCTGCAGTTAGTGCCCGCGTGTTCTTAGCATGAATAAACAGTGCTCGTAGGTCCTGCCAGGTCCTCAAATGTCATTTCTCACCTGCCTCTGTTAGGCAGCTCAGACCCATGAGCCTGGGGAATGCTATTGAATTTCTGGTTCCGTCTTGAATGCCATCGATGCATTAATTAATGTGGCTGGGAGAGCACCTGACGCTCCTGGAGGGCTGCGGGGATGTGGAGTCCTCGCCACGTGGGTTGCATGCAGTGACACAGTTCATCCCTGCTGAGACAGCTCTGAGCAGTCTGGCGGGGGGGGCAGGAGGGAGGTTGACGATCATAGGGGCTTTGCACAGACTTACCTGCCATTATAGACCCCAAAGTGCAGAATTGTAAATGAAAAAACACTTAAAGATACCATGTAGTGTGTAAATGCTTCTCCAGCGGTAAATTATTATACCCACATAAAACCCTTATAAACATATAATAATAATTTACGCATAAGCACCGGCTGTAAAGTGAAATTCAGCTCGATCCAGTTTTGCAAGAATTTTCCCTGGCAGAGAGTGCTAGCCATTGTGTGAATTCTCATCTGGGTGGAGAAAAACAAAATCCATTTCCCTGAGCAGAGTTACTCTTTGAAATAGCTCTGGCTTCAAACTTTTGAAGGAAAAATTATCCTGTATAGGAAATGCTAACTGTATCATTTCTAAAGCTGCAGCTTTGTTTCATATTACCGCCATAGAAACTTTTACTCGGGCTTATGACTTGCCCCTGCCTGATGTTCCCATTTACTTAAAGGAGAATGAAATGAGTGAGTAATGTTCTTTTCTCCCCAGTGTTTTCCCTTTGAATATTCATTTTATGGTTCAGCTTTTTTAAAAGGAAACCTTAATTGTTTGGCTTAAATGTTCATCAGTGTTCATAAACTAGAGACTGGAATAAGAAAAAAAGAATTTTCATATTCCCAGTGCTCTCCAGTGGTTTCTGAAGGTAGGTATTTTATATTTATTGGATTATGGTTATCACTGGCTTCTCCTTTAGTCCTATGTTCCGTGAGAGAAGGGACTTTTTGGTGAGTATAGTATCCTTAGCACCTTAAAAAGATCTTGGCATATAGTAGATACTCCATAAGTTTTTTTTTTTTTTTTTTTTTTAAGATTTTATCTATTTGACAGAGAGAGAGAGAGAGAGAGATCACAAGTAGACAGAGAGGCAGGCAGAGCGAGAGGGGGAAGCAGGCTCCCTGCTGAGCAGAGAGCCCGATGCGGGGCTCGATCCCAGGACCCCGAGATCATGACTTGAGCCGAAGGCAGAGGCTTTAACCCACCAGGCGCCCCTCCATAAGTGTTTTGAAGTAAATGTCAGATCCCTAGGAAGAGGTGAAGGAAGTAGGCTTTATTTTCCTGAATCCCACTTGGCGGCAGTCTGAGAGGTCCAGTGTTCTTATGGTACAGTGACAGCAACTATGCACCAAGACTGACCTCATGGGGTCAGGGGCACCTGGTGGCTCAGTCAGCTAAGCATTTGCCTTTGGCTCAGGTCATGATCTCAGGGTCCTGAGATCAAACCCTGTATTGGGCTCCCTGCTCAGCAGGGAGTTAGCTTCTCCTTCCCCTCTGCCTCTCCCCCAACTCACGATCTCTTTTGCTCTCTCACTCTCTTTCAAATTAATAAATAAAATCTTAAAGACCTCATGGGTGTGTTAGGGCTGTTGGTAACAAAGCACTTGAGACTGGGGTCTTAAACTGTAGGGAGGCATTTCCTCCCGGTCCTGAGGGCTGGGACTAGATAGAGGGGTCTGTAGGAATGTTTCTCCGCAGGCGTCTCCCCTGGCCTTACCGTTGGCCATCTTCTCCCTGTGTCCTCATACAGTCTTGCCCTCAGTGTATGTCTGTCCCAATCGCCTCTTATAAGGACACCAGTCAGATCGGACCATCCCAGAGACATCATTTCATCTTAATTACTTCTTTAAAGCCCCGTCTCTAAATACAGTCACAGTCTGAGGTCCTGGGAGGTAGATGTTGGTCTGTGAATTTGAGGGGGGAGGGCGCAGGGGGTGAGGGCATAGTTCAGCCCCGAACAGGGCGGTCAGTGACTTGATCATAGCACTTTGTAATTGACGAAGTGCCATTCAGACGTTTAGGTGTTATGAGGAGTTTCAAATCTAATTGAGGCTATAATTAGCAGTATCAAAGTCAGTTCACCATACAGGCTGATATATAGTCTAAGCTCCTTGGCGAGCCTGGTGCTTTTGGGGTCCTGGGGGCGGACCTCATTCCACCCCCTCCATGGGACATAAGGGGTTGTCTAGCACGTGTCCTCCCATCGAAGGTGCACATGTGTCCTGGGGCTTATTGAATCCTGTGGCCTGAAGTTACCCACCTGGGGCTCAGACACTCCATGGTCCCTGTAAGGCCCTGTCTGCCGAGGCCACTAACAGTGGCCTAATAATAGTACTTTCTGAGCACTTCGTGTTTGCTGGGCACAGTTCCAGGTGGGCTCCTGTCTTGAGTTTTGGTAAGGTCCCCCCGGATCGTGTAGCAAGTGCTGGAGTTTGTATCTGAGCCCAGGGAGTCAGTCCCAGGTTCTGTGCTCTTTCCTGCTGTAGACTGCATACCGGTGAGGATGTTCTCCAGACACAGGTCACTAGGTGCCGACCTAGTGCTGACCAGCAGCGGCTGGACCCCCCAAGTGCAGCTGGGGCTGCAGCTCATCCTCCCGACGCCCTCTGGGTGGAGCCAGCCTGGTCCCATCCGTCTGGGGTTGGTGCAGCCCCAAAGCCCCTCCTTTTGTTCTGTACAGCTCTGAAACACAGTCCAAGCCACAGCTCCTGGGACGCTTGGAGGCTCTGGCTTTGGGTCCTGGCTCCCTCGGGCACTGACCCTGCTTTTGGCTAAGGCTTGAGTTTGTCTTAGTCCCTCTGATGGTGTTTTTGGTTGCCGGACCCCCTCTCGGGTGTGTTCCTGATCTATTTTGTCGCTTAGGTGGGAGCTCTTGGAGCCTATCCGGCTTGGGCGTTGCTGTCTGTACTTAGATCTGATCCATGTGTGAGGGCAGAAGATGGCTGGGTGTCTCCAGCGCCCCCCAGAGCCCCAGTGGGGGCGCCCTGGAGTCTGGTTGGTATGGTAGGTGCTGGGACTCATGGTGCTCTGACAGGGAAATGCAGTATTATGGGGACCTGGGAAAAGGGCCATTGACTAGAGGTATTTGGTTCTAGAAAGTTAGCTGGAAAGAAAGGAGGGGGCGCCTGCTGGTCGTTGGGAGCTGCGGGAGCAGGAAGGTGAGGGACTTTCGAGCTGTGTGAAGGAGGGCTCTGGTCGATGTTGGTACCACTGCCCAGATGCCTGAGGTTTGGAAAGGTGAAGTAAGTGCTGGGCCCCGGGTGGGGAGCGGCTTTGTGTGCAAGCCAAGCAGCTTGAATGCTCTCTTCTTCAGGGGCTCGGTCTGTGTGTGTGTGTGCGTGTGCGCGCATGTGTGTTGTGAGGGCTCCAGCCTATAGGTCCCACTTTTCCCCAGTGCTGTGCCTGTGCCTGCGTGACAGGGGCCCGTGGACTTGACTTTGAAGGCTGGAAGGGCTGGATGTGAAGCCACTAAGGAGAAAGGCAGATGTCCCATGTGAGTTCTCGCTCAGTGATCTTTTTTAAAAACTGGAGAGTACTTTCCAACAGCTGGTTCCAGGGAGTCATCGTGAGTCCTGAGAGTGCTCCCGGGGGCCGGGGGCCACCCTAGGCCTGGGGCTGGCGTTCAGTCCTCCCGTAGCTGCCGCTGAGCACCTACCCTCCCCACCCCCCACCTCCACTGTTGGCAGCTTTTCATCTCTCCAGGCCTCCTGTCTCCTGGTCTGCAGGTGTGCTCCTGGAGGAGTGGGAGAGGAGGACCAGGGGGACGGTGCTCCCGCGCGCCCCCCGCAGGATGTCAAGACTGCACCTTTTTTCAGTGCAGTCTCTTTTTTCAGTGATTTTCTTGTCACTCCTTTGTGTGGCCCCAGAGTTTCTGCTAATACGGGAGTAGGATCACCACACTAGCACCATTCCATTACCATCGGCACCACCGCCATCACCGTTACCACCGTCGTCATCACCGTCACCGTCACCACCGCCACCACCTCGATTACCACCACCACTACCACCGCCGTCACCGTCACCACCACCATCATGACCGTCACCACTATTACTACCATTACCACCGTGATCATCACCATCACCGTCACCGTCACCGTCACCACCACCATCATCACCAGCACTCTGAGCACCAGCACCACCTCGGCCACCGTCACCGTTACCACCGTCATCATCACCGTCACCACTATTACCATCACCATCGTTACCATTACCACTGTCATCATGACCACCACCACCAGCACCATTATCACCATTAATACCATTGTTACCACCACCATCATTAGCATTCCCACCACCATCTTTGCCATCACCCCTACCACCAGCAATAGCACCATCATTACCACTACCACCATTATTACCACCGCCATTACCACCAGCACCACCGTAACCGTGACCACCACCATTGTTACCAGCACCAAGTCCATTACCACTACCACCATTACCACCGCCGCCATTACCGTTGGCCCTACCACCATTACCAGCAACTCCACCATCACCACCGCCATCACCACCACCATTACCGCCAGCACCCCCGCCATCGTTCTTCATGCTTACCTTCATTGTGTCATCGCATCCGGCCTCTGCAGTACGTGCGCACCCCAGTACACGATCTTTATGCTTGGCATAAATGAACTCGTTTAATTTTCGGAACAACCCCGGCGGTTGGTCACTTGTTGCAGTCTTCATTTTGCCTTCGAGGACGCCGAGGCGCGGGCATGTTAAGTAAGTTGGCCAGGACCACGCAGCGGATGCACGGCAAGGTGGGGTTCCAGCGGGCCGTCTGGACTCACCCAAGGCGGCGTGAGCCAGATCTGCCTCTCGCAGAGGCCGCGTGTCCCCGGTAGTTTCTTCCCTGTGCGCCGGGGAGGAGGTGTGCAGCACGGCCGCCGGCTCCCTCCACTTCGGCGGCCACGCGGTGCTGCTTCCCTCTGCCCTCTGGAGCTCCCTGAAGTTTTATGTCCTAATCAAGTGTGGTCGGCACTTGCTCACAGAAATGGATTGGGCAGCACACCCTCTTTCTGTAAACTCCAGAGGCGGAGCGTCCGTTGAAGACACAGTGGCCGTGGGTCCCAGGCCTTGAGGGTGGGAGCGCACACCGTCGCTCTAATAAATGAGCGGAAAGCATGGTTGGCGTCCAGCCTGGAGGGCCCGGTTGGCTGATGGGCGGATGATGTGTTACCCTTGTCACTGGGGCGCCATTCCTCACCTCCCCGCTGTCCCGATCTCACCCAGGCGCTTCTGCTTGCACTTTCTCCATCTCGTCCCTTCCCGGGACAGGTCACCTGCCATCTCTTAAGCAGGGACCTCGCCGGCCTCCTGCCTCCACCCTCCGGGAAAGGGTGGTTTCTTCTCAGGACGTCTGCAAGCTCTGCGGCTCGGAAGCGGTTAAGGCCAGCCAGGCTGCCTCCTGGGAACCTGTCCCCCTGGATCACTGTTGGTTTTAATCTTCATTATCTTGAATGACAATGCTGTCAGCACCCAGGAGGGGTCCTTGAACAGCCAGATGGTGGCTGGATTTTTCTGCCAGTCATCAGTTTTCCACTGATTGCAGTGCAGGTGCAGGGAGGAGCATTTTCTCAGCACTCTTCAGATTTCCACCGCTCAAGTGGATTCCTCCAGGGACCTATAAAGGGAGTATTAAGGCTGGGAGCATTCCAGACAGGTAAGGCGGCGGATTCGTAAATAGTGAGTGATGTCAACGCTACGCAGATAGAAGTTTTTAAAAATATATTTATTGAGCACCAACTATGGGCCAGGAGATACAGTAGTCACTGGGGACACAGGGATGAGCAAAACTAAGCCCCTGGCCCAGTGGATCTTTCAGAAAACAGACACGTGTGGGATATGTCAAGTGCAGGAGGTATTGAGAAGGGAAGATAAAACAAGATAGAGCACAAGGGTCAGGGTGCTTGGACCCTGACATGGGACGGGGTGTTTTCTTGAGAAAGAGGTTTTTAAAAGCCTCTTTGAGAAAGTAGCAAGCAATCATAGCCCTGAGTGAGCTGAGGAAGCAAGCCACCTAGATAAGCAGGGAAGAGCATTTCAGAGAGAGGGAACAGCAAGTACAAAGGCTGTGAGCAAAGAGTGATTGGAAAGGAGACCCTAGTGGCTGAGGGGCGGGTTTTAGGAGGTGCACACCAGTTTTTCTTTCCTTTTCCCTTTTTTCCTTCTTTTCTTTCTTCCTTTTTCCCCCTTTAATCTTCATACCTTTAAGTATGGCCAAATGACTATTTGCAGCCCTGT
>CM052807.1:108586106-108627234 GCA_028533885.1 Nasua narica | reverse complement strand
GTCGGCTTTGATGCGTGGCGGGAACAGCCAGGTGGGCTTTGTTTCCCCGTCTCTATCACCGTCCCATGTTTGGGGATTTGACCAATATCCTGATCCTGATGGGAAAAGAGTGGCTTCTCGAATGTTCCTTTCCGAGGTTTTTGTTTTAGAGTGGCAAGGTCTTTTGGGACCCCTCCCCAGCTGTCTGTAGGAAAGGCCAGTGTCCTCTGCAGAGGGGACCGGGGGAATTGTCTGGGGTGCTGAGTCATTACGTCGCTCGTTTATTGGTCGACTACTAGAGTCACAAGCCGGAGCATTTTAAGACTGGTTCCTGGAGGGTCTCTAACCTGTTTTCATTTTGTGTATGAGAAAACAGAGGCCCAAAGTGTTATCTCTGGGCTGAGCGATAATACAAAATAACATGAGACTTAGTCCGCGTTGCCCACCTGCCTCCGTGCCTCTCCCACCCCTCTCCACCCGAAGACTGTGCTAAAAGGTGTGGGTGGTCAGTCGCCGTCGTTATATTTAATTTTTTACAAACAGCTGCCGTTCACTGAAGCCATACTGTGTGCAAGGCACTGCTGTTAGCACTTTTCCTATATTAGTCCATCTCATTATCATGAAAACCCAAGAGGTAGGTGCTCTTATTAGTAGACAGTGTCTAGGCTTTATAGTGAGACCTTTAAATTCTGGGACCATCATTTGCTAGTTACATTTAAACCTCATATAGAAAGTGGGGGTAGTAGTGCCTCAGGCCTTCAGTAAATAGTTACAGATGAAAGGAACAGGCAAAGGAACAGACGGACTCAGAAAAATACACGGAATCAAGGGATATCAGTCAGTCAAATGGTAACAAAATCCAGGGGCCTGTGTATTCCACTCGAGCCTGTGACACGAACCTTTGGGTTCATTCATTTTCCATCTGGAAAATGAGGGTAGTAATGTTTGCCTTGTAAGACTGTTCTCGGGAGGGGCGCCTGGGTGGCTCAGTTGGTTAAGCGACTGCCTTCGGCTCAGGTTGTCCCAGGATCGAGTCCCATATCGGACTCCCGGCTCTGCGGGAAGTCTTCTTCTCCCTCTGACCTTCTCTCCTCTCATTCTCAGTCTTTCTCTCTAATGAAAAGAAAATGATAAAAAAAAAAAAAAAGACTGTTCTCGGGATTGGATGGGATAGTAACGGGCCCAGTGCACGGCACCGCGGCGTGGAGTGACCCTCCCCCCCACGTGGCAGCAGTTTCTGTTCGCTCTTGAGGTGCTTGAAGGGCAGACGAGGAGTGCGTTGGCATTCAGCTGTGCGGTGCTCCGGGGTGACTGGGAAGTCCTGTTCCCAAATCTGCCCTTTGGACAGGCCAGCCACCGTGAAGCACAGAGGACTTAGTTTGAACAAGGCTATCTTGAGCCCAGAGGGCAGCAGAAAGAGCTCTCCCCACCACCAGCCCCAGCCAGAGAATTCCTCACTGTCTAATGGGCAGGCACAACGGACAGAAGGAGCCGCTGGCTGGGTGCAGTTGCATCTGTCCATGGTCACGCTGTCTGTGGGCCTGAGTCATGGGCTCTGTCCTCAGATGTGGAGGGCAAGGACAGGGAACGGCATGTCCTCGGATCTGTCTGATGGCGTGCGTGGCACTGTGGTTTAGAAGGAGAGTTGAGCCTAACTCTTTTTTCCATTGGAAGCTCTATGCTAACTCGGGCAAACTCTACTAAGGGTATTTTCCAACTTAGAGGAGTATGTATTAGGACCTCTGCTCTGTACCAGGCACTGTAGTAGGTTCTGGGAAGACAGAAAGGAAAGACGTGGTTTCTGCCGTTGGGCAGTTTCTGGCTCCCGGGAGATCTAGGCGAGGAAGCAGTGACATCAGGCGCACACTGGTACTAGGGCTGTATTTAACACATGCGCGTGCACGGCCAAGGCCCGTGTCATGGTCTGAGTGTAAACCCATGAATTTTTCTCCTTGGAAGGCCTCTCGGCAGATGACTCATGATCTTGTTTTCTTTTTAAATATATCGTTTATGTTCATCAGGATGGATTAGATGATGCTATTTATATGAACAATCCCTAAATCTCTGGGGTTTAACTAATAAGGATTTATTTCTTACTCATGTAATGCATTCATCTATGGTTGGTATGTGTGTATGTGGAGGGTTTCTGCTGCGTGTGACTCATACTCTGGGACCCAGGCAGGTCCCACTCTCTGGAGTGTCCTAGATCACGGCGGCTGGACGAAGTTGGAACCCCGGGAATCACGTTCTGGCTCTTACCAGGCTTTTGCTTACGGTCGGTTGGCCAAAGACAGACGCCCGGTCGTTGTTCACTTCCGGGAGCTGGGGAAGAGCGGGTCTACCTGGGACTGGGAGGAGACGAGCCACGTGTTTCCCGACAGCCTTAGGTTATTCTGACCAACTTCACGTTTGAATTCCTAAGCTAGAGGATGTAACAAAATAGCGCATTGAAAGGGGAGCTTGAGAAGGTGGCCAGAAGCTTGAAAAGGAGTGACAGCCTGACCTCTAGGAGAAGGATGGGAAAGTCGTATCTAGAGCTGTAAGGTCAGGTAGATCCGTAGCGTAGGGCTGATGGCCTGGACACCTTTGTAGCTCCCGAGGGCACACACAGTGCCATTGTAGGGTAGCACAGCTCAGTGCCACACGGTGCCTTGGCCAGGCACCCAGCCAGGCCTGGGAATGCGTAAGTAACTGAGATCATTGAGAAAAACTGAGAATATATTGATTATATTGGTTATAAGACCAGGGAAGTATCTTTTCACTTAGTTAAACCTAAATGTAACAAAAACAGTAAGCCTTCTGTTACCTTAAAAAGATACTTAGGGGCCCCTGGGTGGTGGTTGTGACTCTTGGTTTTGGCTTAGGTCCCGATCGCAGGGTCGTGAGGTTGAGCCCCCCGTCGGGCTTCATGCTCAGCACGGAGTCCACTCGAGATTCTCTCCCTTTCCCTGTGCCCCTCTCCCCTCGCTTTCTTTCTCTCTCAGAATGAATAAAATCTTTTTTAAAAAGTCACTTAAATGGAACTTGGGTAAATTGAGGCATTCCTGTTTATAGTTTTCCATTTCTTTATGGGTAGTTTATGAGTGCTTGATCGTTTGGGCAGACTCCAGTGTGTATCCCTTGTTTTTTGTTTGTTTTTCCTTGTTTATTGTGCTTATGATTGTTGAGAATTTCCAGTAACATATTGAAACTGGAGCTGCCATGCTATAAGTACATATGGACGCATGCACACACACCTTTGTATTAGGAGAGAGATGGGCTTCAGCAAGCAGAAGGTCATCGGTTGGGGTCTGAGGGGACACAGGCCCTCATTTTGGAATAGTCTTACCTGGTGTCTCCGCTCTGTTCTCTTTCTCAGCACGCTCTTTGACATCCTTTATACAGGTGGCTGGGAGCAAAGCTCCTTAACTGTCTTTGGCTCGCTTTCCTGGAGATCCGCGCTAGCTAATCAGTCAAACAAACATTTATCAAGCGTGGTGTATATCCCCCAAGCGTGGTGGAAATAGAGAGAAAAAGTGTAAAGTCTGGCCCCCATGCTCTAGGAGTTTGCAGAGTGGAGAGGGGAGAGAAATCAGTATTTGCCTGCCATGTGCCTCACACTGTTCCAGGCTCACATCTGCCAGGCTTTCCACGGTAGGATGACGCTAACTCTGTCATGCTTCCAGAGTACGTGGCAACATTTGCATGTGAAGCCAGGGTTCTCTTTAAGTCCACTCTGCCTGGGGCACCTGGGTGGCTCAGTCAGTGATACCTTTGGCCCAGGTCATGATCCCAGGGTCCTGGGATCGAGCCCCGCATGGGGCTCCATGCTCAGCAGGAAGCCTGCTTCTCTCTCTGCTGCCCTGCTTTTGTTCTCTCTCTCTCTCTCTCAAATAAATATATAAAATCTTTAAGACCAGTCTGCCCTTGCTATGATCTCTGCCAGCCACCACAGACCATTCAGAGATCCCTAAAGCAGAGTGGGGTCTCAGGAGGGCAGAGAGTTTTGTTCTCTTCAGCACTTATGTTCCCGGTGGGGACGCGGGAACCTGGCTTCGATGCAGCGGTGAGTCAGAAAGGCTCCTGCCCTCGAGGAGTGAGCAGTCTCGCTCTGCAAAAGTGAGCATACGTTCATCGAGTCAGCGCCAGGAGTCCGCTACCCCGGGCACTGACCCAGACGACGGAGCCTCTCTCGCAGGTAGTTGATGAGAAGCGCTGAGGACGCTCAGCAGGGACATGACCCCGCGTGACTGGGTTTCAGCCAGCACGCACGTCTCGGCCCGTGGCAGGAGAAGGACAAGGGGGGCGAGAACCTTGGGACCCCGTCAAGATGCTGCATGTACAAGAGGGGCTGCCTGCGGATGCGAGCCTCGGGATGGAGAAAGCGCTGGGTCTTCGTGGTGTTAAGCACCGGGAATAAAAGAGAGGGGGGCGCCTGAGAGGATCCATATATTCCTGGCCTGGGCAGCCAACTAACTGGCCAGTGGTGGTGGACCAGGAGGGAGACCCCATTGAGCAGAAGACATAATCCTGCTTCAGACAGAACAAGACTGTGGGCTTAGGAGTCCAGCTCTCCGAGTTCTCTACATACTTCACCCCACCCCCCGAGCCTTAGATTCCTATAATATGGGACTCAAAACTGTACCTCCCCCCATAGGGGTTTAATAAGGATGAAATGAAGTCGTGCACATCACGCACTTAAAGTTTGACCCGTAGGAGCCGGCTGTGGAAATTACCAATAACCAGTGGTTAATAACTGATAAAGAAGGTGGATAAAATAAAGCTTACTGCAGTGGGGGACTTCATTTATTTGTGTTGTAGTTTTATGGTTTTATTAGCACGGATCCGATGCGCACATACGCTGTCCACTTTCTTCACTGTGCAGCCTGACGTTGGGATTGCCCGGCTCAGCTGCTCTTTGCACCGTGGGTTTGGTGCGGCCACCGTGAGCTAACTCTGCACCTTGACATGTGTGGCCTGTCCGGCTCCTTGACGCTGTGGACGAGGAGCTTGCGGGAGCCGCTGGGCAACGTGTGCTTTGTTTCCTTGTTGCTCTCCTAACCAGTGCTCGGCATCAAGATCTGGCCTTGAGTCTTCTGTGCACCCTGCTGTCTGCGCCTCTGGGTTTCCGCCGGTTGGGCTCCGTTTTGACATACTCGTCTGATTGGTGCTGGATGAACATCTTGGTCCTCTTTTTAATGATCTCGGGCTTCCCCAGGGGTCTGAGTAGGAGATGGCCGTCCCCTCTGTAGGCAGCGCCGAGGAAGAGCATACAGTAGGGAATTGCATATCTGGCAACCTGCCTTCTCGTTTTCAAGAGTTGGGGCCAAATGCTGTAGGAGCAGATAAAGGGGAAAAAAAAAATCAAAAATCTGTTACACGGTCAGGCTCTATGCCCGATCATATCCTAGGTATTTTGCAAAATTTTATTGACTATTTTAACCATCCCATCAGAGCAGGCTGGATAGATCCAAGAATGTATAATGATCCAAGAGGTGTATTTCTCACTCCCCAAAGGTGTCAGCGGGGGAGAGTAAAGGCAGGGTGTGCTGTGTCTGCTCCATGCAGTGACTCAGGGTCTTGTGTGGTCTTGAGACTCTGGACACTGATGTCCAGCCAGCCTGGGGCGAGGGCGTGAGCGTCCTTGCCGCTCATGTCCCCCTGGTTAAAACCGAGTCCCAGCGTCGCACCTCACTGCAGGGAGGCTGAAAACGGTCTCACCCAGGGCTTGGCGAACAGCTAGCTCTCTCTGCAAAGGGTCCGACTTAGAGGTGAAGGAGCGGAGTTTCGGAGAAACGGATACCTTTCTTGAAGGATTACTTCCGGAAGACAAGATACACGTGGGACATGCGGACAGACGGCCGGGGGCTCTGTGGGTGAAGTGAAGTGGATTTAGTGGGATTAAATAATTAATGCAGGAGGGATATTTGCAGTCAAGGTGGTTGAGGCAACTCCTAGGTGATGTCCCAGGCCATGAGCTGGTACTGAGGAGGCACGGTGGTGAGGGATGTGGGCACCCGAAGGTAAGGACGAGGTAACCCGGCGTGTGGATGAAGAGCCACAGGCCTGCTGGGGATGCTCTGGGTGGCATTAGAACCCGAGATTTGTCAGAGAATTGCAGAGAGATGCAGAATTCATGGCCGGAAGGTCCGAACCTCAGACACATCGCCCAGAGCATTTCTGTGTGTGGGATAACTTGTTTAGCCATGCGCCCTGTCGGATGGTGGGCCCCAGGAGAGCTTGGACATCTCGAGCCCTAAGGGGGAGGTGAAATGAGGTGCGATGAGGGGACGGACGAAATGGGCCGTCGTGACCCATACTTTCGAATTCCAGAGATTACGGGAGCCCGTGTGAACTTGGAAGCCTTTCAGTGTCCGAATCAGGCTGCCGGGGAAAGGGGTTAGTGCAGGCAGTTCTCTTCACATGGGTGGTTTCTGAAGTCGCTTTTGAGCGTGGGGGTGAATCAGCCTATCAGTCCGTGTTTATTGAACACGCACCATGTACCCCCAGATCGGCGGCACCAGTACCTAGGATGGCAGTGAGAAGCTGGCGTGAAGTCTAACCCACAGCCTGAACCGGAGCCTGCTTGTAGCAAGGGCACACTCCTGGGGAGCGGTTGACGGCCCGAGGGTCCTTTCGCATCCGAGGGAGTCCGCAATCCGTCGCAGCACCCAGAGCCCCGGGAGCTGGGACGACCTGGGTTCTCATCCACTGAGTTCTGTGAGCCCTTGTCAAGTCACTGGGCTTGTCGGTCCTGAGTATTTCATCTGTTTAAAAATAAACCAAAAAGCATAGGCAAGACTTCTTTGTTTTCATTATTCAACCAGTATTTGCTGTGTACCATCTGTTCAGGTCTGTGGGGTACAGAAGGGTAGGACACAGAGCTTCCGCCCTCAAGAAGGGAAGGAGTAAGATTAATCCATGCGGAGGGAAAAGGCGAGCTTGTACAGGCTGTCGACAGATATTGATGAGAACCTCTGCCTTACAAGGCTCTGCTCCCGGGGCCGCTGCAGTAACCTACCTGCCTCCTTCCTGCACGATCTCCATCCCTTACGATCTTGTGCGGCCACCCTGAGCTCCCCCTCTCTCTCCTCCTCCCCTGCGCCCTCCCCTTCCCTCTCCTTATTCATTCAGAAAGTATTCATTGAGCACCTGTAGTCTTTCAGGCTCCGGAGAGAATGAGAACCGTGAATGAGTTGACAGGGTCCCTGTCCCCATGGAGCAGACATTGTCTTTGGAGTGACAGACTATCAACAAGCCAGCAGGGCGGTTCCAGACCGTCCTTACGTGCCCTGGATAAACCAGAGACGGCAGCGCGGTGGGAGTTAGGAGAGACCATACCGGATGGGAGGGTCTTTGCAGGGACAGCATCGGGCCGAGTCCTAAGAAGACAGAGGAGCTGCCCCCTGACTAGGGACCAGCATCTAACATGAGGGTTGAGGTTTAGCCACGGACAGCAGGAATCGAAGGGACCAAGGAGGCGGATGTCTCAAAACTCAGTAAGATGATGGTGAAAGAGTGCATACACAGGGAGACATATGTAAGAAATGTTAGGCCCCTTCCTTTATTGGTCCCTGGCTCTTAGTAGGTGCTCAGTAAATGTTTGTGAAAGCGTGAGTGTGTGCATATACACCAGCTCTTTGAACCGCCTTCTCTCCCATCTGGCTCCTCCATCCTTCCAAGGCAAAACTTCTTACTGAAAGATCTTTGCCTGCTTTTCACATGAAAAGGTCCTGGCTGTGTAAGGACTGTTAGTCCATACACACGAATAAATCTTGTAAACCGGCACTCTGATCACGCCTGCTGTATGGGCTGAGCCCCCGGAGCCCCCTAGTTGGAATCCTGAGCCTCTCATGCCTTTGTGCTCCACCTTGAATAGGAAGGGAAATGCCCTTTATTTCACTCTTGTAAACTGGCCATTGTGCCACAGGGAGATTTTAATATTTGTGCTAGTGTGAGTAAGTATAGTCATATCCTCTTTTTATAGGGGAGACACTAAGGCACAGACTGTCCAAGGTCAAGTGACTTGTGGAGCTGGGGTCTCATCCTGAGTCCTCTGCCTATAAAGGCCCCCTTTCTGCACGCTGCACCACGCTGTCCCTGCTCCCCCTTCCCCCAACGCCCTTCCCCCCTCCTCAGCTTCCCCATCTGTCAAACGGGGATAATGATCATGTCCTCCCTTACCGCTGACCCCCTCGATAATACTGACCTAGCGGGAAGTTGCAAGGCATAACCGGTAAAAATGACAGTGAAGCATTTTGCCAATAGAAGGTGTGCTGCTGCATGTTAATTCCCAGCAGAGCCTGTCCGTGATGCGAGGGCACATTTATTACGTAGCGGTTTAGCCAGTGGGCTTCCTCCTGCCCCCAGCTTGGCGTGGAAGCGGCGGCTGGCGCCAGCCACACTAGCTCTGTCCTCTGTATTTTTGCTCTGTTTCCCTTCTGTGATCGCTCCCCGTGTGGATTCGGTGAAACTGCAACAACCCAGAAGCTCTTGTGCTCCGCAGATTGGGTTTGGCAGCCACGGGAACAGTGGGCGCCACGCGGGGTATCCAGCCGTGAAAGCTGGAGGGGCTGCCCCGAGGGTCTCCTGGTCTAGAGAGAGGAGAGGGGCGAGTGCGTGACCCAGTGCAGCGAGCAGTGGGAAGGCCAGACGTGGAGCCCCGTGGGAGGAGGGGCCGGGAAGGGACACCTGCGGGGCTGGAGAGGCTGGGCCACTCCGGAGCCCACCTGCCGCTTTCTGGCCGGGCAATCCGGGGCAAGGTATTTGATCTCTCTGGCCGTAACGTGGGGCTGGTAAGACTTGCCCCTCACAGGGCGGTTGGGGGCATTCAGTGAATTAATGTATGCACAGGGCTTAGGACAGGATCTGATGCATGACGGACTTGACGCCTGGCAATACACATGTATTCTGAGCAGCGGCATCAGTACCTGCAGAGGCCTGTAGAGGGCGTGGGCCTGCAAAGGGCTGAGGTGGCGCGGAGACAGGTCTCTACGTGTCCTAGGCAAGTGCCCGCTGAAGGAGAGACTACACGGAAACCACTGAGCGCTTCGGCCGTATGTCTCTGACGCTGTGTGTGGGTATGTGTGCTTGTGTGTACATAGACACACACATGACCTTCACCTGGCTCTGGGGACATATTGATGGAGGAGAATGACTCGAGGGACAGAGGCCCCCGGGGGGAGACTGTCTCCATCCCTCTGACCAGCCTTTCCAGGAGAATATTCTGGAATTTGAGATGGTGGAGTGAGAGTAAACTGTGTCGTGGAGAGGATATTAATTTTGGGGGGTCAGATAGACCTGACTTAGAATCTTGGCCTCAACACTGTATCCATCTATCTGTCTGTCTGGCTGTCTCTATCAGCCATCCACCTCTTGATATTGGTGTCTGTCTGCCGTCTGTATCTATCAGTCCATCAAACCAAACGTCTCTTGAGGGGGAAGCTCCACATCGCTGCCGGGCGAGGTTCCCCCCGTGGGCCTGTGATGTTTGCTCCTTTCCTGCACAGGCCACAGGGGGCACTCGTGTCGGCCTGGAGTTTCCATCACCAAGACGCCTTCTATTTCTGAGAACAGCACAGGCATCCAAACGCCGGGCCGTGCTCGGCGTGCTCATTTAATGAGAAAATCGAATGCAAAAGAGGGCATGTGTGGAGATAATTGGACTCAGGAGGGTTGCGGGTTTTTGGAGGTGATGAGCAGTTGATCGACTCATAAGAAGCGCTTATGATGGTCCACAAATGCCGAGCGGCCTGGATTCCTATTTCTGAGGCGCGTCTCCCTAAGGTCTTCCTCGCACGGTGAAGCCTCCTGCTCTCACCGAAGTGTGAGGCCGGGCGACTCGAGGGGGATCCGTGTGCCTGTGGACCTGTGTGCTGCCCCGGGGACGCCCTCGTGGGGAAGGGCAGAGGAGGACGGCCCACCGCTGCCACAGCTCAACTTTGAAGCTTCATCCTCATGGTCAGCCTCTTCCCTGGAGTGGCTCCCCGTGCCTGGGCCCCTGAGCTGGGCTCACGGGCAGGTGCCTGCGCTCCGTGCACTCTTAAATCCCCAAGAATGGGTCTCAGATGAAAAGAGTTCTCTGTGTTTTGGGGTCACAGAAGCCATGGTCAAAAGCCAATCACTCACCCACTTGTCGTGGAGCAGATGAAGGCAACAGAGTGCTTTCTCTCCGATGGCGGATTCTCCCGGCGTGAGGAAAGAAACATAATTGGAAAATGGGCAATATTCACAGAGCAATTACTGTGCCCGTTAATGAGGTTTACATGAAGGCTTCCAGTGAATTAATGAAGAACAGCGATTTTGGCATTCAGATTGAACAGCTGGGCAGCTTGATAAGGGAGCGGACTAGGAGGGCCCAGGGCTCCGCCAAGGTGATGAGGACCAAGGGAAACTCTCCCCTCAGCTAGTGTCTTCTTCACGTCTTCCAGGTCTCATTACTATCCTAGGAGATGTTGCCTATGGTAGGCTCTAGGGCGCCATATTGGAAGTGCCACACCGAGAGGAGAGGAACCAGTTTGGCTAGGTCAGGGGTGCCCATCTTCCCTGGGCTGTGCTCAGAATGTAGCCAGTGGCAAGCTGTGAGCTCTCCTTTCCTCAGGTATTCTTTTCTTTCTTTTTTTTTTTTTTCCCCCTCAGGTATTCTGATTAGGGATTACGTGATGGTGGCTTTTGCGGGGGGACAGTGTGTCTTGGGGAAAATCGTCTGCCATTTGAATCCAGAGGTCTAAGCGATGGCACTGCCATTTCTGTCTGTGTGTTCCTTGGACACATTGTTTCACTGCAGGGAGCTGTGGTTTCCTCTGTGGAAGAGACGCTCTTACTTACATCAGTGACCTGTTGTGAGGATCGAATTTCCATTCGACTCCTTCACATGGAGTCACATTCTGCACCTGTTGGTTGTTGTTTCAGGCAGTTGATCATTGTCTCTTCTCTGGAGAAGTAGAACCAGGAGGACGTAGAGAGAGACTGTATACCAGAAGCTTTATTTTCAGGAGTTGGCTCATGGGATTGTGGGAGCTGTGAAATCCGTAGGGTGGGCCCGCAGGCTGTAAGCTCAGGCAGGAGTCAGCACTGCAGTCTTGAGGCAAAAATTCTTCTCGTCTGGGAAACCTCAGTTTTTGCTTCGAAGGTCTTCAACTGATTAGACAAGGCCCACGCAGAGTGTTGAGGCTCATCTCCTTTCAGTGAAGTCAGCTATTGCATGTGAATGACTTCACCACAACCTGGAGGCTGGTGTTTGACTAAATGACCAAGGACCGTAGACTAGCCGTCTACGTCTACCATGTGGACACACAAACCTAACCATCACAGTCATTGTCATTGTCATTGAGATGTCAGGAACCAAATACTGTCTTTACCCCTGCTGAGAACCATTGGAAAAGTGTCATTTGCTGGCCTGACACACAGCCAGTGTCTTAGCTCTAGGGATTGATGGTGGTGGTCGAGGTCAGGTTGTGGAGAATGATTTGAGAGACAAAGGCACTTAGG
Organism: Nasua narica; assembly: GCA_028533885.1. Classification (NCBI taxonomy): domain Eukaryota; kingdom Metazoa; phylum Chordata; class Mammalia; order Carnivora; family Procyonidae; genus Nasua; species Nasua narica. The sequence continues at coordinate 108,615,786 of CM052807.1, read as the reverse complement.
GGAGAGTGACAGTCCATCAATCATACCAGCCTTTCCAGGAGAACGGTCTGGAATTTGAAGTGGTCCAGTAAGGGAATGTCATGGAGAGGATATTAATATTGGAGGCCAGACAAACCTGACTTAGAATCTTGACCTCAGCATACCTTCCTTCCCATCCTACGCTGTGATAAGTAATTGAATCTCAGTAATGCTTTTAAAACACTTTTTTCCCTTTAAAATGGGAAAAATAAAACTTTTCTTTTATGCCTGTTATAAGAGTGTGGACTATATCTGGCATGATTTGAAAACTCAGTAAATAATCATTTGCCTCTCTGTATATCTGTTCAGTTTTCATTGAGTTGTTACAATGGGACATTGGTTTTATCATCTAAAGATGTTCCCAGAATGGCTTTGAAGTTGGGAACATTGCAGAATCCAAGAGTTAAGGAAAGCTGGAAGTATCTATCAAGATGGGGACAAGTATGGGGCGCCTGGGTGGCTCAGTCGGTTAAGTGTCCAACTCTTGGTTTTGGTTCAGTCATGATCTCAAGGTCGTGAGATTGAGCCCCATGTCAGGCTCCATGGAGTCTGCTTGACATTCTCTCCCTCTCGCTCTGCCCCCTCTTCTCTCTGTCTCTTAAATAAAATAAAATCTTAAAAAAAAAAAAAGATGGGGACAAATATGGTCTTCAGGAGTGCCAGGGTTTCCCATATTCACAGTGAAAATGCATTTCACCAGGAGATCTTTGATGAGCAGAAAAGATGGACCGGCCTGAAGTGGTGCTTTGTTATCCGAGCCGAGGGCTGAGCTAAGGCAGAAGTGAAGCCTTGTTTCCTGATGCTCGTGTCCCCGTGGGAATGGCAACATGTCACCATTTCTGAAGACAAACGATCACCATTCTCAATCCTGTTACATTTATCTCTTGCCTTGTTGGGCAGAGAGGATCATAAATGCTAGATACACCTGTCTTTCCCCAGCATGTTCATGTGTGACGGTGTTGGCACCTGTTTTATTTCAGGTCCTTGGTCCTTGGCTGTCAGAAGATGAACAGAAATTCAATCTATGTGATCCTGGTACATTTCCACAAGCTTGGCATCCTCGTCCGGGAAAGTTTGTTGCCTCTTAGGAATGGCACTTCTGAATGCAGTGGATGTATTTAATAACGGCACTGCAGTAGACTTAATGTCTCCTCCCTGTCCCCCCACTCCCCATTGAAATGTTGAAGTCCTTACCTCCTGCGTGATGGTATTAGGAGGTGGGGCCTTTGGGAGGTCCTTAGTATTAAATAAGGTCATGAGGGTGGAGTCCCCCAGAGTGAGATTAGTGACCTAGTAAGAGTCACCACCAAAAGGCTGCTCAAGTGTGGAGTCTAGAGGCCTGCAAGAAACCAGCCATGCTGGCCGACCCCGGCCTCCAGACCCATGAGAAAGCAATTTCTGTTGTTCCTGAAGCCCCCGGCCTATGGTGTTTGCTACAGCAGCCCGGAATGACCAAGGGAACCGCTTAAATACAGACGGTTCCCTTAGCATTGGTTCATATACTAACCCGATACCTCCTAATGGGAAGGAGACTCGGAAGCTCGCAGAACCCGTTGCATTAAATAGATCTGTATCTTATTTGTCCTTTTTTTTTTCTTTGTCTCCTTGAGGAGGCTGTGAACTCCATGAAGGACAGATGGTTTTCTTTTCATCTCCGTGCCTCCTTGTCTAGCCCAGGGCCTGGTGTGTTGTCAGGGCGCAGCGGCCGTGTTTGTTGGACGAGCAAACTGTGAAGGAACTTCTTGACCCATGTTGTGCTGTCGGCCCGGCCAGCTGTTGGGGCTTGACTGTGCTCGTGGAACGCGCTTCTCCACACACAGGGAAGCTCAGTCGTGGACCAGAGTCCCCAGGGGGACATCTCCGAGGGGCTGATGGGTGGACGGGTCAGCCTGGCGAAGCCTGCGCCGTCTGCGCCTCCGACCCGGCGGAGCGAAGGTGAACGTGTGATGGAGGGAGGTGCCGCCCATGACAGCCTGGCTGCCACGGACACGCTGGGAGGTTGTGGTTCGAATCCCAGTGTCCCTTGAGACTTGAATGGGGAGACGTGGCTTTGTGGTATGCAGGGAGGGAGCCGTCACTTGCGCACACCCAGGGGAGGGAATGACTGGGAGAAGACGGTAAATGCCACCGAAAGGGCCTTGTCCACGAGGGAACCGTCCGGCACAGATCACGGGCAGGTGAGCGGCTCTGTCGGGACTCAGAAAGGCAGGGTAGGGCAGGCACGACTCTCCGTACGTCTCAGAGCACCTTGTGTAGACTTGACCTCGTGGTCTGAGCCCTCTGGGGCCTGTGCTCTTGGAGTTGTTCAGATATCAAGTGCCCTTGAGTGGGAACAGAAATGAGTTTTGAACATCTATGTTTGCACGTGTTAATCATCTCCTGCATTTGCCCGCCCAGATTAAACCTATCAAAATAATTTCGAAATGTCTCTCTGACCGACACCATCGTGTCTCCAAGGTTGAAACTGCAGCCTCCACCTTGGGAACTTTCTCTCTGATTTTCCCCGGCTCCTTGTTCCTCCAGCTGAGTAGGCCACAGGCCTGGGCGGGGTGCCCATCACCCCGGGGCCTGGACGGTGGCACTAGGTGCTGGCCTGCTCCCCTCCTTCCTGTGTCTCCTAACCCATCGTTCCCACACTGCGAAGGGTTGCTCGAAAGCTCAGAGCAGCTCAGGGCAAGTCCATAGCTAAGCATCTTTGATTACCCCTCATTGTTTCTCAAGAAAGTCCAACAACTGCTCTGTTCTCAGTTGAGTTCCAGCTTCCCTGGCTTTGGGCCCTACCTCTCTGTACTCGATCTTAACTTGACCACTTTCCAAATCTAACATATTCCCCATATTCCTGAGATTTGTGAACTTTTTTATTCCCCCTTGGAAATCCTACTATTTCTGCCTGTCAGAATCTTACTCATCCTTCAAGACTCAGGTTTCCTGGGTTTGGTTTGGTTGAATCGAATCGCAGGCAGAGGAGCACTAAGAAGGTGCTAGAATTGGCCAACTTCTCTGCAGCGCCTTGCTTTAGTTCAGTGGGAATTCTCTTCAGCTCAAGCCATGAGTGCCTCACAAGGGAGCCCAGTTTGTTCATGTCTTTACTCGCTCTGCTAAATTGTGTTTTATTAATGTGTGTGATTGTGCTGATGCTCGGGCTACTGTGCTAATGACTGATAATTGCCTTAATGAGCTATTTGTAAGAAATACAGTAATACCAGTAGGGATGAAACCAGACCCCACCACAGCTGGTGGTGTAATAGCCCTTTCATTGGCTTTGGGGGAAGAGCCGCCTGCAGGATTCTGGCAGCAAATACAAGGAAGAACTCCCGGTTACCCACTTTTCCCTGAACACCAAAGTTACGCATCTTCCACTGCCATGTTAACCGTGTGTGCATCCCTCAGAGGGCTGGGTTATCTGGGTGGCAAATCTCAGGGACTCACATGAATGAGTCATGTCCTCTCCCCGTAACGCGTCTTCATCAGAGGTCGCCTGTGACTCTAGCCCATGCTGTCTTCACTCCGGGATCCAGGACGATGTGGTAACTACCCCTATCAGGACCATTGCTGGTCATCATGGTGGAGAGAGGGGGGCTTACACACTAGCTTAACACTTGCCTCCCCTCGGTCGCTCATAGGCTTATTTCATTGGCCGGAGTAAGTCACGTGGCCATGCATGGGCAGACAAGTTCTGTCCTGATGGGCTCTGGGCTGGAGAACTGGTATCTGTGAACAGCCCGTGTCTGTGAACAGCCCGCCCCCCTCCCCCCACCACCCACACCACAGTAGAGTGGGACAGCCCTGTGCCCCTTGTCGTTCGGTTCTGGCGAGTCAGTACGGGGATATTATTCACCCCACCGGAGGCTCAGCGAGTACTATGGCGCAGGACACAGACTTGGGATTTAGTGGTCCAAGGTTCAAATCCTGACTGCCATGTCTTAACTGCATGACGTTGGTCAACAGCTTAACCTCTCTCAAACTCCGTTCCTTCCCCGTAACATGCAAATAGCAGTGACTGTCCTATAGGACCGTGAAGGGTCACGTGAGATAATGGATGGAAAGCCTCTTTCATTTTGTCACAGTACACGTTAGCTCCCCTGGCCCTCTCACGTGGGAGCCGCGGGACTAAAAGCCGCCACGCTCGTGTGCACACTACTGTAGTGGGTATCCGCCCTCTCTCTTGTGGCAGCCACACCCTCTTGTGTGTCTGGAGCTCCCGAAGGGGGCCCAGTGCGACTGAGAAACCGCACTTCAGATTCTATTTAACCTTGATGATTTAGGTTTTAAAGCGAGCAGCGTAAAATATTTTCCCTTTAAATACAAGCTAGTTGTTTTGGAGACGTTTTTCCTTTAGCCACACAAGGGTAATTGTTTTGGCAGGACTCCGTTTCACTTTAATTCTTGAAAATACGGCATCGAAATGGAGATGGACTGTGAGTGTGAAATATGCACCCAGTTCTGAGTGTTTACTATGAAAACAGCATGCTCGTCATTGTATTCGTCCTTTTTATACTGACCACATGTTTTTGGATATATGGGGTTAAGTAGATCTATTGTTAAAATTAGTTACTAGAAAATTTAAAATGACGCATGGGGGTAGCATTCTGTTGGGTGGCGCTGGTTTAGAGATACAGAGAGTGAGGTCCGAGCCTTACTGGGATGTGTCTGATTATCTGTCCATCCATCCCTCCATCCAGCCCTCCAGTCAGTATAGATTTACAGACAGATAACCTGTGTGTTTGGCTCTTGGTTATCAGTACTGATCAAAGCAGAGCTCACGCTTAGTGGGGGGTTGGGGGCCAATGATCCAATCACGTACATAACATACTTCAGTATAAGCCGTTGTATGGCTCGTGGGGCAGGCAGGGCATTAGGAAAGCGTATGACGTAGAACCTGCACTTTTTAGTACCTTAGGTGGTTGGGGTTAGGGAAGGATTTGCTGAGGTCCAAAATCAGAGGGAGGGGGAGCCAGATGAACCTGGGTCTGGGGTTTGGAGAGGCGTGTCACAGGCAGAGTGAAAAGTATGCACCCGGATCCCGAGGCTGCAGGGGAAACAGCGGTGCAGCCCCCACCGAACCTCTCTCCATCTCGTCCTTTCGAGCTGTAGAAATCATTCATGTTCATGGGCGAATGCACAAAGGACGGTCCCCTGAAAAATGTGTGCGAGCCTGGATCCTGCAGCCGCATCGTCCACGAGGCCCGAGTCCCGTGCACACTTCAGTCTGTGGAGCCCGTCCACATCCCAGGTCTGACTCTGTGCACCCTCTGGACGGGGCCCTTCTGAGTCTTACAGAGGCTTGTGATCCAGAGCTGAGCAGAGGGCCTTGCGGCTGTAAACACTCCATAAATCCTGATTAGATTCATCCCTTCCCGCAGAAGGCTCGTTACCCCCTCGCCCTGCTTCTTGTGCCATTGCCGTGGGGGCAGAGGGGGGCTGCTTATTCTCCCGTGCTGACCCTTCTCAGCACCCTGGCAAGGCTTCATCTTCCCCTTTCCCCTTATTGGGAAAGCGAATGCTTATTGCGCACTTACTCTGCTGGTCCCTATTCTAACGTGCTTCCTATGAATGCACTCATTTACTCCCCAGCAGTCTGATGAAGCTGTCATCCTGACTTTGCAGGTGACGAAACCAAGCACAGAGAAGCTGAGTGATTTACCCAGGCTCACACAGCGCCCGGCCAGCCCTCTCCAAGGCTCTGCCCCTAATGACCCGCACCTCATGGCCCATTAGGCTGTGTTTCTGGAAGTCACGCAGTTTGAAAGTGCAAGGAAGAGGACTGGAGGTCAGCTCTGATTCTCGTTGTTTCCCTCTGAGCAGGGCAGCTGGCCTCCCCGAGAACCTTGCAAGGCCTGAACCCTGCTCTGGGGGCCGGAATTCAGAGATGAATAAGCTGTCTTCCAGTTTTCAAGGCGTGTATAGTGGTGGGCCTGTCGTATTGTAGATGATTTCAATGTAATGATATAGCCATGTTCCTGGAAGGTGTTCAAGAGCGATTCGTCCTCTTCCAGGATGTGATTATGTAAAAGGGGTGTTTCTGTCGGAGGTTCTCTAAGCGCTGAGTCTGGAAAACGTGCCAGGTTCATTTACAAGGCTCCAGGCTCTCCCGGAGGCCAGACTCGCAGACTGCCCTGTCCCAGCGTGTGTTCCAGCCGAGGTACCTTAGAGTTGCTGTGGCCACGCCGGGTTCTCGAATCACAGCCCTGCCTGACACTCCCAGCTCCCCCGGAGAATCTTACCCGAGCCCCTTTTTGCTTCGGTTCTCTTTCCTTCTCCTTCCTTCTGGATGATATGGCCCCGTTTGGCTCTTCCATGCCCCCGTCCACCTGTGCATTCATTCACCCACCACACGTGTATTTTTGCCTCCTGGTTTTCTTCGGTCAGGCACCGTCCCGAGACACAGGCAGTTCAGTGGTCGCTAAAACAGACTGCCGCCGCCGCTGACCGTTAGCCGGGGCAGACGCTGACGGTCACATACGGTAGGACTCCACTTACGGGAACCATCCAGAAGAGGTAATCTGTAGAAACAATGTGCAGCTTGGTCATGGCCAGGCCCTGAGGGGGGAGAACCTGCCCAGTGGGGGGGGCGTATTTTGGAGTGATGAAAGTATTTTGGAAGGGGTGGGGCAGGGGGTCGTCGCACACCATGGCGAACGCGCTAAGTGGCAGGGATGGCTCACTTTATGTACTTTTTATGTCGTGCTGCATTTCACCTTAACTAATTTTTGTAGAAATAGTAAAAATAATAAAATAGTATTTTATAATACTAAAATACTAAAATAGTAAAATACTATTTTATATTATATGTTTTCTAATATATATGTCATTACAATATATAATATCTATTACATTATTATAATTAATATTAATATACACTTATATTATGTATAATAAATACATTAATTAAATAATACACTATAAATGATAATATAACATAATATACAATATATTATATCAATTATATAATTATTATATTTTATCATATACTATATAATAAATTTATATTATTATACTTAATTAACATATTATATACCATAAAATATATTTTATAATGTTTATAAAATAAAAATAGTAAAAAAAAAATAAAATCCAGGGGAGGGGGGAGATAAGGGGAGGGAGGCACTCAGGGAAGATGAGGGGAAATAAGCACTAAGCAAAGAAGTTTGTGGAGATGGTGGCGATTGTACAAATGGAAGAGAAGGCAAGGGAGGGGGATGGGGCTGCTGGGTGGAGTGACCGGTCGTCATGATAGATGGGGACGGGTCAGCAAAGGGTTGAGGGAGGACGAGGGAGGGGAGGACACAGCAAGGTAGAGGGTGGAGGAGAGTATGTTTGCGGTGTTTGGGGATCAGGGGATCAGAGCTAGAGGGTCTTCCTGCCACCCCCAGGTGCCTGCGTGCAGATCAGAATAAGGCACCCCCGCCCCGGACGCGCAGCCCGTGAGCACAGGGCTCCCCAGTGGGGCAGCTGGGATTTATCCTTCCCTCTCCAGCCCCCGTGTTCAGACACAGTGTGTGGATGTCACGTGGTACCCTGTTAAGAACGGTAGAACAGGAAGAATTGCTTAAAAAAAAAAAGAAAAAAATATATAGAATATAAAAATATTCTATTTTTTTTTTAAAGCAAAGAGTTGCAGCCTTACTCCCTAAGGAAAACAAAAAGTAGGTTGCTCAAGGTATCAGAACCACACAGATACACAGCTGGCTCGGGGCAGCGTTCCGTGGCCCTTGGTCCCCAGGTGTGTGCGTGTAAGTGTTTGCTGGGCCGAAACAGCAGTGAGCTGGGCTCTGGGTCTCCTGCAGCCTTTTTCTCCTGCACTTGTTGCCAGCAACCGAGAAATTATCTCTCCGGTCCTCACAAGGTGCCAAATGCATGTTTGAGGAATGGATGGATGGATGGTCCTCGAGCTCTGTGTGTGAAGACCAACGTAGGGAGGTTCAGTTTTGTTATTTTACTATTTAACTCATGTTTTGAGCCAAAGAGGCTTGCATATGCCTTGGTTATTAGACAGTCCCCCTCATGGGTTGAAAATTCACCATGTTTTGCTCATAGGGCTCTGAAGGCAGATATTAAAAAAAAAAATTCGAAACAGCAGTGGACAGGGGCGCCTGGGTGGCTCAGTGGGTTAAAGCCTCTGCCTTTGGCTCAGGTCATGATCTCAGGGTCCTGGGATCAAGGCCCGCATCGGGCTCTCTGCTTAGGGGGGAGCCTGCTTCTGCTTCTCCCTCTGCCTGCCTCTCTGCCTACTTGTGATCTCTCTGTCAAAAAAATAAAATAAAAAAAAATAAAAAAACAGCTGTGGACAAAGGCAGCATTGTTGGAATCAGCAAATGACTTTCCAAGAAGACAACACGGGTTAAAATGCTTTTGGTTGTATCGCCCTGTTTCTGGTTTCCGTAGAAAGGCCTGCTTGCAAGGTTGGGCCCTTGGTTGACGTTTGAAAACCTGCATTTTCAGAGGGGGCCCACCATTCCTGAAGCTGGTAAGAGTGGCTCACCGAGCCTGAGCTGTTTATGCAAATGATTTAGCTTATGCTGGATGCCCCTTCCCCTTGTGGGGGTCCAGAATTTCGGTACCTGCTAGACCAAGGGTGCTCACCTGGCCGGTCTCCCGTAAAAACCCTGAGCCCTGAGTCTGAACTTCCCCGGCAGACCATTGCACACGTGTTGCCACAGCTCTCTGCTGGTGGATTACATGCGTCCTGGGTGACTCTGGGAGGAGGGGACTCTGGAAGTTAGCTCGAGGTTCCTTCTAGATTTTACCCATGCGCCTTTATCCTTTTCCGATTTCGCTTGGTATGTTTGCTGTAATGAGTCATAGCCACGTGGGTGTATGAACATTTGCCGAGTTCCGTGAGCCCTCTTAGCAGACCAGGGACTTGGACTGGGTCCTGGGGACCTCTGACACCCCTCCACCTTTGGGTGTTGGCTTTATTAAATAATTAGTCCCATCACCTTAGAGACCATGGAGTGTCATTCGCATTTACTGGGTCCCCTTTGTATACGGATCATGTCTTTAAAATGTCCACGTCTCCGGGCCCATTCGCATTTACAACGATTCACACCGTGGCATGCTTCCATGGGTGACTTGTCCCCGAGACCTTGCCCTAGATAGGGCCCTGTGCAAGCCACAGAGACGACCGAGTCAGAGACAGACTCTCATGTGTAAGTTCTAGAAAAGCCGGACCCCTAGAACTTTGGGGAAATTAAGTGTTCTGCCACTTCCGTGATGCGATGGTAGTTTTTATTAAGCACAGGCTTATACCTCTTGTCTTGAGGGCGTTCTAGAAGTGATTGCACGATACTGGTAGGCTTAAGCGGTTTGGGGAAAGAATGCTTTGCTCTTCCCCAGTATCCCTCGCTCCTCTTTCAGTTTCCATCAGTGTGTTCATCCACCCATCTTCTTGCCCAGACAGTTGCCCGTCTGTCTCTGAACTCACCCATAGAGATGACCAGCCGTGCCGGGCACCTCACCTTCCAGAGCACCGATTGCTGTCCCCCCATGTGCGAGGCATGGGTACAGGGATGAGTTGAATAGGGTCTTCGCGCCCACCCCACCCCCCAGCACCCGCAATGTGGTCGAGGGGGAGGGAGACAAGGCCTGGGAACAAGAACCGCCAGGTGGAAAATGATAGGCACAAGTCTCTCTGGAATCACAGGAGCACGTGCCTAATTCATCCTGCCGGGGCGAGGGGGAGGGTGACAAGCGACATTGTCACCCTCCCGTATGTCCAAGGAGACGATCAAAATAAGGGAACCCGTGCAGAGGGGGGTGTTCTGTGTCCCTGTCTTCGTGGACATTTAAGCAAAGGACAGGGGAAAGCCCTCCTCCCGTGGGAGTTCCCCAAAGGTTAATTTAAAACACTCTTTTCATTTGGCGTTGAGATGAGTCAGAGCTGCCTTGAGATCCAGGCTGGGGACGTGGCCATTCCCAAAGGAAAGTGGCAATTACCCTCGTTCACCTGCCGGTGATAATCAAAGGAAGACTCCCAAATGGAGTAGCCTGGAACTTAGAGCGGGGCCCACGGGTTCTTCCCTCCACAATGTCGGGGCCAGAGCCCCCTCCCCGGTGCCTTCTCAGAGGTTCTGTTAGCAAGTCAGTGAGTCAGCGCTGGGGAGTTGAGGAAGCTAAATTACCACTTTTATTTTTGGCGTTGCCTGGGGTCAGAATTCCTTTTGTTTCCAACTTGCCTTTTGTTCCAGCCACTTGGCCTGGTTTCTGTGTTAGAACATTCTTTCGTCATCTCTGCCTCCACGAAATCATTCCTTTGCACAGATGCTTGTTAACCCTGCGTTTTTTTTCCCCAGAGTTAAATACCAGGCCTTTCCTCTCTGGGCTTTCTTGAGGAGGTCAGAGTGAAAGCACGCATTCCACAAGCGAGCAAAAATAATAAAACCCACAAACACTGTGTGGTTTTTTGTTTTTGTTTTTGTTTTGAGTGCTTTATATAATACAGTCCGGCTCTTAATTCTTACAGTGGCTCAAGCTTTAGATGGGAGGCTTGCCCTCTCCATTTTCCAGATGAGGAAACTGAGTCACAGCAGGGGGAAGGGATTTGTTCCAGTGCCTCTACTCGTCTTGGACTACAGACAGGTGGGACACCCGAGGCATAACTGATCAAAGCGCACAGTGAAATGGATCAATTGTTCTTACTCACGATTGAAAATGTTGCTCCAGAGGGGAGTCTGTTAAGAGGAGGGGGAACGAGTGGGAGAAAATTGTACAAATCACCTGTCCGACAGCAGACCTATCTCCGGGATCGATAGAAATCCTTCCAGACTCAACGGGAAGAAGGCGAACAGCGCACTCAGAAAATGGGCAGCAGACATACATGGACGCCTTCACCGAAGGAGATCTACACCCGTGGCCGACGAGCCAGTGGAAAAGATACTCCACACCCTCGGGGAAATGCGGGGTAAAGCCACAATCCGCGACCTCGACACACCTGTTACATTGACGGAGGTGACGAGGGCTGGCAGCCCCCCACGTCGGTGAGTATGTGCAGAAGCCACCCCTCCTGCGGACGTGTGAGGTGGGGTGGCCCTTCTCTACATCTGTTGGACAGTTCCTTAAACAGTTAAATATATACTCACCCCGCGGTCCAGCGTTCAACACTCCTGGGCATTCATCCAAGAGAAATGAAAATTTGCATTTACATACGTACCCGGACACGGGCGTTTCTAGGGGCTTCGTTTGCAGTAGCTCCAAAGTGGACATGGCTAGTTTGTCCTTCAAACAGGTAAATAATAATAAAATTATTATTTGAGACCAGAATTTTTTTTTAATTTGGCACATGTTTATTTATTATTTATTTATTTACTTATTTTTAGATTTCATTTATTCATTTGACAGAGAGAGAGAGATCACAAGCAGGCAGAGAGGCAGGCAGAGAGAGAGGGGGAAGCAGGCTCCCTGCTGAGCAGAGAGCCTGATTTGGGGCTCGATTCCAGGACCTGAGATCATGACCTGAGCTGAAGGCAGAGGCTTTAACCCACTGAGCCACCCAGGCGCCCCATATTTTTTTAAATGCAACTGTATTAACGTATCAGTGATAGATAAAAAGTGCACATATTGAATGTAGGCAGTTTGAAGACTGTGAACGTACGCAGATGCCTGTGATCCTATCTCCACATTCAGGGTAATGAAACATCTTCATTACCAATGGGCAATCTATTAAAATGTGGTCTCACCTGACAGTGGTGTACTACTTAGCGGTAAAGGAAAAAGAATGAACTCTGCGTGCGGAACAGCTGAGGTGGTCTTAAGGGCAGTGGGAACCATCTCAAGGGGATCCATACTGCGCGATTCTGTTTCTACAACCTTCTCTGCATGACAGAGTTGCAGAATATAGGAGCCGATGAGGGCTTGACAGGGGGCTCGCAGGGAGCAGGGGCAGCTGTGAGTATGTTGGGGTAGCTTGAGGGAATTGCTTTGGGGGCAACGCAAGTGTTCTGCATCTTTTTTTTTATTATTTTTTTAAATATTTCATTTATTCATTTAACAGAGAGAAAACACAAGCAGGCAGAGAGAGGAGAGGCAGAGAGAGGAGCAGGCTCCCTGCGGAGCAAGGAGCCTGATGCGGGACTCGATCCCAAGACGCTGGGACCATGACCTGAGCCAAAGGCAGCTGCTTAACCAAGTGAGCCACCCAGGCATCCCAAGAGTTCTGCATCTTGATTGTGGTGGCCGTCACACCAATCTTTACATGGGACAGGATTTCCTGAACTGTACCCAAAGTCCAAAAAAAACCAGAACACTAGTACATGCAAAAAGCAGTGAAATCTGAGTGAGGTCTGTAGTCTGATTGATTGTACTGTGCTGGGGTTAATTTCCTGGTTTTGGTAACAACCGTAGAGTTACGTAAGATGTCACTCTTGGGGGAACCTGGGTGAAGGGTATACAGGACCTCTCTGTACTATTCTGCAAGTTCTTGTGCCTCTAGAATTACTGCAAAATAAAAACAAGCATAAAGTTAAAAAAAAAGATCCTGAGAGGTAAATATTTAGCAGTCAGAGCATTTGAAACAATCGTGCCTGCAAGAGGCTTATTGTCTGGTGTGTAGGGCTTTGGGAAAGCCCACGCGAAACTTTTCAAATAGAATGAGTCAGGGCCTAAGAGAAAGCTGAGCTGCATGGAACCAAGCGTCTTCAGAACGAAAACAGGCAGAAAGTGCACGGGGCGGCCAGGATATCGTTTCTCCATGCTCTCTGTGTGAGTGTAGCTCACATGTGTGTGAGCTACACACACACACACACACACACACACACTCAGCAAACTCTTGTCCATCTTTGACATCCCTGCTGCCGTCGTGTGATCTCATCAATGGAGACCTCTCTTTTCCTTTCCTGCACCCCAAGTCTTTCCCAACACGCTTTCAGCCAGCGACTACCGCTTTTGTTTATCGGAATGTTCTTCTGTCTTTACAAAGACAGGCATCCCTGTTGGCTCGAATCGGTTGTTTCCTGATTTGTTTCTGCTGCACGGATCATGCCTTTATTTTCACGGCCACAGCGCCAGGCCGCAGTGTTGCTCAGAAATGCTTCTCAGATGAACAGACGGCAGGCCACAGAAGGCGTGCCCTTCTCCGGTCTGACTTCCCAGGGGTTAGTCTTGCATCCTACCCATGGGATTACAAGGGTCCTAGACGACTAGAGATGGTATTTTGCAAAGGACCTGGTGTATCGCTCGCTCTCCATCCTGATATGGATCGAGGTATTATCTCTCCAATTTCTTGAAGAAAAAGAAGGCTCCTGGAATCTGGAGGCAGAATATAGACCCTACAGACCAGAAGCCACAGTTCGCTATTAGAGGTGACCGAGATCCACCCTGTTGTTACTTTTTTTATTGATTGCGGTAGCGTTGGGTGGGACGTTGATGGGCCTCAGAGTCTCTAGGGCTCCGCTTGAGAGCCGTATGGAAAGCCCTCATGGAGAGCTGTTTCTGGAAGGACTTAGGAAGGGTGTCGGGACATCTGCGTTCGTCACCTGCGTCGTGGGCCAAATGAGGCTGGACCAGTGCCCATTTTCCTTTGTGCATATTCCTCCAGGAGTTCAGAGAGCTGGGGGTGGCGCGGACCTGAGTGATTACATCATCCCCTCCAGATTAGATCTTTGAAAAATGTGTCAAGATCCTACATCCAGCATGTGGAGCAGCAGTTAGTTACTAGTGTGGAACATTCCTGATGCAAAAATGCCGTGTGTGTGTGTCTTGGTAAAGAGTGGGGAAGAGGACCGGGATTGGCGGCCATGGAGCACTTCTGGTGGTCATCCCTTCAATCCGTTTCCCTTTCAAACTTCAGGAGTAGGGATACCCAGAAGGTTCTGCTTACTCGTTTCCTGCAGTTTTCCCATATTCTGTTTTCACTGATACTTTTTATTATATAATACGCTCCTTTAAAAATTTCTTTTAAACTTTTTTTTAAAGATTTTATTTATTTATTTGTCAGAGAGAGCGAGCGAGAGTGAGAGAGTGAGGGGGAGTGCCCCCCCACAAGCAGGGGGAGCAGCAGGCAGAGGGAGAAGCTGGCTCCCCGCTGAGCAGGGAGCCCAATGTGGGACTCGATCCCAGGACCCTGGGATCATGACCTGAGCAGAAGGCAGATGCCCAACCGACTGAGACACTCCGGTGTCCCACCAATATGCTTCTTTTTCAAGATAAATGCAGCTTGCGTGTGTCTTCACATATGTACTTATATATACGACCTCAGAAATTACTCGGTACTTTGCATTTATTGCCCGCTATAGGGCACCCGGCCCGTGAGAATTACAATCCCCATTTTATAGATGAGCAAAATAAAATGAGCGCCAGGGTGGGGAGGGAGGTTAAGTAACTTCCAGGGTCATGATCGTAAATGGCAAAACGGGGGTTAAGACTCAGGTCAGTTTATTCTGAAACCAGGGTGTTTGGTTTGTAACGGATGTTCAGAAACGTTCTGTAGGGAAGGGAGGGTCCCAGAGCTCAAAGGCACCAGGTCTGTTAGGTTGACTTTGAGAAGCAGCATCTACACACTGGCTTCAGCCATTTAGGGACTATACCGGACGTTCCCTGTAGCTGACGTTAAGGTAGACTGTGTCCTCTTCTTTGTGCTGCTTTTCCCACTGCCGCCATTGGTCACTCACGTGCATGCCACCTGGAATCATCACTGGGGCGCCGGGGCTTTGACGACAACGTTTGTGTAGGTTGCTTGGAACCCACTGTAACACCTGAGGTGGTGGTGTTGTGGGAAACGAAGGCAAAAGAAAAATTAAATTCCCTGACTCCCTGCAGCCCACCGACAAGTCCTTGAAACAGGCAGAGTGACCTTCCTCTAGGAACTCAGCTGCCTCAATGTTACTACTTTGCTAAGGGCAAAAGGCAATCTTAGCCCGACCCCCAGGATCCTGTAAGTCTACTTTAACATATAAAAATTCCTTTATCTCTACCCTGCCCCCCCCCCGATACATGTTGGCAGTCATCCCCCAAGCATATGACCCACTGATAGACATCTGAAGAGTCTCATGAGTAAGGTATTATTAGACCTAAGTGACCCTTCCTAACAACAGGGAGCCCCCTCAAGGTCCTGGAAACCTTGCATCCAAAATTCCTTAGAGACTTAGGGCGTCCCTAACCCCCTTGCAGCTTGAAAGTTTATAATGGGCCACTCCTTACGACGCCAGGGTAACTCTTTCTGGGTCCTATCCCTGTGCTTTAATACAACCACCTTTTCGTACCAAAGACGTCTCAAGAATTCTTAGCTGTTGGCTGTGAACCCTCACATCTTTTCTACATCAGTGGGACTCTTCTCCAAACGCAGTTGGCTGGGTAGAGGGTCCTTTGCGTCCTTTGGGAAGAAGGAAGAGGGGAAAATGCAGACCACAGTGTCTGAAGGGCTCGGTGTCCAAAATTACTCTCAAGAGGCAGGAGGCTCAGGCTGGGGAAGGTAAAGGGCCTGACTGGAGGGGTCTCCTTCCTCCCCCTTTTCATCTGCCCACTTGCGGACTCACTGGAAATCCAGCCACCCACCCATCCACCCACCCCCATCTGTTGCTAATGTTCCTTGTAGGGTCCCACTTTAACTAGCATCTTTCCAGATGCTTTTAGAAGGCTTACCACATCACCTTGAAGGTGGAAATTTCCCCTCCTCTTCCACCAGTCTCTGTCTCTTTCCATTTTCCCAGCGTCTTCTGCAATAGGAATTTTCCTATTTACTTTCTCTTAGTTCCCTTTATTGTGTTCTTCGCTGGCATGATAATTTTACAAGAAAGGTCCTATTCCTGGCACCTCGTCTGCCTTGATTTATTATTTCAAAGGTTTATTTTTCTTTTCCTTTCTTATTTATTTATTTATTTAAAAAATTAATTTAATTTTATTTTTTCAGTGTTCCAAGATTCGTGGTTTATGCAGCACACCCAGTGCTCCATCCAACACATGCTCCCTTATTACCCACCACCAGGCTTTTCTTACTAGAGTTTTGGATTCTTTTCGATGTTTCTCTCTTCTGCCACCAAGTGTGTTAGAGGTCACAGCTTTGTCCAGGTCCCTCCCTGCTCATGTTTCAAATTCGTAGCTGTTTATTCTTCGCTCTCATTGAATTTGAGTCTCAGGAGAGGTGCCAGTAACATGTTAAGTTAAATTCCATAATGCGGGCATTAATGTCTGTATTACCTGGGTAATATCTAAGCGCTTAATATGTTTAAGCATTATATATATATATATATATATATATATATATATATATATATATATATATGTTAACCGATTTAACAGAACCCCAGTGTGGTAGGGATAATTTTCACCAAATTTCGCAGGTGAGGAAACCGAGGTCGAGAGATGGTCACTGATGCCTACGAAGTTCCACAGCCTGTAGGTGGCAAAGGTTGGATTTGAACCTGCGGTCTGGCTCCAGTCTATATGCCTCATCATTATGTCTGCCACTCGTACACGTTTATAAGACCCCGTAAACACGTCTCCACTAATGTATATGTGGTTGTGACTGCCGGAGAAATCAAATAGGTGGTATCTATGTAAACATAAACATAAGTAGTAGCAATGATCGTTATGTTCAAGAGTCAATCACATATATACCGTTGGCCGGGCGTTGGGCTAATTGCTTACTTAACTTATTCCGTGCTAGGCTTTCCACAGCCCTCCCACTTGCTACTGCTATCCCAGTTGTTGAGGTGAAGGGATTGAAGCTGACAGACTTAAGTCATTTCTACCAGCTGACACGGGTCACCAAGATGGAACTTGAGTTTAAATCTTTGGAAAGATCAGTTCTCTTAAAATAGGACCAGCAACTATTACCATTCACTGAGTCCTGTTCCCTGCCAAAGACTGCGGAGAACGTCCCTTACATTGTCATATTGGAGCCATCTTCTGTTATTTTGGCCTCGTTTTGTACCAATACCACGCCCTTTCGCTCTGGAGATGGTCCCCCATTGGGCAGTTGCATCCGTGGATGCTGGACAGATGAGGAAACGGAGAGTGTGTGTGTCTTCCCCAAGACCCCAGAGCAGTAAGGGGGCAGGTTGGGTCGGACCCTGGATCTATCTGCTGGAAGAGCCAAAGCTCTCAACTACCACCTGGCTCCTTGGAGATTTGCTGGCCCCCTGCTGCTATCCAGAGGGGTTCTGGCAGAGGAAACCGGCCCTGTGGGCAGAGAGGCCCCGGGCTCCAGCCCCAAGCCCTCCTATCCCAGCTGGGGCTGCAAGTAGGGATGCAGCACTCTACCCTGAGCAGCACCAGGGATGTGGGCCCTCCCTGCTCCACCTTCCTACCCCCCCCCGCCCCCTCCTTTCTCCCCTCCGCCCCCTTCCTCCTCTCCCGTCCCCTCCTTCCTCCCCCCCACCCCCGTTCCTCCCCTCCCGCCCCCTCCTTTCTCCCCTCCTGCCCCCTCCTTTCTCCCCTCCTACCCCCCTCCCGCCCCCTTCCCTCCTCTCTTCCTCTCCTTCTTCCCCCTCCGCCCCCCCTTACTCCCCTCCCGTGCTCCCCTCCCCTTCTTCCACACCCAGTGGCGAAGCAACAAACTGAGACTCCATCTTCTGTGGTCCGGTGTCTGGGAAGAGATGGCCGCATGGTCTCGTCAGCATTTGCACATAATTCCCCAATTATATGCGCAGACACGTGGGACCCAGAATGTAGGTGCTGAGAAGCGTGTGGATTCTGTGGGTTTAGGAGGCTGGGTGGGCGTCGCATCAAGCATAAACTTGTCATCTTCATGCTCTCAGCCTCACAATATCCGAGCCAGTTTTTTTCCCCTCAGCATCCCATAAACTTCCTTATTTTCCCTGTAGTTGTAGGAGAGAGAGGCCCTACAGAAAACTCGGAAACCAAAATATATTCTTTTGCAAAAAAAAAAAAAAAACAAAAAACAAAGGAAAAAACCCCCACAAAAGCTGCCTTTCTCAGTTCCATCTATATTAGTATTTCTTACCCCCCCCTTTTTTTTGGTGAAAGCAAGAGATTCTCACACCTCCCCTTCTTTTATGATTATGATGGAGAGGCAGCAAGAGGACAGCTTCTTGAGGACGAAAGGGGGCTTTGCCTTATGTAAATAAGCAGAAATCTGCAGTGGGGAGCAGATAACGCAGACACGCCACAGAGATTGGGAGCTGAGTTGGAAAAAGTTCTATTTAGGGAGAAGGATTTTCCCATGTTCTTGGGGGAGGCAGAAGGGACTCTGAGACAGCGTCCACATTCTGGAGTCCAGGCTGTGGTCCTGAGCGAAGGCGGCATTCTTCACTTCTCACCGCGTGTGCTGGGGTCTTTGAGTGGCAGCTGGCGAGGTGAGCCTCCCCTTTCTCTCCATGGCACTGTAATAAGAATGAATTTATGTCCCGGCTGAAGTAGATAGGGTTGAGCTGGTGGAAGCTTCTGGGCTGGGAGGGTTTTTCGTAGTCCGTTTGTGGGTGGGCATTACGGACGCCAGGCCGGGGCTGAGGCTGACTTTGTCCTTCCTCAGGTGCACTTGGGAGAAAAGTCCAGTGTCTGTCCTCAGAGGTGGGTGGTTGGCTGTTTCCCTTTCTCCCCCTGCTGTAGTATTAAAAAAACAAAAAAGAAGAATGACAGTCCTAGAGTGGTCCAAGGTGGTGAGAGAGAAAAGAGAATTTTAAACTTGGAGAACGTGTTTTCCGGATCCTGCTTGGGTCACTAGCGTGCATAATAAGGTGTTTCTCTGAGATGCCTTGAGAGTGTGGTTTGCATCTCCTATTTGTTCTGGGCATTGCCTGCGGGAGCTCGGCCGGGCATGGAGCTCCCTTGCCCGGACGCACCTGGGGGTCTTACGTTCCGTGTGTGCAAAGCTTTTGTGGATGTTAAATAAGATAGTACTCAGTGCCGACTAAGATGCTCTTCTGACCTCCCCGGCCCCAGCTTTTCCTCCCCTTTTCTCATTCTTTTCTCATGGGTGCGGTTTTGGGGAAACCCCTGGACACAGTGGGAAGGGAAGTCTGCTCTCCTGGAAAATTGGGAAGTGCTGGATGGTGAAGGAGGGAAGAGAGACATTTCTGTGGGCCCGTGGGCAGGGGGCTTGAGAACGCCTGCATTTCCTATGGAGGAAAGGTCTGGAAGCTTGTGTTTTTTGGTTTGTGTGCTTTTTGTTTGTTGTGTTTTGTTTTGTTTGGAACACGTGACTCGGCTAGTCTGGTTTGTAATGCTGCCCTTAGAGCACGGAAGAGGTTTCTTCTTCCTTCATGTCCTCCCCACATCCTGCCCCCTTAGAGAGGTCTCTAAGGGCAGATTTTCCTGGTGACACCTTTGCCCTCATGACATGTCATATAATTCCAGAATATCTGCAGTCAGAGTACGTTCTGTCCCAGAGAGGGAAAATAGCACTGGCTTTGGAGTTGATGCATCTGAGTCTGAACGTCGGCTCTGCCGCTGGCTGGGGGGGTTGGGGGCGCTCTGCTCTCCGTTTAGCCTCTCTAGTGTCACGTTCCTCTGGGGGAGAAGGGGACAGGGGAAGATAAAGTTTAATCTGAAGATGGAATGATATAACGTTACCCAGTGCCTATCCTTGTGGATAGCAGGTACATGACAAATAAGACACACAGTGATTTCCTTGTCCCTTAGATACATATAAGACTTAAAAAGTATTTTTCCTAGAAAAATGGTATGATAGTTGTTATTAGTGGTGGTGGTCGTAGTCGCAGGAGTAGTAAGCCTTTGGCTTTGCCTCCATATGAAAGTCCAAAATGACTTCTATATAATCATCTGTCCAATTATTATACGGAAAAATGATGTGCTACTAATATTCTTTAGATATATGCTCATAATATTATCCTAATAACAATGCCAGCTAGCAATATGACTCCTAAAGAAATTCATTCATAAAACACCCCCCAATGGCCTGATAATAAGACATTGTTAGCTATAAAATGTCTCATATGGATGAATTTCCAAATGAAAGGACACCTTTCCCTCTTAAGCAGCAGAATTTCCTAAACCAAAGGAAACCATAAACGTGTGATGATTTTACAGAAAACGTTCTAAACTCGTCTTTCTCTCCCTTCTCCAACACAAGAGACCAAAGATTATTTAAACTTCTCTTAATGTGACTCCTTCCCCTTAGTGCCATACTGTCACCCGTGGGGAGTCCCCCTACAGTCAGTGGCCCCAGCTGTCGTGCTTTGGTTGTATCTGTTGGTTCCTGTGGCTGCCCCTTGCTAGTGTTTTCTTCAGACCTGTGGTCCCGTCAGACCGTCGGTCTACCCCGCACCTGCTCGTAGGCTTTTCAGTTTGAACTGTTATCTCCTCACTCACGAGCTTTTCTCATTTACCTCTGGGAAAGTGGTTCTTCCTTCCTTTAAAAGTCTTGTCTTTATAGCTACCACAAGTTATAAAACAGTTCTTTGCTCTGCGTTCTCTTGCAGAGAAGTTTTGTGTGCGGTGCGTACAAAGAAAAGCCACTGCGGTTGTTTTGGGCAGAATTTTTACCTGATGTTCACCTTGAGAGGACACGAGCCTGAGGGCATTTTAAAGCCAAAAAAAAAATGAGGATTGAAACTTCCGAATTCATCTAAATAAATATTCTGGATATGTATTGCTATGGGAAAAAAATTCAAAACAACTTTTAGAAATACCTGTCAATTATATCTCCCGTTTTGTTGAACTTAGGCAGTTGGTGTGTCAGATAACTAGATTCTCTGGATGTGAAGGTTTTTTTTGAATTATTGTGATGGGCAGGATAAACTTAAACTTGGGTCAACTCGCACAGAAACGTAGTTTGGCCTTTCATCTTTTTTTTTTCGAAGGCAAGATGTTGGATGGAAATCTCTGGATGGTGTGAGTTGTTAAGTGTTTCTGTTGGGTTATGAATACCTCGAGGAAAAGAACCATCTTAGTTTTTTTTTTATTCACGTAACAAGAATTTATCGGCTTTTGAAGCCGTTTGGTACAGAGTTCCCACACTGAAAAGGTTTTGGACTCAGAGCAGGAAGCTGTGGTGTAAATCCCTGCTGTGCCCTTGTACCATTCAGCCGAAAGCTCCCGAGTCTCGGTTTCTCTCCAAAGCAGCCCAAGGGGCTGCTTCGTTCCAGGTGCCGAGTGTGTGGGCTTGGTCGAGAACTAGCTGGACATTCTCAGTCCCCACCCTCCCATTTGCCCAGGGCTTGGGGAGCTCTGCGTTCCCATCTTTCTGTTCCGTGGTTGTTCACATCGCCTTTTTTTTTTTATTTTAAAGATTTTATTTATTTATTTGAGAGAGAGTGAGAGAGCTCGAGCAGGGAGCCGGACGCAGGGCTTGATCCCAGAACCCTGGGATCAGTGACCTGGGCTGAAGTCAGATGCTTAACCAACTGAGCCACCCAAGTGCCCTTGTCTGTATTTTCTTAAGACCTTGTTATTTACATAAATACATTTATGGTTATGAGAAATTTATATCACTTTCCCTAAGCGGGTCACCTAGGGAGCCCATGCTGTGTTGAAAGCTGGCTGGCTGCTGCTGCCAACCTAGAGCCCTCTAAAGGGGATTTCTCACTTCCCCTTGTCACGTGTTGGAGGGCTCTAAGGATGCACTAGCATTATATTGAGTGCTGAATAACTTTTCACTTAGTTCTTTCGAACAAAGATGTGAAGATTTGCAAAATAATTTAGTGCTTGATTTTCTCACTCTGACGGAGCTGAGCTCTGCCTGCTGAGGAAGGCTTCCTGAGGAGGTGGCCATGGAGTGTGGTCTGATGGACAACTAGCAGTCAAGCTGATGGATAATGGGGAGGAAGGGCATTCCAAAACCCTGGTCTTAAAATTGCTTTTATTTGGTTTGTACAGATAAAATGGCCATTATTTTATATCTGGTGTTAAATGTGGAAGTCTGAAATTCTAGAAATTCAAAGATGTTTCAGAAGAGTATTGAGACTTCACCGTGAAGACCTGTTTTTAGGAAGATCATAGAAACAAAATGCCCTTTTAATCTCCACCTGCCCTCAGTTCTTGCCAAAGATGAATAACATCACCTCTTGGATTCAGGTCACGAGCCTACGTAGGACCCCTTATTCCCAAGAACTTTGCCTCTCCAGCACTTTTCCAGAGGTTTGGGTTAACCAATAAATCAGGGGTTTCAAAGATCTTCTCTAGTTCCTGTTTAAAATTGGGTAGGAAAGAAAAACATATCAGCCATCAGTTGAAAGTAAAGTGTATTATTTACTTAGAAGCAAGCCTTGTACTCATGGAGCATATACTCTAGAGGGTAAGAAGGACATTAATAAAATAATCTTCCAAGTAAGTGTAGGTTGTAAAGCTGGTAAATGCAAGGAAGGAGGATATTCCCAGGGGTTGTGAGAATTGAGAGCCGAAGGGCACATCAAGGCAATAAAAGGACAGAAGGATCTGGAAGGAGGAGAATGCTCTGAGACCCTCTGGAGGGAGTGGGAAAGGAGTTAGGCCTCCACCCTCTCTTGGTGGTTCCTCTGTAAGGGCCCAACAGGAAATGGGATTCCAAGGGCTGTACCTTACTGAATGTGACTCATTCCTCAAAGAGAAGTGCCCTTTGACTGTGAAGCAGCAATATTGACTCTCCAGAGCCCTGAGAGCTCACGGTGGGGCAGTTTGGAGGGAGATATACTGAGGATGTTTTATTATTCCGATGAATAAAATTCCTCTGCATTATAAAATGAAGGCAACAGTAAAAAAAATTTTCTCCTAGCAAGGCACCTTACTAGAACTTGGAAAGCCACCTTCCCGGTCTTCCCGACCTCTGAACAGTGCACCCTACTTACATCCAAGATGATAGGCTTCTTGAAAATTCCTCATTCCCTAATGATTATGAGTTTTAGAATCTAAAGGTATATTTTTGCCATACCTACAGGATTTAAAAAAAAGGAAGAGAGAGGTAGTCAGAGTTGGCCTGCAGGCAATGGAATATTGCCTGTGACTGGGAGCTCAGGGTATTTGAAACATTCGGGGGCTTTCTCCCTTCTTTTTATTTCCTGCTCCGCCTTGCCCTGGTTGTACGACTCTGCAGTGTGTCTGTAAATATCTGCGACGTGTTTGCACCGAAATAGTGCCCAAATTGAATCAAACAGCATTTCCTTTCTCTCCTGACAGCTTGGATTTTTTTTTTTTAAGTGGCTTTGACAGGGCTCAGGGCCACATGATGAAATCACCACGGAGACCCTTTCCGATCATCCGCCCTAATGAACTTAGAAAATTGGGATCTCATCTGGCAGATAGACTCATTTGGTTTGACAGACAGCTTAAAAGTATTTGTAAACAAGAACTGATCAGGGCTCGTATTTTTTTTTTTTTTTTAATTTTTTTTTCCTCCCACCTGGCCCGGGTTTTTGAGGTTTTCAGTTTTCAGCTTCTCCACGGTTTGTAAAAATGACATTTGCTTCGTGCTTTTGTTACTTGTGTGGTGTTAGTCATCAGCCCGGTGGACCTCACACACAGCAGCTGTTCTAGAATCCGTGGGCGTGGTGTGTGAGGAAGAGCACCAGGTGTGTGCGTGAAATGGATTGACCAGTTACTTACTCATCAAGTGGCTTCGTCATGTTATCTAACACCCTCGTGCCCCAGTTTACTACTTCTTAAAATGGATAGTAAAAGAAAATGGTGTATGCATGCAGTGTGTGCATACATACTGTCTTTATGTGTATTATATTTAGTATCTATATTGCGTGTATCTACATTATATTTTGATAGGGTGTGTATTTCAGGTGTGAATAAGCTATAGATGCGTGTCTGTGTGTGTGTAATTGTGTGTATGTAGATGCACAGGTATGTTTCGGTGTATCCATGTGCAAATAAGATAAAGGTTCATTTGTGCTTTATAGTACCTGCAACTCTCTCCTGCAAACAGAAGGACAGGCTTCTCTGAGAGATGAATGCCACCTTCATTGTGAGTTTTCAACCTATTATCTAATGGTGCATTGGGATACCTAACTCTGAGGTAGCTCAAGAAGCAAATTAGGACATTGGAAATCTCTACCGTTAATTTGCTTTCCTTCCTTCAAATTTAGAAGGAAGTTCGGAATCTCTTTTGTTAACGGCCAGCGATCCTGCTCTATAAACGGGAGGTAGAAAACAGATGGGCTGGAGTCAGGTGGCTGGGTGTACATTCTGGCTCTGTGACTTATTGGCCGTGTGACATGGGATGGATTGCTCAGTTTCCTTTTCCAGAAAATGGGGATAGTATTACCTAATGTACAGGGTTAGATTTCAGTAAGACCCAGCATGCAAAACACTTAAAATGCAGTGCTTGGTACAAATCTATTGCTTGGAATGTGATAGAAAATACTACCTCCTAGTAGTAATATTTATCATCAATAAAACAGTTGTTGCAGTTGTTAAAACAGAAAAAAGGGATTCTAATTAACCGGAGTCTTGGGGGCAGGGCGGCTCAGAGGAGTCTGGGTCGAGCTTCCCCGAAGAGGTGGCCCCCTGCAGGATGGATTGGAAGTTGTCATGAGTTGGCACACACAAAAGGAGAAAAAAGGAAGAAGAAAGTGAAAGTCTTAATGGTGCAGTATTGATTAGTTTTAGCAACTTTGAAGTTCCTTTTGAGTCCACAGGTCTTCTTTACCATCCACCGATGAAAGAAGACTCTAATTCCCCCTCCACCGCCCTTTCTTGGCCATGACTTCCCGCAGAGCCCGGTGATCAATAGCCCTCAGGAGACTTAGAGCCACTTCTCAACACAGCTTGTCAGAATCACGCGGTGGCACTGAGGCCGCTGTTGTCTTACTGTGTGACCATGCCCCTCTCCCCAGCTAGACGGTAAGCAGCATTTCTCAGGCACAAGCAGGCCTCCCTGGATATTTGTTTGATTCAACGAACAGGAATTAAAACCCTTCTCCCTGGAGAACCTCTGGTAGATGCCTCTTCTTCTTTTCACGGAAACTCAGTTCTCAACCTTCTTTGTTTTCCATTCCCTGGCCCCGGCCTGCCTTCCAGTAAATCTCAAAGTACTTTCCAGACTTGTTCTTTTCCTACAAAAACATCGTCCCTACTTACAGGGGGTCATTCACCGGTGAGAGAGATCCAGACCAACTCACTAAAATGTATTTTGTGAAGCACTGTGACAGGAGACAGAGAAGACAGGTGTTTGGCCCCCTGATATGATCTTGAGGAAATCTCTTGACTTTTAGGAGACTTAGTTCTTTATCTGTAATTTGGGGACAATAACATTTGTGTCACAGGGTGATGGTGTAGATCCAATGAGATAAAGAACTGTCGTGGGCTGACATGCTTATGTCTGGAAATTACTCAGGATACATAAGGGTGACTGGTAGAATCTTTTTTTTTTTCAATGTGATTCTTTATCTTAGTAGAGACTAGTCTGTGTTATTAAGCCTTGACTGTTCTGATGTCACTGATTATTTTTTCAAAGGAGGCATAACTTACATGCCATAAGTTTTACCCTATTAGAGTGTACAAGTCAGTGGTTTTAGTGTAATTCACAAGATTGTGTGCCTGTCACTACTATTTAATTCCAGAACACTTTCATTAGCCCCAGAAGAAATCACGTCCTCATTAGCATCTCCCCTTTCCCCTCTTCCATGAGCCCCAGGTAGACACTTTTTGAGTTTCTCTGGATTCTTGAAGGGTCTCTCTTTCTCTCCCCCACTCCCACCGTCTTAAATGCTTCCAAGTCATGAAGCTTTCCATATTGAGTAGGTCCTTGAAACATTTCTTAAAATATGTGTTGATTTGAAGACAACAAAGCAGACAAAAGCAGTGGGACAAGAAGGCAAGGACCCAGGTTCCAGACTTAACCCTGTCCTTCTCTTTCTGGATGACTTTTGGGCATGTCTTTGAGCCTCAGTTTCCACATTTAGATGACTGGCATTGAATCTGAGACCCACTCCCTCTCCCAGCTTCTCATTCAGCTTAACCTCAGTGATTTTGAGTCTGTGCATGCTTATATTGATTGGCTTTCATTATGTGCTTGTTCTTTAAGTTTCTTGCTGCTTTCTGTTATCTACTGAGCTGGTGTTGCTTTCCTTTTTTAGTCTCAGTGTGCTATGTCAGTGTAAAAAGACGTAAATATGTTATATGTGTTGTGTGCATGTGTATCAAACAGAGGCGTTTCTGTAGGCAGCTGTCTTGTGAGGACTGATGAGACCATGCATGTAAATTAGCCCAGGATTTGGCACTAGGTGTTAGAGGACAGCTCTTTGCTGGGTGAATGATGGGCTCACTGGTTGGTGTTGGTAGACCAGTTGACATTTGCCAATACGAAACTTGTTAAATTGATTGTCCTGTGTGATCCCAGTTTGACGCTTCCTTGATCTCAGGATAGGCCCTCCGAGAGCTGCTTCCTTTCCCTCTTTGCCTTCCCTGGTGCGTGGAACATGTCAGTGCAAAATTATAGATTTGGAAAAATAAATGCCATGAGAAGAGCCATTTACCTTATTCTGCTCTCTTCAAGTGGCATGGGAAATGAAAAATGTCCAAACTAAGACGAATTTAGTGGATACCAAAACCACCAGGCTATTGATCCTTAAAGCCAGACAGCACCGTTATGAATTGGGTGATAAAAATGGAAAGCATTTAGCCTGACTTCTAAGATGGGGACAGCTTTGTGTGTTATCACCACGATTAGGTTCTTCTGACAGCCCCACAACTAATGAACTCAGTAACTAGCCGGATCACTCTGTATGCCGCATCTGTCTGACGGGTTCTGTGAGCGAGATATATCGGAATAATTCGATTTATTATTTTTTTTTTAATGGAAGCCTGGAGGCCTGAGGTTTCATCTCCAACTTTAACGGTGACAGGACGGCTAGCTGAAGGTTCCTTCCTGGAGCTAGGGCAGTAAGAGGTTGCTAGATGCTGTGAAGAATTCTGCACCCTAGCAGAGGAGGGCTTTATAGCTCTTGATGGCCTTGGCATTGACAAGCAGATGCCTTTTGGGTGGGGTGGGGGGGATCCATTAGGGAAGGTGCATTGATTATCACTGGATACTGAGGCCCAGAGAAGGTGAGTTTCTGGTCAAGTCACGGTGTAAGTTACCGGTTGAGCAGGACTGGGTTTCCTGTGGCTTTGGTCTCATGCTCTTCTTTCACATCATCGAGAGGATTGAGACCTGTAGGTCCAGGCCGTCCTATCCTTCCTATCCTTCCTCCAGTGGCCCTGAGTCAGACCTGCTGCTCTCTGACAGGTGCCTTCTGTGGACAGGGGATCCCTGACCCCACAGGACCGAGACACCTCTTCCTGACTCTCAGCCTTCGTGGTGGTTTCTTTTCTTGACTTCTGCGTGATGGTAATGTTAACTGTTGCTGACTGAATTTACCTCCCCCTCCCCAAATTCATATGCTGAAACCTTAACCCCGGGTACCTCAGAATTATGTCCTTATTTGGAAATAGGGTCATTGCAGATGTAATTAGTTATAAAGTTAGATCATCTTGGATTAGTTGGGCCCTAATCAAGTGTGACTGTCGTCCTTATAAAAGGGGACATTTAGGCCCAGATACTCATATAAGGAGATGCCAAATGAATGCTGGGCTTGTGCTGCCATAAGCCAAGGGGCCACCAGAGGCTCAGAGGGGGGCCTGGGACAGGCCCTCCCTTAGTGCCCTCAGAGGGTGTATACCGTGCTCATGCCACAGGCTTGGACTTCTAGCCTCCAGAACTGTGGGGGGTTACAGTTCTGCTAATCCACCCAGTTTATGGACTTTGTTCCAGCAGTTCTAGGAAACGAATCCAGCCACCCACGGAGCATTCCATACCATAAAAGTACAATGAGTTATGAGAGGGGAAACAGTAAATATTAGACTGTCCCTTCCAACCTACCCTACTTCAACTGCTTTTGTTTTTTAATTATCAAACTGCCACCGGGTACTTGGTGAATTAACTGGATACTCATTCATTCATTCATTCATTCATTCATTCATATTCGTTCATTGATATTAATCATAATAGTTTGTGCCAGAAAACGTGCTGGGCACTTTTCCGCCATGTTTAGTCCCGGTTCTACCCCATGTTATGTGTCCAACATGTGTGGTGTGGTATTTAACCCACGCTGAGCCATGGTTTTCTCATCTCTGCAGTAAACTACTGATACCCACACGTTAGAAGTCTTGAGGGTTGGGGCACCTGGGTGGCTCAGTGGGCTAAGGGTCTGACTCTTGGTTTCAGATCAGGTCATGATCTCAGGGTTGTGAGATCGAGCCCTGTATGGGGCTCTGCACTTAGTGGGGTATCTGCTTGAGATTCCCACTCTCTCCTTCTCCCTGTGCCCTGCCCACTGCTTATGTATGTGCATGCTCTCTCCCTCTCTCTCTAAAATAAATAAATCTTTTCTAAAAAAAAAAAAGGAGTCTTGAGGGTTGAATGAGATGGAAATGTTGTTGTCTGGTACCCAGTATAGACCCAACTGCATAGTAGATGCTTAATAGCTGTTACGACTTGAGTTTCCCAAGTCTGAGGTTCTAGACATTTAAAATAATTAATAATAGACTTTCTTATGTGCATAGAACAGAAGGACTTAAAAAACCTTAAGAAAAGCCATTCTTCTCGAAGAAATACTATATGCAAGCATTTATAGTGGCACAATTCAGAATTACCCAAAGATGGAAACAACCTGAATGTCCATTAGCCAATGAATAGATTGACAATGCGTCTGTCCATGCGATGGAATATTATGCAGCCATACAAAGGAATGACATACTGCTGGTGCTAGAACATGGATGAAGCACAGAAACATTATGCTAGGTGAGAGAAGCCACCTAGAAGATACAAAAGGCTGAATATGGTTTCACTTATATGAAATGTCCAGGATAGGTGAACCCATAGAAACAGAAAGCAAAGTGGTGGCTGTTAAGGACCCGGGGAGGGGGAAAAGGGGGAGTGACTTCTTAATGGTATGGGGTTTTCTTTTGGAGTAATGATGGTTTTTTGGAATTAGATCAAGGTGTGGGTTGCTCAACACTGTGAATGCAGTAGACGCCACTGAATTATGTGTTGTTAAAATGGTTCATTTTAGGGGCGCCTGGGTGGTGTGGTCTAGCATATAACTCTTGGTTTCGGCTCAGGTCATGAGCTCTTGGTCGTGAGATTGAGCCCTGTGTCAAGCTCTGCCCTCAGTGTGGAGTCTGCTTGAGATTTTCTCTCCCTCTCCCTCAGCCCCTCTGTCTCATGCTCGCTTACTGTCTCGCTCGCTCTCTCTCAAAAAAAATTTTTTTTTAAAAGTTTAACTTTATGTTATGAGAATCCTACCTCAGTAAAAAGGAAAAAAAAAATCATTCTTCTTTAGTCACAAGGCTATTCCTGTGGCCCAAAACAGGGGACCATGGAAGAGGGTTCAAATGTCCCCCTTGGGAGCCGTCGTCACACAGTGTAGCCCAAACATCTTGAAATCGGGAGGCATCTAGCATTCCCTCCATGATCTGAGACAAATAAGGTTTCATTTTGTCGGAAAGAAGAATTGTCTTCGTGACACTTTGCCTCCTGTGGCTTTGGTGACACTGTGACCTTTCATTGCAGTTTATGACCAGGATTGGGTCACAGGCCGTCCTCAATCCAGTCCCTGGCAGAGGAGAGGAGAGTCGTGTTGCTCCAGCACTCAGACCAGCCTTGACTAACGGCCCGCAGCCAGAGGCCCCTCCCCGAGCATCGTGCTGCCTGGCTGTCTTAGTCCACGGGGGTGGCTGGGACACAGTGCACAGGCCGAGTGGCTGTGTGTAGACATCAGAGATTTATTTCTCACTCTTCTGGAAGCCGGAGGTCTGAGATTCGGCTGTTGGCACGGGCAGGTCTTGG
>CM052807.1:108560855-108585606 GCA_028533885.1 Nasua narica | reverse complement strand
ACATATAATGTATTATTTGCCCCAGAGGTACAGGTCTGTAAATCATCAGGCTTATACATTTCACAACACTCACCATAGCACATACCTTCCCCACTGTCCATCTCCCAGCTGCCCTATCCCTACTCCCCCTCCCCCTGCAACCCTCAGTTTGTTTTGTGAGATTGAGTCTCTTATGATTTGTCTCCCTCCCAGTCCCATCTTGTTTCATTTTTTCCTTCCTACCCCCCACAACCCCCGCCCTGCCTCTCAAATTCCTCATATCAGAGAGATCATATAATTGTCTTCTCTGATTGATTTATTTCGCACAGCATAATACCCTCTAGTTCCATCCACATCATTGCAAATGGCAAGATTTTGTTTTTTGATGGCTGCATAGTATTCCACTGTGTATATATACCACATCTTTATCCATTCATCTGTTGATGAACATCTAGGTTCTTTCCGTAGTTTGGCTATTGTGAACGTTGCTGCTATAAACATTCGGGTGCGTGTGCCCCTTTGGATCACATTTGTATCTTTGGGGTAAATACCCAGTAGGGCAATTGCTGGGTTGTAGGGTAGCTCTATTTTTAACTTTTTGAGGAACCTCCATACTGTTCCAGAGTGGCTGCACCAGCTTGCATTTCCATTTCCACCAGCAGTGTAGGAGGGTTCCCCTTTCTCCAAATATTTTTAAATTATAAAAGCCACACCTATGTTTTGTATAAAATTTAGGGGACAATACATATTCATATATATTTAAATGAGCCATATCCTATACCCAGAGATAACCTGTATCTTTTATACCTTTTTATCATATGTATAGTTATATAGGAATTTATTCATGTGCATACAGTGTGTTACATTGGACTGAAGGATACTTGTAATCACATTTTACTTTCAGCTGTGAATGCTGCTTTTGTGGCTTTAATTGATCACGATAATCTTTCTGGCTCATGCAATGTTTTGCATAAACGTGAATTTCATTGGTTGAGACAGATGGGAGAAGACAGATGGAGTAGTAGATGTTTAGTAGGAGAAATTGACCAGCGTGGCCAAGGAATTGGGTGTTGGGTTTGAGGCAGGGCATTTTAGCGGTGACTCTTTGCCCCATCTATTCACCCAGGAGTCTTGTCTCCTCTGACCGTCTCCCTCTGACTGGCAAAAGCAGGTTCCAGACTGGTTTACCCAGGTAATCCATCAACATTTGCACGTGTGTGGGAGGTAATTTCCAGCCCACCTCTAGTTTCTTCCTTCCTTCCTTCTTGTGTTGATTCCTGTATTGACTTTCTAGAGCAGCTGCCGATAAAAATGGAGATTTTTCTTTAAAATGTGTTTTTAGTGCACAGAGGTGTCATTTAAAAGTCAAATCCATGAAGGAATATTTTTTACCTGCTGGGTTTAATTTCAGATGCTAGTGTTATCATAAAGTGCAAACCACCCTAGACACTGTTTTAAAACTTTGGACGAATTATGCCAGTTGAAATTAACTTTTGCAGATGGAGCGAGGAAAAGAGGAAAATAAGTGTCTTAAAGAGTTTTTAAAAAATGCTTTTAAATATTAACTTCACTGGAGTTCAGCTCCGTATAACAGTCCTGCTTTCCCCTGAAGTCCAAATTCACCAATAGCGTTCCAGTTTTTGTTCTACTGAACTTTTTTTTTTCTTTAATGAGAGCAAACAGTGGTGATGTATTTAAGTCTGGAAAGAAAATAATCATAAGATTCAATATGAAGGATTTAGGTTAGACCAGAAGAAAAATGACCCCTGGCAAAGGTTGTTAGACTCAATTCCTTAGGGAGAGGAGAGCCTGAGGTGCCCCTGCTATTGGTGTGTATAACCTTTGGCCAATTGATCTTTCAAGGCCTCAGTTTCTCATCCATTAAATGGGGATGCAAACTGGATCCTATCTCATAGGTTATTACTGATAGTTGTCTTTGCTACTATTACTATAAGTGATCTGCAAAACCAAACCAAACCAAATGCACAAAGGGCCATTTAACGTGGCAGTATCTTCTTCTTCTTCTTTTTTTTTTTTTTTTAAGATTTTTTGTTTATTTGAGAGAGAGAGACAACGTGAGAGAGAGCATCAGAGGGAGAAGCAGACTCCCCACAGAGCCGGGAGCCCGAAGCGGGACTCGATCCCAGGTCTCCAGGATCATGACCTGAGCTGAAAGCAGCTGCTTAACCAACTGAGCCACTCAGGTGCCCCCGTGGAGGTATCTTCTAAAGGAGATTCTAGCAGGGATGCCTCAGGCTGAGATCACCCACTGGGCAGTGTCAGCCAGTCCATACTTGTTGGGATCTGTTTTCCGGAAAAGCCTGAGCAGGGCTGCTCTTCCAGAGGCTCTCAGGAAGAGGTGGGGCTCACCCTGCCCCTTGCCCCCATCCGTCTCTGCTGGGCACTTACTCAAGGGCTCTCTCAGTGAAGACCCTCCGACAGAGGGCACGTTGCTTCAGAGAAACAAAATGAAGCTTGCCCAGCGACCGGGGGCTTGCCACCGTCCCAGCTAGTCGCACGTGGGGACTGGATTTGAATCCAGATCTAACTGCATAGCCTCCTGTCCCCTGTTCTTCCTGCAAGGTTGGCCCGAGTCGGGGGATCCTCACCCTTGATGACTCACAGAGATTGTGTGGAGGGTTTGCTGCGGGTGCTCCAGAATGAAAAACTTCCCCCGAGGGTGGGGGGCATCTTTGCTCCAATCAACTTGCTTTGTTTAAAGAGATTTTGCTTGTTTGGTTTCCCTTGCAAGCCCACACCCTCCAGCCCTGGGGCCATTCATCTGTTTCAAAGGAGGGCCATTTAGAAAATCGTGTCAGAGTGGATGCGGAAGCCAGCCTGGCCTTGACAGTTGAGATTGGCTCCCTTAGGTGTCTATTGCCAGCAAGTTGCTGAACACAGACTCCCCCGAAGCTTGAGAGGGCTGCCTTTGGTTAGAATCTGGTCCTGTTTATTCGTTCAGCTGGCAGTTATCACCCAGCCTGCAGGCAGACCGTGTGCCCAGTCTTGATGGATGCATGGTGAGTGGACAGGTGTCTATCTCCCGGAAACCCCCAGGTTGGTGGGGAGGGCAGGCGGTTCAACCAGACCATAGGTGCATGGGGCTCAAGGGTTATGGCAGAGGAAGGACATATTGTGGGAATACCCAGAGGGATACCCAAACCAGCAGTTTCACAGACATCCGTCCCGGGGGGTGGGAAGCCTTGTCTAGTTGCCTGCAAGGCGCAGGGGTGGGTTCTGCTCCTTTCGGGAGGCTCCTAACATGTGAACTCGCTCCACCTGCAGCCAGTGGGACCTCAAAGAGAGGAGATGGGTGGAGATGAAATTGCATGGTCTGTTGGTTTTTAAGTTCCCTTATAAGGCACATGGCCTGGCGGTCGGATCCCCAGGTGGGGGACCCTGGGTGTCTACTCCAGGGGCGTTGACCTTCTCCCTCTTCTTCGAACACGTCTCAGCAAGTCTTCTGCGTAGCCCGAGGATTGGCTCTCTGCGGGCTGCTGACAAGTTATCTGTATTCCTCTCCGTCTTCTGCGCATTTTACTCATTCCTGTGCTTTTCTGGACATCTTCCTCCATAATAAAGGTGGAAGCTATTAAGAGTCCCTGGTGAGTGTTTTTAGGTTATCGGCTGCGATCGGGATGTAGTTCCCTGCAGATGACGTTGAGGCCAAGCCAGCCTCCTCTCCTCTGAGTGCGCCTGCAGACAGCCCCGGGCGCCTTCCGCGGTGCTCCCTGTCTCGAACTCGGGAACCGTTCTGCCCTCCTGACCGCCCAGGGATCCGTCAGCAACTTCCTTTGTCTTTCCACAGAGGTCCATGCACGTCTGCGTCGTCAACATTTCTGGAGTTCCCTTGGACGTTTTATGTTGGTCTCTCTTGTTAGACTATGTTCTTTGATGCTAACCCGTGTTCCTTTCGTTTTTGAAAACATGGCACCTGGTTAGTGCTTTGTACATACGAGGCGCTAACTAAATGCGTTTCTAGTAAGTGTGTGTGTTCAGGCTTCAAACTAATCTGTACTTTAAAATGCTTGTGTGTGTGTTTGTGTGTGCGCACACGCGTGCAAGAGAGAGAGGAAGTGAGGAAGAGATGTCGTAGTTGTTATCATCCTTTATTTACTTTCTGAAGAGCCATCGC
This sequence comes from Nasua narica, assembly GCA_028533885.1. Taxonomy (NCBI): domain Eukaryota; kingdom Metazoa; phylum Chordata; class Mammalia; order Carnivora; family Procyonidae; genus Nasua; species Nasua narica. The sequence goes on along the minus strand of CM052807.1, from coordinate 108,581,492 downwards.
GATTTTGGTGGATTAAGACTACAGCATTGTCTCTTGGGCTAGAAGGTCAGTAGGAAGTCGCCGGAGAGCCAGATACTTTCAGGATCTCCGGGGGGTACCTCTCTCCCTTGTGATTTGTGGCCTTTTACAACACCGGGAGCTCAGCCCTTCCTCTTTGCTCTTCCTTTCAGAAAGTATTATGAGGGAGGCCGAGGACCCCGTGCTCCGGGCAGAGAAGCGGCGCTGGGACTAGGGGTTGCCACTTCTGAGAGGATGCTGGGAATCTGCAGAGGGAGACGGAAATTCCTGGCTGCCTCACTCACCGTTCTCTGCGTCCCAGCCGTCACCTGGCTTTACCTGTTCGCCGGGAGCTTGGAAGGTAAGCAGGCGGCTTCGGAACAGGGAAGGCGGGGGAGGGAAGACAGAGGACACCGGCTGTCCCAGAGTTCTCGGAAAGCCCCTCCGGGTCATCTGATCCCAGCGTGTCACCGAGAGGAGCAGGAGATGGGTGCTGAGACTTGCCGGGTTTACACGGGTGGGGGAGGGAGTCCATAGTGAGGAGGACAGAATGCAAATGAAAGCAAAACGAGGTGCACCTGCATCCAGTGGCATGATGGGAGGGGACGCCCAGGTCAGATACCAGGTTTGCACGTCGATCCCTGTGCCAATGAGGGGTGGGAGGTTGGGGCCCCGGTGGGATGACTCCAGTGTTCATGGGACCAGATGTTTCATTCATTCTGCACTCTGTTCCTTTAGTCACACGTTGAACCTTTTGTTGTCACCGTTGCTGCGGCTCGTGTTGAACCCCTCTGCTGGGCCAGGGGCAGGGAAGGCGGCGGTGGCAGGTCTGGACGGGCACGGTGCCCTGGAGGTGGAAGATGGGTTAGCCCGGGGACCCCGTGCGTAGGGCGCCGCGGGAGATGGCTGTGGGAGCCGTCGGGCCGGGCCTGGTGCGAGAGACATGCAGCCACGCTGACTGGCCTGAGAGAGGGCTGCCACCCTCTTTTCTTTATTCCCCAAACAAAGAAAAACAAACGCCGGTCCCTGTCGTGCAGAAACCAGCAGAGGAGACCAGACCTGCCCTTCCTCCAGCCAGAATGTCCCAGGCCGCCGCTGTTTGTGCATCCGAGATGGCTTTCTGTGCTTCAGGGAGGGAAGGGACGGCAGCGTTGAGGAGGACACTCTCTTTTTATTTGCTCCCACAGTGAGGTCAAAAAAAATCTCAAGGGAAGATCTGTCTCAAGGAAGTCACTGCTGTGTTTTATTTTTCCCCAAAGATTTTATTGATTCATTTTTAGAGAAAGAGAGAGAGAGGGTGAGGGGATGGGCGGAGGGGGAGGGGGAGGGACAAGCAGACTCCATGCTGAGCGCAGAGTCCCACATGGGGCTCAACCCCACAACCCCGAGACCATGACCTGAGCCGAAATTGAGAGTCGGATCCTCAACTCCCCCATTCCCCCTTTTTTCCCCAAAGATTTTCATTTTTAGAGAGAGAGAGAGTGTCACTACTGGGTTTTTCAACATATCCTTTATGCACAATTTTATTGATGGCTCAGGGCTACCTTTTAAGTAGGAGTTCCACTTCCCTTTCAGAGGTTTGCTCAGCTGCATAGGATCGAGGTGGCACCGTGCGCCTGCAGAGCAGGTGAGGGCCCAGGGCCACACCCCGTCACTTCCCTGTCTCATGCGTCCCTGGAGTAGAGAAGCTTCCATCTGAGCCGCTAAATGGGGTAAATTATGCCATGGCAGTGGGTCAGTAAGTTTTGGCAAAGAGATCAGAGGGAGGAAGGTGAGTTGCCCTTGATCCTAGAAGAGACTGAAGGAAGCATTATGCCAGGGATGACAGAAGAGCCTTGTAAAAGAAGGTTGAGAGCACCGGGGCCGGTCTAGGGCTAGCACCGGGAAACATTGACTTTGCCAGTACAACTGGATGGGTACTAATCCTAATAGTGTAAGAATGATAACAACAGTAATGAGTGTGGTCATGTTTCAGGCATTTCTGCAGGCCGGGTGTGGTTGCAAGGACTTTGCATGCGTTGACTCTTTCTTCATGGTAATCCCATGCAGTTGGTACGGAAGAGGACGGTGAGGCAGAAGTCCTACAGTGATCTGTCCAAGGCCTCAGAGCCAGTCAGGATGGACCTGGGTTCTTAGACTCGAGATCTGGAGTTTCTAACTACAATGCCATGTTGTAGATTTGGAGTTCAGTGAGGGAACAGACTTTGGAGAGGGTTTGAAGGGAGCTTTCTGGGAGGCTGTGAGCAGAATTTTGATTTGCGCTCATTGATGGGTACCCAACCTCAAATGATTTTGGCAACAAGGGAATCTGGGGACTAACAAAACCAATAAGTTCAAAGGCCTTACAGGCTTCAGGAAGGGTTGGATCCAGGGGCTCAAATGATATTTTTGTGGCTCAGTCTCCCTCCTTCCCTTTGCTCTACTTTTTTTCTGCCGTGGTTTCTTAACAGGCAGTTTTATCTACACAGAGGAAGCTTTAGCTTACAACTTACTCTCACCAGTGCCTGTAGAAGGAGTTTTTTCTCCCCCTAATTCTGCAATATTGCTTCGGTTTGGATTGTCCCTGGTCATACGTAGTCTAGAGACTAATCATAGCAGTTGAGGGAGGCTGTGAGGCCAGCCCTGTGCCTTTTTTCGGTCATAGGGTAGAGAGGGGTTCCCTAAAACATGTGGAGTTAGAATAGGGGATGGGTGACCCCCAAGGTTAGTGGTGGAGTTTCCCAAGAAGGAGACTAGGAGTTGATCTGCAGCATGGAGAATTCATAACTGGCTGTGCTTAGCGATAGGTTGATATCAGCTAGAAGTATGCTTTCCACCATCACGCTAACTGGGCCAGCTCTGGTGAATAGAGTGACCGCGATCCTTGACTTTGAGTGATTTTATTAGGCTGGCAGATAGATGACGGAAAATGGGGAGGATTGAGGAAATAATACTCTGAGGTGACCCGCACAGCCTGGATGTAGGTGCCCTATTTATCAACATGATGCTTCATCATAAATCCTCCCCTTGGGACCAAATCACAAACAGCATTAAATGGGCTAGACGATGTGAGCACATTACCAGGTATTCTGGCTGGAATGACAAAGGTGACCGATGTCTTTTTCAGGGTATCCGTTAGTCTGTAGCTGGACCGCAGTGTTTACTTCTGGGTGCCACACTTGTCTTGTGACTTCGAGACAAGTCAGCACATTTTAGGGGAATCTAGGTGAATGACGGGGCCAATTCAGACCTCATTACATACGAAATAGTGGGAGGAATTGGGACTGTTTACTTTGGAGAAGCAGAAGCTGCAAGTGTACACGGTCAGCTCCAGTAAGCGGTCACGGGGCTGTCACCAGAAAGACAGGTGGCCCCCAAATCTATGGAGGGACACGGCAGGGAGCCCGCTGTCAAGCTCATCATAGTAAAGGATCCGTCTGTCCAGGGCTGGAATGAGCCGCCCTGAGAGGTGGGGAAACCTCTCACCTACCATGAGAGGTGTGCATGCAGAAGCACAGTTTGGTGGGGGCTGCTCAGCGTCGGGGACGAGGGCACAGGGTGACCAGCCTGGCCCATCCTGACCCAGAGGTCCGGAGACTCTAGAAAAGGCCGAGTCTTCCCTGGGAGGCAAAGGCTACCTCCTCGCAGCCCCTGCCAGTTGCCAGCAGACATCCGTGGATTTCCAAAAGAGCCCGTGGAGACGGTCTTTTCTATGTAGTTAAACATAACAGCTTTGCAATCCATTTATCGACACCCTTGAGTTTTCTGTTTCAAGGCAGGTGGAACCGTAAATCAGGGACAGAGTTGCTGCCTGCATTCAGGGAAACGGCTGTTTATACTTTATGTGAGTTTATTTATTTTTCAACCCTGTTTAATTTCAGCGGATCTCCCAGAGATACAGATGCCCTCAGCATGAAGTTTGGAGTTTGATTACCTGCAGCAGGAATAGACATTGAGAGCACAGCAGATGGGGTGGGGACAGGGCAGGGGAGGGTCTCAGGCCCCCCGATCACCTGAGCCGGACTAGCGGGGCGATTGGGGGTATGATCACTGCTCTTTCTAGGCCTTCATCTCCTGCTGCAGGAAATGACATAAAACTGAAGGTTGCCTGTGGGGGCTGTTAGGGCACTAATATTCTAAAACTTTTTCTGTGCTAAGCATCTGATGTGAATGATTTGGAAATGACCAGAATCTTCCCCCAGCTAATGAGAAATACATACAGAAGAGGGAATGGGCTTCCTGGGATTTGCTCCTGGGTGTGGGTCCAGGATCAGTGCATCAAAGTTACAGGGAAGCAGGCATTGTCTTAATATAAGAAGGAACTCCTGTCGTAAGAAGTAGATTTCTGAGGCTTTAGAGTCCGTCCCATGGGACACTGAGGAGCTATTAGAGCCCAAGTGACTTTTGGGTATGGATACCACTAGGGGGATGTTTTTGCTGGTACTTCAACTCCCGAGTTCCCAAGCCCTACTTCCTCCATATCTTCTCCAATCCACCTTTCTTCCTGTAGGATCTCAGTGACCCTTCCCATTGACCTGCCCATCCTTCATGCTCAGAGCAGTGAGTCTTTGCTTCGAGCCTTGGGTCTTAGATGAGCGCACCGGCCCCTCACCCTTAACGAGGTTGGCTTCCTGGGCCACACGTGTCCAAACTCCTTGTACTGTTTTTTCTTCACCCCTGCTTTACTTTTCTCGTTTTGTTTCTTCTAATTACCTGTCTCACAAGTGAGCACCGGCATCAGGAAGGAAGGTTGGGGTTCTCTTCTGGTCAGCCTTTCATCTCTAGAGGAGCCAGAACCATTTGTTGAATGAGTCAGTGAACGAAAAAGGCCCTCTTCTGGCTTGGAGGGGACGATGCTCCCCGTTGCCTCTTGGATTCCCTCCTGGATTCCCTCCAGAGTCCTGATCATGGCTCGGGGTCTTTCACAGGCATTTTCCCTTAGCTTAACAGAGGTGGCTGTTTAGGATGTGTCCGTTTTCTTCCTCTTCCATTTTCCTGGAGTGTTGGAAGGACAGATGCAAAACGTTGCCCACCTGGTCCAAACAAGGCCCACGGAGGCCACCGAAGTCTAGAGAAGTGGCCACTCTACGCTCGCAGCCTCGGCTGGCGGTGCCGTGGGAACCAGCCGCCACTCAGACCATCTGTATCACCACGTGACTCACTGCTTCTTATCTCTTCATATCCCTTTTAGCAAAGACCACAGATGAAGGTCACATTTGTTCGTGTTTTAAATGTCAGCACATCTGTCCATCCGCAGGAAGGGGGAGGGAGCAGGGACACTGAGACCTGAACCTTTGGTCGTCGGTGCACCTGCCGCTGCTCGTGGACCCAGGGACCGTGTTTGGACGAAGGAAGCGCTTTCACGCGGATGGCCTGTAGTGAGAACACTTGATGAGAAACAGAGAGGAAAGGACCATCCCGAGGCTGAATTCCCTCTAGAACAAGATGGGTCTTGCACGGCTGTAGCTGAGTCTGCAGCCCACCGCTCATTTCCCAAACCTGCCTTTAGACACAGTGTCCTCAGCTGAGGAGCCTAACCTCTCTGAGCCCAAATTGCCGCCGCTCGAATTGGGTGCTGCTCCCTGTTCGGCAGGGTTTTTGTGCAGGTGAAAGGGAGTCCGTTGTGCTTAATGCAGTCGATTCACAGAGTCCTTTTGTGTTCAGCCGTGTTTTTATATGCTGACTGTGCTCTCTGAAGCAAAAAGAAAAAAAAAAAAGTCACAGACTCACTGGAGTTGAATGTTGAAGACTGTGCTGTTCGGGAACCACATATCATCGGAATCGTCCTCTTTCCAGGGTGGGCCCCGTTGGCAATTGGTATTTTGTCATTTTTGCTCCAGCAGAGGGCACTCCGTGTCCCGGCTCCTGCCTCCCTGGGACTTCTCTTGCTGGAGCAGGTGCGGGGTGTTAAGCTTGCAATGAGGTCCGAGGCGGGCAGCCTGTCCAGGGCACAGTAGGTAGCCAGGACGATCGGGTGGCATGGGACCTCTGAACGGAGGCTTTCTCATGTAGGTTTCACTGATCCTCCCACAGCTCCATTAGGGAAGGCGGTATTCCCTGAGATGAGGCCACCGAGCTCCAGCGCCATTGGAGGGTCGTCCGAGAACATTGATTCATTCATTCGTTCAACGGACACAGGCAGGCACTGTTCTGGGGATCAGGCTTTCCATCTCATGAGCCTGTCCTCTTGTGTCCGAGAGCTCCCCTTCTGGTGGAGGGGGAGATAGGATTCACAGATAGCTCCCTGCCCTGCTGAGTGGGGGTAAATGCTACAAAGAAATATAAAACGTGGTGAAATGATGAAGTCGGCAGGGGAGGGGAAGGAGCTGTTTTAATAGGGCGGCGGGGCAGGCCTCTCTGATGGGGGACGTTTCAGCAGAGCCGGGTAGAGAGGGGAGGAACAACATTTCAGGCAGAGGGAACAGCAGGGAGTGGAGGATGCCTGGCGCCTTTGCGGAAGGGCAAGTAGAAATCGGGTGGGCTGGAGAGGGAGAGGCTGGAGGGCTACCACACTGGCCTTGAGGAGTGGGTCTTGGAGCTCTGTGCCCTGATTCCTTCATCATCCTCGTCTCCTCGGGAAGCTTATTCTTGGGGCCCTCAGGAAGAAGACTGTACCAGGACTCTGGCTCCAATCTGCTAAACGGGGTTCTACAGCGGAGATTCCCATGTGAGCCTTCTCTTCTGCCGAGTCTGGCGAGTTGGACATGATTCTAGGTCTTCCTCTTTTCTATGTACATTCCCTTCTTCCTCTGGGAGTCTGATCTCAGCTCCCCTCCTCGGCTCAGGGACTCCAGGACTTGGATTTGAGCATGACCAGGTTGGTGAGGACCTTGTGGGCGGAGCACCTGCTGTCGTCTTCTGCGGCAGTCCAGCTTTCCGCTCTGTCCCTGACCTTGACATCTTCGTCCTCACCCCCGGTTCCCGAGGGAGCTCTTACCTTCAGGCAATAGTGTTTGCGCCGCTGCTGGGCTCCCCTCCCTTATGCAACTTCCCTTCTTTGCAGAGTTGCTTCGTAGACCGGAATAATGGTGTGCATTGCTCGGAAGAGGGCCTGGCACGTGCCGAGTGCCAGATACATTGTTTTTGTCACTAGCGGTCACCATGATTTCTACACCCTCCCCCTCCCGTCATCCTCTCCGAATCCTTAGTGTTCGGCACAGTACCTGGAATACAGTACTTGTTCAACCCATGTTGACGGGCCAGAAATAGAAATACCAACTCTTTATTCACTGAGGGTTTAGGTTCTTGTAATAACGCCCCTGTTCCTCAGAACAAGTAAGGTAAGTCCTGACTTTCCTATTTTACAGATGAGGAAACAGAGGCCCAGGAAAGTTTAGCCATTCGCTCAAGCTTCCAGAGCTCACGGGAAAGCTGAGGCTTAGCCTGGGGACGTCGGTGTTTGCCGAGATCCCGCCAAGATCCCTTCCATTCACCTCTGAACCTTTACATGATTGGAGATCTTTCCCTTTTCTCTGGAAGTTCCTTTCTTCCTGCTTCCTTCTCCGAGGAGATTGAGAAAAGCTGATCGCTGCCCCTTGTGTGATTAACTCTTCACGTGTGCTCGGAAAGTATACTAGACCAAAACTGCGAAGGGGAGGAGTGTCCAGTTGTGTTAACCTTTCTTACTTTTCAAGCCCAGGGCATTCTTGGCCCCTTGGGCTTCTCTGCCGGTTGCCTCTGCCTTGTTGAAGGTTGGATCCATCCTTCAAGGACAGACAGGATCAGCCTGTTCTAAGCAGTAGAGCTAACTGGCCTGTGCTTTCCCCCGCCTGGAAATTGTGCCTGTGATTTATGCTTCCCAGCGTGCAGGGCCTGGCTCACGCCAGGGGGATGGGGCGAGGGGGTGCGTGCCGGGGTCTGAGACTGTTCAGATCTGTCCAGGAATGAACGTAGGCACTCCTCTGAGCCACACGTGGGAGCCAGGACTGAGGGGGCAGTGAGTGAGACAGGGCTGGGCACAGCAGCATCTCACCCACGACTTAATTTCATGTTTTGGATAAACACTCCGAGGTGAGTTGCGTGAAGCCGTGGAGAAGTAAGGGTCTCAGCGAGTGCGTATTTATGAAATCTTTGTTTCCCCCTCACCACCTCTCTCCTAATCGAGAGTCCTGCCAGGGGGGCTCTCTGAGCAGAAAGGAGTCTGCTTTTTCCCTTTGGTCCACTCCTCTGCCCCAGACGGTTCTTCCCTGCTTTCCAGATGTTTCCATGACAGGTAGTCATCAGAATGAAGCCCTTGAGTTGCCTGTTTTCCCAGCTTCTTCACTCCTTCGGTTTCTAGGTAAAGTCTTGGGGCTCTTCAGGTGTTGAGACCATTCCTTCCGTCTGCCCTGACTGCAGGACAATGGAAGTTTGTGCTGGTGAGCATTGGCTCTAAGGGTGTTCCCAGCACCTGCATTACTTTTTGCAACACCCCTCTTAGCTAGGTCCTATCCTCGACATTCTCGTACAGATCAAGTGCGGGGTGTTAGGAAGCTTGGCCTAGGTCGCAGAGCCAGCGAACACAGACCCAGCTTGTCCAGCTCAGGGCCTGTGCTCTTAACACACACTGCTTCCTGCTCCCCTCCCTCCCATTGTGGTCAGCAGCATGCCTGTGGTTCTTCCCTGCGCGAGGCACAGTTCCGGCCATGGGGGAATGGGAATATGGTTTTCCAGGGCTTGGGGTTAGTGTAGAAATTCAAAAGTCCAAAGGTGCTGCCAGTGCAGTGAGAACACTGCACAAAGCTCAGTGGGCTGTGCATGGGCCACAGATCAGAAAAGGGCTTTATCAGGAAGCGATCCTGGAGCTAGGTGTTGAAAGGGCCGTGGGCCGTAAGCCCTTTCTGTAAGTGTAAGTGTTAAGTAAGTGTTCTGGGGATTTGTGAGAGCATTTTTATCCTTTGGGAAGACACGGGAGTGAAACCACCAGGGCAAGAGGGATTCGGAAGGTGTCTCGTCTGCCCCGTACGTTGTCATGACCTATCCGAGGAGCGTGCCCCTGAACATGAGGACAGCAGGCGACTCAGAATGGAAGGGACATCGGGCTGTGCAGACAGAAAGCCCTGGGTTTGAACTCTGTCTGCCATGCAGCAGCTTTGTAACCACAGGCACTCCTCTCACCTTGTCTACCCCTCTGTTTCTCCTGCATAAATGGGGACAGCACTACCTTTATCCAGATTTACTCAGAGCTGAGCGTGAAGATTTATATAGGCACCTGACACGTCCTGGGCTCGGTGAATTGCAGCTACTCACTTTATTTTTGGCGAGATCATTTCTTGATAAATTTCAGATCTATAATTGCAAATCAAATATAGTATAAAAAATCTCTGGCACATAGTTGTTGCCCAGTAAATAGAAAGCAAAGGGCTTCTTGTGCATGCATTTGGACTGGATTCATTGCCGGCAGGGCCTAATGGGAGAAAGCACAAAAGGGGAATGCAGGGTGGTCAAGTGTATCGCCGAGGGTCCCCGGGACACTACGCGGTGGAGCCCACTTTCTCAGTGGGCTGCTACAGCCCCTCTGAGAGTCCGCCTGGGCTAGCATTCTTTCTTTTAGAGAAAATTAAAATCTAGGGAAGCGGAATGTCTGGTCCAGTCATTCAGGTCCTTGGCACCTAGAATGGACTATCACCGAGTAGCCACATGGCAGGTCAAGGACTACTGTTTCCTGATCCGTAGGACGAAGTGATACATATCTGCCCCGCCCACCTCAAAGTTGTCATGGAGATCAGACCAAATAGTCTGGGAAGAAAACTAAGGAGTATATAAAGGTGAGCTGGCTTGACACAGGACAGGTGGAATTTCATTACCAGTTCCTGATTTCCCGGGGTGCCCCTCCTGAGTCCATTCCCATTTTGTAGGAATAAGGAGAATGCCCGGAAACTATTTTTGACCCACGCAAGGATCTCAGGATAGTAGAAAGATGAAATGCCTCCTCCCTCTGAAGACAGCTGAGATCTGCAGGGTTAGAAGGTGGAGGCGCTTTGTCCCAGAGCAGAATTTGGATGGTGGCCACCAGGTGAGGCAGAGGTGGCTGTTGGAGCTTTCTCCAGAGAGTTTCAGCAGACTCAATGGCTGGGTTGGGACGTGTCGATGGCAGAAGGAGGATCGGACCGTGACCACCCTCAACCTGGTCACACCTGGGTGTTGGGACCCTGGAACCCGTGACACCCAGCAGTGAGGTGAGCTAGGACGCCAATGTCAGCCATCTTTGTTGGGAAAAACAATGTTTTATGGTAAGACTGGGATGGCTTATTTCATTTCCGGTGTGAAATAGACCCTGCACGTTCATACTCATGGTGAAGCCAGGTGTGGCTGGGACAAGTCAGAGGCGCCAGGGGGGCTTCAGCCGGTGGTGCTGTCGAGGGGAGCTGGGCTGGCAGCTGCGTGGCTCTTGTATCCCCAGACTTGGTTCTGAGCCCGATTCTGCCGCTCACCAGCTGCATCGCCCGGGAGGGGTCCCGTGCCGTCTCGGATCCTTTGCTCCTCCTCAGCCTTTAGGAGACGGTGGGACAGATGAGCTAATACAGGACAGGAGCCTTGCACACATGGTACCAGGCTTTCAGGGGTCCTTCAGCAGTCCTCAGCCCCTTTTATGGGAAACGGGATCAGAAAGAACACAAGTAGCGTTTATCGAGTCCTTACGTGTGCTTGGCACCGTCCTCTGGGGCTGACACAGATGCCCCCCTTCCGTCCTCACACCTGCCCCACGAAGTTGGTCTCGTAATTATCCCCACATGCAGGTGAGGAAATGGAGGTACAAGGGGGTTAAGTTCCTTGCCCAAGGTCACTCTGCTCGGCAGTAAGGGAGGTGGCCTGAGGGGCCACGCTTTCAGTTACGGAGCTGTGCGCCCTCGCACGTGACAGGGAACCCCGTTATCCCTGTCTGACAGATGGGGAAACCAAGGCAGCGGGAGATCAAACACCCTACAGAAACAGCGGGTTTGTGGCGGCCATTGGCACGTTTCTCCTGTGTGGATGGTTCAAAGCTGAAGCTGGTTTTGCTGGGACTCTCAGCAGCAGGAGGAGGAATCTTTCCGTCCCAAACAGCCTCCTGAGGAGAGGGTGACGTGGAACCAGACTCCCGTCCTCTTCCTTTACGCCTCCGGGCTCTGAGCTTTGGAGAGTTTGGCTCTTTCTGGGGTTATCTCGGGACCAACCTTAGGGCGCCTTCTCCCTTCCAGCTGCAGTTCCAGGCACTCCGGTGCGGCTGCCCAGCATCCCCGCTCCTCTGCAGCCCCTCCCGTGGGCTGCGCCCCTGCCCCGACCTGTGGCTTATGAGAAGTGACCCCACGGGGTGTGGAGGCTGTGGGGGTGCTTCTGCTGGAATCCTGCTGTTCTAAGGACTCCAGCTCCCCTCCCCCGCCGGGTTGGGCGTCCTCTCTTGCTCCGTGTTTCTGTACGTGGTTCGGGCACGCTCGTGCCTTTAGGAAAGTCTCCTTCCTCCCAGACGTGCCTGCAGCCAGCCCCAGGTACCTGACATTGGCTCTCCCAGTGGCTGGATTTTCTGTGGGTATTTGCATTCTCACCAGCCTGCGAGAGTCTTGAAGAGTCAAACTAGCTTCAGGGCCTCTTTAAATTCCCTCTGTGTGTCGCACGTCTAGGGGCCGTGATCCCTAGTTGCGGTGATGGCGAGGGAAGCGTGTATCACTTTTTTCCTTTTCTTTTTTTTTTTTAATCTAAGAGCTGGGGCAAATCAGTCTCAGTGCTTGTAATACCGGAGCGTTTATCTATCCCTGTGTGTGCCTTGTGTTCCCATTCGCTGGCGATCATGCACACGGGGAACGTACGTGGGCCGCAGACCCTTTTCATGAGGCTTTGACTTCCTGTGTGAATTCCAAGCTAGTTCCCTTCATTTGAAAGTTTTTTTTAAAGATTTATTTATTTATTTATTTGAGAGAGAGAGAGAGAGGGAGAGAGAGAGTGAGAGAGAGCCCAGAGAGAGAGAGGGAGAGGGAGAGAGAGAGTGAGAAAGGAGAGAGCCCAGGCCAGAGGAGGGGCAGAGGGAGAAGGAGCAGGGAGCCCCCTATGCGGGGCTCAATCCCAGGACCCTGGGATCCTTAGTTGAAAGCAGACGTTTAATCGACTGAGTCACCCAGGCGCCCCCATTTGAAGGTGTTTGTTAATGAAATGATTCCAGTTCCTTCTGTAAGACGTGGCGTGAACACGGTTCTGCACACGGTCTGCCTTTCTGGCTTGTCCTGCACCAATTTCACGGTTCCCAAACCCTGAAGTCCAGATGTCAGGTGGTGTGGCATTTGGGGAGTCGAGAATCCTGAGACTTCAGAGATAAAAATTTACCCAGAGTTTGTGTGTGAAGTTTAGTAGGGAGTGGGGGAGAGGATGCCTCCTATAACTGTCTTTTTTAATAACCCCCCCCCCCGGGGCCCCAAATACCTCCCTTGAGAAAATCCCGTTAGTTTTGAGCAGGGAAGACATGCATCACTCCTGCTCCTTTATACATTTCTTCGTGCACGTGGCGGTCTCCTCTGGATGGCCTGCTGATTTTAGAACCTTTGTTTCCTACTGTCCTGTTTTCCTGTTAGATGATTGAGCAGGTGGTTAGTAAGCGAGCAGGTGGTTAGTAAGTGCGGAGTCTGTGTTTGATCCCGGATCGGGATCTGAGAAAGACCCAGATCAGGTTAAGGCATGAGCCCCGCCCTTAAGAAAACTGTTCTCTTGTTAGTCTCAGGTGATAATGACCTTTCTGAAGGTGGTCATTCCCTGAGGGCAATGGTCCTTGGAGGAAAGCAGATGAGGTGATGGGACCATTGTTGCAGTCGGGGAGGGAGGTGATAGGATGATCAGAAGTGAAAATTTTAGCACTCTCTTTTGGAGGCCATGATGCCCCGGTTACAACCCCGAGTAACTATCGTGTGAGAGGTACATGCACCTGACTCTGCAAGTCCAGAAGGAGAGATGCCTGACTCTCTGGGGACAACAAGGAAAGCTTTGCGAGGACTGTGCCTCCTGGGCTGAATGACAAGGAGCAAGCCAAGGAGGGTGGAGTGGGAAGACCACAGCTCAGCACACCAGCTGCCGACGGTCAGGGTCATGAGATTGTGACGTGATGTGTGATCTCTGCCGAGATCACCCAGCGATGCCACGTGTGGCGTCTGAGAGCCGTGTGTTTAACGAAGCAAGTCCAGCGGTCTTTGTGGACAGACACAAATTACACCGGAGACTGGTATTGTGCGTGGCCTCCACTCGCAGGTTTCTGTATTAACTTCTGAGCCTTGTGGAAATCGTATCTTCAGACGGTCAGAGTGTCCCTTCTGCTTCTGTATGGTGTTTGTGGGACTCTGTCATCCCATCCCCTACCTCCCTCCACACCCCCGTCTTTGGCCCTCGGTGATTCTGTATTAATAGCAGCGATTAAGCTGCCTCATCTCATCAGGGAGGAGATATTAATCTTCATCAGGCCCAGGCAGGAGCTGGAGTTTTTTTCCTTTCTGTTCCTCCCTTCCCTCCCTTCCCTCCCTTCCCCCTCCCCCAACAGAGCTCAGGGGGCTGCCCCAGGGTGCGCTCGGGAATTTGCTTTCGTAGATGCGTTTCAGGGGGTCACTTCTCTGCTTCTGTCTCTTAGCCTCCCTGCATCCAAGCCTCGCATGTGGTAATTGAAGACCCCTTGGGATGGAGGGAAGGGAAGATTGTTCCCTCCAGTGGGACCTTCCGGCTTCACTTTCCCCCCTGCTGCTGGGGAACTTAGAACAGGGCCGAACCAGAGCTGGAGGCTGCAGCTGAGGATCCTGGATGCCAGGGGCAGGGGCAGGGGCAGGAGGCAGAGAGCTTGAGGACCAGCGTTAGGGTGGAAAGAAGCTGTCTCCCAAAGCTCTTCTCCGTCCTGCGCTGTTCCTGCTTCTGAGAGCCAGCTGCCAAAAATCGCTCGTCGCGCACCAGACTTCTCTGTGTGCCGAGGGCCGCGCTGGCACGGCAAATCACAAACGAACTTGCCAGATGCGTGTTGTGTTAGTCCATTTTCCAGCCGAGGAAAGAGGCTGGGAGGCTGAGTGCCTTTGCCGGGGTTGCGTGGTGATGGGGGGGGGTGGGGGGAGCCGGGTTCCCTCGTAGGTTTCTTTTGGGCTCTGCCCACCGGGGGGGACGGTACAGTTTATTGAAGCAACGGAAGAGGATGTCAGAGTGGCTGGGCTGGGCCAACAGGCACACATGGCGACCGGTCCAGGGTAACCGAGAACCATGGGCTCTTGCCTGTGGTACAGCTGGAGGCCCAGGGACGTTCCCACGCTGTTTTTGGAAGCAGACGCGGCAAGATAGGCCTCCTTCTCTCTGCCTCCCTTCCCTCCCACCTCTCCTCCCAGCAGGACTGAGCCCTGCTGGCTTGCCACATGGCTGGTGCCGGCGGGCCTGATTAGTTTGCTTCTGCAGTGAAGAATCTCGAATAACCACTGTCTCCTGCGCTCAGCACGCAGCCTTCACACCCAGGCCGCCTTGCAGGCTCCCTCTGCTCGCTCGGTGGGATTGGCCTTTATTCGGCCTCTGAGCACACGCAGGTTGGAGGAACAGTTCTTTTTTTCTTCCCCAAATGGGCCCTCTTTGGCTTTCCCGAGCAGTCTTCTTCCTCCGAGGGAATTCCCACGGCATTAAATTAGCCAAAAATGACATTAATGCTAAGAACCAAACGCGATTACTTGGAATATGAGTATTTCTTATCGTGAGGAGTAAGCGACCTCCTCCCTACCCCCGCGCAGCTTGCTCCATTCGAGCCTCCCGCTGAGTTGTATTCTTACCGGTTTCCTTTTTAGTTGGCGGGTTGGTTTTGGTTTTGTTCTGCAGATGGTCTGAAAGGCACAGAGCGTGGGATAGGAGGGCACACCAGCACAGACAGGTTCGAACGTGACTTTGCCCCCGTGTAATTTGCCGGGTCTCCAGGCTGTGGTCTGGGAGTGCAATCCCGTCGGCGGACGTTACCCTCTCCCTCTGCGTGGCCCCATCTCCCTGGAATCTGCCCATTACTCTGTTCCTCTGACTTCACAGATCCCTTGATGTCTTTATTTTTGCCCCACACTCTGCTTTTTCCCTGAGAAGTTCCACGGTCCATGCTCAACCCTCCGATTCCGTTGGAGTTGAAGCTGTCCCCAGCTCCTCGGTCTGTCCCTGCAGCCCTTCCGGGTCCCTCTGTTAGAGGGCCCTGTGCAGAGTTGGGGCTTGATACGTGCCATACGCGGGGCAGGAATATTGTTAGCTCATGAGGTTCCCGTGGGGTTAAATAATACATGTAGAACACGAGGAGAATGGAAGCGGGCGCTCTCTGATGGAGACAAGCACTTACGTTTGTTGTTGGACTTTGGGAAGGTGATGGTGTCGCTATTCAGCGTTTGTCTCCACTGGCTCGAGAGCTTCCCTAGGGTGGGGCTGCGTCGTCTTACTCCATTTCGCATCCCCGGATACAGGTACATGGTAAGCGTTCCCTGAATTTAGTTGAGTGGATGAGATAAAAGCCCACCTGTGGAAAGGAGGTTCGGAGCAAGATCCTTTACTGCCCTGCTACCCGAGGGCCGGTTTGAGGACCCATAGGGTCTGAGAGTCACTGGAAGGGTTCTGGGCCAGATAGGCAGCAGATGACACACAGGAACGAGGAAGTCTCTTTAAAGCCCGGTGGGTCATTCCAGATCGCTGCACAGCTGAATCTTGAGTTTTTCCCCTGGGGTGCCTCAGCCTCTGTGAAGAGGAGAGCCGCATCCTTTTGTACCCACACTGTGCATCTAGAGAAGTTTGGCCTCTCCAGCGCCCACGGGGAGCCAGAGTCTGTCGTGGACTCTGAGACCCATCACTTGAATCCGATTCCAGCCGTGCGTGAAACTCCTCGTGTGGCCGTGGGCAAGTCACTCCTCCTCTCTGAGTCCGTAAGCAAGGGGCTGGCTGTTGGGAGACTTAAAGTTGTTGAGGAGTGCTGTTCTCTCAAAAGGATAAAAACAAAAATCAACTCCACGGATTGTAGAGCTCAAATAAACTTACAAGAGCTAAAGCCGTAAGACTCTTAGAAGCGAACGTGGGGATAAGTCTTTGTGACTTTGGATTAGACTGGCTTCTTAGATTGGACACCAGAAGCAAAAGCCAGAAAAAAAAAAAAAAAGATGGGACTTCCTCAGGATTTAACTCTTCTGCATATCAAAGGATACCCTTTAAGACCTTGAAGACTGTCTAAACAGAGGAGAAAATATTTGCAATTCGATATGGGACTTCTATCCTTAATAAAGAACTCTTCTGTACATCTGAAACTGATGCTGTAAGTTGGCTAATTGAATTTAAATTAAAAAGTGAAATAAATTCTTTAAAAAAAGAACTTCTCTAGATCAGTGGAAAGACAACCCAGTTAAAAAGTGGGCAAAGGGGCGCCTGGGTGGCTCAGTTGGTTAAGCGACTGCCTTCGGCTCAGGTCATGATCCCGGAGTCCTGGGATCGAGTCCCATATCGGACTCCCGGCTCTGCGGGAAGTCTGCTTCTCCCTTTGACCTTCTCCCCTCTCATTCTCAGTCTCTCTCTTTCTCTAATAAATAAATAAAATCTTTAAAAAAAAAAAAAGTGGGCAAAGAACTTGGAAACAGACATTTCTCCAAAAAAACTACACAAGTCGCCCATAAGCCCATGAAAAGATGCTCCGTGTCATTAGTCAATGGGGACTGTAAGTCAGAACCACAGTAGGACAGTTGCTGGAGAGGATGTGGAGCAATGGGAGCCCTTCTACAGGGCTGGGAGGAATGCAAAATGGCGCAGCCACTGGGAAGGGATTTGGCAGTTCCTCAAAAAGCCCAGCGTAGAATTAGCATATATCTCAGCAACACTACTCCTACGTGTATGCCCAGAAGAATCAAAAACAGATACTCAAAAACTTGTACACAATTATTCATAGCAGTTTATTCATCCTAAAGTGGAGACTACCCAAATGTCTATGGACTGATGAATGGGTAAACAAGACGTGGTCGAGCCCCACAGTGGAGTATCATTCGGACATAGAAAGGAAAGCGGTTCTGATATGTGCTACAGTGTGGATGAACCTGGGCCACCGTATGCGAGAGAAGCCAGACGTGAAAGGCTATATAGGATTCCGTTCCTAGGAAATGTCAGCATTGGCCAGTCCATAGATGGGACAACTAGGTTAGCGATTTCTAAGGGTTAGGGGGAGAGAGGCTGGGAATGGGTACAAGGTTTATTTGTGGGGGTTTATGAGGTTTTAGAATCCGACAGTGGGGATGGTTGCACAACTCTGAATATACTAAACAATGCTAAATTGTGTGCTTTAAAAGGGTAATTTTTCATGGGATGCGGATTATATCTCAATAGAGGTGTTATTAAAAGATAAAAGCGGAGGGGCTTCTCGATGGCTCAGTTGGTTAAGCCTCTGCCTTTGGCTCAGGTCATGATGTCAGGGTCCTGGGATCGAGCCCTGCTTCTGGCTCCCTGCTCAGAGTCTGTCTCTCTCTCCCTCTGCCCCCACCCGACTCATGCGCATGCTCTCAAATTTTTTTTTTTTTTTTTGCAAGATGAAAGTGTAGCTGCTTGCACTGAAGCAGGACAAGAAGGTGTAGGCCCCCTCTGTTCTTTCTCTTGATCCCACTCCAAGGATGTTCTTGAGCTGCCCTCGTGGTTCCAGGGAACACAGTTTGGAGGACCTATATGGTCCTAGGTTCAATACCTTCTTTCCCAGAAACTGAGGTGAGTGGGTCACATGGCAACGAGGGGAGGTGTGGATGTGTTTCTTTTTCCATCTGTCCCTGACTCCCCAGCCTCCGGGTCTAAACGGACTGGGGACCGGGTACTGTGATGACTTGCCACTTAATTTATAGATGAGTGCTGTGCCGGAGTTGAAGTAAGTGTTATTAGGAGAGAGGGACGTGACCCCCAGAACCCCCCTCCCTTGTGACAATGTGGCGGGATGGGACTTCCCTGCCAGTTCTTGGGACGAAGGGAAACCAAAGGACCAAATAAAAAGGAGCTCGGAGAGGACCGAAAGAGTCTTTCACAAGCTGCCGTCTTTTAGTTTTTTGCTTAAAACACTTTAGTGATTTCCGACAGCTAATGGGGTGAACCCGATCCTCCGTGCTCTGGGCTCCACATCCACTGCTGGTCCCCAGACCTCCATCCCCATGAGCACGCCAGCTCCCTTCCTGCTGTCCCATCAGGGAGCCCCGTATTTGTCTTCCAGGGTCTGGCTTTTCACCACGTTGTGGGTTGAATTGTGTCTCCCCTTCCTCCACCCACCGGAGGTGTTGCTGTCCCGATCCCTGGTGCCTGAGAATGTGACTTTAATTGGAAATAGGGTCTTTGCAGATGATCAGATGCAGATGAGGAAAGTGGAGTGGGCCCTAATCCAGTATGACTAGTGACCTCCAACGAGGAGGACGTTGGGTCCCAGAGACCCCCGCTGCGGGAAGACAATACGAAAACACAGGGAGGACACCATCAACAAGCTAAGGGTTGCCTGAGGCCACTGGGAGCTAAGGGACAGGCATGCAACAGGTTCCCCCCATGGCCCTCCCAGGGAACCAGCCATGCTGACACCTTGACCTTGCACTCTGGGATTGGGAGAATGCGTTTCTGTTGTTGAAGCCACTTCTTTTATGTTACTTCTTTGTGGCAGCCCTTGAAAACTAATACACAGCCTCTCCATGAATACTATGGGCTTCCAGCTCTTTCCACTGAACCATTTACTACTTCTGTGTCCCCTAGCACTTTGTCATTTGCTTATTATATTTGTCATAGTTCATTGTGTTTACTTCTGTTTGTCTCTCTAAATAGACTGTGATGGTAGGGCTTAGCCTGCTGTTCCTACGGCATACCGATGCATGCGTCCCATAGGAAGGATGGATGCATGCCTGAGTCAGAAAACCCGGAGAGGAAAACCACCTTCTTAGCATCAAAGCTCAAAGTTGCAAATGCAAATTAACACTGGAAAGATATGCGTGGTCTTCTCTTCTTGAGTCTCTTTGGCACCAGTCTTCAGGCACGCCTTTCCCAGTGTAAATAACTTTGGGACGTGTTACAAAGTTCACCAGTGTTTAAGTTCATTAAATTAATGCTGTCACTTTGAGCGGCGGAGCGTGGTGCGGGCTGTAAACTGCTCGTGGTCTTCTCTGTGATTCTGCCGTAGCGGCAGCCTCAGGAACCGGAGGTGCGGTAAAAATAGAAGAATCACTTTACACCAAAGAGTCCTGCACGAGGAATTCGACGACACGGGGCTGCCACGCAATGCCGTGTGGATTTGGTTTTGTCAGACCTTCAACTAAAACTCTAGGGGCCGGTGGGGAAGCCAGTGGGTGCAGGCGGGTCTGGTCTTCATGTGGGGGGTAGAGCGTCTGGGCTGGAAGAGCAGCCTACATGTGCCCGGGAGAAGAGCCGGGTGGATTCTGGAAGTAGAAGGGAGTTGGGCTGATAAGGAAGGGAGGGCTCATCCCTCGGCTGCAGGGCTGAGTTGACGGAGACCCATCGGCAGGGCTCTGAGTGGGCATTTCCGAAGCGGACTGGGAGTTTGAGTCTGCTTATTGGAATGGCTGATGTTTGCAGTCAGGCCTTGTGAGTAACAGGCCCATTTGCCCAGGCTCTGAATGTCCCTTACGTGTCCCCAGTCCTTGATCCTGCTGCTTATCCCAGCTGACGTCATTCAGTGCTGGCCCCACTCCTACCCATACTTCAAAGCCCAGCTCAAATCCCACCTCCTCTAGGAGGCCCTCCCTGAACTTCCCTAGCTAGACCCAGGAATTCCTTTCTTAAGCTCTTTTCCTGAGCTGCTTTCTTGGCCTTTGCTTTCTAGGTTAGTCGCTTAGAGAATGGACCGGGGTTGAGGTCCTGGCATTATGAGTCGGGTGGATTTTTGATCTTGGGCACTGTGGAACTTTCTGGGTTTTACCTTATCGTATGGATATGATCATAATTTCCAAATGAAAGAAATAGACACACCTCATCGTCTTCCCCAAATGAGGCACTGGGGCTTGATCCCATTACAGCGAACTGCATTCGTGGTGGGGTCTGTGCTTCTCTTCATGTCCTCCTGTCCGGCCCCATTCACGTTACTACAGCATGGGCGAAGAAGAACGGACATTGCGCACCCAGATTTGAATGCTGACTCTTCGTCTCTGGTGTAGGGAAATACTTTTGAGCCCTTGGTTTCCTCATCGTGGTATATATGCAGCAATATCTCCTATCTCCTTTAATGTGGAGATTGAATCGAATGGGGGATAGCCCCCCCCCCCGCCCCCCTAGCGCAGTACGGGTACTAATCAACAGACCAGCCCACGCCTCGCTACTTGAGGTCATTCATTCGACCATACGAAGATCTCTTGATTCTTAGAAATGGAAAACGTCTCTCTCTTTGGGGGTCTGCCTTTGGGTGCACTCTTGTTTGTGGAGCCCTCTTCCTTCCCACCCTTAATCGTCTGTCACCTTGTGGCTGCCCTGAGTCCCCTTGACCTTCAGGAAGCCTTGGTTTTGCTGCCAGCACGTGCCGTCCATGCTTGCCACGGCAAGCTGGCTCTCCCTACGTCGCTTTTCCAAACCCGCTCACGTCTCTCGAACCTTCTCTCTTTCCCTCACTTACATTGCCTTAATTTCTTGTTCCTCTGCCATTAAGTAGGTGTTGAATTCTATTAAGATGCACATCAGGATTTATCGAGTGGAGAGGTAAATATTGACAGGTAGGGAGGTGGGAGCTCCCCACCACCCCCTCTCCCC
>CM052807.1:108453064-108560355 GCA_028533885.1 Nasua narica | reverse complement strand
GTGCGGCGGTCCACTCGCCCCTCGGGCACGCTCTGTGGCCCACGTGCTCCCTGCTCCCAGCCTGTGAGTCCTTGCGCTCTTCCCCCTGCTGCCTGTCCTCCCCTCCCCCCGCGCCCCTGCATACTGTTCTGGTGGTACTTTCCTGGTCCACACTCCTCTCTCCAGCTGACGTGTCCACGTCCTCCCATTTTTGAAGCGGGGAACTGGTTTGGCCCACACTGACCCCACATCTGTCCTTCTGGGACTTCCTGACCCCCTCATTCTCTTCCTGTGTTGGCTGCCACCAGGGGCTGGGCTCTGCGATGAATCCTGGTTGCGCAGGTGGCTGGGGCCAGGCCCTGCTCCGGCCGAAGGTGGCCCTGGGAGCCGTGTGCGTGAGTGAGGTCCCCGAAGACATGCACGGGGAGTGGGCGAGGAGAGGGGGCTCGCAGTGGCTGTGCAGATGGTGGGGTCCTGGAAGGTGGGACTTTTTCTTCTGTCCAGCCCAGAGACCATCTCCGACTTCTGTACCTCCTTCTTTTACCACGATTGCTTGGTTCAGCCTCGTAGGCGCTTTACCCAGATCTACCTGGAATCACAGCTGTTTCTGTGTCCAGGATCCTGAGAAGCAGCGGCTGCCTCTTTGGTTCTCGTTTCCACTTCCGAACCTTACGGAGCGTCACCCGTAGTAGGACTTCCCAGAATGTCTGCAGCAATGAACGGACTGGTAGTGGAGGAGAGGTGGCATGGGTGGGGGCAGCCTCAGAATTTCCTGGTACCTTACCCGTGTCCCGAAGTTTTTCCACGTGAGACATCCAGAGATGGTGTGTATTCCCTGGATCTGGGAAGGCGTGCATCTTTCACTAGAACCCAGCTCTGGGCTTGCTGTGCAGTTGGCCTGGAAATTAACGCACTTCCCCTTTATTAGAGCTTCATCAAGTTCTTTTAAATGTGAAACTTTTTCTTGTCTTTGCCTCTAAGGGCTCTCTTGTTTGAACAAGCCTTCCTTAGCCTTGCCTTTTGCCTCCTGTTGTTCCCCGAGTCCTTCCTAGAGATTCCGGAGGACTCTTCCTCAAAGGCTGTACCACTCCCTCCTAGAAAGCCGTCTGTGGCTCCTTATTGCCAGAACGAGAGAGTCAGGCCAGAGCCCATCTCTGCCCTCCAGGGTCTCACTCTGGTTTCCCTTTCCAGCTCTCTGAAAGCAGCTTACCCGCAGCCATCAACCTCAGCTCCCGCTCATGACCCCAGCCTTCCGCCAACCCCTGCCGGAGCCCGCGGAGTTCATGCATCCCTTGTCTGTCTGCGTGCTGGTCCTCACGCAGAACCCACCTCCTCCCTCCCCTGCCTCCCCCTCTCCTTCTTGTAGATTCCCCCCCTCCACAGTTGCCTCTCCCAATACTGTTCCCTGCTCTGTCCGGTCAGAAGTCTCTCCCCCTCATTACTGTCATCCTCCCTCCCTCCGCGATAGCGTGCCTTCTGCTCGGGCTCTTCTCCTGGGCTCTCGTCTGTCCAGGGGCAGGACCGAATGGCAAATCCCATAACGTCTGGCTTCGTGCCACACACAAAGTAGGTCTCAACACACTTTCATTTCGTTGAAGCCCTTTTAATGTCGGCTGTGTCACATTTGTTGTCTTCCTTATTTTCCACATCCACGGTTGTTGTTAATATCTTTCTAGTGACTTAGCATTGACCACATAATTTCTTATCCAGGCTCTCGGTCATACTTGTGTGGCCGTGTATAAAACCATATGCCAAGAAAGACAAAAGATAAATGCAACGTTGTGTTAGGGCTGCACACAAGACTTTTGTGTTCCCACTTTGCGTCAGGGAAGATAGTGCTCGGACCAGATCAGTCAGTTCGGGGTGTGAGGCCGAGAGCTTCTGCGAGAAGGGAAGTTAGCTAACTGTGTCGCGCTTGACGCCGTTACCCGGCACTGACCAGTAAGCCTCCGAGGGGCCCCACGCACGTTTACTCTGTGCCTGCTCCAGTTCTCCATCTGTCTGATGTCTAGACCGTTCTTCGTTTGGGAGCCTCGATGGGACTTCAGACACGTTGCCTGGAGACTCTTCGTGGAAACGTTCATGGCTGCATTTCCTCTTCACGCTCACGGCTTGGGGTCCTTTCTTGTTCTTTGCCCCAGTTCGTCCACGTTAAGTGGGGGAATTTCAGAGTCCTAGGACTCCCTACCCAACCCCCATAATTGTCAAATAGCGTACTTAAAAGACCGACTTCCTCAGATGGTCAGGTAGTCTTCACAAGAGACCTGAGAAAACGGGTATTTTTGTCCACATGCTAGGAACGAGACTGTTGGAGCGTTGGAGTGCAGAAGGATTAAACGTTTTGCTGCGGTTAAGTAACTTGCCCAAGGTCACACAGCTGGAGAGCCAAGATTTTGATCCACAGCTCGTGACTTCAAGTTCAGTTTCGCCCCCACCCACCACCTGCTTCTGAAGTCCTTTTATGTAGATATTTGTACTTAATCATATGAGGGTAGTAAATGGTAAAGCCCAGCTACACTGCTGTTGAATCCCACTCCACTCCCTTCTGCCTCTGTTTTTTGTTTTGTGAAGATTTGCTTTCTGCTTTGCGTTCGGTCCCCCAGGAATCCCGTGGGTACTAAGGGCCCAGGAATTGTCCTCCCTGGGTAGGCGCTAGTTCCCTGCATGGGGCATGGGTTCCTGGGGGACCAGGTTGTTCTTCCGTCGGCCTTCTGCTTTCAGGGGCCCCCGGCTTTTATTAATGATCATTTTTTGCTGTGCAACCAGATCCTTCCAGCTAACCATTTCAGTCTCATTTCAACTCCAGTGGCTTCAGATCGTCTACGTTTCTCACAGGCAACAAGAATATTTGGTGACCGAGCAGCCTTCTCTCTAGCCAGTTCCCTCTCTGACCACCTACACTACACGTTTCAGTCTTGTTTAACCCCACACTGCCTTCTCCAGCCTCCGGGCTTGGCCCTCCAGGTGTGCACTGGTATTCCGACTCTCAGAAAAGAATGAGAAAAGCCCCGACTCACAGCGTGTGCCCATTTCTGTGACATAAATTCTCCCAGGAGCCAGCCAGCATACCCCAGGAGTCAGACGGCCTCCTCTCTCTTCACCTTGCTGATTCTTGGGTGCTGCTGGCGTTTAGTTCAGATACTTTGTCTCCTAGGATGACTTTACGGACCAGCATCCGCCTGTCCCTGGCCCGACAGAGGCTCTGTGTTTTCACATGCCTCCTTGCTAACATGAGTTATAAATAACACCTATCAGAGGCGATCGTAATTGTGTGTGCTGGCAAATCTCCCTTCTGTTTTCTATACTCGGTGGGTAGGTACCAGCTGTGTTTCGATTCATTTCTCCAAGCCAGTACTAAGGACAAGGTCAAAGACTGAGAAGATGTCCAACAGTGGTTTGCTGAATGCAGGCATGTTTTGACCTTCAAAGGACTTTTGTAGTTAGCTCAAGAAGAAACAAAGGACCTTTGTTTCAGTTGATGGAAGTCCTAATCCTGCATATTTCAGTGGCAAGACCTACAATTCTGCTCCAGGTTGAAAAGGGTGAGATGGGGTTATCTAGGAGACATGGGCACATGCCCAGAAACCTAGGAGTGGGAAATACAGCTCAGTTTTTACCTAAAAATTTAGGAATCAAGGCTTTTGCTTCCAGGAGGCAGGGTCCATCTAGTTGTTCTAAGTCTCCTCTTGGTCTCTCCATCTTTGCCCTCTATTTTCTTGCTGTCTTTTTCTCATGCCTCCATCCCATACCCTCTCCTTTTCTGCTCTCCTTATTCATCACCTGTGTTCTTCTCTTGCTTTCATTCATTCTCTTCTCTCTTTTTTGTACAACCTAGTAAGGTCTTCCAGTCCCCACTCCTTGTGAGTTCCCTCCTGTCGGCATGGGCAGCTGCCACCAAGGATAACTTCTCTGTGTATACCGTATTTAAAATTTCCATGTGAGTAACTGAGTGGCTCAGCATTGCTGGTTGAAGCCCCGGCGGCCATCCTGGATCAGGAATCTCTGGCTGGTGTAATCCATTCAGGGGAGGACAGAGTCAGGCTGGGACGCACGGTCAGTGACAGACCTATCTAGGACATTCGGAAAGAAGGTGGTTCCCTCTGAATGGTGCCATCCTGGGCTGAGTAGAAGCTAAAAATGATAGTGAATTGGGGTGGGGGGTGGAAGAGCCACTTCACTCTCATTAAGATAATTGTGGATGGAAGGAGTTCAGTCATGCGGCCACGTGGCCAGCCAGCTCTTCGTTGGCTCATGTTTCCACCCAATAAGAGCCCAGGTCTATTAAAAATAATCATGGCTTCAACTTCAGTGATTGCCTCTGGGAGTCCAGTCAACACATTAATTAATTATCCTCAGTGTGAACAGATTTCCTCTAAAAAGCCTCCTGTCTGTTTATTTTCTTAGCCTCGTTCTGTGCCTTCCAATTTGTCCAGCCCCATTCCCCTCATAAACTGGTTACTGTCTTAGATTTCTCCCTAGCGTCTGGTTTGCCTCTGTATAGTGTTTTCTTCCCATGAGCCAGCTGTGGTCCTGATGGACCCCACTTAGCCAAGAGTCTTCAGGCCAGGGGCATGGGTCTCTGCTTTGGTCGACCTCTTGGATCAATACCTCAAGGTATTGACAACGTTGGACGTCGGGTCTCTGGGGAAAGTCAGTGTGCTAATAAGGGACCATGAGCTGATGGTAAATAGATAGCACATTTGGCGCAGTCGAAGGGCAAGTAATGAAACAGAGAAGGTTGTCTATGCTGCAGAATTGTGAGCCTCCCTTACACAGCGTATCTCCCAAAAGGATTATAGGAACCTAGAGACTAGAAAGACCAAAGTTTTAGACCTGAGAAGGGCAATGGAAGCAGGATGACTGTTAAAAAGGTCTCCCCAAGGTCAAGGTGGGAATTAATGATGACTGGAGCGGGCACCAGAGGGCGGGAATGGCTTTGGACAGCCTGGCTCTTGGGGACAACCTGACTTTGGAGCAATGTGTTTGAAATGAAATTTCCGGACATGGTCAGTCAAGAGGGTTCCGTGTATGGTTTTAGTAAGCCTCACTCTTCGTGCATTAACTTTCCTTTTTCACTTGTTGCACCATCGAAAAAAGTTAGTGCCAGTTGGGTTCCTAAGCAGAGACATTCGAGCTTGGGATTGTTAACAAAAGAAGGCTCTGTTGTGTTCCCAGCCTTCGCACATAACCAGTGGCTAACAATGCTTGTGTCCCTGGACAGAAGTACTTGAGGGTCCTGGCATGAATTTATTGGTCTTCAAGGGCTCCTCAGTGGTGTTTCTGGATTTCTGCAGGGCTGTACACGGGCCCCAGAGAAGTACTGAGTAGGCTGGAGGAACTGGTTCCTGAGAAGGGCTGGGGCTTTACCGATGCTGGCAGGAAGAATGCCTTCCTCTGCGGGAGCAGCCGAGAGCAAGTTTACAGAATGCTCTTCCAAAAGAGGGCCTTGGGAGAATATATTGGTGACTGACTCCTCGTCAGTTGGAGGCACGAATTGGGATCTGTCCCTGCAGATCTAGAGCATGGCACCATTGGATGTCTCGGTAGAATGAAGGCATAAATGTCACACTATGCGGCTTGGGTGGGGGAGGGAAGGAAGGGAGGAAAGAAGAAACCCATCCACATGGCTCCCAAACAGAAACAACCTTTGGTCTGCTTGGAGAGGCAGAGTGTAACATACATAGCATGAGAGGAGGACCTTGGATGCCAATTGGGAATCATTGGGGGTGCTCGTGGTAGAGGGAGCCAACTCATCAGTTGAGGCTGAGATAAGAGTGTATCTGCCTTACCATCTGAGACCTTGGAGGTGGGAGGTGGTTGCTCTCGGTTCTGAGGCTCAGTGATATTGCTCCTGTGGTTGGGCATCTGTGCGGGTCTCCATCGTCTCATACTGGCAAGGAGGTTGCAGGAACTCCGGGCGTCGGCGAACGCTAAAAATGATCCCCTCTCCGACAGTCAGTTTTTAAACATTTACCACACACCCCTGCCTCTATGTCTTATATTTGTAGCAAGTAACATGTCGTAGAGGCTCAATATATACTTTTTGAATGAGTGCACAGGTGCCAGATAAAATACAAGACTCAGTTAAATTTGCCCTTCAGACAAACATCTAACAATTTTTAGTAGACGCGCGGCTTACGCATTGCATGGGCACACGCCTCCTAACACAGGATCAGTTCATCTGAAGTTCAAGTCTAACCGGGTGTGCTGTATTTTTATGTCCTGAGTCTGGCAACTCCTAGGACATCGGAGTGACTTTATGGAGATGCATTGGAAGGTCTGCCTTTTTGTTTCCCAGAGCGAGGGCTGTCTGTTGTGATCCTACTTAAGCATATGGGTTGAGGTGGAGAGTTGAGTGTGGATTGTGCACGGAGTTGGAACAATTTATCTAGAGGGAAACATGAAATTGGAACTAGTAGTTAGTTAGTGATGGAGAATTAACTCAAAATTAAATTGCGGATGGTCTGTAACTCCGTAGAGAGATTTCTTCACGTTGCTTTCCGAGCAGTGGAAAGAAAGCCCACTGCCAGCTGAGATTCACAGCATGTCAGGGTGGGTCTTTTTCTCTGTGACATCTGTCTGTGATCACATGAATGATTTGAGCTGTGCTGGGAAAAGTAGCAACTTTAGGCTGCCTCGTCTGACGTCCCCAGAGTTGTGGACAGGGGGTCTGATTCGTGATCCTTGCCACGTGTCCTGTCCCTGGACCGGGGTGCTCGGGGGAGAGAATTTCTGAACTGGGAACTTGTTCGCAATACGATTTCCTGGGTCCCACTCCGGGTCTGCTGCAGCCGATGTTCCGGGGGAATGGGGCCCGGCATTCTTCGCTCTTAACCAGCCCTCAAGGGGACTTTGCCCACCGAAGTTTGCGAGCCACTGTTCTCCAGCGTGGAGGCGCCATCCAAGAGTGTTTGCTTTGCAGTTCGATAAAGGGCTGTCATTGAGCCCAGCTGGCCTGGGGAAGCCACTTGGAGACTGGCTAATATGCAGATGTTACCCCAGTGTCACCGGCCTGTCCTTAGGAACATCAGCTTGGAACAGCAGGATGGCAGGGGGCTGTGGTACCTCCAAGGAGCAGTGGGAGGGCTCAGTGGGCTTCAAAGAAGATGGCCCTTTGGTGGCGAAATGTCTCACATGTGCTGATGCTAAGATGTGGGGAAAAGTCCCGGGATCATGACCTGCCCAGTATGTGACCCAGTAAACCTCCTACAACTGCTTGCTCTTCTCTGGACCTCAATGTCTAATGGTGCCAAGTGTGGATTTCAAAGGGATAGCCTTATTTCTGATTCTCTGTTGCCCACGCTTCTCATGCACAGGATGAGGGATGGAAGTCCAAGGACTCCAGCCAGCCCAGCGTGAGTTGGGGTCTCCTTTTTCCCACCCGGGCTCTTTCCTCTGTTTTGTTGCCTTCCCCCTTCTCTCCACACTGGCACACAAGCCCTGAATTGTGTTGGGGGCTGTTGGGTCCAGAGGAGAGCCGGGAGGGGGCCAGGAGCCCTGGGGGTGTCCATCAGGTTGGAGTTTGGATTTCTAAACTGGGCAGGAGGGGGGAGGGGAGGGCAGACAAAGTGATTCGGAAGCAGCAGTTCCCCTGCAGACTTGCTCAGTCTGAGTGGAGGGCTGCTGAGCCCACAGTCAGAGGGGGTGGTGATGAGATGAACTTTGGAGACCCTGAATCCCCCTGCCCTCTCCACCCCACCCCTGTGCATCTTCAGAGGCCTGCACTCCGTACCCCTGACGTAGCCACCCTGCGTCCTTCCGTGACCTGCAGTGGCTCAGGTTGGAATTCAGGATCCCGTCCAGGCCAGAGGGCGCTCGGCGCGGGCCAGAGGTCCTTGGAGAGTTTCCCGGGGGCAGTGACAGGCCCATGGGAGATGGTGTCACGATCCATTTGACCTGGACTTTGTAGGTTATTCTTCTAGTTTCTTTTGTCCGCCCCCCCCCTTTTTTTTGGATTGGCTTGGTAGATTTACCCGATAGTTCTTAATTCAGATTTACCCGATAGTTCTTAATTCAGCATGTATATGGTCAAAGCCGTTGCTGCTTGTCTCCTCCAGTGTATTGTGTGGTGTCTTCTCTCTCCGTTGGATCTTGCTCATTCAATCTCATAAAGCAGGTATAATTCTTTTCCCTGGTTTCCCGATGAGGCCGCAGGCTTCGTGAGGTAAAGGGTATGCCCGAGGATTCATGGGCAAAAGAAGCCAGGATTTGAACTGCTTTGCTGGCGCTGGAGCTGAGACTGTAATTGTTTCCAGGCAAGGCCGACTTCTTCATTTCCAGCCTGTCCATCAACAAAACCATCACCTAGATAACAAAGGACCTGTTGGATTAACACAATGTCAGTCTGGTTTGCTGTCTCCAGCCCTGTGTTCTGGCTGGTGTGTTTAAAAATAAACCACCAGTGGGGCGCCTGGGTGGCTCAGTCGGTTAAGCATCCGAGTATTGGTTTCGGCTCAGGTGGTGATCTTGGGGTCCTGGGGGTCCTGGGATCGAGCCCCGCATCCTTGGCTCCTTACTCAGCAGGGAGCCTGCATAAAGGATTCACTCCTTCTCCCTCTGGCCCTCCTTCACGCACAGGCTCGCTCGCTCCCTCAAATAAATCAATCCTAAAAAAAAATAAACCCCACCACAGTAGGAGTACAGTTACAAAACTGTAACTGATGTGACTCCAACGGCCGGGGGGATGTGCCTGGGGATACGTTTTAATGTGGTTCCAGAAGGAAGTGGAACTAGCCCTCTCGTTTCTCTTTATCTGATTCAGGGGAGGGAGGGGGAGCCGAAACCTTTTTTAAAAACCAACTTCATCCATTTCTTTAATGATCATCTGAACAGCTAAACCTTCTGGGACTATTATATATAATCGTTCTCAAAGCTGTATCCGTTTTCCCGGGTCTGTAGATATATCTATCCCTCTCCTCCTTTTTAAATAAAACTGATTAATTATAAGAAAATAGATGTGAAATGAAGCTTTGAGCTTCTTAGCCAATCTGAGCCCTCAAGTGATGTGATTTTGCTCTCCAGATGAAGAAGTTCATAAAGGGGAGATTGTGAGGACAAACAAAACAAATTAGCCACGGGAATAGGCCGTTGCGGTGGCTGTGAACGAGTAGCAGTCATCGGCACTATAGATATTAAAGATATACCATCTGCGAGCACACCTGCCATGCAAGGCAAAATTCCTGGAGGTGGTAGAGTTAGTGCCATAGGAACATAATTTAAGCTTGACTTTGGTGGAGGCTTGTGAGGAATGGAGGGGCCAAGGTTACTGGCTCTTTTTCCCACTGTTGTTGCTTCTGTTTTGTTTTTTAAAAAACACTGAGTATTTTAGTAGCTTTTCTTACTGGCCTTAGTAGGATGTATGATACTCACACACACACACTCCCTCCCTCTCTCCATCCTTCTCTCCCAACTGCTGTGGCTCTAACCACCCTTGGTTTCCTCCGGTCCTCTACTGTCCCTTTCTGTGTCTTGGCCACACTTGGAGCTGAACCGAGATTTCCTGGTAATTTCCCATTGCCAATGGAGTAGAGCGTGTGGCTCCTCTAGCTGCCCCGTGGCTAGACTGTCATTGTAAGATGCTCATAGCCACTGGGCCCCTGGTCTCCGAACAGTCCCCTCTTATGCTGCTCTCTTCTTGGGGGCCTCTGGTCCCATGACTCATCTGATTCGGCCTGCCTCAAGGCTGCTTGGATGTTCAGGGAAGGGCCATTTCTCCAATTGAGGCAGCATCCCTATTGGTCCAGCACTATTCATGTGCACTGGTTGGCTTGGCATCCAGGTTTCTTGGTTTTCCAACCAGGTTGGCATCTGCCATTTTTTTTTTCCTAAGATTTTTTTTTTTTAATTTATTAGAGAGTAGGGGGAGGAGCAGAGGGAGAGGGGCAAGCAGAGTCCCCACTGAACACAGAGCCCAGTGCAGTGCTCAACCCTCAGATCATGACCTGAGCCCAAATCGAGAGTTACATGCTTCCCCCTCCCAGGCACCCCAGCATCTGCCATCTTGTTTTTCACCCCGTAAGGTTATTGACTAGGGTAATGGGAATGGTTAAAGCTCTCTGGAGTCAGATTACTCCTTGGCACGTGGTACAGCTCCTGGGCCTTGCAATTTTTGGTTACCGTTCCTCTTAGCTTGCTCAACACCTGCACAGTTCATATCCATGGTCCTCCATTGGACCCAGAACTAGCCATATTGTAGGGCCAACATCAAGGTTTACAGTTTTAGTCTCCCATTTGATGCTTTGATTTACTGTCTTTTTTCTTCTGAGAATCTCTTATTCTTTAAAATCCTAGCCTTACACACTTGTTCCTCAGTATTCCTCAAAGGCTTAACACATTTAAATACAGTATTGCGGTATTCCATATTCTTTTTTTTTTTTTAATCATTGTTAGTCACCATATAGGACATCATTAGTTTTTGAGGTAGTGTTAGATGATTCATTGTTTGTGATTAGCACCCAGTGCTAGTCCATATTCTTCCATTTTTTTTTTTTACCTTCTTGAATTCTTATAAACACCTTGTCTCCTATTTCTTTGGAAACTGCTCATGGTAGTTCTTTCCTTATAGAGCTACTCCGATCGACATTGGTTGAATGACATTGACATTCTCCAGATAGGAAACAGGGACGGTAGAGTCAGATACTGATGGTGAAGTTTTCCTTCTTTTTCTCACCTAGCAAGTATTTGGCAAGAGAACAAAGCATATCAAAGTAGCATTGGGATTAATTCTAAGGGCAAAGTTTAATTGGTCCTGGGGTTTTCCATCATGATTTACCTGGACCAAGGCCATCATCTGCAATGGCAGCTTCTCACTGCATTGTTTCCGTGGGTGCTGCTCCCCTGATCTGCTGGCGGGGTAGGAGGAAGAGACGCTTTAGAGAAGAAAGGTGCGGTTCTGGGTCTGATGTAATCCCCAGCTGTCACGCAGCTGTCCCAGTGGGTTACCTCCTAGAACAAAATGATGGAACTTAATTAAAACTGGGAAGGGTCTTTTGAGGTTACCTCGACCACGCCGTCCATTCACACATACATTCATGCATTCAGCAAATATTGACTAGGAAACCACTGTGTGCAAGGTTTTCCACAAGGCACCATCAAAAGGCTCTTAGGAAGCATGAAATCCGATTTGGAGAACAGGCATCAATCACATGGGGGCAACTGAGAGTTGCGATCCCACAGTTGAATGGCTTGTAATGAAGGTTTTTTTTGTTGTTGTTTTTTTTAAATTGGCGCATTGCAATGGAGAATGGGTAGCTCTGCACAACTCTGGTGTCTAGACAGCCCTGAATCGAGGAGAATGAGTCACGATGACAGGCAGTTACTGGTTCAACAACCAACAACAAAGCCGTTGTAATCCTTGAGCAGTGTTGGCATGCTCGAGGCGAATGACTACTTGGGTTAAAATTTTTTTGATTTTTATTTTTTTAAGATTTCTATTTGTTCATGGCGGGGGGCAGGCAGAGGGAGAAGCAGGCTCCCCAGGGAGCAGGGAGCCTGACGTGGGACTCAATTCCAGTACCCTGGGACCATGACCTGAGCCTAAGGCAGACGCCCAACCGAGCCACCCAGGTGCCGCTACTTGAGGTAAAGTTAGATCGTAGGTACAAGTCCTGTGCTCACTCCGTTTGGCCCTGCGGCCCTTTGGTGAGCTGCTTCACCTTCCTTTGTGTGTCCTGTTACTTGGGGGTATAAAGATGGTAATGGGTTGAATTTTGTTTCTTTCAAAATGCATTGGCTCAGGGCCTCTGGGTGGCTCAGTGGGTTAAAGCCTCTACCTTCGGCTCAGGTCATCATCTCAGGGTCCTGGGATCGAGCCCCGTGTCGGGCTCTCTGCTCAGCAGGGAGTCTGCTTCCTCCTCTCTCTCTGCCTGCCTCTCTGCCTACCTGTGATCTCTGTCTGTCAAATAAATAAATAAAATCAGCAGGGAGCCTGCTTCCCCCTCTCTCTGCCTGCCTCTCTGCCTACTTGTGATCTCTCGCCTCTCTGTCAAATAAATAAATAAAATCTTTAAAAAAATTTAAAAAATGCATTGGCTTAAGACCTCATACCTGGTACTTCAGACTGTGACTGTATATGGAGAGGAGGTCTTTAAAGAGGTAATTGAGGTAAAATGAGGTCACCTGGGTGGCCCTAATCCAGCGTTCCCGGGGCCCTTATAAGCAGAGGAGGTTAGGAGGACTCCGTCACACACGGGGAAGACGGCCCGCTGCAAGGCCAGGAGAGAGGCCCGAGAAGAAACCAACCCTGCTGACACCTTGATCTGGGACCCCAGCTTCCAGAACCACGAGGACCTCCATTTCTGTGTTCAGTGAAGCTCCCCGGTGTGGAATGCTTTATTACAGCAGCACGAGTAACCTTGTGCAGTGACGTCCCCTGAAGACGCACTATGAGTCAAGGCGTGTGATGTCCTGTGGCCCATGGCGGGAATCCTGAACGGACCGGGTGGAAGTGGTTGCAGTCCGAGTCCGTAGCCGGGTCTCTCCCTCCCTCTCCCCCCCTCCCCCACCTACCTACCAGCACCTCGGTAGGTAGACCCAGTGCCCGGCGCACAGTATGGCGGGTGACATTCTTGTTCAGAGAGCAGCTCTGCTGGGCACTGGCCATTTTCTTCTGTGTGTGGAGGCCAGTCACACCACAGCACTGGGCTCTTCCAAACCACGGGATCCATGAATTCTGTGCCTTTCATCCCAGGAGATGGCCAAAGAGGTTTTTTGCGAGGCTCCCGTGGGGCGGTCTTGTGGCTGCATCGTGCTCAGCGTCTCTGCCTCTCGACACCTGAGGTTCAGTCTGGCTGGCGCGTGTGCACGGATGTCCATCGGCTGGCCTCTGCTCGGTGGCTCTGCGGACCTCTCCGGAACCGAGCACCCACTGGCTCCCTTGTTTCTGTCTCTGGCTTCCTCAGATGTGCTAAAACTCTTGTGGATTTTTTAGGGGGGTGCTCGCCCCAGGGCCCGCACAGTACTACCGAAATCACAATAGTGACATCAACCACTTGGGTGTGTGGGTAGCCTGTGGGAGGCCGCTCCATCTGGAAACTAAAAACGGAAACAACAATCCTCTTCTTTCACTTCTAGATTTTTCTGTATCTTTGCAGGTAGACAGGGCCAAGTAGGGAATTTACAAATTGACACTCCCCCCCCGCCCCAAGCAGCTTGATTTTTTTTTTTAAGTTTCTTTGATTCCAAAGAACTGGGAGCAAAGAGGAGGGTTGGCTGGGAAGCCAGAGCAATTGGAGAAAGGAGGGGGGAATGATGCATAGTGTGCCTGGAGTCTTGCATGGTTGGAGGATCTTGGTTGTGTGCTCCCAATGTAGCCATAAAGCCCAGCAGGAGGAGCCCTAGAACCGTTTCCAGCTGTTAACACCTGGAGACTTTCTGACTTACAATGAAAAGAGCATCTCTAGCAAAGCCAAACTTGACTTGAGGAATTTTGTCATACGGGGCTTGGATGCTTTGCGTACTCACCTGGGCATTCCCCGGATTTCAATGGCGGGCGCCTAGTAAACCCGGTCGCGCTGCTTGTGCCGGAGGGCGGGCGTGGTCCCGGGAGGTCTCCCTTTAGCAACTGGCAGGATGACAAGGAAAAAGACCTGTCCTTCTTGTGGCAGGACAGCGAGGAAGGGAAGCCAGGGTGGTTTTTTCCTTTTCTCCCTCCCATTTATCAGTCATGACCATGTTCAGCCAGAGCTGGTCTCCTGCGTCAACCTGGGATCTCCCGCGATGGCAGCCTTTTCACTTGATGATGGAGGTAACGATTTCTTTTTCAGGCTGCCTTCGACCTGCGGTATGACCGAGGTGTGAGCTAGTATGGGATCTGAAAGTCTGTGTTGGTTGCTGCCTTAGAGCAGAAAAGGGCCAACCCATGGATTTCTGTCTGTGCATTTTGAGGCAAAGGATTGTAAGATAGTAGGTTAGTTATGCAGGTGATCTGGGACCCAGGTATCTGGTCTTGGTTTGTTGAATCTTTTCCTTTCTTTAAAGCGATTCAGTCCATTTTTACTAGAATCTTGTCTGCCACCTCCGGAGAAGAGTCTGAGATTACATCAAGTTATTTGTCTTTTAATTAGTCTTCACAGGGCCAAGACTGACTTGCCTCAGATCGCACATTGAGTTACTGGCAGAGCTGGGACTCGAACCTGCGGCTTCTTTCCCATCCTGATGCTCTTGCCCTTAAAAGGGAGCTCCTTCTGCTTTCTAGGAACTGTCCCCTGTCTGCTCCATCCCCAGTGCACAGGCTGCCCCTGAGAGAAGGCTTCCTGTTCTTTCCCAGGCTCTGATGAGAGGTAGGCGCTGGGGGGGTCCGCTGGAGGCCCGTGCGGGGACGTGGGCTGGTCCTTGTGCTCTTTGTTCGTGTAACGGGAAGCATTCCTCAGAAGAGGACATGTATTTGTATGCAGCTAGTCGGAATGGCACTGGAATAAACACAGCACTCATCAAACTACACAGCCAGCAGCACGGCCAGGGAAGATGAACCGAAACGGAATGCTGATTTTTCTCGCCACCATCTTTGGAAACCTCCTTCCTTGCCACCCACCTGGTGGGGGTAACCGTGTGCGGCAGTCTAGCCTTGCAACGAAATGCTTCGGTTTCAGAGACTGCCCCGTGTTCAGATCCGTTTATTGATGGATGGGTTCATCATCTGCGGAGCTGTTGGGATGTCGCTTCCCCGAGCTTCATTGCTTTCATCTATGGACCGGGCAGACCCATGCCTTGCTCAGATTTGGAGTGGCTCCCTAACGGTGGACTTGGGGAGGACAAGCTGGTTTACATAACAAAGAAGTACGCAGTCTAGTCCCTGGTCTGTGGTTATCTTAATAAGCGAAAGCTGTTGTAGCCGGGTGGATCACTCAGAGATCTGAATAATTCAGCAGACGCAGCAGAGCGGGGGATTCGGGGACTTAGAATCTTCTCCCCGCCCTGTCTCAAAATAACTCGAGAGTAATACAGCCTGTTGGGACAGGTTGCTGTAGTTGACACCACCTCACTCTTGTCGTCAACCAAATGGGGCAATCGGAGTTCCGCGTGCTATTGAAACGGGCAGGGAAGGGGAGGCGGCGGCTCGGTGCGGGAATGCAGTCAGGGCTCCCTCCGTGGCTGATGGATTTGAATTCCCGGCAAGGCCAACAGCACTCTTTCTGGAGAGTAAGCAGCGAGTTCACCATAGGAGCTATAAATTGTGCTTTTACCCTTTAACTCAGTGATTCTATTCTTAGGAATGTACTGTCCCCAAATATAGATCCTAAAAGAAAAGGGGGAGCAGGAAAGAGTGGAGCCTGTCAGAGCGGTTCCCAGCCGTGCGAAAATAGCTCAGGATTGAAAACTGCTCACGTGCCCGATGTTGTGCCCGACGCCGTCCGCCCTCCGCGGGGTTACAATGCCCCAGCCCCCCTGCAGAGCGCCCCCTATGGCCCTGGAGAGGGTCGGACTCGTGGAGAGAGTGCATGGCTTGCAACCTGAGGGATGTCCCCACGGCAAGGCTGCAGAACCATTATTTTAACTGAAGCCCGGAGAGGGGTGGGGATTTTCGAAATGCATTCCGCAGTCTGCAGAGCACCCTTCTCGGGAGGGGTGGGGGGAGCCAGGCACTGCCTTGGAACCTCCGCGGGGCCTGGCCCATGGCCTCCGGGGCCTGGTGGCAGTGCCAGAGCAAACCCAGCTTGTTCAGATCCGGGGCTGCTTAGAGGCCACCTAAGCAATCCCTTTGGCAGCGAGTGACATTCGGCAAGGGGCACAGCTGGCAGAGGCCCTGAGGACGTGTACATGGGCGGAAGCTGTGCTACACGCTGGGGGCAGGGAGGGGGGCAGGGCCGGAGCTTGGAGGCTGGCTGGCATTTTACATCTGAAGCCTTTCCGTGTGCAGACAGAAACTTGCAGAGATTTGGGGGCCCATGGGGAGATGGGGTGTCTCCTCTGTCTGGCGTTCTCTGATGCACCCCGTGTCTTGTGACAGCGGTGCCCAGGCAATGACACTCAGTCGCTGGAGACTCAGCGCACCCTGCCCCCACCCCCAAACTTAAGAGTGCGGCCCAGAACGGTAATTGTCCTTCCTCAGATGATCGTGGGGTGGAGGGGGGGGGGAATCTCAGCAGAGGAAATGTTCACAAAGCTTTTGGCCTCGAGTGAGCATTCAGTACACGTTGGTTGCCTTTCACCTTCCTGGTGGAGGGGAGCATCTGAACGGGATCTGTTTAGGCACAGGGCAGTCCTCCATCCAGGATTTGGGAGGGGAAACCCTCAATCCCCTGTCCTGTCGGGCTCTCTGCACCTGCAGGCTCCTACCTGATTGCCTCCCTCCCGGTACAGGTGTGCCTCTTCCAGGGGCATGGGGGGGGAGGGGCTGGCGATAGAGTTACATATTCCAATAGGTTATTCCTCCTTTTCATAATGTCATTACGGTCCGTGATAAAAGAAATGAGTCAATAAAATGGAGAATTAGACATGTGGTAATTCCTGAGATTTAAGATCTGAAAATGTGACGATTCAGTGTTTTCGCACGGGCAATCTTGTTATATCATCCCTCTGCTTAATATCCTTTAGCAGCAGCTCCACATTGAGGATGAAATGGAAACTCAGCCTGGTGCCCAAATCCATTCATGGTGTGGCCCATGGCTGCCCCCTTCCTCAGTTCTGTTTTTTCCGTCAATTTTCTTTAGCCTTCGTGAAGATGCCCATCAGACAGCATATGTGTGTTAATTTCCCATTGCTCCTAGAAGGGATTACCATGAACTTCGTGGTTTCAAACAATGCAGAGGTGGTATTTCCTACTCCTGGAGGTCAGAAGTCCACCATTAGTCCCCCTGGGCTGAAGTCAGGGTGTCACAGGGCCGGTTCCTTCAGGGAGCTCTGTGGGGACAATCCATTTCTTTGGTTTTGCTCGGTTTCAGTGGTTGGCCTGCATTCCTTGGCTTGTGTCCGGTTCCTCCGTCTGCGAAGTGTCTCCCTCCAGTCTCTGCCTCCGGGTCACAGTGACTCGTCCTCTGATGCCGACAGCTCCTGCATGTCTCTTAAAGGCCTTGTGATTGCACTGGGCCCGTGCAGATCATCCAGAATAATTGCCCCATCTCCAAATCTTCCATCATCCCTGCAGAGTCTCTTTGGCCTCATCATGTAACGTTCACAGGCAGCCTCAGAATTAGCCTTGGGCATCTTTGGGGACTGTTCTATAGCTTAACCCAGGGCAGTTCCCTGGTCTTGAAGGAGCAGAGCAAGGCTAACTCCGTTTTGCACCCGCCTTCTTGTGTGTGACCCCCACACGACCTGCCTCTGGGAGGAACCGCAGAGTGTCAGAATATTGCCCAGCCCTCCCTTGAGCTAGTTGGCCCAGCCCGCCTGTGAGTTAGTTTGAGTTAGCCTATAGGAATGCGGAACCCCTAACCGCCAAAGCATGTAAACCCCGCCTTTTGCCCGCCAAACTTGCGCGCCAATTCTGACCAGAGTGATAGGCTGGTTCAAACAGCTACTATAGGGTAAATTGTAATTCGATTGGCCACCTGCATGTGACCTAACATGACTATGCAACTTTCTTTGTGTTACAGTCTCATTGGCCACCGGCCCCTATAAAACTGCTGCACTTTTTGAAACTCGTTCTCTTTCTCTGCATCACACCGCTGCGTCGGTGAGTGTGGGAGACTGAGCTCGAGCTAGTTCGAATAAAGGGCTCTTTTGCTTTTGCATCGGACTTGGGTCCCTGGTGGTCTTTGGGGATCTCAAAATCTGGGCATAACAGTCTCTCTGTCCCTAGAGTTCTTGCTGCCTTTACGAGGCTAATCTTCATTCACCCCCCAGAGCCCAGTTCCCGGGTCTTCTCTGGGAGCTGACCTTCTCTGTCTCCTGCCCTCTTGATCTGGTAATGCACCTCTCTGCTTGCCTGACACCTTGAGCCGGTGCCCTTAGGAGGGGCTGATCATGTAGGTTTATTTGTCTGCCTGTCCCCGTAGTCCTTGGGAACAGGGATGGCACTGTCATCGCCTTGCTGTCCATACCATGCGGGCCCATAGCCGCATTTCGTAGGCACAGGATGATGGATGCCCAGAAAGGGGGGGCAGGGGCAGGAACCAGGCTGCCTCCCATGGAGACCTCCAGAGCGGAAGCCTCTGTCCTGATTTCCACACAGCCCCGTCTGCCTGGAATGCATTTCCTCTTGGGAGCTGCAGTCCTCGGGGTTTTGGTGTGTCAAAGTCCCATGTTTTCCTGTCCCTTCAGCTGTCTAATTCCGTCTTTGTTGGGCTGCAGTAGATTAGCCTCCGTAAAAGTGAATAGACAATTTCCTATTAACATTTATATTGCTTTTCTTTTCTATTTCTTGGCGAGGCTCTGAGGACTGGGATGGCTGCGGAAAATGTTCTTTCATCTAAATAATGTCCCTGTTGGGGGCTGGATTCCGGCTTGTCGCTGGGCTGTGGAGAAGAGTGGGTGGGGTGGACTCGTGGGCCCAGGAAGAGTTAAGGTGCAGAAGCCAACCCAGAAACTGCAAGTTCGGGTCTCTAAATGTGTATGAAGCACCCACTGTGTGCTGCTCCCGCACTAGGTCTTGGTGCAAAGAATTAGTGTGTGGTGTTCATTCAGTGGTTACTATGTGCCACCCATTGTTCCGGGTGCTTTAATTTTATCTCCTCCTTGGCTTCCTGGGACTGAGTTTTATAGGTGAAGAAACTGAGGCACAGAGAGGTTGCCTTCCAAGTTCAGGGTCACCCTCTAGTAAGTGACGTGGGCTCCAGATGCCAGACCAGTTCCTTCTCCCTAAAATGCTCGTGGTCTGGAGGTCACATCTACGTTGGCAGTGCCCCCAAAGGCGAGTGGGAGATCGGCAGGTTTTCTGGGATTTGGAAGGGCATTCCAGGCAGAGGGAATAATGAAAACAAAAGCAGGGAAGCGTGAAAGTCATTATTTTGTTCAGGGAAGAGTGAGTAAGCAAGCAATTCAGGCTAGTATAGGTTGCTTTTAAAGTTGTCGGAAGGGATGACTCGGTGAGACCTGGCAGGACAGACGGACCGCTCTGTGGTCCAGAGGTGAGCAGCCGGAGGCGAGGAGGGAGGCGGTTGGCCGTAGTGTCTCCCGCATACACATCTCCTGGCCTGCAAGCCTGGGGTGGGCCTGAGAGTCCACTCCTCTGACCGGCTCCCCAGCGACGCTGATGGGCTGGGTACCCGGACTGCCCTGAGAGGGGACGGTGTGAAGGGGGCTGCAGGTCTGGGGTGGGTGGGGGGTGTGGGTGAAGATGCTTGGAAATGAGCCTCCCCCCATGCCATCGGGCTGAGGGGTCGGACGGCTCTGTGATAATGTTCCCAGAAGAATGGCAGCAGATGGAGAGGAACATGGGGGCTCGGGGCAAAGGTGTTGAGTAAAGGAGAGGGACTGTGGAGTGTCACAGATTCAGAGCTGAAATAGTGGTGAGTCAGGGACAGTGAGGCTCCACAGCGTGTGACTACAGTCCCCAGGAACAGTGGCTTAAACCAGACGGAAGTTGATTTCTCCCCCACGTCCAAGCAGTCGGGATGCTGGCAGTAGGTTGGCGTGGTGGTTGAGTGGTGTCATTCCCAGAATGCTCGATTTCGGCTTTGCTGTCCTCAGCAGTGGGCCCCCACCTCAGCGTCCAATATGGCGCTAGAGCATCGGCGCCCTCAGTGTGGGCCGACAGCCAAGAAGAAACAGGGGCGAGGCTGTCAGATGGGCACAGGTTGCCACCGGCGAACTGCCTGTAAGTGGTCTTCCTGAGGTCCCATAGCCGTGCTTGGCTGCTGCAGAGGTCATGATGTGTAGTGTTGCCTCGGGCTGCTTTGCTCCCCTGAATGTAAGCAGCGTTGTTCCGAAGCAGGAAGGGAGAATGGACCTGGGTGGCAGTCCTTGCCCCAAGCAGCATCCGTGGTGAGGACGTAAAGGAGGGAGAAGGGGAACCATTGAATAATCAGGCTCTGAGTGTGTGAGTGATGGCCCCTTTCGCTCACAGGACTCTGAATCTTCTTGTCCTCATTCCTCAGGGTGCGGGTCGTTCTCCTCTGTCATAGAAAACCTGTCCCAAACCACCTTCTCCTAGAAGATTCTGTTCCACTGCCGCTGCCTCCGAGAAGCCCACCAGGACTCTTGAATCAGAATTTCTCCCCCATCCCCTGAACAGAGCATGGTATCGGCCCTTCCACCGGATATCCTCTTCATTCCGTTTTGCGTTTTACTTAGTCTTTGACACGTGTACTTCTGTATAATGTGAGGCACATTCAGCTCCCAGCACAGTGCCTGGTGCACCATGAATTCCTAGGACATTTTAGTTCAGCTTGCATGAGCAGTGAAGCTTCAGTGTTCAAGCTGATGGCACTGGATGTTTTTTGTAGAGCAGTGCTTTTCAGACTCTAGTATGAATCAGAATCAGCTGGAGGATCTATTATAACAATCCTGTACCTCGTTTTGGATTCAGTAGGTCTTTGGTTGGGGTGGGGTGTGGGGGCTAAGAACGTGCATTTCTACCAAGTTCCCAGATGACACTGATGCTGGTGGTCCTGGGACAGCCCTTAGAGAACCACTGTCCTTGAGAAACACACAGATCTGCTGCGTTCCCCCAGGGGAACCTACAATGTGAATCGGGCCTGACAACAGACTTCGGGATGAAACACAGAGAAAATAAGTCAAGGGATAAACCAACAGAGAAATATTTGGGGTCAGGAGTGCTTTGGAGTCTTGTTTCCCCCAATTTTTTTTTTTCCAGGCGAATTCCGCTTCATCTAAGTACCTACATGCTGCCAATTGTAAGAGGCACAGTTCCTTTATATAAAGCCAAGAAATTAAAAAAGGCTTTTAATTAAGCTGCGACACAATGCTTTCTTATCCTGCTGAATCATTCTTTTGTACTTATTGAAACGGCCCTTTTAGACCTAATTAGATGGGTTTTTATCATCTTTTCCTGCTATGCTTACATATAAAGCAAAGTCTTGGCAAATATGTTGGTTCTGGTATTCCTAAAGCTTCTCTACGTTGAGTCTCATTCTTCAGGATGCTTCCTCTGCTCCCTGTCCTTGTCATCCCTGTTTTGCTACATTGTATTCTCTTCCTCACCGGTCGGTGAGCACCTGATTTCCTAATAATTCCCCAGAGAAGGCCCTGGAGCCCACTTTGCAGCTCTGTGGAACTAGCTGCCTCCTGGCTTTCCTTTCCAGAATGTTGCTAGCATACATCTGACTCTCCACCCTCTCCTGCCCCTTCCCACAACGATTTGGTTCATAGGGTTGAAAGACTGCCCTCTTCCTCTGCCTCCAGGATTTTT
This sequence comes from Nasua narica, assembly GCA_028533885.1. NCBI lineage: Eukaryota > Metazoa > Chordata > Mammalia > Carnivora > Procyonidae > Nasua > Nasua narica. Next base: position 108,539,129 of record CM052807.1, on the reverse strand, counting down.
ACTGAAGCCACAGACACCCATTCTGCAAGTTCTGTGATCATGCTGGCAGGGGCAGTCACGTTACCACTGCCCTGTGGTCCTGTTTCTGCTGGAAGCTTCTTGATGTCAAAGATGTTAGAATGTGAAAACCACCTGGTCTTCGACTCAATGAAAAGAATGTTTTTTTTAAATGATCACCACAAGCTAGGCACATGTTTTCACGGTCATGGCTTTTCACCTAACTGGTCTGTTAGTATTTATGACGGTTGTCCAAGGTCAATCCCGTGACCTGTTTTGTAGATGAGGACCTTGGGTCCCCATTAAACATGCAAACAGGCATTCATTCGCTCTCCAACTATTTATTGAGCTCTTACTATGGTGTCAGTGGCCATTATAGGCACTGGGGATACTGAAGTGGAAAATTTTCCAGGGGAATAGTCAAGTAATAGATCTGCAAGATTGAATCACTGAAGTGCCGTAAGAAAAGTAAGTTGGGGTATGCCAGAGGTTAAGGAAGGCTTTTTGAGTAGATGCTGGAGTGAGGTGAAGGTACATACCATACAGATATTGAAAGGATAAAGATTTGAACCAGAGGGAATTACACGTGCAAAGGTCCTGTGGCAGGAATGTGTTTGTCTTATTTGAGGAATAGGATGTTGCTACTTTTCTATAACACTTCTGACCCCAGCTGCTTGGAATTTTTTTTTTTTTTCCACCAGTTGTCCATCTCCAGATAACAACTGGATATGCTACAATTCCATTTTGACACTATCTTTCCAGAATTAGTACAGATCCCACAGGTTAAGGGCTCTACCCCATAAGAATATTCCTACTTCATACTGTAGTCACAAGACCCAGGTTGCTACCTGTACTTTTGACTGACCAGCTATAAATTCGGAGGTTCCCACAACCCGCTCTGGAACTCAGGAGAGTGCTTTATTTACTATTATTTTAGTTTGAAAGAGCCCAAATCGGGGCACCTGCGTGGCTCAGTGGGTTAAAGCCTCTGCCTTCGGCTCAGGTTATGATTTCAGGGTCCTAGGATCAAGCCCTGCATCAGGCTTTCTGTTCAGCAGGGAACCTGCTTCCCCCTCTCTCTCTCTGCCTGACTCTGCCTACTTGTGATCTCTCTCTCTTTCTCTCTGTCAAATAAATAAATAAAATCTTTAAAAAAAAAAAAAAGAGCCCAAATGGAAGCGATGCATAAGGCAAGGAACGGAAGGGGCAGAGGTTTTGCGTGTGTCCTTCCCTGGCATGCTGCCTTCCCAGGACCTCCATGTGTTCATTGACCTGGAAGGTGTCAGAACCTTGTCATTGAGGGGGTTTTATGGAGGCTTCGTTGCATCGCCGTGATTCATGAAATCGTTGGCCATTGAGACTTCATTCAGTCTCCAGCCCCTCTTCCTTCCCTGGAGGTTGGACATGGGCTGGGGCTGATAGGGACCCTCTAATTGGGCCTCATTCTCTCTGGTAACCAGGACCCATCTTGAAGCCACCTAAGGTCCCCAGCCACCAGCCATCTCATTAGCATACACAGGATGCTCTGGGATGATAAGAAAGGCCAAGGGATTTTTGGAGCTGTGTGCCAAGACCCGGGGACAGAGACCAAATATATGTGCATCACAGCAAGGAAGCCTGCTATGGGGGAGCAGTGGGGATGTGGGGATGTGGCTGAGCTGAAATTTCTGGATCTTTGAGCTCCAAATCTGGAGTGTGTCCATGTGCAGGTAAATGTGAGAAGTCATCGCAGACTACACCCCTCTGTTTCCTGGAGTGAGTTTAATCCTTCAGGAAACAAACATCTTGACTGATTGAGCTCCAGTGACCAGTAGCTATTCTGCAGAGGATGAATGTGCTCCTCACCGGCACCATTGTGCAGCCCAGGAAAGTGCCCGTGGCCTCTGGTTCCCGAGCAGAGGTCTGACCAGCCCAGGGGCAGGTGACTGCACGCGTGGGAAAGTGGGCAAAGGAGGCGATGAGAAAGCAATACAAACATTTCGTTCCCGGGGCATGTTCTCAAAATAGATTACAGACTTTCAACTCTTACTTCTTTGAAGAACACAGCGCTAGAGAGACTCTGGCGGCACGATCTAGAAGAAAGGACAGAGATCAGGGTTTTGATCCGAGCTCTGCCAGTAATTAGCCATGGTACTGTACCTATTAGAGTTCAGTTTAAACGAGTTTAAACACGAGTTTAAACAGAAAAGGGTCCGTGACCATTATTGAGCGCAGAATTCGAGGAGAAGCTGCAGGCACAGGCTCTAAGGCGAGCCGTGAGCTGCAGTTCTCCGCACCACACCAGAGGCAGACCACCAGGGAAACTGTGGTTAAGCAGCCACTGAAACCACTGTCCCTTGAAGACCACACCCTGGATGCTGGGATCGGGATCAGCAGTCTGGGCGCCTTGTTTTCTTGTTATTTGTGACAGTCAGGACCGGACTCTAGGATCGAACTACAGATGCCTTAGAAAGAAATGAATGTCCCTTGCTGAGGCTTGCCAGGAAAGAGGGGAAGCAGTAGGAGAGCTCCCCCCTCTCCTGGTGTCCATTTGTGCCTTTCCAGTTTCCCAGGGTTGGGTGTTCATGCTGGAACCTCAGTTTCACAGTGGGTGTCCAGGAGTTGGACAGGAGTTAATAGGGGTAAAGGAGCTAAGAGAATGTCTCTTGTGGCTCTCAGTGTATGTAGGGGAAAATATGAAGACAATCCTATTGTAATTGGGAGTAGGTAAACGGATGCCAATGGAGCTAAGTTTCCATACTTCACTGTACGTTGTCCCCAGGAGACTTTGGTAAATCATGCAGGTGTAACAGAATATTTAGAGCAACCATTAAAAATGCCAAACAAAGAAATACACTAAAAACAAATAAACAAAAAACAACAGAAAAGAAACCCCCAAACAGCACAACACGGAAAGTGAATCAAAATGGAATTCTAAAGCCTGTTTGAAGACTCTGCAGAAAGGCGGAGAAAAAACACGAGATACTCTCACAAGCCTACCAGAATGGCTAAAATTAAAAAGACTGACAACATCAGAGGTTGGCAAGGATGCGGCTCAAGGTAATTCTCCTACTTTACCGGTGGAAACATCACCGGGTTCATCCACTTTGAAAAGGGATGTAATTTCCTTCTAAAGTAATTTCTTCTAAATTAATTTCTTCTAAATTTCTTTTTTTTTTTTTTTCCTTTTTAATCTTCTAAATTTCTTCTAAAGCTAAACAAACATCTACCCTCTGACCCTTCAGTTTCAGTTGTGGTCCTTGCCAAAGTTGAAGACAAACCAGGTGTTCGTCAATAAGAAAATGGATAATGAACACATAAATTGTAATATATTTAATAGAGTGACCTGTCACTCATTGACGATAGAATGAAACTCACAACTGGTATGTGCAACAACATCAAACAAACCATAGACAGGTTATGCTATGAAAGAAGGCTTAGTCCATAGCATATATACTTCACGATTCCTAATGGATATACCTATTTATAATGGGAATAAATCTGAAAAATGATTGATTTGGGGGAGTGCAGGCAGAGGTTGGCTGGGAGGAGGTTAAAGTACATTGCATCATCCCTCCAGAATGTTCTGTGTCTTCCAAGGGGTTTGGGTTTTACAGATGAATGCAGTTTTCAGAACTCACCCTGTGCACTTCATTATAATAAGGTACCTTTTTCCTCAATAAATAAATAAGGAAACATACATTATTGAACCTTAGTTAATGCTACCCATACTGTAGCACGTACAGAATAATTTGCTGGTGACTGACTTACTGTTTTGAAATGCATTTTTCAAAAAAGATGGGTTGATGGATAGATGAGTAGATGTGATAAAGCATGTTACGTTATTAATGTAGAAGGGGGATATGGGGATATACGTGTTCACTGTAAAATTCTTTCATCTTTATGGTGTGCTTGAAAATTTCATAAGGAAATGTTAAAAAAAAAAATTCTTTTTTTAAGGGATATATGGTCCCTTCCTTTCCTGCATCAGGCAGCAGTTGGTTCTTGAGAAAGTCACTCCAGCTGCCTGGATGGGATGAGGGGATTTTTGCTGAACAGGATAGCACAAAGGACTCATAAGTTAGGTGACTGACGTAACTGGGATTGGGGATGTAGTGTGGATCCACCATCCACAGAAGATGCCCAGTAAGTACTTAACCTGTTTCTCTTACTATGTAACGATAGTCCCAAAGTCAGTACCAGCCATGCAAAGACTGCAACTAGGCGTTTATGTGATAAGATTAAGTGCAAACTTTTATAGTTGGAAGAAATCCTGGCAGGGTGTGTGTGTGTGGGGAAACTACCTAATCTGACTATTTTTTTGTGAGTTTACCTACCTACATCAATTTGGTCACTTAAAAATCTTAGCTGATTTCGTAGGTAATAATAGCGGCCAAAAAGTCTGAGTTGCACAAGGGTTAGCTTTCTACTGTACCCTCCCTCCCTACATTCATTAGCCAGTATGAACCAAGTGATTCAAGGAACCTTAAAAATATCAGTGATGTCTCTGTCCTCTGTCCTCTATCAGGTGGGGCTGAGCGTTGGATGTGGCCATACTGGTGGACTGGTTGCCCACCAGCAAATACTGACCGCACAGTAAGAAAGCTTGTGAGCCCCAAGGCGGAATATGGCTCTTCGCAGCCAGGAAGAGGCAAGTCAGCAAACAAGCAAAACATGGGCCTCTCTGCTCACAGCCACACGTCTACACAGGGACTCCGACATAAAAACTGCCCAAGCCCCATTAAGCTCTCCTAAGTTTCCCAGCGTGTCTGGCCCATCATGGCGGCTTTCTAACAAGAGCTTGCAGAGGCCACGAATACACCTACCCTCTGCGCCAGTTCCTTCCATGGTTCAGACATGCGGACAATGGGAGACCCTGAAGGGACCAGGAAAGAGCTATGGCCTGGGAGGGTGACCCCACTCTTCTCTAGATAACCCTAAGGACTCCCAGGGGACCAGGTCGCTTGCCCAGTCTGCACCCCTACTGCCCCCCCTCTTGAAAATGAGCAGTGTCACAGTACGTGTAATATACTTTAAAAGGCAAGCCTCTCCCTTGTTATTTCAGTAAGTCATTCCTGAAAGCAAAACGGTCTGTGCCCCCCAAAAAAGCTAACACGGAACCAATTTCCCACAGTTTTACGTGGGAAACATTATAATTAAAATTATAAATTAAAATTATAATTAAAACTTCTAACGCACTGCATGTTAAGCCAACTCCCTCCTCCCACTCAATGCCCTAAAATGAAATGAAGACATCATAAACATAAAACACCTGTATAGAAGTGACACATTCTCTCGTTAGGATGTGAAATACTTATAAACGTTGCTTCCTGATCAGGAAACTACTCATGCAGCTGTCAGCAAACAGTTGTTGCTGTGCATACAGCAGAGTGACCTCCCTTCGTACCAGCGACACCCCAGACCCGCATCCCCATCTGTTGACGTTTGGGGGCTTTTAAAAACTCTGCAGAGGATTCCAATTGTCTGCCTATTGTATCTGCTCTGTAACTTAATGCTTATCGCAATACATTATTTTGTTAAAAGTATTATATGTGTTTTTGCCATGTAAATATAAGTTTTGCCTTTGTAAATATCACCCCAAAAGAGTACTGTTGAGATACGTACATTCTATGCAATTTAAGTATTAGAAAAAGACAAGAAGCAGCAGCCTTATCTACAATCACCAGACGATGGAAAAACTCCGACGTTCATCTACAGATGAAGGGATAAACAAAACACACTACACATACATACAGTGGGAGGTTATTCAGATTCAAAAAGGAAATTCCGGCCCCTGTTACCTCACAGACAAACCTTAAAGATATTCTGCCAAGTAAAATAAGCCAGTCAGAAGAGGACACATATTGTATGATTCCAGATATGTGAAGTACTTCGAATAGGAACATTCATAGAAACAAAGTAGAAGAGAAACTGCCAGGAGGTGGAGGAGCAGGGGGCATGGAGCAGAGGGGTGTTATTGGTTAATGAGCACAGAGCTTCTCGTTAAGATGATAAAGCCCCACTGGAAGCGGGTAGTGGTGATGGTCACCCAACATCACGCCATAGAAGTATACTCTCAGAAATGGTAAGTTTCATGTTTACGTCACTGTAATTAAACAAACAAGTTGCACTCTACTAGGAATTCAACCCAGAAGCATGAAGTAGCGTATGGATCTAGTGCATTTTGGAATGAGGTTTTCTTGGGGACATAATGACTTGCTAAATGGCAGGCGGAATTTTAGAAGAGAGCTCTCGTTGGTGAGATGTTTTCAAGAAACGTGGACAGGCTAAAGCATTTTAGAGATTCTCTCCACCTTTCCGTAAACAGACTGCAAATCTAGAGCTTGTCCATCCTCAGTAATGGCGTATTAGGGGTGGATCCCTAAGCAGTCTTGTTTCCAGCCACCATTTGGAAAGACTTCTATCTGCCTGGACGCCAGCTACGATAATAGCAACAATGACCCCTGTGACGTTGCCTTGCCTGCCTATCGTGATCCTTTCTGGAAGAGCATCTGTAAGAGTGATCAATGTCAGGGGCGTGGCTTGTGGTGGTAGGGCGATGACAGTTCCGTTTTCATTCCCTCCTTCCTCTCATCTTTTAGAAAAGGAGGAAGCCACTCTGCCCGACCAGCAACCTCTTCTCCCTCCTTCCCAGTGCCGGCGGAACTCAGGTGTGGTGGTTGTGGCTGCTTACACACCTGCTTGCAGTGTGTGGCTGGACTGTGGCGAGCTAGTGCACAGAGCCTCTGTGGGGTTCTGTGTTTCCCTTCAATATAGTCCAGAGCGCTTTTCCTCTGGTCTCTAGCTGAAGAATGATTCCAGCAACAACAGCCAGGGCTGTGCCTTCGACCTGGGGTCTGTGCCTGTGGAGGGGTTCCGAGCAGGGGCCCCCTGAGCTCTGTTCTGTGCAGCAGCTATGGCGTCGTGGGACCAGCAGAGTCCAGGAGAGTCTTGGATGGTCGGATGCTGTGGGGGAGAAGAGACCAGACGGGACTGCGGGAGGTGGCAGTGTGAGACTCCCTCCCAGCGGGGCCTTGCTGGCTAAAGGACCCACTAAGCCAGATGGAGATGGTCCCGAAACTGACCTTGAATTTGGTTGTCTTGGTCAGGAAGGTGCCAGGATGTCTTTCCTTTCCCTTTATTCCCCTCTTTTCTCTCTGGTCTCTTTGCCTTCTTACCCCCGTCCCCTGTGATCTGAGGGGGAAGGGGTGCTTCTCTCGCTCCTTATTTTCCTCTTTTCTCTGCTGTCCTTTCCTCCTCTCTCTTCGCCTTGGTCTCTAGAACAAGGAACGTGAAGCGTGTTAGAATTCTGCCTCCTGATGATGAATGTGTGCGGGAGTTTGGGTGCCAGCATTTTTGAGGGTTAGCTGGGGATGCAGATTCCTGTATGTGGGGTTGACAGGAGGTCTGGGTCATGACCACGCTCACTAGAAATCTTATAGCCCTTACATTTGTACATCCCCTACCGGTTCTACTCAAGACCACCCAGGAGATAGCACCACTGTCTTCAACTCACAGGTGAGGAAACCACGCCTGGAGGGATCGGCCAACTCACTGAAAGTCACACGGCTACTATAGGGTGAAGCCAGTGTTTGCATTCAGCCTGCCTGACTCCGCTCTTCACATCATGGGGAGATTACCCATGGAAGCTTCTAGAACATGGGAAATGAGGGACTAACATTCAACCTCTATGGGTGAAAGTTTTTTTTTTAAGTTTTTATTTTAATTTCAGTTAATATCCGGTGTTATGTCAGTTTCAGGTGTATGGTGTAGCGATTCAACAATTCCATACAGCGCCCAGTGCTCATCACAACAAGTGCACTCCTTCGTCCCCATCACATGTTTCATCCATTCCCCCACCCCCCTCCGCTCTGGGAACCATCAGTTTGTTCTCTGTTGTTAAGAGTCTGCTTCTTGATCTCTCTTTTTTCCCCTTTTGCTTGTTTTGTTTCTTAAATTCTACATATGAGTGACATCATGTCGTATTTGCCTTTTTCTGACTTACTTTGCTTAGCATTATACTCTAGTTCCATCCATGTCATTGGAAATGGCAAGGTTTCATTCTTTTTCATGACTGAATAGTATTCCATTGTGTATATGTAACACATCTTCTTCATCCATTTATCAGTCGATGGAGACTTGAACTGCTTCAGTATCTTAGCTATTGTAAATAATGCTGCTATAAATACATGAGTGCATGTATCCCTTTGAATTAGTGTTTTGTGTTCTTTGGGTAAATACCCAGTAGTGCAATTGCTAGATCATAGGGTAGTTCTATTTTTAACTTTCTGAGGAGCTTCCATACTGTTTTCCAGAGTGACTGCACCGGTTTGCATTTCCACCAACAGTGGAGGAAAAAGGTTCCCTTTTCTCCACTTTGTCACCAACACTTATTATTCGTGTTGTTGATTTTAGCTATTCTGACAGGTGTGAGATTTTCTCATTGTAGTTTTGATTTGCATTTCCTTGATGAGTGATGTTGAGCATCTTTTCATGTGTCTGTTGGCCATCTGGTTGTTGTCTTTGGGGAAATGTCTGTTCGTATCTTCTGCCCATTTTTTAATTGGATTTTTGGGGGGTGTTGAGTTTTGTAAGTTCTTTACATATTTTGGATACTAACCCTTTATCAGATATGTTATTTGCAAATGCCTTCTCTCTTTCCATAGGTTGCCTTTTAGTTTGGTTGATTGTTTCCTTCTCTGTGCAGAAGCTTTTTATTTTGATGTAATCCCAATAGTTTATTTTTGCTTTTGTTTCCCTTGCCTTAGGGGACCTATCTAGAAAAAAGCTGCTATGTCTGATGTCAGAGAAGTTACTGCCTGTGTTCTCTTCCAGGATTTTTATGGTTTCTGGTCTCACATTTAGGTCTTTAATCCATTTTGAATTTATTTTTATGTATGGTATGGTGTAAGAAAATGGTCTAATTTCCTTCTTTTGCATGTAGCCATCCAGTTTTCCCAACATCATTTGTTGAAGAAACTGTTCCTTTCCTATTGGCGATTTTTTTTTTTTTTTGGAAAGGGATATGAGCTTTATTCAGGAGACTGGCGGCCTCTTGTCCAAAAGCCAACTCCAAGGTTTCTGCCTGGCCCAAAGATTTTTAAAGGAATTTAGGGCAGTTAATCAGTAAAGGGAGTGCAGTGGTCTGTGACAGTTCTTGTTCTCTGCGGTCTCGATGGTGCCAGCTACAGACTTAATCACAGCGCTTGGAGGTTGTGTAAGGGGATCTGGTTCCTTGGCGTTCTGGTTGGTGCAGAAGAGTCTGGTGACGTGTAAAAGGGCTCTCTTCTTTCTAGGAAAGAATACATGATCTGAAACCACAGGCTGGTTCCCTTGGAGTGGTCCCAGGGTTTAGACTCTCCGGGGCTCATTGGAGCCACAGATGGGGACCTTCTTTCAGGAACTATGGTACGTCACCAGGACGCCGACTCAGAGAGCTCAGCCGCTGAGTGTCCAGACCGCCTTCCAGGGCTGGATGGATGGCTGAGTGCCAACTCCTCCAATGCCTGGAAGTTGTGAGCCCTCCCCGCTGGCACCCCCTATGGGCCAACAGCACCACAGCTTCTGTGCCTGGAGGCCCCACTCCCCAGGAGGCCGCCATTGGATATTTTTCCCTGCTTTGTGGAAGATTAATGGACCACGTACTTGTGGGTTTATTTCTGGGTTTCCTATTCTGTTCCATTCATCATGTGTCTATTTTTGTGAAGTTACTGTACTGTTTTGATGACTACAGCTTTGTAATATAACTTAAAGTCTGGAATTGTGATGCCTCCAGCTCTCCTTTATATTTTTCCATTTGCTTTGGGGTCTTTGTGGTTCTGTACAAAGTTTAAGATTGTTCTAGTTCTGTGAAAAATGCGGTTGGTATTTTGATAGGGACTGCATTGAATGTGTAGGTTGGACATTTGTGGACATTTTAACAATATTTGTTCTTCCTGTCCATGAGCTTGGAACATTCTTCCATTTCTTTGTGTCGTCTCCAGTTTCGGGGTGAAAGTTCTTCAACGTGTATTGTTTAAGATGCACAGTATACGTATTTAAAAGATGATTTATTCATATCATTTTTCTCTCCATTTTAATTCTTTTTCTATCTTTTTTTTTTTTTTTTTTTTTTTTTACATTTCTCCTGCCCTTCTCAAATCCTGGGGATTTGGCCCCCACTCCTCTTCCTCTTTCTTTGATCGTTTCTACTTTTTGGACTCCCCAGTGTATTCCCTTCCCCATTTCCCTTTTATCTCCCTAAATCTCTCCACCCACCCTCTGCTTCATGCCTGTCCCTCTCCCCCTTCTCATCTCTCTCTGCTTTTATCCATCGTGATACTTGCCAAACCAAATCCAGCAGGGATTGCAGTCGGCCCCCGTTTCCCAGCATGGCAGGAGCCCCGGGAGTCGTGCTAGCCTCGGGCGTCCTCTTCCTGGGTGCACGGAACAGGATGGAGTGTGGTTCCAGGAGCATTCCCCGGGGTCTGCTCTGCATTTATTTCAGCCGGGAGCAGGAGAGATGTGCCTCAGGCAGGGGGAGATTCCTGGGCACGACTCCGGCTGAGAATTCAGTCTCCCCGAAGTCAGAAAAGTTCGGTGATGGAATTTTTGCATTCCTCATAACTTAGCCAGAAACACACACACACAGACACACACACAGACACACACACACATTAAAGGCAGTAAATTTGTCAGCCTGTACAGTAACACACAGTTCTAAATATGGGCATGGTAGGAAGAGAGATGGTTACTGTGGGAACTATAATTTTTAATTTACTGGCGTGGAGCTCTAAACCAGGGCTTGGTGCTTAATGTAGTATTTTTACATTTGGATATGGGCTCAGGAAAGTCATAAAACCTTGCAAAGCTAGGGCCGGTAGGAGGGTGGGGATCATTGCAGGAGGTTGGGGTTGAGGAGGGCTTGAAAAATTAGGGAGGTGGAACGGGGCCAATTAGTGTGCCCATAACAATCAGAAAAATCCTGGAGAGCCCCACTCATCAGCATGGGAGGCTTCATGACCAACAAGACCACTTTTAATCAACCTGCAGCTGAGAGCAAGGTCCAGCGAGAGACAGGTGATGGGGCTGGGGAAGGAGGCTGAAAAGAGAGCACAGCTTTAGGAGCGAGAGGTCTGGATTCAAATCTGTGTAACATGCAGGGTGCCTGGGTGGCTGAGCCGGTTAAGCGTCTGCCTTCGGCTCAGGTCGTGATCTCAGGGTCCTGGGATTGAGCCCCACATCGGGCTCTTTGCTCAGCCGGGAGTCTACTTCTCCCTCTGCCTGCCTCTCTGCCTACTTGTGCTATCTCTCTATCAAATAAATAAAGTCTTTTTTTTTTTTTTTTAGAGAGAGAGTTTATTTATTTATTTGACAGAGTGAGAGATCACAAGTAGGCAGAGAGGCAGACAGAGACGGGGAAGCAGGCTCCCTGCTGAGCAGAGAGCCCGACGCGGGGCTTGATCTCAGGACCCTGAGATCATGACCTGAGCCGAAGGCAGAGGCTTTAACCCACTGAGCCACCCAGGCGCCCCAATAAGTAAAGTCTTAAAAAAAATCTATGCAACATGCAAGGGGATTTAGACTCTTGAAATCTGAGCCTGGAGAAATGGACACTTGGGTATTGCTTCCTACATGCCAGGCAGTGTGCTCAGCAAGTGAGGGCTGGTCTGTGACGTCTTCGTACTCTTTGTATCTCCGCCAGAGAGATGGACGTTGTGGTGCAGAGGGCATCGGGGCTAGGACTCCATCCCGTGTGGTCTGGCTGCAGTCTCTGCCCTTAGCTTGCTGCATTTCGCTGCATTTGCATCCTAACTTGGCTCCTTACCGCTGTGTTATCTTGGGCAAGTTCCATCACCATTCCCAGCCTTTTGTTTTCCTCCCCAGTAAAATCAGGACAGTAACCCTGTCTGCCTATGCTTGTGCTGAATCTTGGGGGAGAGAAGGAGCATATGGAAGTTCTCTGCAGGCGTGATGTTTGAGTGTTTACCGTCGGGAGAGGAGCGGAGTGCGGGCCGTGTTCGAGGAAGAGTAGGACGAGAATTAGTATCGGGGTATTTTTGCTGCTCAGGTGGGTAGCACGCGTGTCGGCATGGGGCCCACCTGACAGATCCGCTTCCTACCGCCCGCCTCCCCGTCGGCCCCGCGTGCGCCCCTCCTCCCCCTCCCGCCACACTTTCCCGGGACAAGCTGTACCCGAGCCCCCAGCAACACCTGCTGGGGTGTTTGGAACTGGCAAAGCTTCTCGTGCGGCTCTCCTGAGCAGAGCAGCCCGGGGCACCTGCTCAAACACCCACTCACTCAACAAACGTTTATTGTGCCCCGACTGCGTGCCACCTACTGTCCTCAGCTTTGGGGGGGGGCGGTATACTCATGACCTCTTAGAACTTTCCAGTAAGGGCAACAATGGGTAAGAAAGAAGTTCTAGCAGCTGGCAATGAATATTAGAAAGAAAAAATGAGCAAGGGAAAGAGATGGTGCCGGAGGGTGGAGAGCGGGGTCCGATGGACCTCTTACAGGACCTCTTACAAGAGGCCATCTTGGAGCAAAGGCCCGAATGGAGCGAGGGGATGGGGCCGGTGGGGGAAGAGTGTCCAGATGGAGGGAAGGACAGGCGTGGCTGTCTTGAGGCTGGACAAGCGTGACGTGCCCCAGAGACAGTAAGGAGGAAGAGATCGGAAATAGAGGTAGGCCAGTGCCAATGGTGTGGGGCTCCCAGATGGTAGAAAGGAGACTGGTTTCTATTTCAGATGTAATAGGAAGCCATTGGTAGCCTGTTGCCAGATGAAATGTAAGATGGCCAGTTGAGTTTGAATTGTGGATAAACCCTGGATGATTGTTTAGCTTGGACGGGCATCCTCTATTTCTATTTGCTAAATGTGGCAAGCCGACATCAGTGGGCTCCGAGCAGGGGCCTGCTGTGTGGAGAGTGTTGGCTGGGAGGAATTTTGTGGTCGGGGGACCAGGGAGGAGGCTGTTAATCCCCAGGACGGAGGTGGGGCTGGTCCACAGGGTGGCCCGAGTGGAGGTGCTGAGAAGCGTGTGGATATATTAGATGCTTATGGGACTTGGTAAAGGATCGGATATTCCAGGAGAAGAGGGGACACCGGCAAGGCTGGGCCCAAGCTCTCGTTCACGACTCTACAGTCTACAGGGTCAGCTGTAGACCAAGTTCCTTGCTGTTCACCTGAGCTCTTGTGGAGCTAAGGATTCGGGGGCCCCCAGAAAACAGAGCAGTTTGCCACATTTTTCGGCATTTCTTTTTACACACGGTAAATTTGTAGGCATTCTGCCTAGACAGGTGGATCGACAGGTACCACCCTCGATGAGTACATCATCTTTTGAGCCCTTAACCTGTGCCAGGCCCTCCGCTAATTGCTCCCCACCACTGTCTCCCTCTTCTGTGATTCCCCCACAACCCGGTGGGGTCCTGCTGGGATCATCCCCAGCCCGGAAGATCGAGGGTTCGAGACAATGCGGCGAGCATGCCACTTGCTTTATTGGTGTCAAGGTCATTTCTCTTTTCCCTGCCATGTTGTGGGCAGGTGAGTACCAGACCCCCAGTCAGGCCTCGGAAGGGACGTCCCGATCAGGGGATGTCTCCTAAAGCTGTCCTGAGCCTCAGAGCCAGAATCCAAGCCCAGCTCCACAACTTTGCCCAGCCGCGTTCTCAGTCTCCAATGGGAATAAAAACCACTTAGGGGGGTTGGTTAAAAAGGCATATCCCTGAGACCCATGCCTAGGGGTTCTGGTTTGGTTGAACTGGGGCTATGGCCCAGAAAGGTGCTTTTGAACAAACCTCACGGCTGAGTCTGATGTCATTATTCCTATACTTGCTTGGAGAAATGCTATGTAACTTTGCCTTAATAATGCCAAACCGAAAAATCCCCTGTTCCCCCAGATGCCCCAGTGGGGCGTCCTTGGATTCCATCATTTGGGTTTGAGGGATGCAGTTCTGAAGGCAGCATGGGTTACTCCTATTCATTTTCACGATTTCCGCGTGCTTTTAACAGATGCCTCAGGGAAGACCTGATTCAGTTTCAGGCAGAAGGGCTTCTGGTTTCTTTTGCATGTTGATGCCCCCTCTCATTTGCTTAGCGCCTCCCCCATCAGGCTGCTTTTACCCTTCTCCTGTCCGGGACCTGCTCCAGCTGCATGAGAGGGGAGAAGCCAGAGGGAGAAGCAGACTCCCCGTGGAGCCGGGAGCCTGATGCGGGACTCGATCCCTGGACTCTGGGATCGTGAGCTGAAGTTGGTCACTTAACCAACCAGGCGCCCCAAAGAGGATAGTATTATATAAGGAGGTCTCTGCTGCTTAACTGCGCTTAGTGGGCTGGGCAACCTATTTCTCCATCCTGCGGTGTGCTAACGAGGATCTAATAATTTGCATTATATACCCAGTGAGCTAGGTCTGGAGATTTCCCAGTTCCTCCTGGGGTTCTGTGTAGCCGTTACCTGTCCCCAAATGGGCCACCCCCCTTGCTAACAGGCAGTGTCCCTCAGGAAACAAGTCAACACCCGATGAGTCCTCAAAGAGAAAGCTTCTTGAGACGTCCTCCATAGGTTTTTCTCCTGTATCAGTCTTGTTTCTTGAGGGTGGGCCACGCCCCGTGGGTGGCAGGGGTGTGAAGGATACTGTCACACCCGAGGAGCCCTCGGCCAGTCTCTCAGTCTGTGCTCTCTTGTTGGCTTCGGTAATTGTTTCGTGTTTCCCCCATGTTTCCTGTGAATTTGTCGTCACCACATCCATGGTGGGGGCTTGGGTGGCGAAGAGATCAGATGCCAGAGAGCAGGAATTGTGGGGAAAGATGTCCTAGGACACTCCTTCCCTAAACACATTCCACATTCTCTGGGTGTCCCAGCCCGCGGTGATTTCCGACGCTGCTGACTTGAGGGCCAGCGTACTCGGCACTAAATCTTGCTTCGCGTCTTATTAAAGAGCTGCTCACCATAAAACTGTTATGTTAGCTCAGAATGGTTTGCTCTCCACGCCACCCCCGCCCTCCTGGCTTCCATGCTGAAGGGACAGCCTTCAGCCTAGAGCATTCTTGCTATTGTCACCAGCTGTTATTACCACCACTGCTGGGGACACCGAGGTGGCTGCCATGTCCTAGACTCTGGGGGGAGGGGGTTTTACCTGCAGCAAACCCTTGGCTCTGTTCTGGCACCTCTGGACCCACGCTTTTCATCATGGGCTGCAGGGAGGGGCCCTGCTGCTGTCCCCGTGGGTACAGTCCACCTGCTGGCAAGAGAGGCAGGCATCACAGGTGGCTCAAATACCATATTCGCCATTTAGGAGCTGTGTGACTTTGGTCCTTGCCTGACTGCTCTGTTCCTCAGTTTCCTGTCCTCTGGAGGTAATAACAGTCTAGGCCTTATGGTGTTGTGAGGCCAAAAGAAACTAAAAATGCAGAGTGCCTAGCACAGTGCTGTTCCAGAGGAAGCCATCACATGTTCCCTGTTGTTACTTCCGACACCGTTCCCTGTTGTTACTTCCGACACTCTGACACAGTGGGCTGGAGCCAGGAGACCTGGCATTGAACTTGCAGCTCGGCTGCCTGCTGCCGGTGTCACTCTGGGCTCGCGGACTGGCCTCCCACGTCCCGGGGAAATCAAACCACGCGTCTGCGGTTTCCCTCTGGGCTCGGCTGACCCGGTAGCCGGCACGCAGCAGAGTGCCTGGCCCACAGTAGGTGACACTCGCACTGGCGTGTCTTCTGCGAGCTGCTGCTGTCCATCAGACTGTGCGTGCGTGGCTGGGGATCCAGCGATTCAAAGACACACGGTCTCTGGTTTGAAGCAGCCTACTGTTCCCTGAGCACACGGATGTGACCAGAGAGGATTTTGTACAAAGAGATAATTGCTCAAGTGGGAAGCCGGCGTGAAGGGCAGCCGCAGGACGCGTTGAAGACGAGCTCACTTCTGCCTGTGGGAACCACCCGACTTCCCGTGGATGGGTGTTTAGAGGGGACTCGAGAGGCGAGTGGGGCTGGCCTGCGTGGGGAGACGGTGGAGGCCTGGCGGCAGGGAATAGCACGGGGTGCTTTGCCGAGGGATAAGGGGGAAGCATGGAGTGGGGAAAGGAGACAGGGCCAGCTTGGTCCAAAAATCTCTCGAGGCTAAGTTTCTTCATCTTTAGTATCTCGCCGTTCTGTCCCCGAGGAACACTGTTTTCACCGCCCCACCTATGTGGACGTAAATAATTTTCATTATAATATGATTTGCATGTGTGGCACATCTGGGTGGCTCACTTGGTTAAGTGTCCTACTCTTGATTTTGGCTCGGGTCATGACCTCAGAGCCGTGAAATCTAGCCCCACATCAGCTCCACGCTCAGCACGAAGCCTGCTTAAGATTCTCTCTCCCTCTGCCTCTCCTCCTGCTTGTGCTCTCTCCCTCTCTCAAAAAAAAATAATAAAGAAATATTTACATGTGCAACTTGGTACAACCTCTGTGTAGAAGTGGCTTGAAAGAACTAGAGTAAAAGCACAACAGATTTATATGAAATCTCCTACACACCCGCAACATGAACAAAAATTACCAATAAAAATTATCCACCTGATTTCTGATTTTATAATGTCGGATGCGGTGTCTTTTCCTGGCATGGCCGTGGATTGCGTCACTGTGGCACGGCACTAGGAATGACTGTGTGCCACGTGTCGGCTCATGTTTGCTGGTTACTTTCCTCCGTTCCCACCCAGAGAGCCTGCGAACCACTCTGCACCAGGCTCGTGACGTCTCTGTGGTCTAACCGTATCATTTACATCTCTGGTCTTTCTCTGCCCCACTCCTTCGCCTGAGACCACTCCAGTAATGGAAATCCATATTCTAGCACATGCTTAAGTTGCCCTTCTGCATGCCGGGTAGCATCTCGAGAACTTTATTTATGTAGTCTGATTTAATCTCCACCACGCTCCTTTGAGGTGTAGGAGTATTAATAGTATTCCTGTCTGACAGGAAGAAGAAGCACAGAAAGTTTCAGTCCCAGGCTTCAGGACACACGTGTAACAAATTGCAGAACTGGGCTTTGAACCTGGGCAGTCTGGCCCTGGACCCTGTGCTCCAAGCAGCTGGGCATTTGAATGGACTTTTCAACTACCCCCTCCCCCCTTTTTTTTTTCAACTCCCCTTTTAACAGCTGGTAACTAGTGACCCGTTCCTACTAGTTTCTACATGTGTTTAGGGGTTGACAACTTGCTACAATTTAGTATTCGGAGCAATGCCACCAAATAGCAATGCTATTTGACAACTTCAGATATAAATCTACCTTAAAGATGTACAAGTACAAATTATGCAATTTGACTTTTAAGTGCTTTTCCAGCAATATAAATAATGAAGTGTGTTGGAACTGGAAGGTATAGTACATTAAATTGAGTGCAATTAAAACACTGTGATATTTTTAAATTAACAAGAAAAAAATAAGGGGCAAAATGAAGAAATCCGAATCTGCCTTTGCAGCCTCCACCAGCTGACATAATTGGGTGGGTGATTGCAGAGGGTATTAGTAACATTTATGCTCTGGATTTCAAGTGCAATGATAGTCACATTTAACACAAAGAGCACTTTGATTTCGCTTCTGCGTAACAGGCAGATGACATTTCCAACAACATCATCTTTTCAGTCTTTTTTTGAAAGCAGATGACAAGAGGGTATTCTGAGAAGACATCTGAGTTGAAATAATGACTTGCCTTCTGGGTAATGTCTCAATGAGACATCTGAAAGTCAGGATTCTCTTTGCGAGACACAAGAAGAATCTGTATCTTTCACACTCACGGGTGGGCTCTGCCCTTTCCAAAAGCCAAGAGTCTGTTCATTGGGAACCAGGAGGATCGCACAACTGTTCAGATTTTTTTTCAGGCCCCCCAAAGGCGTGCTATGGGTGGGGTGAGGACTCTCTCAGCTGGTCACTACTGTAGAACCAGATCAAACCATGTTTATTAAAGGTCTCCAATGGCCTCACCCTCACTTCTGGGGCTAGAAAGGTGCAGGCAAGACACTGTGGGCTTATTTGGTTCTAAACATCCCTGTACCTGTGAATTCACCTGTTTCCCTAGAAGTAGTCGTCTCGCTCACCTTACTCCAGGCCCTTAGCATCCTTTGTCAAGGTTCAGAGACTCCATGGAAATCCCAGTTTTTGAAAGCGTGTGCATGGCCTACAGCACATTGTTCTGGGGACAATGGACAGCGTTAGAGTGGAATGTAACTTCTGGATTTTGGGGTTCCCACACATTAGTTCATGAGGGCTGCCGTTAAGAAAAGAGCACACCTCGATTGGCTTAAACAACAGAATTCCTTTCAGGTTTCAGGAGGCCGGAAGGGCCACGTCAAGGTGTCGGCAGGGCCATGTTCCCTCTTGGCTTATGGCAGCATGACCCCAGTCTTCATGTGGCATTCTCTTTGTGTATTTCTGTGTATTCTCTTGTGTATCATTGGATAAGGACACTAGTCATATTGGATCAGGGACCCTCTCTGCTCCTGTATGACCTCATCTTAACTAATTATATGCACAACTACCCTATTTTCAAATAAGGTTACCTTCGGAGGAACTAGGGGTTAGTACTTCGACATGCAAATTGGGGGTGGGGTGGGGTGGGGGGGACACAGTTCAACCCATGCCAGCCTCTACACCGGCGGAGTGGCTGGCACATGCATCAATTCATCCACTGTTCATTCATTGAGTATTCGGCCATGTACCTTATGTCAGGCACTGTCGTAGACCCTGGAGATTAGACCACGAGCAAAACAGATTGCTTGACCTCAGGAAGCTCCTGTCTTAATTGGGGGAGATAGAGCTTAAATTAAAAGAAAAGGCAAGCAGCGGTAAGAGCTTTGAGGCAAAATGGGAAGACAGATCACCAGTGATGTGTGCCACGAGCAGCTGCTTGAGATGGGGTGATCAAGGCAGGTGTCTCAGAGCTGGTGGCATTTGGGCCCAAACCTCCCTGAGCCATGAGGAGATCTGGAGAAATTGTCTTCCGGACAGAGGTAAGGTGCTCAGTTGTACATTAAATAGGACCTGTCGCTGGGGTTCATTAAGAAGGTGTTTGGGGACAGGGCTTATTTTTGAAACACCCTGGGGGTATTTGGGAGTGAATCCTGATACATGAGAGGAAGGAAAAACATGAGGGAAGAGCAGTTGGGTTAAGTGCATGGTAGAACCCCTAGAATCTTCTGTCACCTTTGACCTGAACGTTTGCCTGGAAAACCATTTCCGAGGCCCCTCGCCCTGTTCGAATCTTAGTTTCGTGGGGTTTCAAACAAACTCCAAGTCTGTTTAGACCTTCCTCCCATCTGTTGCAGAAACGAACCTCTTCTTCCATCATCTCTGGCTGGGCTGTGCATTCAGCCCTTTCTTGAGCCTCCTCTTGAATATATAACTCACTTGCTCTATTTATTAAGACCTCCTGCTCCATTGGTCGACAAGCAACTCCTAAAGCAAGCTCATTGGCTCACTCAGATCCTTTACTCCTCTGCTTTTTCTCTTTGCCCAACGGCCTGTGTATCCTTCCTTAAGCGTTTCGTGCCCTAAATCCGAGGTTCTGAAGGCTGTGACTCTATGATTGAACCATCTAGAGGGTTCTGTAGAAGGCCTATTCTCAGATTCCAACCATCTCTGCTCAATTGGAGTTTTGTGGTAGGTGCTTGGCAAATACAGATAACATGTATGTGTATATTGTACAAAGTTCTAAAGATAATTCTGCTTTTAAGAATGACTGCCCTGAAGCATTGCTACTATTCGCCCAGTGTTCAGTTCTTTTATTAGAGCAACATCAAGCTAAGGGATCAATGGGCATGTCCCCCTGTCTTCCCACTACAGTGTCCTGGCAGGGCTGTCTCGGGCGGGCCTGTCCTTGTGGTGATTGGAAAGGCTTCTGTCGCGTGGTGCCCTCCACTGCGAGTTGTGAGGCCTCGTCACAGGACAACCGTGCTCTCCTCAGATCTCAGCACATCATTCAGAAGCGCGGAGAGATCTGGGTCAGCTCGGAGAAGCAGAGAAGAGAATGAGCCGGTTCTGGGGCTGTTGCTAAAAACAGAACTTGAGCAGGAATTTATTTTCTCGTCACTTAAGGGACCGTTCGGACCGAGAACTCAAAGGAAATGAGCTTCCCCGTTGGGGTCTCCATATTGCAATCTCCCCTAAAGCGGTGAACTCTGTGTAATTCCCGTCATCCCTCCTCCCCTGAGGCCTTGTGCACACATCCCCGTGCTCATTTGCGCTGAGTTATTCATGTGTGTTCAGATACTCGTTGCACCCATTAGCAACTCCTGTTAGAATTTCCTGCCAGCTTCTCTAAATCAAACAGGAGGCCCTTATTTCCGTTCTTGTTGCCCCCTCAATGCCGCCCTTCGTGGGGATAAAAAGCAGCTTCCCACAATTGTTTAGTAGTATCCCTTTACATAAAATATGAACAGCCGCTGCCTTTGTGTTTTTGGAGTTTTGCATATTGGGTTTCTCATCTATAGGATTATTTTTATCACTCTCATTTGGCTTCTCTCCAAGTCCTGCGCATTCTTCCTGAACTGAGTAAACACATCCCACTTCCCTGTAAGTAAATTTTTGATGCTAGCCTGGCTTGTGCTCCCCTCCAGTCTGGGTGCGGATCCTCTCAGATTGCAGGTCCCAGGCATCCTTGCTGTGGTGTGAGGCATGTCAAGGGGTCTGCCTGTCTCTCCGACCACTGGCTTCCACCTGTGGTTCTGGCGTCCCACGTGTGTTGGGGACCACAGGGCTGCTCCATGCCCGGCGGCGGTGGCTGGTTGGAAGAAGTGAATGCGGTTGTGAAGCACTCCCGTGCCGGCTGGTGACCCAAGTGGACGCTCCATCCCAAGCATTCAGACAGAGAGACATGGAGCTGTGGGTCTGGAGCAGGAGGGGCTGGCATCAGGGCGGGGTTCCACTCTGGCAGGTGTATCTGTTCATGTGACAGCCGGAGATGTGACTGTGGACACCTGTGAGCCACCAGTGGCCATCGGCTGGTAGAGCAGGGGAACCGTGCGGACTCCCCAAGGAGAGCACAGATGAGAGACCCTCGGGCTTCCGATAGAGATGCAGAGAGATACGGAGAGAAGGGGGGGGGTTGGCACAGAGAGCTAACTGTCTTGATTTCCAGTGGGTTTCCAGTTCCCCCAAGACTCGGTACTTTGTTCCTACCCAGTTCCCATTGTGTCTCTGGTAAACTCTCTTTTTCCAGTCAAGCTGGTATAAGTGAGTTTCTTTGCCCCTGAGGACTGCAGACTGGATCCCACGGTGTGGTTACATCTTGAGGAGCATTTCCCGATCTTCCCCGGTCTCTTCCCAGCCGGATTGTTCCCCTATCCGTAAGCAGTTAGCCACAGGGTCCGGTGAAAAGCACCCAGACTCTAGGAGCCCTCCACCCCTGGACCCCGGCCCTGGCTCTGCCGTCTGGGTGGCCCTGTGCAGAAATTGTTTCAGGTCTCTGAACCTCCATTCGTTTTTTAGAAAAATGACATTTGATTCACAGAAGCAGAGTTTTGTGAAAATTAAATAAGACTCTGGGGGAACATCTAATTTTAATCTCCCTCCTTGTGGGATACCCAAGCTCTGTGTTACTACTCTGAAGGGTGGGCGAGAACACCTGTTCTTGGCCTTCGGGGACAGGGGTTGGCGTGCAGGTCGAATCAGGCTCGCTCTGTGTTTCAGTAAATAAAGTTTGACTGGAACACAGCTTTGTGTACTGTCTGTGGCCACTTTTGAGCCACAAGGGCTCTGCTGAGTTGTTACAACAGGGACCTTGTGACCCAGAAAGCCCAAAATATTTACTGTCTCGACCTTCCTATGAAAAGTTTTCCAACCCTTGTTCAAGGATCTTATGGTCTCCATGGGAATTAATAAAGCTAGCTTTCTCATATTCATGTTGCATATCATCAATTTTAACCTTTTTAATTATATTGTATCATTCTGGTCTTTGATAAGTATTTTGGCTTCTCACTTGTCTAATACATTTTATACTATTCTCCCTTTTCTTTCACTGTCTTTATAAACCACTTTTAGATAGCTACTGATTGTTTTCTTGCCTTTGATCTATAACTGTTGGATGTATACATTTTACTCACTGGACATACCCTCCTATGAGCGGTGACCTCTCTCTGAGGATTCTCCCACCTATAAGTGGCTGGTCCTTGCTCCTTTGGTTTCATCTCCAGGATCTAGTTTCTTTTGGGGAACCTCAGAGCTGCGACCTGAGTTTCTCAGTGAGTATAGTGAGCATTAAATCTTCATGAGCCACTTTTTGATGTTTTATGCAAAAATATCCTTTGTTACCAAAATATCACCCTACAACTTCTGCTGGTGTCTGGAATGCATAAAAACATAAAACAGTCTTTTGGAATAAGGATTTACATAGGCATTAAAAAAAACAACACAACAACCCTAAGACTCCAGGCTTCCTAAGAGCCCTGTTTTGATGAAAATCTCATGGATGATAGAGAAAGATCTTTGTCCAAACTCCAGCCCTTTCACAGGCTGAATTCACCAGCTCAGCTCTCTCTAAATCTGAGAGAATATCTCTTCAGGGGGTGATAGGAGGGTTGATCGAGATAAAGTATATAAGACATCAGAGTCATTGCCCTGCATGTGATCCTTGTATATATGGAGTGGGGTGGGGGAGGGGTGGTCTTGGAGACTTATTTTGAGACCGTGCTGTTAAGTCCCTCCAAGGATGGTACTGTTGATTCTGGAACTTCCTAGGATCAGAGCTCTTCAGAGAAAATGTTTGCCAAGGCTTTGGGTCCTGTAGCATCAGTCAGCCCAATCCCTGGAGCCCCCCCTTTTGTTCATGCTGCTGCACATACACTGGCCTCTGTCATGTTTTGGAGTGTGTGTGTGTGTGTGTCCAGTTTTCCAAGTACACCAGCCTCTTTCTCACATGACGGCTTCTACTTCTTGTCCTCCTGTTTTGGGTATTCTTCTACTCCCATTTTTGCCTGGTTCTGTCTCATTTTTCAGTTCTTGGATTAGACCTCACTCTGTCAGGCATGGTTTTCCAGAACCAATCCAAGTCGGGTTCTACTGTTGTGTGAGTTTGTTAAACAAGTAAGGAAATGACCACTTTTTGAGACCTTACTCAATGCTGGTAGGTAAGCTAGGTGCTTCAAGATAGAATGGGAATCAAAACCATGTAAGTTGAGTGCATCCTGCCAAGTGAAATAAGCCAGTCGTAAAGAGACAAATTTTGTCTGATCCTGTTATATGAGGTCCCTAGAGGAGCCACGTTCATAGAGACAGAAAGTATTGATAATGGGGAACTCGTGTATGGGGACAGAGTTGCAGTTTTGCAAGAAGCAAAGAGTGGTGCAGTGGCTGCACAACAATCCGAATGTCCTTAAGGCCACTGAACTGTACACTTAGAGATGGCGAACGTGATGCTTTCTGGTGTTGTGTTCAGTTGTGGTGTTTGATCACAACTGAAAGTATCTTAAAAAAAAAAAAAAAAGACTGGATCTAAGTGGATCAGTTGGAAGGCTGCTGAAACCGTAGGGGAGAAAACCCAGCTGGGAATCTGGCATGTAGGGTTGTTGGGAGGGATGGAGAGAATGGGATTGGCTGGAGAGGTGGCCAAGGAGGTGAAACAGCTGGGACCTGGTGGCTGGTTAGCGAGGGTGTGGCTTGGCAGTGATGGGGGTGTGGCTAGTTATTGGGGGTGTGGCTGGTGGGTGAGGGTGTGGTTTGGCAGTGATGGGGGTGTGGCTAGTTGTTGGGGGTGTGGCTGGTGGGTGAGGGTGTGGTTTGGCAGTGATGGGGGTGTGGCTAGTTGTTGGGGGTGTGGCTGATGGGTGAGGGTGTGGTTTGGCAGTGATGGGGGTGTGGCTAGTTGTTGGGGGTGTGGCTGGTTAGTGAGGATGTGGCTTGGCAGTGGTGGGGGCGTGGCTGGTTAGTGAAGGTGTGGCAGTGTTGAGCATGGCTCCTGGGGCTCAGGCTTGCCCATCCAGTGGCAGCAGTTGCCAAGACCAGGGAATCTTGGTATGGTCCCTCACAGCACTTAATACTAATCATACTTGCAACGAAATAATTAATTGGGCTGTCGGTTGTCTTGCTGGTGAACTAGAACTTGGACCCAAATAGAGACCATATCTGCTTTCTTCATGCTGTTCCCCAGCACCTAGCATGTGGTCTTGTCCATGATAGGTGCTCCATGTCCTATTTGTGAAATGTAAACGATTTGTGGGTTTATCAGACCTACCTGTCCATTAACTGATTTGTTTCTTAGGCTTATTTCTACTCTTAAGGTTTTAGGGATAAAGAAATAATAACCCTCTCTTCCGTGTCTGAGATGAGAATGGATGGAGAGGCATGGGACCAGGCACAGAAAGAGCAGAATACCACTTGTTGTTAAAACGGTTTGGAGAATGAATGTGTCTCAACCAGGTAGACTTACTTTATCACCCAAATTACACAGTCTTAGCATCCAAGTAATCATTAGGTTCTCCCCCTGGGACCTGTGGCACAGGCTCTCCATAGGCTGATGGCCCCAGAAAGAACCAGGAAGCTGGTCCAGGCGGAGCATGGGTAGATCCTTCACGCAGGTGCGCAGTCTGATGTAGGCTCCTTTTCCCTAGAGAGGGGGAAGGGTCAGGTCCCATGAGAGACCAGGATTGCTGTCCTGGCCGAGCTCACTTCTCTGGGGACCCTGTACAGTGAGTTTGAAGGGCTGGTACAAGATAACAGTGCTTGCTGCCATTTTCAGAGCGAGTAGGTTTTTCTGGGGGAAGATCTTGGAATTAGCCAAAGTCCCTGACCAACCAGACCCCCTGACCATTTTCTGTCCTATATAAGAGAGTGTGTATGAGATGCCAGTGGGGTCTTGTTTCCCCTGCTGTGTGCTCATTCTAGGATGGCCTTTACAAAATCTCTCTTCTTCATTGTTGTTTTCTCTGAGACCCAGCAGATAGGGTGATTTTTAATTACTTAATACCCTGCTGTTTTCTGACTTTTGAAACTGCGAGGGAAGTTGGGTTGATGTGGCCCGTTTAGCTCTTGATGGACACAAGTGTTCCTCTGCCTGGTAAGAAATTTTTCTGAAGCGTGACATTTTAAAGGGGCAGTATCTTCATATGAAATGCTTTAGTGAATTCGTTTACAGTATTCTTTGGTTTGTTGCAAAAATATGTAACACGTGCAGATACAAATAGTCAGCCTCCTCTAAAACCTTAGCTGAGGCTTTTGAGAAATGACAACATACATTGTTTCAGCTTGCTGAATGTATCAAACACTTGAGATGAAGCAGGTCAGATTTCACCAGATAGCTCTTTCTCTTTGAGTCCAAAAGTTGTTTTAGGGATTAGAGGAATAAGCAAGCGGGAGTTTTGGCACCAGTGTAGAATCACGAGAAGGGGGTATTCATAGCCAGCCCTGTGAGAGGTTCAGACAGAACTTAGATACCCTGTAGGTTGACTAATTTTAGAATATGAAACCCACATATAAATGCTAGGTAATGGTAACTTCTGTTTGTAAAGCATTTTACACTTTACACTGTGATTTTACTTGGGTTCAGTCGATTAGGTGAAATTGCAAACCCTCCTCTGCAGAGACTTTAATGATGGTTTTCCTTGAAACTAGTGCAGACACAACTCTGTGGTACCCACATGATGAGCTGTGAAGTGCAGGGGTTCTAAAACTGGGGAGAGTCCATGAAAACTCAGGTGGTATTATGTTCTGTCCAACGGGGAAGTTTAAATCTCCTGTGGGTCCCACTGGCCGCAGAATGAAGGTCAGGTTCTATCACGTGCCTCTAAGGACTGCTGTGATCAGCCCCATCCGTCTTTCTAGCATCTTCCTTGCCTGCCCCCCACCCCTTGCCATCAGTGCCTCAATCATATGAAAATCTTTTATAAGCTTCGGTCCCTTCGATCTCTAAACCACAGGTTCCCACATTTTCTAATTTTCTGGGGCCCTTGGTGTCACCTTGCCCACAGGCCAAATGAAATACCAAGCTATTCAGTTGGTTATTCATGTCCTAACAATTGCGTGGCCATTCAAAAAAAAAGACACACTTAAAGTGAAGGGAGATTTCACTGTTAAATAAACAGTTATTTACTTATGGGATGCATAACTTCTTACACCTGGGAAGCAAACAGGAAACCAACTGCACATTGGTTTCCATGCAGTGAGAGCTTTTTATCATAGCATATTCTGAAAACCCAGCTTTGCCAAAAATCTGGAATGTGGTATAGTCGAATGTTGAAACAGTAAACTACCTTGAGCTAGTCGTTCAAGCAGTGCCCAGCAGATACTGAGAATTGCTAGGCTTCTCCAGAAATTTAAAAATATCCTGGGGTGCCCCTATGGGTTTACTGGGGCACCGTGGGGCATCTTGGCACACAGTTTGGGAACCGTGGTTCTTAGCTTTGGTGTATGCTGTTTCCTCTGCTTGAGCACATCTCCTCTCACTCCAGCTTCTCGATGGGCCCGTCCTTTAGCTGTCAGCCTGGATGTGATGCCTCCTGTAAGTTTTCCCTGGACCTTTAAGAGCTAGAAGATGCTTCTATATGCATCACCCTTAGCACACTGTCCTTGATCCTACCACTTTCTCTCTGCAGAGATAAGCATCATCTCTCTAATTTCAGCCTTACTTCTCTTTCCCACTGGGCTCTGAGTTCCTCAGGGGAAAGGGCCTGGAGAGGAACTACCCTAGTGCAGAGGCTTTATAAATGTGTGAATTGAGTGAGTAACTTATTGGCTCTTGTTCAGAATGAGCTTGTAGACTGGAGGAAGTCACCACTCCAGACAGACAGGGTTGACAACTACAGCGCTCCTGTCATTTGCATGAAGACGTCTTCTACAAAAGCCCAGCCTTAGCGACATGCAGTGTCTCTTGCCCCCCGTGACCCCATTCGCTCCTTGGCCACAGACTGCAGCCCTACAAGCACGTGGCCTTGTGAATTATAATACAAATCACAACGGAGGTCAGCTTGACCCTTTTGCATTTATTCATGTTGCCAGACGCTGACCCCTGTACACATCTTTTTGGTTCGGAAATTGGAGGTATAACTTGCTTCAGATATGTCTGTTGTTTCCTTTGGAGGGAAATAGATGACAGTGCCTGATGGCTCCAGCTCCCGGTGTAGCGTAGCATTAGAGGAAATAGAGTTGTGCTGCAGCCACTGAATCTAGAGGTGATGGGGGCTTGGGGACGGTGGCCTGGCTCTCATCCGAGGGAGCACAACATGGGTTTTACACCAAAGCAGTCGGGAAGGGTCTCCGCCGGCCTCACCTGGCAGATGGTGGCCACCAGGCGCACATTGGCCCTGTGTATTTCTGCTGTCTGTTCCTGGAACTAATGTGATCAATATCAAGGATGAGGGTGACCGTTTCCTGTTCCAGCAGAAATAACTCAAGTGGCTTTTGAGAGCTCTGGGGGCATGGTTTTGTCTTCAGTTTTGTCTTCTCCTCAGAATAGGAGGACGTTAATGCTGTAATCTACCAGATGGCTGCTCTTACTGCTAAATTAAATAGCCTGCTAAGTGAACAATATCTGATAACAGTACTAGTAATCACAACGAGGCCCTATGTGTCTCCCCTTAAGAACACCATGTCCCATTCCCATAAGAGTCCCTACTCACCTAGGCCTTTCCTGTAGGCATTTTCGAACTAGCCACACAAGGTGGACAGAGAAGTTTGTTCCCTGTCATTTGAGGCTTACGGGTGTTAAATTACTTGTCCAAGGTCAGCATGGCTGATCCGCCTTTTCTGTTCCCTTCTCTGTAAGGGCTCAGTTGCTGCAAGGGGAGACTTGGCTCACTTCTGCTGTGACCATGCAGGCCTTTGAAGATCTTCGAAGCAGCCTGAGGCTTCCTGACTCAAGGTCTGCTGAAATCCTTCATGTGGAAGGACAAGGTCGGCTGAGAGGCCTGCATAGATGCTTCAAGTCGACTCTCTCGCGACCTTTCTTTATTGCAAGTGAAGATTGGTTTCAGTGCACCTTTTCATTCCATTAAATGCTTATGCTACTTCGCAAAGGTGTGTAGATGATAGGAAGCAGCAAAATATGCATGAGAAGCAATTTCAGGGGATGCGAACCAGCTCCTCTGGCCCAGCTCCTGATACTTCCAGGCATGGGCCTGTGAACCTCTGGACCTCACTTGGCTCCTGGAGAGTGGGAATGGCCACAGTGCCTTCTGCACATGAAAGATCAAGGGATGATGACCAGAGATCCCCAGATGCTTGGACCTCAGTCCCCCGGGGCTCTATCATTATAAAGGAGTATTTTTTTACCAGAAGCACCTCATGGTTATTTCAAAGTCTGCACCCATAGTTTACATAACAGTGACCTGACCTCCTGTAAGATAAATATAAGAAGAACTTGAACCCTTATCTCCTACCTGGCCTTGGAAGCAAAGCGCCTCCTGGGAAATCTCTCATTCTTCCCAGCAAGTACCCCGAGGCAGCGGCTCAATGGAGGTTTCTTAATTCTTAACGCACCTCACCTGGAGAACACACGCAGGCCCCAAGCATGCCTCCTTCCCTCTGCGAGGGCACTGTTCGTTGCCCACTATAGGCACGGTCTCCTGGACATCCGCCTGCTTTCCAGAACTGTTTGGCATTTGCTCCTACCAGTTGGATTTGTGCTTAGCAAAAATCATTGTCATCTGCTTGCCGGTCTATCATGGTGTATCTTTATCATATAATTGAATGATACGATTGAATTATTACAGAAGGCAGTGAAATGTGAGGACAGGAAGAAGTGTGTCTGTAGACCAAGTTGTATATTTTGGAACAATGACGTAAAGGCGAGTTGCCATAAAAGCCGCTATCAGAAGCAAGACCACTAAGACAAGAGGGGAAAAGATAAAAATATGAAAGGAATTCTGCGCTCCGAAAACTTCACAAATGTCTTTCAAGTTCCCTCTATGTTTTAAAGATATCCTGGTCGAAATATCCCAATCAGAAGCCTTTGACAATTGCTCTGTGATTTAAGCAACAAAGGTTTGGTGCCTTTTCAGACAGTGAGCGTGTTCTTACAGAAGAGATCTTAGGCCTCTATCAAAAGACAATCACAATATGGGGCACCTGGGTGGCTCAGTCTGTTAAGCGTCTGCCTTCGGCTCGGGTCATGACCCCAGGGTCCTGGGATCAAGCCCCATGTCTGGCTCATGGGGAGTCTGCTTCTCCCTCTACCCCTTCCCCTGCTTGTGCGCTCTCTCTAATAAGTAAAATTTTTTTTTAAGATTTTATTTATTTATTTGAGAGACAGAAAGTGAGAGAGAGCATGAGAGGAGAGAAGTTTAGAGGAAGAAGCAGACTCCCCGTGGAGCTGGGAGTCCGATGTGGGACTCGATCCTGGAACTCAAGGATCATGACCTGAGCCGAAGGCAGTTGCTCAACCAATTGAACCACCCAGGCACCCTCTAATAAGTAAAATCTTAAAAAAAAAAGAAGAAGAAAGAAAGAAAGAAAGAAAAGAGGAAGGAAGGGAGAGAGAAAGAAAGAAAGGGAAGAAAGATGGTCAAATGAATGAATGTTCATAGTAGGTACCTAACCCTGATGATGCTGGGTAAGAGGGTTCCTGCAGAATCTTTACTCCCATTTTACAGATGGGGGTACTGAGGTGCCAAGAGGGTCACAGGCTTAACCAAGGATGAAGAGACCCAGAGTTGATCATTTATGCTGGTTTTTTTTTTTTTTATTCTGTTGTCTATTTTTGCCTTTAGAATGTCATGGGTGTAATTTTAGACACCCTATAAATTTAGACAGCCCCAGCGGCATCCTTATTACAATCAAGTCGTGGTGCCTAGAAATGGCATTGGTATTTTGAAGTGCCTGATTTTTCAAGCCATGCTAAGGACAGTGCCCTTGCTCTGCTCTTGGGACCCATGGCTTTTCTCCGTATGGCATCCTTTCCTCTGGGAGGAGAGATGTATTCAGTAACTCTTCTCCTTTGCAAGCCAAGGCAAATGTCGTAACAGAGATAAGCCATCAGAGACTTGGAATTTGATGCTATTTGCCTTTACTTCTTGAGGCTTTGGGCCGAAGCTGCTTAGTCGACAGGTGCAAAGATTGAAAAGTGTCAGGAATACACGAGGAAGATAGAAGCCTTGCTTTTTTGGAGAAACTAATAACCATTCCCTCCAGTAAAATAGCCCAGGTGTGTGTGGGAGCCCATGTGCGCCCGGCTGGGTAATCAACATTCCTTATAGACGTGTTTTGTGGTAGACTGCATCCTTCTCGGATCCGGAGAAAAGAGGTCTCTTATTTGAGCTCTGGATTTTGACAAATGGCGTATTTTGGGATGTGGGGTTTATTTCTGCTGAATATCTGGCTTGATTAGTGTGGAGAAGCACATGCAAAGCAGGCTGGAGCCCCACCCCACCCAAACCTCCCAGTGCTGCACAATCAGGAAGTGCATTCTCCCTCCCATTGTGGCTTAGGAGGGAAGTGTGCTTTACATATGCAAATGCAAGCCCCAAGTTTCACTTAATAATTATCAGCTGGAGATTCTATTGATGAGCAGCTGAAGCTACTCATCAGGAGAGAAACTGTGAGTTAACCATTTCCAGTCCACCCCGGATGCTGCTGCCTCCCCCTAGCCTCTGAATAGCGGTGATTACAGACAAAGGTTCTGATTTCCCCCATTCTTCGTTCCTCCTGTCTGGCCGGAGTCTGGCCGCGGAGTCTTCCTGACCCCTTGTATTGACATGTGTGCATCTTTCCCCTACCCCCACCGCCTTTCTGTTTTATAGGCCACAGAAGGCAGAATAGATCCATCTCTGTTTCCCATGGCGGGATGGCTTACGGCGCTAGAAATAACAGGCTCCCTGCCGTCGCTCTCCTGCTTAGGCAACCAAGAGCATCCTTTTCAGAGGACACAGGGTGACCCTGAGGTAGGGTACTCAGGAGGTCTAGCTCAGGATATCAGAAACTTTCCCCTTTCTGCCTCTCCTTTTCTTCCGTGTGTGTGTGTGCGTGCGTGCCCTCTGGGATGTCCAGTAGCCTCCTTGGGCTCTTGACAGGTTACTGAAGCACAATGAACTGCCTCTTCCCCCTTAAAGTGGGGTCAATAAAACCTACCCCATAGAACTGGCACTTCAGTAAGATACCGTGTAAGACCCACTCGAGCAAAGTGGGCGGTTAGTAGGGAGTTGTAATCACTGTTCTCTTTCGAAAACCAGTTCCCGTCATTGGACTGTTCTAGTCCCTGCCTGTCTTCATTGGTTTCATCCTTTCAGACATCTATTGGGTGTCTGCCGTGTGCTCGGTTGTAGGCCATGGACATGTAACAGTGGATAAGACCGATCCACCAAGACCTCTCCAACGGTGAACTTGTATTCTGGGGGTGGAGACAGGCAAACAAGAAAGAGAGAAAAATTTCTCCTTGGGGAAGCTCTGTGCTGTGTGCAATGGGGAAGAATGACCAGGGGGAGGAACCAGAGAGAGAGGGGTGAACGGTGCCCAGACTTTTCTCTGAGGAGTGGCATTTCAGCAGATTTCCTGATTAAGAGGGTAAAAACCAACAGCAAGTGGAGTGTGGCCCCAAGGTCGGAGAACGCTTGGTACGTTTGAGAAGCGTTCAGAAGAATGGATTCTGAGAAGAACCCAGAAGACCAGGGCGGGAGACACAGAGGGAGTGGAGGAGTATGTTACTGTCAGAAAGATGGCTGTTAAGAGTTTCGTAGTCC
Source organism: Nasua narica (assembly GCA_028533885.1). Classification (NCBI taxonomy): domain Eukaryota; kingdom Metazoa; phylum Chordata; class Mammalia; order Carnivora; family Procyonidae; genus Nasua; species Nasua narica. The sequence goes on along the minus strand of CM052807.1, from coordinate 108,507,543 downwards.
ACTGTCGGGTGTTTGGGTTTTAAGTGTGCTGGGAAGTTCTAAGAGGAGCAGTTTGAGCAAGATAGTGATGGGACCTGAGAATCATTTTTACACATCATCTGGCTGCTGGGTGACAAGTAGATGGTCCGCAGTGGGGAGCCTGGACAGGTGGCCATTGCATGAGTCTAGGTGAGGAAAGGTGGGACCGGGGACCCTAGTGGTGGAGTGGAGGCTTGAATTGGGGGCGTTCTTTCAAGGTAGAGCTCACACCCAAATACGTTGCCAACATGGTGTGTGTGGAACATGAGGGAAGAAGTTCAAGAATGAGCCCTACATTTGTGTGTGTGTGTGTGTGTGTGCGCACGAGCGCACGTGCATGTGCACTAGGAACAAGGGTGATGCCCTTCCCTAAGACGGGGAGCAGGGGGGTTTGAGGAAGGAGCCCAGGGCTGTACTATGGATATGGAGACGGGAGGGACTCCTGTGTCCCTGTCTAGACGTTTCCACCATGTAGCCGGCACAGAAAAAGGCCCACCGGTTGCCAACCTTGGCATGAGGAGCAAAGGGGAGTCAGCATGGCCTCCGCCTTCACCAGCATGGTGTCCTCCCAGAACAGACGTGGAGGGAGTGGACAGTCATAGCATGAGGCAGGTTCCAGAAACAGGGATCACAAATGTAACGAGAGCCATTACCGTGGGTCCCTGTTGTCCTAAGTTGCAGGAAATCCAGTGACATGAGGAAGAATGCAACAGCCGAGTCACCCTGGGCAGAAGGGAGAAGAGTTCCGAGCAGGGATTTCTTGGATAATGGGAGAGTCCATGGTAACTCACCAGGTGACAAGGCCTGCAAAGGAAACAGCACAAGTCCTTCACACCCCTTCCCGTTGCCAGTTGTGTTGCCCGGGAACTTAGAACAGAGTCTGCATCTGGAGGGACTTCGGAAATAATGGCGCAGACGGCGGGTTCTGTGAGTCCTTCAGGGCCAGAAGATGGAGTCCTAAAATAGGGGGTTTCACGGCAAATCCAGAAAGTTTCTATCCTCACACGGCCTCTGAGATCATTGTGATTAGTAAAGCCTCTGCTGGGTCCTGCAAAGGACTCATTTCTTGGAACTGGGGTCTTGTCTTGCAGGCTTCCCATCAAGGCACCTCGTGGGGCCTCTGTGTCTCCTAGCACGCCCCACACCCGAGCCCAAGTCCTCTGGATTCGCCGAGGCCTTGCCTGCCTTTGCTTCATGGCTGAGTTGAGTTGAGTTGAGTCCTTGGTTTTATTCTCCCTGCTTTTCTGCTCCTGTTGGAAACGCCTCCATTCTCCCAGGAGTAGGACTTGGAGATAAATAACAACCCATCAAAAGTAGAGATGGCAGGTTTTGCTTAATAGGTATTAGCACTATATTTTACCCAAACATCTATCTCGCTCTTGGTAATGTCTTATCTTTGCCAAGTGCCCATCCTGATAAAGTGTTATTTCTGTCATGCTGAGCTTCTGATAAAATTGTCTCTCCCCACCCCCACCCCCAGTCTATTCTGATAAAACCTTATACTTCATTTCTGATTTCCTCCTGAGGGATGGTTTGGATTTGTCAGAAATGAGTGCAAAAAAAGGGATGATGAGGGTTTTCCTTTTTTTTTTTTTTTTTTTTTTGGTCCCTTTGTTTCCATATAGATACTCACGAGAATTGAAATATGAGTAAGTCAAACTGATAAAAGGGGTTTGGAGACTCTGAAGAAGGGAAAAGAAGATCAAGGAAAGGAAGGCAGTCATTTATAGTCAAGGGGATGTTCAGGCAGGCTTTTGCTTGCTTGTTCTTGTTTTTAATTTCCAATTGAGCTGAGGACGAGGGCATTGATTTAGGGGATGTGGCAGTTTTCAGGAAAGGGATGTGGTTGAGGGGCTCAGCCGCATTCACAAAAATCCTCGTTTCCTCTTCTTTTTGAAATGTGTTAGAATATTCTGCATGGCAGCTATTCATGCCATTGGTGGGCTCCATGGCCAATGCTAACGTTAACCCATGCCAACGAAGAGCCCTACTTGTCTTTCGTCACTGTCTCTGCTGGCCTGCCTTCCAGCCCCTTCCTTTTAGTGGCTTATCAGATAGAACTGTATCAGGAGCTCGGCAGGCCAGAGTTGGGTTCTGCTGGGGCAGTGTGCCTTGCACACAGTGTGGTATCCGCAGGCGGCTGGGTAAGGTTTGTGCAAAGGGCAGTGACTTGTCTCGAAACTGGTTGCCCGGAGAGGAGATGGGTTTGTTGAAGGGCCCAGAGAATACGATACAGCTCAAGCCTGTCCTCACTGACACTAGATCTCCCGAGACACCAGAAACGGGAGCAAGGATATTGCTCGTGTTCCTCCTCACTTCCATGCAGCACAGAGGAAGAGAGCTTTTGCTCAGATTTGCCATGTGCCTAATTTCAGAGCGGCAAACCGAGTGCCATCCCTGAGATAGGGCATGAAGAGCACTCAAGACTTTGAATCCTGCTTTACACTGAGATTTCCTATCACAGACCCCAGGCATTCCTGAGAACACTGTCTTCCACAGAGGAGAACAGTGAAGTCTTTAAGCCCCTCTCCCTCCCCAGGAGAGCAAAGCATTGTAGTTCATGTTGGATATAGTTTGATTAAAGACACACTCAGGATACAAAGCAGGCATTCTTTTGGATCCTTTGTACAAGATTCCCTAATTCTTTTCTGTAGAGCTGACTTTCCCTGGGATATTTCACCCCCGAAGTAGAATGACCTAGAAGCACTGGGGAGAGAGAATCAAGGAGCAGGAATGGATGGGGCCAGGGTTTTGCTGATTTGCCTGGCGTCCTTGATATACCTGTTGTCTGCCAGGGAAATCATCCCTCTGCAATCTAAACCAGATATTACTGTCAGCACTCCCCATTAAAAAAAAAAAAAACATTTTTGGTAAATTAATATGACTACCAAGAATGACAGCTTGAGTTTTATGGTGAGTAGGGATTCACATATTTAGAAAAGGATAGCTTTCAACATCCTTAGTGTGACAAATGTAAAAATTTTAAAACCCTGCTAGAGAGTCATCCCATGTGGCTCTCTTAATTTGAACAAGATTTTAGTTAAAAAAACATCAAACCTCATTGAAAATTTTTACTATAAAATATGGTTCTCCCCAGCCCATATGATTCGCCACTCTTGGAACATATTAGTAGGATTTTATAAGGGCCATGAATATTTCATACAAAATAACACATTTATTGCTAGGATTTGAAAAAAAAAATTAGATCGGCGGAAAACTACTTAGGGAATCTTTTCATCTTCAGTACTGCCAAAGAGAAAATAACAAAGAAATTTTGAAATATTTCTGAGTTAGGGACTGTGTTGATGATTCTGGTGAGGATAGCCAAATCATACTTTGCAAAGGATAAAATCATGCTAGTTTTGCTTGTAGTTTCGATGACGCTCCCATTGAAGGGGATTGTTTTCAACTGTTGCATGCCTATGAAACGTGACTCCAGATCCTATGCGAGGGGAAACACAGCCTTCCAAACTCAGCCACTGGCGACCACCACTAAAGCCGGGTGTCTTCGAGGCCCCATGCAAAAAGGGATTGAATTCAATGAGTTAAATGGGGACAGAAGCTAATCAGATGTTTGGAATGTGAATTGTGCTCTCACGCACTGACTGGCTTTCCAGATACGGAGCGAGTATCTACTTATATTTTATGGGACATGCTGTGTCCAGTAGTTGTTTCCTAAAACCTGGTGACCTCAGAGAGGAACTGGCCCCTACTGTCAAATTGTGCAATTACATAAAAAAATAAAGCACTACACACCTTATCCTTTGCCTTGTTTGGTGACGCTTTGAATGCTACTGACAAAGTCCTTCTGTCCATACTTAGACTCGTTGGACATCGAAGAGAACTAGGATTGGCCAGATTTAGAAGTGGAAAGACTCGGGTACTCTGCTGTGAGAACCGTAATTCAAAGACCAGCTGCCTCAAACTTTCAGAACTTGGGATATTTGGCAAAAAAGACATTTGAAGCTCTGAGGGCCTTGAACCCAGCGTTTCAAGGGGCAAAACATTGACATCATTGCTCATTAAGATATACTTTAAGCACGTACAGCAAAAAGCCAGCTATGGATACAGCAAATTGGTGCTAAACGTGTCATTTTCTTGACTTAAGCTCTTTAAGACACAAGGTGCTGGAAAATGCTTTCATGGAGGAGAGAAGTCAAATTGCATCTAGCCTCTTATGACAAAACAGGGCCATTCTTTCTGTGGCTTTGTGGTTGCAAATTCTTTTTAGAAGCTTGTGGGGAACAGTTTTCTTAACTTGTTCAGTCTTTGCCAGAAGATCTCCAAGGTCTTTGCTGGAACTCAAGTTTGCTTTGGTTGCCAAGACAACTTCCAGAAAATCACTTTGGGGAATTTTTGGGTAAAATGTTCCCTGTTTACCCCATAACAAGTGAGCAGCCTCTCTGCCTGTTACTACTGCCATTTTCCTCCCCACAGCAGATCTGGTTGCACAGTTGTGGAATTAGGAAGGTGTCCAGGCTGAGCCCCATGTCTTACTCTGGCTCGTAAACATCCCGGAATTAGTGCCATCACAGATGCAGCTGTCCCATGGGCATCCAGCGATCACAATGTCTTAAAAAAAAAAAAAAAAACAAGAAACTAAATGTGAGACGTTTAAGATGAAATGGAATTCTCTAAATTTTTCTAAAGTGACTTTGGCTGCAATATTTATTTTGCAATTTCAAAATGTACTAAAGGAGGTTGCGAAATTTTGATGTTAATTAAAAAGGAGAGCATTGTGTTTAAGCATTTTGTAATTTTTTTTTTAAATGAACACAGCCTCATATGGAAGGTGAGAAATAGGAGAATTCATTTGGCATGAAGTGACCCCTTGATCACGAGAGGGGAGCTTGGAACCAGGGAAGCTGGAAGTTTCTGGCAGCTCCAGGGGGGGCGGGGCTGCTGCTTTGGAAAGAGCTCCAGAGGAGTTCAGAAGGGGACGCATTGACAGAATCGAAACAACGCAAAGCTTGAAGTAACTAGAACACTGGGCAGCCTAGCTTCTAGGAAATCAGGAAGGTCCTGGGTTACACAGTAGAGCTGTTCTAAGAATACAGTAGAGACACGGGCCAGGAAACTGGGGCCCAGGGTCAGAGCAGAACTGGAATTAAACGTACAATGCTAAAACTTCCTTTGCATCTGAGCCATTTCTTTTCTTTTTTTTTTTTTTAAAGATCTTGTATTTATTTATTTATTTGGCACAGAGAGAGAGAGAGATCACAAGTAGGCAGAGAGGCAGGCAGAGAGAGAGGGGGAAGCAGGCTCCCCGCTAAGCAGAGAGCCTGATGTGGGGCTCGATCCCAGGACCCTGAGATGATGTCCTGAGCCAAAGGCAGAGGCTTTAACCCACTGAGCCACCCAGGCGCTCCGTTTCTTAAATTTACCTTCAGGAGCCTTGCAAATGGGGCTTCTCGTGTCTTATACAGAACATGGAGGAAAATGCCTAAACCGGTGTTTCTCAATCTTGACCATAAAGGAGGACCTCCTCCCCCATGAGGGCGGTTGCTTCTAAAAATGGTAACTAGATTTCCCCTCCAGAGATTCTGAGCTTAGTCATTGGGGAAGGGGCCTCTGCACGTCAGTATTTTGTAAAAGGTTACCCAGGGGGTAGTAATGGCAGTCACGCTTGAGAGCCACTGGCCTAAGGTACCGGGAAACGAAGCAGGAGCAACATGACAATTAGACTGGACTTGTTTAGAGAGGGGGCGATCAGGACACTTTCTGATTTGTAGTAGAAAGGCGCAAGTGATTTGGAGGCAATGAGGGGGTTCAAGGGGGGTTCAAGACACTCCCTCTGCCATTTGCTGCTGGGATGACATTGAACAAGTTCACTCGTGTGGCTTATTTCTCGTTTGGTTTCCCCTCTGATAGTCAAACTGGCATAGTGAGAACACCTGCTTCAGTGCAGTCTTGGTCAATTAAATGAGATGGCACATGCGGCTTCTACACACTAGACATGTACTCACTAGGAACTGTGACTGTTTGTTGAATTTGATTGATGACCTTGAAGTAGATGGAGTTACTTCCATACACTGTCAAAAAGTGCAAAATGCAGTAGGAATAGGATTGAAGCACATTATCCCTGGCATCTGTGAGTGAAGATGGCAGAAACAGGGAGAGATTGGAGGCCAGGGTTCTTAGGACAAGGGTTCATAACCTAGGGCCTATGAGCCAAATCTGGCCCACTGCTTGTTTTTGTAAATAAAGTTTTATTGGATCACAGCCATGCCCATGTGTTACACATTTCTGGGGCTCCCTTTTGTGCTGAACTGGCAGAGTGGACTATTTGAATCAGAGGCTGCAATGCCTTCAGAGTAAAGCATATTTATTTTCTGGGCATTTATGGAAAAAGTTTGACTCCTGTTTTAGGATAAGTTTAAAAGATTTGGTTTGGGACGGGATATTTGAAATAACAGTGAGAGAAGCAAGGGCTTCAAACACGAGGAAGAACCTGCAGGCCCTGGTGACAGATTGTATGTAGGGGGATTTTGCTGTAGAAAGGTTAAGGATACGGTGTCTTCCTCATGGGTAAAATGATGCGGGAGGACAGACTTCCTGAAATTTGGGCATGGTGCAGGATTTTGGTGTCCTTGGCTAGAGAGATCTGGGTCTGTCACCACTGGAGGGGGCTGGTAGGAGTCCCTTCCATGGGTGGCCTCGGGCGTGGGAGGCCGGCAAGTCCTGGCCCTGCCTCTGTTAGTGAGCCTCATAGTCCTGTCCATCTACAGGTGGTGGACATCATGGCGCCCAACACCGGCACTCCGGAGAGATCCAGAGAGATGCTGTGCACACGACTTGTTCATCATCACTTAGAACGTTTGGGATGGCAAGCCCCTAATCTCTGTCACCACACTGCACGGAGGTTGATTTTCAATTTACCTTTTTTGTTCTCCGTCTTAGAAGTTCTGATTCTTAATTCAGAGCATTCATCTCAAGTGGATTCAGAGATTCAAACCTGCTGATAAATTCATGTTTGTTGAGAATTTTGGAGGGAGGAGGAGGATGTTGTTGACTAAGCTTTTGAATAATGTCTCCTTTGACATTTTACACTCAAAGTGGGCTGAACCGTGGACCGCCACGTAGAGGCATTATGTGACCGGAGTGTAGCACATATACAAATAGACTGTGTGTATCTGAAATACAGAACCTGGAAGGAAGAGTAACAGAGAAGCAAAGGTAAAGGGGCTCAGAAATGAGGGGTCTTTTCTGCTGTTTTCTTTACATGTCCTGCTTCTTGGATTCGTGGAGTAGGTTGGGAGGAAACAGAGAATTTATGTATCTACCCTAATTAGGCCTGATGCTAGGTAATATACATATACACACATATATATCCCCCATTTTATATATGGAAACATAGAGTCACAGGTTAAGTCTTTTGCCCACGTTTATTAGTAAGTGGAACCATAATTTAAATTTAGTACTTATTCTTAATTCCAGACTCTTAACAACTCTACTTGATTTGCTTGCTTTTCTTGATTATCCCTCCCTCATCCCTAGCTTTTAATATTACAATGAGGTTACTGTGTATGTCTGTGTGTGTGTATGTGTGTGTGTTTATAATGAGGCCACTTTTTAAGTAACTGGTAGTTTAAGATTTAAGATTTGAATTTAAGGCCAGTTTTAGGCCATTTTTTTAGTTCTAGATGCCAGTCTTTCCCTTCCCCTTCCTTCCTCAAATGTTTGTTAAGTACAGGCAGTGTGCCAGGCCCTGGGGATTGAGAGGCTAGGTGTGGGCAGTGCCACTCAAAGTATGATCTGTGGACTGTTCTTGATCCCTGCATTCATCGGGGTTCTCCAGAGAAATTGAGGAAAAAGGTATGCATGTGTGTGTGTGTGTGTGTGTGTGTGTGTGTGTGTGTAAAGAAAGTTATTGTAAATAATTGGCTCATGCAGTTATGGAAATGGGCAAATCTCAAGATCTGCAGGGTAAGTTGGCAAACTAGAGACCCAGGAAAGCCACTGATATAGTTTCATTCAAAAGTCTGGAAGGCTCCAGACCTAGGAAGAGCCAGTGTTTCAGTTCAAATCCAAAGGCAGAAGGGAAAAAAAAAAAGAAGAAGAATTTCCCAGTTTGAAGGCTGTCAGGCGAAAGGAAGTCTCTTACTGAGGGGAAGGTCAGCCCTTTTGTTCTGTCAAGTCCTTCAACTGATTGGACGAGGCCCACCCACATGAGGGAGGGCAGTCTGCTTAATGTACTAATTCAAATATTAAGCTCCTACCAAAACACCCAGAATAATGCTTGGTCAGATATCTGGGTACCCCGTGGCTCAGTCAAGTCGACAGATCAAATGAACCATCAGAGTCCCCAAACTGTTCTGTAGCGGGGGAAGTATGAAAGGTAAAAATTGACCTTTAAAAGCTAGGGAGAGTGCTCCTGGGAGAGACCAGAGCCCACAGGATGTCATTGGGGTGTGCAGATCACCTCTAAAAAGACCAGCCTTTCGCTGTCGTAACCCCTCCCCCTCTCCACCCAGAGGGCCAGGACAAGCCAGAACAAAGAGGTCAGGAGCCAGAGAGAGGAGTAGTCCAGGAACGAAAGCAGGAGTCAGGGTGAATGAAATCAGAAAGAGCCATGACTGGCAGAGCAACAGGCCCCTTGTGTGTGGGGCAGCAATGGGGTCCGTCAGCTGGGGCAGAGACATGGGGTCTGCCTGCTCACAGAGCCAGAGAAAGTCCGAGCGGAGAGGGCCCTCCAGCATAGCTCTGGGACGTTTCCTTCTAGAAGCAGAACCTGGCTCAGGAAGAGGACAATGGGGCCAGCTCGGGATAGCCTACCTTTAGAACAAACCAGAAATCCCAATTCCACTGTTGATTGAGTACTTCCTATATGCCAAGCGCAGGGTGCAGCAGACGTGCTGCCTTTCCGAACATCGGTTCCCCTCCTGGAGGCCTGGCATTTATTCTTTTGTGTGTTGTTTTTGGTGACAAGTCTATAGAGCTTTAAAAGGGAGAAAACACCTGCAGGCCTTTACGAGTGAAGTTTGGTTAAAGTCATCTGGGGTCTAAAGAAGGGTAGACTGTTGATATAGTATTGCCCCCCTTGCCACCCCTGGAATTCTAATTGCTTGGGGATTACATAATTATGCCTTTATTTATAAGCACATAATCAAAGAATTATAGGTATGCAAAACGGGGGGCTCTCTGGGAAGGAGCAAGAGGAAGGGACGAGGTCCCCGTGGGAAGCCTGCCCACTCTCCCACTTTGCCTCCAGATGAACTTGGACCTGCCTGAGGCTGAAGGGAAGAAAGTTCAGAGATGCCATAGATCCAAATAAGCCAGGGTTTGTTGGCCCTTTTCTCCCATATACTAGAGAACAGACCACTGTTAAGAAAATTTACAGCCTGTGTTGAGAAAATAACAACCTAATTTATGTCACCGACGTATCTTACCCCTAACACCACGTCCTCTTATTGAAAGTATTGCCCAGTGAGAGGCAAAGTGCTCAGAGCATTGCATTTCCGTATCTTATTGAAACTCCCCATCGTGTTTGTGAGGTTAACATTTCCTTTTTTTTTTTTTTTTTTAAATGTTAGTCACCACACAGGTTAGCATTTCTGCTGCTGTTTCAGAGCTCAGAACATTTAAGCAATCCCTCCAAAGAACAAATTTCTAGCTCCCCTATGTTGTGAATTTTCCAGAGCTTCTGGATCCTGGTGTATTTCCAGAGCTTGCTGGCTTCCTCCCCAAATGCCCCCAGGTTTTTTGGGTTTTGTTTTTTGTTTTTCGTAAGGAAGAAGACCCCGCAGGCCCCAGAGCATCTGTACCCATAACTCAGAGTATAAAAGCAGGAGCGGGGGCCCCCTACAGTCATGGAGACCTTAGTTGCAGTCCCACTGCACCACAATGGGAAAGCTTAAATGTTTATAGAGTCTGTTTCCTCATCCGTAATGGGGACACCCATTGCCACCTGCTTTGGCTGCGATCACCTAAGACATTATCAGCGTGAACTACCCAGCGCCGCACAGAAGCGTACCTCTGCTGGCTGCTGGAAGCTAGATGCTCATCTCTCCGCATCCCTGCTCGAAGGGTCGATGGTAGTTGAAGAAACACGGTTGCCGTCCGTGGCCTCTTTGTTTCCATCCAATCAGTGCACTGATTTATTTACTTATTTATTTTTGCCAAATAGGGAAACAGGTTTCAAAAGCTGGGGTCAGAGCTGGTACAGTGCCGATACAACCCTAATCAACTTGTGATTTCATGTGCCTGCACACTCCACCTCGGCCTTTGATCTGTGGTCCTGAGCCATGGAATTCAGCGAGTCCAAGATGCCAAGTTAATAGGAGAGGGCCAGGAGCTCAGGCATTTAACCCTGAGGTGAATAAGAGGGAGAAGAGTGAGTCATGTTTATGAAGGCGCACAGACACATCACAAAGCCCCAGGCAGAGGCCGAGGCACTAGTCGGCACAGGTGAAATCTGCGGGGTGTTGTTCATTGCTTCCTTTGATCCTCAAGTTTTGTGGGTCACAGAGACTCTCTGAGACAGTTTGGAAGCTCAGTGGGGTCTGGGCAGGAAGAAGAAAAACTCCAAGTGTGGAAAAAGAGAAATAGTGGAGGGTTTTTTGGGGCAGACAGCTAAGAGAGGATAATTTTTCTAGAGAGGTCATTTTTGCTTGGTCGTCTCAAAGGATCTCGGGATTTCAGCAGCATAGGAGCAGAGGCGAGTGACAGCTTTGGCTGTGTCCTGTCCCCGGTGCACATGAATACAAGGCGTGGTGTGCTAAGTATCTTTGGAAATGGAGATTTTACATTAATAAAATTAAACAAAAAATCCATAGCACTCCGTACGGCTGATTATGAAACTGTGTTTAAGTGGAGCATGTACAGGCTCAGGCCCAAGAGAGACCTGGGTACAAATTCTGACACCACTGTGTTCTGGTTGTGTGGCTTTGGGAGACTTACCAGCTTCTCTGCATATGATGGTCAAAAGGAGCGTTGCTGGTAATGGTGACTGGTTTTTCTGGGAAAACCTTGAGGTTATTTAAACTCCTCCTTTCTTCTTTTTTATTGCACTTTGATTATTTGACTCTTGGCTTGGATGCATGTATCCACCTTTATGGCATTTATATCTGATGGTATGATACCTTACCACAAAGATAAGTATGGCCTGTTCTTTGTTCTCATTGAACAGTCTTCGAAGGAAACATTCACTAAAACAGGTGACCAAGTACAGTGTGACGGGTACATGTTTTTCATAGTGATATGTACAGAAAATGTGTTAGAACAGCCTGAAGAAGATTTTGCCAGCACAGCAAAGAAGGCTTCCCGTGGGACTGAGGCTTCTGAAACAGGGTTTTGAAGGATGAATAGGAGTTCACACAGGAAGAACTAAATAAACCTTGTCATTATTAATACTTGTTCTTTTTACTCCTTTTTATTGTCTTCCACTTTCTCCTTTTCTTCTTTCCTCTGCTCCTGCTAGCCCTTTGTATTGGTATTTTATAGAGAACAAGAATGTCTACCTGGACAAGTACCAAGTAGGGAAGGGAAAACAGTGTGCTTCATTAGGAAAAATTATAATTGTCTTCTCTAAACATTACGTTCGTTTTTATCATGGTAGTTAAGTCCTTCTGTTCTCAGCTTTGTCCCTAGGTCAGTCTGGATGGATTTATTTGTCCCTCACTTCCCACCCTCACTTGCCCTGGTCTGTGGGATTGTGAAAGGAGCCTCCTACGCAGTGACAGATGCATGGGGTGGGGGTCGGGGCTCGCGGGCTGCTGGGTCCCGGCTAACCTGGTCTTCCGCCTCACCTCCCGCAGATGGGAAGCCGGTGTCCCTGTCGCCGCTGGAGTCGCAGCCGCACAGCCCCCGGTACGCGGCCCCCGGCCAGCGGGAGCGCGAGAGCCTGGAGGTGCGCGTGCGCGAGGTGGAGGAGGAGAACCGCGCTCTGCGTCGCCAGCTCAGCCTGGCGCAGGGCCGCGGCCCAGCCCACCGCCACGGCAACCACTCCAAGACCTACTCCATGGAGGAGGGTACCGGCGACAGCGAGAACCTCCGCGCCGGCATCGTGGCGGGCAACAGCTCCGAGTGCGGGCAGCAGCCGGTCGTGGAGAAATGTGAGGTAAGGAGCATCCCGGGAGGAATGGCCCTCACCCCTCGCAGGGGCCAGGTGGCCCCAGCGTGAGTCTGGCGCCGTCCCTAACCTTGCTGTGTGGCCTGGCCGATCGTTTTGCCTCTCTGGGCCTTGGTCTTACCATCGGAAAAATGGGCATAAGAGGGCCCACACCAGGGAGCAAAGGGAAGGAAACTACCGCCTGTTTCTTGGCGGCTCATTTTGACCCACTCAGGACTTCTGCACCCAGTCGTCATCCATCTGGGGATGCTTCTGAGTCAGATTGCAGTGGGAGTGATGCCCCTGGAGTTGTGGCCCTGTTGGGCAGTGCCCTTGGCCTCCTTCTCACCTTATAATCAGCTTCTGGAGTTCAGAACCAGAGACTTGTTGCTTCCTAAGGCAGTGATTTAACTTTTATAGCTTAATAAAAAGTTCCTGCTTCATGGACGATTTATGAGAACTAGATGGGATGGGTCATATAAAGCCAGAAATGGTGCCTGGTACATAGTATGTTCCCAATTATGGTATTTTTGTTGTTGGTGGTGGTTTTTTTTTTTTTTTTTGAGAGACAGTGTGTATGTGTGAGCAGTAGAGGTGAGGGGGTGGGCAGAGGGAGAAAGCAAATCCCAAGCAGGCTTCATGCTCAGCACAGAGCCTGAGGTGGGGCTCAATCCCACAACCCTGAGACCATAAGCCTAAATAAGACCCAAGCTTAAATCAAGAGTTGAATGCCCAACCGACTAAGCCACCCATGCGCCCCATTGATTATGGTTACTTTTTATTTTTAGTTAGCCACATTACCTGCTGCGCCTTAATTCCATTTCCTGGCCACATGATCAGAATGTGAGACTTGAGACCTTCCTAAAAACACCTGACAGGCTGTAGTATGTTGCTCCTGTGAGCATGGTTATTAGTTATGTTGCTGATACTATACGGTCTGTCCCAAGGGAATGTGGGGCTTACTAAGCAGCGTAGACTCCATGCTGGGGGAAGGGCAGCAGTGAAGGAAGAGGACCCCCTGTGTCTAGTGGGATTTCTCGTGGCTTCTCAAGCCTGGCCGAGGTGTGGAGAGGTGGACCGTGGTGGTGGAGGTGGTCCAGCGAGAATGTGCACGTGAGCATTCAAGATGTGAAGTAAGGCAGGCATTGTCTCAGCGAGAAAGAGTGCAGGACACGGGGAACGGATCGATGAGGAAGCCCCGCGAGCCTGGGCTGGGGAACGTTTCATTCAGCGAATGGTCCCTGAGCCTCTGTCATGTGTCTCACAGTATTCTCTGTGCTGGGAAATACCACTGAACAACAAAAAAAAAGAGATAAAAGTCCCCTTCTGCGTGGAGCACTGGGTGTGGTACATGAACACTGAATCTGGGAACACTGAAAAAATAAAAAAGTCCCCTTCTTGTTCTCCTGCTGAGGTGGGACGCTGCGGAAGAGATGGTCAAGAAATGCAAACGTCAGGTGGGGTTAAATGCCGCGCGTTGATTCAGCCCTGCCCACGCGCCGGGTCCCATCCGTTTATTCCGCCACAACCGTCGCCGGTGGCCTGTGGTCCTGAACATCACTTGGGTCTTTGAAAATGAGGACTCTGCGTGCTAACAGACTCCTGTGCTTCTGGCTGGTTTGCGAAGACCCTAATTCGGGGAACGTGTCTTCTCGCCTGGGAGAAGGCTTGCTGGCTTTCTTGCAGGTTCTCTGCTCTCTGCTTATGGCCCTGGTGTCCATTCAGAGTGGGTGGTGGAAACCTGCCCACTAGGTGGGAAGGCCCGGAGGGAGGAAGTGTATTTATGATGCTGTGACTCAGGCTGATTCAGAGCACTGACTGAGGATCAAGGAGGTGAAAAATGGAGATGAGAAAGGAGAAAAGTGGTGGGGGGACAAGTGGAGCAGGGGGAGAAGGTGGCTTTCTCTCCCTACCACAGTCTGTCTCCCCTGTGCTGTTTCCTGAGACACATCCTATTTCTAAAGTGGGCTTCTGCCCAGAGCGCCCCCCAGAGTAGTGTGGACCAAACAGCTCCTAAAGCTGGGAGACCCGAACCTAAATCCTGGCCCCGTGCCCATCTTCATAGCTATGCGGCTCTCAGCAAGTTACATCCTTTTTCTGTGTCTCGGTTTCCTCGTTTGTAAACTACCGAGAAAAATCAAGTGCCCATGTGGTTTGTACTATGTCAGCAGTGACAATAAATATTAGAGCTGGAGGCAAACTCGAAAAGACTTGTTGGCATTAGATTTCACGCTGAAGTATCAAAAAAAAAAAAAAAATCCCACCTGACAATGGCCTTGGATTCTTATTTCTCTTTGTGATAGAAAAGTCCCTTAATTAGGGACGTCCGTGTTGGGGACGCGGGCTTCAATGATGTTTCGCTCAGCTGGCTTGCCGGCATTCCCGAGGTCGGCTCACCCATGGTGACTGCCTGAGCTTTGGTCCTGTCTCCACATTGCGGCTGGCAGGAAAGCCGCGGCCGTAAGGTGGGGCCCACCGCCTCCCCCCTTAACACATGTTAGACGTGTCACAGTCCGTTCCTCTTGGAGCACACTGGCAGAAGAACTTCACCGTAGGGCTATCATGAGCTGCCACCTAGCTGCAAGGGAGCCTGGAAGAGGGAGGTTTTTACTTGAGGAAGCCACATTCTCTGCTGACGTTTTGGAGCTCTCCTGCTGAGGGAACAGATGTCACAGTTATGGTGAACATTCCTTGTCACATGGGTTGTGCCCCAATATATAGGAATTCAGACTTGAGGATTGTTGATTGTTGATTCTTCTCATTACTTAGTTTTTCATCGTTTGCACCAGAGAATCAAAGCTTCCTTCCTTTGTTTTTCTTCTCTTTGCCTGTCTTGGTGATGTTACTTCTTAGACCCTTGAAGTTATTTCTGGTAGAATTGTCTGTGCTGAAACCCTGGCCCTGTTCAAAGTCGCCACAGATGAATTTGAACGTCTTGATTGGCTGGTGGCTTATTTCGAGGTGGTCTCCTCTGGGAGACCTCAACCTTGACCTTGAGATGCTGACTTCATACCCATTCCAGTGTAGCTGCTTTCTCTGTCTCTGTCACTTGGCGTCTTTAAAGATTTCAGTGAAGAAGGCATAGAGGCAAACGGGATGTCAGTCAGTGGAGTCAGAATAGAAGCCTCCCTTCATCGTGACACTTGGCGATTACAAGTGCCGAAGCCGGTCCTGACACCCTGTCAGAGGCCGGCGCCTTATAACCGAGGACATTGTCATCCTCCCTCGCACTGAAACTTCTCCAGGGTATGACAAGTATTTCTGAAAAGTCTTCTATAATGATGCCCAGGCTGTCAGCAGAGATATCTGGTGATGGAAACAATGGGCCCTCGCCCGTCCTGGTGCCCTCTTATCATTCCTAATTACGTGGCCTTCGAAGAGCTGTCCGTTTTAGTCTTGCCTTTCTCTGTTGTCAGGGCAGTGCCGTGGCTGCGAGGGGCTGGTTTCTGTGTGCCTCAGAACTTGTATCAGAATCATCGTCTGTGATTTTCGCTTGAGCCCGCAGGCGTCTGGAGAGGGGTGTTTTTCTCGCATTTCCGGTTCTGGTCCATTCTGGGTGTCGGCTCTGCCACGGCAGGAACGTCACTGGAACTAGGGTCCAAATTCCTGACTGGGAGTCTTTGCTTTGGTCCACTGGTCGTATGACCTGGGGTAACTCAGCGACCCTCTTAGAGTCTATGTCGTCATTACGAAAATGAGAATTTGTAATCTGTTCTTCCCAGTGCCGTCGTGGGGAGGACATGGGCTAGCAGGTGGGAAACTAACTCTGTACGAGCGTCACGTCGCCTTACTCTGGACATTCCAGCTCCCTAACGCTGCCCAACAAACACCTAAAATGTCGTGGCTTAAAGCAACACCTGTCGTTTTATTAGCTCCATGGTTTCTTTGGGTCAAGGATTGGGGAAGAGCTTCGGTGAGTTCTGGTTTGGGGTCCCTCCTTCACGTGTCATTAGTTTGTGGCTGGAGCTGAACAGTGAGGGCTGGAGCAGTGGGCGCTGGCCCGACTTCCTTCTTCCCTGTCATAGACTCGGGGCCTCTCCATGTCCATCTCCGTGGCTGGCTTGGATTTCCCCACAATATGGCAGCCCCAGGGCAGTTGGCCACTTTCCTGGCAGCTGAAGACTCAGGACAAGTGTTCCAGTGACCAGGGTAGAACAGAAACAGTTTTTATGCCCCGGCCTCAGGGTCACATAGTGTCACTTCTGCTGATAGTATAATCTTTTCATTGGAAGAGCCTCAAAGGCTTACCCAGTTTCACAGGGGAAAGCCCATACACCCCATCTCTCAGCGGGAGGAATGTCAGGGAATTGGTGGATATCCTTGAATACAGCAACAATGATGCTCTTACCGTGGGAGGTCAGGTGAATGGTACTCTCTGATGTGAGACCACCTTTATGGTAGTCTGTGTCTCCTACTCCACGCTTTGAGCTTCATTTCTCGGTCATAATGTAATAGTAATAAAAGTTAACATTTACTCAGCCTTTAAAGTAGATCAGACACTGTCCTAAAATTTACATAAAATAATTTACATAAAATATCTCCTTCACTCCACACAGCATACTTTCTTCATTTGACACATTAGAAAGCTGCTAAGATAGTTTCAATAATAATTTCCAAGTCCTACTGCTGGGAAGAGGTGGCACTCGAATTTAAACCTAAGCAGTTTGCCTCTAGAACCTGTACTTGGGGGGACGCCTGGGTGGCTCAGGTGGTTAAGCATATGCCTTCGACTCAGGTCATGATCCCAAGGTCCTGGCATGGAGCCCCGCATCGGGCTCCCTGCTCAGCAGGGAGTCTGCTTCTCCTTCTACCCCTCCCCCCTGCTCGTGGGTGAGCACTCTCTCTCACTGTCTCAAATAAAATCTTTAAAAAACAAAAAACACTTGTACTTGGAACCATTGCCTTACCGCTCTGTGAATTAGAGCTCCTGGGACCCACACTCTGGTGAGCTCAGAGCCTCAGTCCTGGTCTGTGCCTGGCCGGTGCCTCATCTCAAAGGCTTCAGGGTTACCGGGTATGATCGGGGTCGTCTTTCACCTTTGGAGCTACAGCAGCTCAGTGGGGGGTAGTCATTTCTCAGTTGGTCGAGGCAAGGATGTATCTGTTCTTTTAAAAGAAGTTATATTTAAAGTTGTCTTCCAGATTGTGAGTGTATTTGTTAGCTCAGTACAGATGTACTGTTTTGCTTTAGGCATTACGTTTATAAAACTTGACACCTTGCGCCTTCATTTTCTGGGCCCCGAAAACCACAATATTTCGATCTATTGCGTTTACTTCATTTTAGAGAATTTCACGAAGTAACTCAGCAGGGGCAGGGTTTACCTGCTGCCTCTCCTGTCCACGTGGCTATCGGAAGATACTGTTGTAGCATTTGGATTCATATTTTATTAGCCTCAGAGGTTGTCTTCCCGGCTCCTTCAAGGATGTAAATCTGCTAAAATGTCTTCCCTAAATGTCAGGCCCTGGAGCTAGGGAACATTAGAGCCAGAAGAAACCTAGCAGGATTTTGCAGTGATTTTGGGAACCCTAGCTCCTGTAGTGTTTACTTAGTTACCTCTCCTACCCATGTCTAGGAGTTATTGATTGCTTCCTACCAAGTTATCCCCAAAACCCAATGACAAGCATTTATGTCGCCTTACAGTTTGAGAATCAGGACTCTGGAAGCAGCTTAGTCATACATCGTGTCCGGAGGGCTCTCATGCTTGCAGTTTAGATGTCTGCTGGGGTGGCCGTTATTGGTCGACTTGATCTGCTTCCGAATGGCTGGGACCTCAGGTCCTTCAGATGGCTTGCGTGTTCTCACACTGTCATGGCTCACTGTCCCCCGAGTAAGAGATCCAACGGAACAAGGCAGAGGCCACAATCTTCCCTAGGACCTCGCCTGGGGTATCATATAGTGTGAGCTCTGCCAAGCTCTGCAGGTCGTAGAGACCGACTCTGATACAGTGTTGGAGAGGCTACACCAGGGCTGTACACGTCATCAGGGATGAGTGGGGACAGTCCTGGAGGTGGCTACCATAGTGTGGCCCTGGCAAAGGGTCCCGTCTCCTGCAGCCTCCTGTCTGTGCTTACTCCAAAGGAGTCCTGCCTTGATCTGCTTTCTCTGTCATGCTCTCTTGTTACATGTTATTTGTTTTGAAAATGTGCCATTAACAACAACAGCAACAAAGATGCAACCTTCTCATTTGAAAGATGACGATGGTAAAGCAGAACAAAATAAAGGGTCCGTCCTAATTTTGCACAATTGCTCCCATGGCCCGAATAATGACTGATTCCAGTGGCTCATCTCCTCCTTCTCATGTCTTCTGCCCTCTTGTATGGGAGGAGGGTGAAGGGAGCACCAACATTTGACACAGCAGAGGGAGTCTGGCAGCTCTGAAAGCCCTCTTTTCAAACATAGGGGAACTATGTAAAGTGAAGTCTGGGATGGTCTTTCCTTGGAGGAAAGTTGTGGTAAGGACAGAAGGAAGGAAACTGATGTCTGACTTTCAAGAATATTTGAGGCTCAAGGCCTTGAGTGTAGAGCCTTCAGCAAAGTGTAAACTCTTAAATGAATAATAATTCTACTGATTGCTGATGCCTGTCTTCTAACTTCCACGATGCTAGGCTCTAATCACTTTACGTGAATCATCTCAGTTCATCCGTCCAGTAGACCTTGACCGATTTTTACCCCCCCCCCCCTTTTTTTAATAGATGAAGACACTGAGTTTTTTTTAATAGATGAAGAAACTGAAACAGGTGCTGGTATCTGTTAAAAGACGGGGAAGAGTTTGATACGTGAGCAGGTGGGGGGCGGGCACCAGAGCATCCTAAACTGAGAGCACATTATGGAAGTGAGGAAACGTCGGGAGTCCTCCAGCCCGCTCAGAGCATGAGCACCGTGAAAGGAGGAGGCAGGGCGTTGGAGATCACGTCTGCTTTCACTTTTTGTGCAAGTATCTGGTACCAGATGCTGCACTTGTCAGTGTGTAGCTCCCGAACTCGATCATCATCAAGTTTTGAGTGGAAAAGCCTGAGCTTAGCGAGGCCACATAGCTAAAAAAATGTGGGTCTACAGTTAGAAATCTCTTTTGTTTTTAATTGTGGTACAGCAAAGCCATGTACCGTAAAATTTACTCTCTTAAAAATGCAGTGTACGTTTCAGCAGTGATCAGTACATTCACATTGCTGTGCAGCAGATCTCTAGAACGTTTTCATCAAATGGTACTTGTCTTTTGGCGACTAGCTTGTTCCCTCAGCCTGACGTCCTCACAGTTCACCTTGCAGCGGGAGACAGGATTTCCTTCTTTGTTGAGGCTGAATACTATTCCACCGAGTGTCTGGACCACATTTTGCGTATCCTTTCATTTGACGGTGGCCCCCTGGGCTGCGTCCCCCTCTTGGGGTTGTGAATGATGCTGCCAGCAGCCTGGGTGGGCACACCTCTCGCGGAGATCTGCTTTCAGTTCCTCTGGCTATGCACCTCGAAGTAGGATGGCTGGATTTTATGGCAATCCTGTTTTTAATTATTCTGGGGACCACCGGATTCTTTTTCACAGCAGCTGCCCCATTTCACACTCCCGGCAACAGCGCACAAGGGGGCCGTTTCCCCGCATCCCCGCCACAGACTGTAAATCTTAATACATGTACTATTCTGCTTCCTCTGCGAGGCAGCTCAGTTGCAGACAGATCACCAAGGACTTGAAAAGAATATGCTATGTGGCCATGTCACACCTTCCCCCTTTGCCTCCCTGTCCTGTACCATGTCTGGCTTAGGGGCGCCACGAAGCTCCACGCGCAGACCGAGTGCGAAGGCGGGTCCCTGGGGCAGGTCCTGAAGATGCTGGGGTTTCTCAGAGGGGAGGTGGCTGCCCCGGGGGGAGGTGGCTCTCTGCAGCCCTGCTGATCCTGGGACCAGGGCAGCACACACCTCGCTGAAGGGCATCTGGGCAGCCTGTGCCAGGATCCACCGTGCTCAGGGTGGGTTGCAGTGGCCTCCCGACTGTTCTCTCTGCTTCCTTGCTCCCTCCCCTGACTCCTGCACGTACACACAGGGATAACCTGTTCTCAACCAGCGACTCGAGAGATTCTTCTAAAATATAAGTCGGATCATGCCATTTCTGAGCTCTGAACCCTCAAGTGGCTTCTCTCTTCACACGAGGAAAAGCCACAGTCTTGCAAAGGCCCGTGAGCTCTAGAAGGTCTGCCTTACTCCCCAGCTTCCTCCTTGCGGACTCGTTGCTTCCTGGCCTCTTTTGCTCCTGCTTTTCCCTGGCACCCACGAGGGAGTCTGGCACAGAGAAGGCACGCTGTCTACATTGCAGAATGGTCATGTGTTTTGGTGACGTGTGTGGGCTTTTTGGGTCGGGGGGGTCATCCTGTAGGTGGGTGTGTGGTACGCGCCGTCCATGGCGGGTCAGTATGGGGCTGTGCTCAGGCAGCCTGCC
Source organism: Nasua narica (assembly GCA_028533885.1). Taxonomy (NCBI): domain Eukaryota; kingdom Metazoa; phylum Chordata; class Mammalia; order Carnivora; family Procyonidae; genus Nasua; species Nasua narica. Next base: position 108,487,050 of record CM052807.1, on the reverse strand, counting down.
TGCCCCGAACACGAGTCTTCTCTAGCAGCTCAGCTCCTGCTGACCCACCCTGATATCGGTCTCACCCCTCTCATGTGCTCTCCACGTAGCATTTGGGTTTCTGCCTGCTAGCGGGTGCTCTGTGCTTCGTCACACGGGGAAGCCCTAAAGCAGACCAGAAGCATGCAGGGGGAGAATGCCAGGTGGTTCGTTCAGGTGTTTTGCGTTTGCTAGGCCTTGACTGTGGAGAAGGTGCTCGAAGTCCCCACTGGCTGTGTGGTCCTTCCTGTCCTCATACTGGGCCTTGTAACCCCTGTGGCTCCACCTGCCCTGCCTTGCTGAGCCCCTCACTGCTTGGCTGCCCTTACAGTCAGGAGGTGTCTGCTCTTACTTGTAAATTATTTCAATTTTTTTATAGATTTATTTTTATTTTAGAGTGAGAGCAAGCATGAGCATGGGGAGGGGCAGAGGGAGAGGATCCCAAGCAGACTCTGTCCTGAGCTCAGAGCCCAGTGTGGGGCTGGATCTCACAACTCTGAGATCATGACCTGAGCCGAGACCAACAATCAGGTGCTTAAGTGACTGAACCCCCTCCAGGCGCCCCATTTTTAATTTTTTAATTGAAATATAACTGAGAGACCATAGGAGGTTTTGTCTTTTGTCTTCCACAGGGTTGAGATAATTTTGTCTTTTGGGTCCGTGTTTTGGTACAGAGGAGATGAAACTCGACCCCTGGCTTCCCTGGAGAGTAGAGATGCCCTAGGATGATTTTAGGCGGCTCATCAGCAATACGTTTCTTTCATTTCCATAGTTCCATGTGTGTCTTATTGAGACTGGGTAGTATGGGTAGTATGGGACTCTGAATTCAGACCCTCGATTTGCCGCCGACTAGCTGAGCCACGGGACCTTGGATGAGACACGTCACCACCCTGTCTCACTCTTCGTCTTGAATTTTGGAAAGCCCTGGATGTTAGGAGGATTCCTTGCAGGAATCCCGCCTTATGCATGGTTTCACTTTCCACAGTTACAGTAACCGTCCTCCTGACGATTCGTCAGGCCCTCAGTAGCCTGACGCCGTGTCCGAATGCCCGCATCGTTGCCGTCATTGTAACTGGCACCCGGTGAGCTCCTCCCTCATCACAGGAAGGGTGGGGGAGATTTAGTAAGGTAAATCAAGAGAGACCACATTCACGTAACCTGTTACAGTGTGTGGCTATAATTGTTTTATTGTTAGTCACTGTTGTTAATGTCTTACAGTGCCTAGTTTTGTAACTTAAGCTTTATCATGGTTGTGCCTCTGTAGGAAATAAGAGCGTATATAGGGTCAGGAGTGTCCACGGTTTCAGGCGTCCCTTGGGGGTCTTGGAAAGTGTCCCCTGTGTACTACTGTATATAGGAATTCTACCCTCCTCCTTACATAGAGGATTCACCAAGGATCAGAGAGGTTAAGTTACTTTCACATGGTCACTCAGCTGGCCAGAGGCAGAATTGCAGCCACCCCCCAGCTCTCCAGATTTCCACGGTTTTGTTCTTTGCACAGAAGAAGCCTGCATCTGGAGTCGTCCTCCGTTGCCTTGTCCTCACACTGAGAGAGTCATGAATTCCTAGATCTCAGACAGTGATGGATGCTGTCTCTCATTCTTTTATACAAGTACACGGACTTTTAAAGATTTTTTATTTATTTATTAGAGAGAGAGAGACTGAGAATGAGAGGGGAGAAGGTCAGAGGGAGAAGCAGACTTCCCGCGGAGCCGTGAGTCCGATATGGGACTCAGTCCCGGGACTCCAGGATAGTGACCTGAGCCGAAGGCAGTTGACTAACCAACTGAGCCACCCAGGCGCCCAGTACATGGACTTTTATACAGTCCACTGGAGAGGTACTGGAAACAGATTCTTGGAACACTCCCCATACTCTCAGTGTGACCACAGCTAACATCGGGTTGAGTGCTTACCCGACATTCTTCAGAGCACTTAGCCAGAGCATCGGTTCTCAAAGTGTGGTCCCTGGACCAGCAGCATTGGCATCCCCTGGATGCTGGTGGTCCTCAGCCCCCCGTGTCGAACCTCCTGGATCAGAAACTCGGGGAAAGAGTCCCCCCTCCCCTGCCACCTCCCCTCGCTCTGTGTGAGCGAGCCCTCCAAGGACCGTGGTGCCCGCTGAGTTCGAGAGCCATGAACTCCTTGTCCTCAACAAACCCTGGAAGACGAGTAGTGTCACATCCCAGTTGTGTAGGTGAGGGCGTTCAAGCACAGAAATGTCCACCACCTTCTCCGTGTGCTATTTATGCATCCGGTAGGCGGCATCTGTCCATCAGGGGCGTCTCCTTGCACTCACCTGTCTGAGGTGCACAGCGACCCAGTGCGGTGCCCATTTATATCTCCATTTTACAGGCAAGCCGGGAGGCTCAGAGACATTAAGTGATGTTCCAAGGTCACACAGCCGCAGCTTAGCTTTGACGTTGCAGCTCAAACCAGATCTTCACTCTGGTGGGGTTTTCCCCACAAAGCCACCCCCCGCCTCTGTGCCTGGCTGTGTGCTGCTCCCCGGCCGCCCGTCCGGTGGGAGGCCTGCCTCCCCCAACACAGAGGTCTCCCGCTGTCCTCGGAACGCGGGCTGAGCCTGACTTTTCACAGCGCAGATACTGGTGCTGAAATGGGTCTCCCCTCTCTCTCCTCGCCGGCAGTCTCCCCGACTCACGCACTCAGTGGTGCCCCAGACAGAATGTCGCGCTTCTCCTGCTGTTGGGGGCAGCACAGCTGGGCACAGTACTGATTACTTCTGCCAGGCTCACACCGCACCTGCCGTCCCTTAGTTTCTTCTGGATTTCTTTTGGGACATTTTTTCCCCTGCATCCCGATTTGAGAAAACAACCCCATGGAGACTTTTCTTGTGTGCGTTGGGGTGGGGGCGGGAGGTGCGAAACACAGAGAATGCTCTTTTCCTGGTCCTGTTGAAGGCTGACAAGCAGAGAGCTATAAACCCCAGCTGGCCCTGAATGTGGGGAGTGACGATGGACCTAGTCCAGTCACTAGAATGCCCTCTCCTCCCGGAAGTTCTCCAGCATCCTCTGGGTCTAGGTGGCGCAGTCTGCCCTGGCTTGCAAGGACACAGAGCTCGCCGTCACGGGAACCTTCCCGGTCCCTGATGGGATTGTCCGGTTAGCGGTCTCTCTTCCTCTTCACCGGACCCTGAGGTCCCGATTTGCCTTTCTGTGCTCTGAGCACCACACAGCGCGTGGCATATCAGCGACTCCAGAAATGCCCATGTCATGCCTGGATCCTTCTTCTAAGTCCTGGAGGTAAACGTCACTCACTCGGCCCCAGTTTGACTACGTCATGTCTTCAAGTGCAGCTCTGGGGGTGTGTGCTGACCACCAGAGTCAGGACTAGCGGGGGTAGGCAGGAAGCTCTGGGGGCTTCCTTGGAAAGAACCTGCAGTCCACGTGGCTGAGAGCTTTGTCAAACTGCTTAAAATTTATGAACACAGCTTACACATTCTCAGTTGGCTCTGTTGGTGCTCTCCTGCCTCGTTTCACCTTAGGGAGCAGCCTCAGGGCCACCTGTGCCTTCCTTCCAGACACCAGGACCCATGTGAGGCTAAGGAAGGGTCACTGGGGGGCGCCTGGGTGGCTCAGTGGGTTAAATAAAGCCTCTGCCTTCAGCTCAGGTCATGATCTCAGGGTCCTGGGATCGAGCCCCGCATCGGGCTCTCTGCTCGGCGGGGATCCTGCTTCCCTCTCTCTCTCTGCCTGCCTCTCTGCCTACTTGTGCGTGCTCTCTCTCTCTTTTATGTCAAATAAAAAAAAAATGTTTTTAAAAAAAAGGAAGGGTCACTGGAATTGGTCAGGCGATAGAAGGAAACCAATGGCACACTCAAAAGAGGTGGGAAGGGTTTAAGGCAGGGCCACAGGCGTGGGAGACAGGGAGGGTGGGAAGCTCCCTAGAGGGAGTCTCTACAACCCCTGGGCCTATAGCGTGTGAGGCAGGTGGCCTTATGGAGCCCAGGAGAGCCGGAACTCGGAGAGCGTTTCTCAAAGGCGCAGGGGATCTGAACTCTCTCTGCACCTGCCCTCAGGCCTCCCTGTGACCAAACTCAACCAGAAACTGGAGGCAGTAGAGGGCCCAGTTATTCGGTCTATAAAGGTCAGGCGCTCAGGCACAGAGCGAGTTGCCGATGAGTAAGAGTGAGTTTGGAGAAGCAGATAAGACCGTCACCCCCGTCCGAGCTTTGTGACCGGTAAAGGCAAGTATGACATCTATATGACATAAGGAGGAATTCTTGATGAGTGGCTGGCGGTCACTGAATCTGCTATTCAGACCCTTCACTCTGATGAGAAGAATGTCCCAGTAGTCATGGCTATCAGTTGGTCATTTTTAAGTCACTACATGGAAACACTTGAACCCTGGACTTCATAGCTTCCAAACCAAGTTATCGTGGTGAGACCGTATCTGTGACTCTGCTCATTCAAGGAGCATTCATCCCTGTCCTCTGTTCACTCCAGAGCCCAGCCCCCATCCCGTTCTTGGCATTCACTCCCTTCCCTGCAAAAGCTGGGACCATCCAGAACCCCTCCAAGAGCACATTCCCGGCACCTGGATTTCCTGCATTCCTGGGGAAGTGGGCCTTGCTGCTGCAACTCCCGATGATGAATTTATTCATGGTGGTAAGGTGTATTGGATAAACTAAAGAGATTGGAAAATTATGTAAAGTGTTTGAGAATGTGCGCGCTCGCGCTTAGGTTTAATGGGACCATTTTCAAAAGCCCCTGAACCCTGACGCCGAGACAACGTTTGATATCTCGTGTTTAAATATTTGTGATTCCAGAGAGTCTGATCAGCTTTTATCCATTCTCGTCCCCTTCCTGGCTATGTCTTGCCTCGTGCAGGCATCTTCCTATTCATTTCCGTCGTGATTTAAGCAGTGACAGTTGCATTCCACGTTACAGTCTTTCATCCTGAGTCTTTGGGAGAGAATATCCAGAGCTAAGCCATAGTGTCCTCGTTTTACAGGTGGATTAATTAAGATATGCAGAATGTGGTCTAATTTTATGTGAGATGAGGTCGGCTTGGTAGCTTGTGGGCCTGAGTTTCCCCGCATCCCCTCTTCTTTCCGAAAGCTGAATTTCCTCACGACAGCCCTGTGAGCTGTGGGGCAGGATAATTCTCTGTTGTGGCGGCCGCCCTGTGCCTCATGAGGGTTCGGCAGCAGCCCTGCCTCTGCCTCCCCGCCAGGAGTGGCCACCGAGAAGGACCCCTGACCTTGTCAGATGTTCTGGGCAGAGCAGGGGGGTCACGTTTGCCTCCCATCGAGAACCTTAGATCCTGGTCATCAGAGATGGTGAGTTAATTGGTTTGAGTTGGGGTTGGGGCACAGAGTGTAGTTTAAAAATCTTTCAGGTGTTTCTGGTGTAGTAGGAGGGTAAAGAACCTCTGTTCCAGAGTTCGAATCCCATCCGTCTAAGCTGAGTAAACTCCCTTGGTGATGTCGTTCATGGGTGTGGTGGTGAAGTAGGCCTGAGAACCCGAGGTCATTGTCCTGAAAGCTGTAGGGGAGGGGCCAGGACACCAGAACTGCATTCTTCTTCCCTTCCCTTCCTTTTTTTTTTTTTTTTTTTACTTTTTACTTTAAAGTAATTCTAGGCTCCTGGGAAGTTGCAAAAGCAGTGCCTAGAGTGAACAGAACTGTGTTTCGAGCTGGCTGGTGAGAATGACGAGGGTTCCGGAAGCTGCGTCCTGGGGACAAGGGCTGCGAGCGTTTGCATTAGGTATTGGGTGCAGGAGGGACCGTGCTTGTTCTGCTGTCCTCCCAGGACAGGGCGGGGGTGGTGGGCGTTAGGAGGCCCATTTCAATTCAGGGAAGGCTGCGCTTCAGTAAAAGATACACCAAGAGGCATGAACCCTTCATCTGTCGAGCTGCTCTGAGAGGCCGGACGACCTTCTGTAGGGGATGCCCGAGAGCATGGCTTCTCAGTCTTTGTCAGGTTGCTGAAGCTTGGAGGGTAGCCCAGCCTGAGGGAGCCAGCCCTGCCTGCTAGCCTCGAGCACTCGCCTGAAGAGATGTGACGTTGGGTCCTGTAACTCACCGTAAGGCACACTGGGGTGCCAGGGGACCCTGTTTGGGAAGCTCAGCTCTAGAGCCCATCTCTGCTATGACTGGAAGGCAGTGTGCCCAGCACCACATTCTGCTCTTGGAGTTATCCCCTGCGTACTCCATGCCCTCCTGCAGGACGTGTCATGACCCCTGGGTTACTGGGAGCCCCCGCTGCCCCCACTTTCCCGGGGTCACCCTGGGCTAAAGGACAGTTCGTGTCTGGAGCCCGTGCTCTTCACTACTCGGGGGAGGTGGGCCGTGAGGTTCCCTCCGATTCTGCCAGTCTTCAGTTCTCAGCATGAGGTCCCAGCTGGGGCCCTTGGCATAGATGTTCACTGGTCTTTTGGCCCAGTCGGGCGTCCCTGCCCTGAGACGTGTTGCGAGAACGTCTCCCAACTCTGAGCCATGGCTTCTCAGTCCAAGACCCCTGATGGTCGGTTCTGCCTGTCGGGATGTATTTCTTTCCTCCCTCTTGTCAGCGGTTGTCACCGTCTCCCGGCGCGGGGGTGAGGGGACTCACTGTGTGCCTGTTTGAGCTGATCGCCCTTTCTTCTCGTCCCCAAAATGTAATTGCAAAGAGCCTTAACGGTTTCCAAATGATGATAGCCCCATAAACCGATTAAAAAGGCCTTAATCAAACCGTCTCGAGCTATTTTCCGCAGCTGCAAACTGTGCCCTTTGTTTTCTAACGATCCCCACAAGAGATGAGGGTGATTTTTCCTCCCCGCGCCGTCTGAAGCTCCAGGAAGGCCTTCTTGCGTCTGTCTGACTGCTTGCCGTGTGTCCTTTGCTTCCCAGACTATCCACGTTGCTATCGTCTGTGCCGGGTACAACGCCAGCCGCGACGTCGTCACCCTGGTCAAGTCTGTCCTGTTTCACAGGTAAGCGCCGCCGGGGGGCGCCGCGGGCCAGCACGCGGGGCTTGGGTGCATGGCTCACTTGTATGGCTCGTGTGCGGGACCGGGGCCTGCGGGCCCCCTCGAGGGAGGGGTGCCGATGAGCAGCATTTCTCATCAGTCATCGAAGCTGCTGTGGAAATGTGATTTTTGTCTGAATCCCTGGGAATTCCTTGTGTAACTAATGTTTAACAGGAGCCAGGAGCTGCTGTCCCGCATTGTTGAGGATCGTAGCCCTTAGACCTAAGGGGACCTTCAGCAACACTCCAAATTTGAGACTTCCCTTCCTTCACTGGCCTTCCCTTGCCTGATGGTCACCAGACCTCTCTGTGGCCAACGCCCCGGTAGACAGGTTGTGCGATAGACTGAACAGTGTCCCCCTAAAATGGATGTGTTGCAGCCTTCGCTCCCAGTAACTCGGAATGTGAACTGTATTTGGAGATTGGCCTTTAAAGAGGTAATTCAGTGAAACAGTATGAATGAAGGCAATATGAGTGGACCGTAGTGCAGTATGACTGGTGTCCTGATACAGAGAGGGGATTGGAGACAGCCTCCCACAGAGGACATGGGGAGAAGACACCCACCTCCAGCCCAGGAGGGGCCTCAGGAGAGCTCAACCCTGCCGGCACCTGATCTCAGACTTCCAGCCACCAGAACCACAGAAACTAAGTTTCCCTTGTTTAAGCACCCCTGGTGCGTGGTATTAGGACAGCTCTAGCAAACTCATAGAGGTTGCTTACTCTCTTCCATCGTAGCCCGTCCCACGTCTGGGCGTTTCTAACCATCAGAAAGTCCTGCCTTATATTAAGCTGAAATTTTCCAACCCATAGCTGCTGTCTGTGGGTCCTAGTGCATCCCCATGGAAACAGCCCTACGAAGGATGGGTTCCTCTTCCACCTGGAAGTGATTCTGCCTCTCCCAAGTCATCCCTTGTCCAAGTTAAACTCCCACCATTTGCTTCTGCTTTTTAACAGGAACTTTCTTTTGTGTGTTTCACTGTTCGGCTTGATTGACATCTAGATCTATTGAGAGTGTATCCAGAATTGAGTTTGTAGTTCTAGCCAGAGTCTTTGGCTCCTTTCCAACATTCTTCTTACCAAGGTTTAGATGAAGCTTATCCATGGCTGTAGCCAAGATCCAGAAGTTTCTGAGCGGTAGCAACAGTGGTGAAAAGCTCTTAGAGTTCAACAAAACAAAGATCAATGTGAAGTTAGTGCCCGAATCTAGCAGTCAATGGCGGCAACAGAGATGGGAGGCATGATGAGCACCCGGCCAGCCATGCAAGAAACTGACCGTTGGTTCTGTTTTCCCTCTCAGACCCCCCACCTGGCCCTCTGTGATGCACTGGGAGGGCCTCCCTCCTATCATTAATTCTGTCCCTTTCTTTTCATCCCTCCTGCACCTGGCACAGTTGAGGTCTGCATGTTCTCTCTCCTGCTCTTGGCCTTCCAGTCCCCACAGATCCGGCCTCCAAGGCCAGGTGATATTTCAGAAAGGCAAATCTGATGTCTTCAAACCTTTCAATGTCTTCTCCTCATGGAGGGGAGAGAATCGAGCTTCTTTACCATGACACACAGACCATTGGGACCTGCTGTCATTCTCGGCATGCTTTTCTCTCTCTTCCCCTTGCTGGGGCTTTCCTCTCCAGCAACACTGACCTGCTTCTGGCTTCCACCCTCTCCTGGGTTTGCCCTGCCCGTTGTTTTCCCCATGCTGCTCTGTTTGTCCATTTCTCACCTCCTCCCTCCTCTTTGCCCTCCCAACTTTGCAAACTCCGTATCCTTCTAACAGAAGGCGCACCTGTACCTGTCAGTCTGGGCTAGGGCTCCCCTTCTCCCGGCCCGTAATACCCTGTGCATCTTTCTATCGCCGTACTTAGTAAATTGTCTTTTATTTATTCACGAATGTCTTTTCAGTAGAGTATGGGAGTTCTGGGGACAGAAACCATGCCTAATATTTCTATATTCTTCGTGTCTTAGGGAAGGACTTCACAAGTGTTAGATGCTCAGTCAATGTTTACTTGTTTAACTAGTGAATCTGGGAAACTTCATTAATAAATAAGCTGAAGATATATTTATTCCACTAGTTAACTAATTAGATCTAGCTCAGACCTGATTCTACCTCCATCGCCCCGTGCCATTTTTAAGACTCCTTGTAGTTCTTGTAGCCTTCATCGGATGCTTGCAACCAGGCATTTTGTCTGCTAAGCAGTGAATTAGATGAGTGGTGTTCAACCTTTTTGTGTTTATTTCTTGTCACCGCTAAAGAACTCTGATCCCTCCCTGATTGCGGGAGGTGGGGGGGGGGGAAGCCTCCTTTTTAGAAAAGAGTATTTGCATGATTACAGATAGTCACTTGTGCTATTTTTCAGTTATGGCATATTTTCAAGCCGTAAAAACGTTTGGCGTTGTTGGGCATAAATAGTATCGGTCCTGCTTTAGCTACAAATCAAATAATTCCGGTAGTTGCTGAAACCCTAAGGAATCCCACTGAGCGTAAACTTTTACTCCTACAGTCACTGTGTAACACAAAGATGTTACGTTTAAAAGTAGCAGTAGATTTATAATTGGCCGCTGATGGCATGCCATGCTTTGGCTTTCGTGGAGGCATGGGGAGTTGAGGAGAAAGCAGATTCTTAGTATGCATTCAGGAAATTCTGCATGCCACGTCAGTGACTACTTCATTTCGGTCCAGATGACCACTTTGGTCCCTCCCATCCTTGAAATTCGACAAATGACAGTGTCCGTGAATTGATGTGCTGGCGATCATGACTTGAGATATCAAGCAAAAGGACTTTTGAAAGACCTTTCGCTCAGAATGTCCGGCTATAAATAGCTTCATTGCTCCCGAAGCATGTTACGGGGATTAACCAATATGTGATTATAAAATGCTTTGGCAAATGAAGTACCTTTCTAATATTAATAATAATATAATAATAGTGGTAGGATGCTGCTTTTGGCTTTCACTGTCAATTACAGCAATTAGATTAATTTTCCGGACAAGATTTTCAGCAAATTTTCATTTAAGGCTTGCTTTGTTACATCCAATCCTTTTTACTTCTGCAGTGTGCCTGGTGACAGTGGGCTCGCTCTAGTTTAAAAGATCATAAAAGAGTGATACCCAGGCACTTTTAAGTACTCCTATCAGAACTGGAAATTGCCATAATCTTTTAGGAAAGAAATTTTATGGTGTCAGTGCCCAAGACCTTGACCCTATATGACTACTTCAGGGACTCTGTCTTTCAAGGATAATCCAGACTACCGGAAACCCTTTTATGACATACTGCTTATCATCCTAAAAATTTATATAATACTTAGAAAACAATAAGACTAATAGTGGAACACCCTTTTGTAGTAAACCATGTTCTCGGTTTGTATGCACTAATGTGGACAAGTTATATTTTCTATTTTATGATGTAAGGGACAGCATAGTTGAAAATGTAGGCATAACATTATTCCACCGTGTAAGCACCAGCCGCGTGAACATGGTCAAAATACCGGTGGCAGAAAGACTGGCAGAGACCGTGTTTAGAAGTGGAGTTCTTTGTGTTGTGTGGGGAGAAGGAGAAATAAAGGTGATCTTGTTTCTGTCTCCTCTTTATGTGTATTTTTGGCCATCTCATTATGCAACCTTTATGATAAAGAGAAAGGGTAGATGAGGAAAAGTAAATACAAAATATATGTGAGCGAGGGTTTACCTCATAGAAAATAGCACATTGCGTGCCCGTGTCACCCCCAGATGGAGGGAGGTTTAACGGAAAATCAGGGGACGTAACTCCCAATTCCAATTGCAAATCAACTGGGAAGTATAGCGGCTCTTCAAAGAAACCGAGCTTTTAGTGATCAGAGGAGAAAACAAAATTACTTAGCAGCTGGGTGTTTACCTCCTGGGCAGAAAGGTGGGCTAGCTTGTAAAAGTTTAATATTTGTTTGCAAGGATGATCTACTTATTCTCACACTCTACAGCCCTGTTGGCAGGAGGAAGCTGGGTGATTTCCCTTACTTTGCATATCAAGCAGCTGGGTTTTCCGTTTGTTTGTTTGTTTTTTTAAACTTCACTTTTGCCCCTGAAGAACACGGAAGATAAAACAGCATATTTGTGCCCAGTATCTGCCTCTAATTGTGTTATTGCTCATTCAGGCTTCAACTCATTCTGGAAGCAGTTTCTAGATTGTGACGGGAAGAACCTAGGATTTGAATAAAACAGACAAACAGAAGTAGGTTCTGATTCTGGTCTTGCCATCTGTGAGCTGGGTGACCCTAGTGACGTCTCTGTACCCCTTAGAGCTTTGATTTGTTCCCTAACCTCTCTTAGAGCCCTGTTGAACTGTCATCAGAGATAATCTATGTAAGACATTTCCGTATTTTGTATATTGAACAAATACGAACCTAGCTCTCTGCTCTAAGTGTTTTTCAGATATTAATGCATTTCATGCCCCTATGACTTCATGAGGTGGGTACTATAATTATCCCCATTTTATAGATGAGGAAGCTGAGAATCCATAGATTAAGTCATAGCCCAGGGGCACAGAGAGGATGCTAGAGCTGGCTATGTACCCCGTCAGTCTCACTCCAGAGTCTGAGCTCTCCATTGAAAAAATGTTACTTTTGAGTATCATTATTCTTTTTATTTTGAATCATCCTTTTGGATGACCATGTAGAGAATTGTTATCATTACTGTGATCTCTGTAATCACCCCTTCATCCCTCCATCAAAGTATATATTTTTGAAGTGCTGAGCATGAAGTAAATAGTGGTTTTAAAGGCTTGGGAGGCGGGGGTGCCTGGGTGGCTCAGTAGGTTGAGCGTCTGACTCTTGATCTCAGCTCTGGCCTCAATGTCAGGGTCGTGAGTTCAAACCCTGCATTGGGCTCCACTCTGGGTATGGAGCCTACTTCAAATAAAATAAAGGCTTGGACATTAATGTTCTAGGAAGACTTAGGAAAAAAGTATAGAGTAAAGGAGATTGTAGTCACAACCTCACAAGACTGTGAGGTGGGTAAGTTAATTAGCTTGATTGTGGTGATTATTTCATAGTGTATGCATATATAGATATATCGTCGTAAATGTTTATAATATATTTAATGTATACATTAACTTTATACAATTTTTGGCGATTACACCTCAGTAAAGCTAGGGAAAAGAGAGTATTAGGGGCATGTGATATCTTTGAACAGGTAAGGAAGGCATCTCTGCGATTTGGTCATGCATGTATGTAAGACCAAAGAGAAATACTTTGTATAGTTCAGATACAAAGTATCCCATAGGCCATTGTATTTGACGTTTCTACCAGCCTGGTATGGTAGATGCTATTATCCCCACAAATGGATGAGGAAACGGAGGCTCACAGAGGTTCAATAGCTTGGTCAAGGTCACAGGGGAGTCCTTGACGCTCCTGGGATTCTAACCTTGGCTCTGCCAAAGCCTGGAGGCCTTTTTTTTTTTTTTTTTTTTTTAAAGTTGCTCTGTTCTTCCCTCATGGAAAGCTTTTCTACTATGATACTCACTTGTCCTTGAATCTTCCCACTTTATCAGTGCCACTCGTCCTGCCTCAAACCAAGAGCTCACAGTGAAAAACCCTCCTTCTGGCCGCTGCCTTTTTCTGCAGTGAGTTCTATGAAAGCTCTAAGTGTAACAGATTCACTGAGCATTGGAGGTGCTGTCACAGCCTCTTTCTTTTTCTAAAATTGCAATCCCATTGTAAACTTAATAATTAAGGATTATTTTAGCTCAGATGTCCCTGTATATTTTAATAAAAGCAGACCCTGGATTGCCCTGTAGGGGCTGTGGCACATTCCTGACAAGATAAGAAAGGAAAAGCATGGAGAAAGCTGGGGTTTAATCATCTTCGCTCTTTGTATTACCATATTTATTGCATCCCGACCTGGAACAGGGGAGCAGTTAAGGAAACCAGTGGCAGCAGGAGCATTGCTCATTATGAGCAAAGTCTGCAGGCTCTGCTGAAGATAAAACATGCACTTGCTTCTCTCTTTGTTGTCAAAGTGCGATCTGGTCTGAATATAGACCAGACTTAATGTCTGTATTGTTCAGACCCCGGCAGGCTACGTGGGACCTGTTGTATATGCAGGTGTGCTTGCCTATTCACATAGAAGTCTTTTCTCGTGGGCTTACAGCCGTGCTCCCAAAATGCATAGAGTTGGTGACTGGTATAAAAGACTATTTCAGATATACAGAAATAAAATTAAATAACATCGAATCCTGAATCAGGAAAATTATCTCTCTTTTTTGTGACCAAGAAGAAATTCATGAAGTTGTTCTTATCCCTCCCCTGGTGCAGTTCAGTTGGTGTAAATATGTTTGTAACATCTGTCTCACTCCGGCTAATCTCCCTGTGAACAAAAGAGAATAGGCTGGGGGCTCTTGGCCTTTGGCTGATTTTGGAATCATTAAAACTATTTCTTACCTTCCTGAGTTACGAAGCGAATTTGAAAAGAAGACGCAGCAATCACACATGGAGGATGAAATAACCTTGCAGTTAATTCGGAGTTCTGAGCTGTAGGACGTTCAAACGTTTCAAATGTGGGCCCGGTAGGATATCCTTTCACATGTAGGCGCATTCAGGCTCTTTTCTGTCCTGATTAGTTGGGTTTCCCTTCCGGTAGAGGCCAGCCTTGACAGTTGCCAGCCTTCCCAACGCGGCGACCATTCGCTGTACAACACAGCTCCTAAGGAACGGAACCCAGAAACCCCTGAGCAGAGCAGGCCTCGTCCATCCCCCAAACTAGGGGGCCATAGGCCACTTTGCAGCTCAGGCAAAGGAGTTAGCATTGGAATTTAATTCACATACTGTAGCATTCAGTCTTCAAATGTGTGCAGTCTGTTGGATTTTAGTATCCACAGGCTTGTCCAACCCTCACTGCTCCCTAATGTTAGACCATTTTCCTCACCTCACAAAGAACCCCGTTGTATCCGCGAGGAGTCCCTCCCCATCTTCCCCTTCTTCCATCCTCTGGCAGCTTCCCTCGTTTTCTGTCCCGTTTTCTGTCTGTAGATTTGATTATTCGGGACAGTTCATATGAAAGAAGTCTTGTATGAATTAGTCTTCCGTGATGGCTCCTTTTGCCGGGCACCAGGTTTTCAAGGTTCATCTGCGTCGTAGCAGGTGGTGGCATTTCATTTGTTCGTGTCACCGATAATACTCCAGCGCCCGGCTCGACCGCATTTGTTTATCCGCTCATCACGTGTGGTCGTCAGGGTTGTTTCCATTTCTTGACAGTTATGGATAATGCTCCCATGAAGGTTTGTGAACGAGCTTTGCTGTCTGGCTAGGAGTGGGACAACTGAGGAGCTCAGCAGTGGTAACTCTTTTACTCTCAGTTTTGGAAGAACCCCCCAGGACTAGTTTCCAAAGTGGCTATGCCATCTTTCAATTCCACAAGTAGCAGGTGAGGGCTCCAATCTCCCCACATCCTCACCAACACTTGTTGTCGTCTTATTTTAGCCACTTCAGTGGCTGTGAAGTGGTCCTTTGTGGTTCTGATTGACATTTCCTGGTGTTGGATGCTGTTGAGCATCTTTTCTTGTACTTACTGGCCATCTGTATATCCTCTTTGAGAAATGGCTGTTCAAATCCTTTGCTCAGTGTTTTGTGTTTTTTTTTTTTTTAAGATTTATTTATTTTAGAATGTGAGCATGCAAGTGGAGGGAAGAACAGAGGAAGAGAACCTTCAGGTAGACTCCCCGCTGAGTGTGGAGTCTGACATGGGGCTTGATTTCACGATCTATGAGATTATGACCTGAGCCAAAACCAAGAGTCGGATCCTTAACTGACTGAACCACCCAGGCACCCCTCCTTTGCTCAGTTTTTAATCAGCTTATTTGTCTTTTTATTGTTTGAGTTGTAAAGGATCTTTATATATTAAGGTTTCAGGTCCCTTATCAGATAAATCCTTTGCAAATATTTTCTCCCATTCCGAGGTCATCTTTTCTATTTTCTTGATGGTATCCTTTGAAACAAAAACGTTTTTGATTTTGATGAAAAACAGTTTGTATTTGCTTTTGTGGCTTGTGCTTTGGGTTTTGTGCCTAAGAGACCATCGCCCAACCCAAAGCTAAAAGTTTTACTCCTACGCTTTTCCTAAATGCCTCTACTTATAACACCGGATAACTGTGTCAGACAGTGAGAACATTGGGATCTCCTTGATAATTATTAACTTGTCTGTTTATTTATTCTTTCAATAAATAATTACTGGGTGGCTATATATCTACAAGGGACTAGCAAAAATCTGGGGATAAGGTTATTCACAAAACACAATCCCAGTGCCAAGACTCCCATCTAGCAGGGAACAGAGAAGTGAATGATCAGTAGACGATAGCATTCACCTGTGGTTTGAGTCCTGCAATCTGGGGGGAGGCACAAAGAAGGGCGTGTGACCCCGTGGAATGGCTTCCCCAGTGCCATGGTGCCTAAATTGACCGGAGAAGACTGGACGCAGGCGACATGAAGGTTGTCAAGGGAGAGAGACAGCACGCGCACATGCCTGCAGGAAAACATGATTAATCTCTGACATTGCACCCATGGTTAGGTACTCGCCACGCACTGGGATTGTAGAGAGAGGAAATGAGAGGACCGGTGCAGGGTGAAAGTAGAGCATCTCCACCCTGCACAGCTCAAATTCTAGCAGCGGGCAGGAGCTGGACCTGCGGATGAATATAGAGATTTCCAGTACTAGGAAGTGCTAAGAAGAGCCAGACAGGGCAGTGCAGTGGGGGAGCCCTAGGAGAGGGAGGGGGCACTTGGCATGGAGTGGCCATGGAGGGCCTCCCGGAGGAGGTGGCGCTTTATTCCTCAGGAAGGAGAAGAGTTGGTCACATGGAGGTCCAGGGAAGAGAATGTTGGAGTGCAGGTTTGAGGAGGAAGGCACGAGCTTGCAGAGGTGGACAGAATGAGATTATCAAAGATCCCGTTACCTCCACGCGGGAGGCTGGACTTGATTCATCATATAATGAGCAAGCGATTGTGTGAGCATTTTGGAGGGAGTTCAGGGCTTACGGGATAGAGCATCTGTTGGAGGGAGCCAGCTCAGAGACAGGGAGAGAGGGGTGAATCATGTTCATGACACCTCACCAGAGAGCAGATATACTCGTTGTGCTAACATTCATTAAGTCCACGCTCCTTGTGGGTCACTGTTCTCAGTGCTTCATACATTTTAATTCAGTCTTACTGTAACAACCCCATTTTACAGATTCCGAAGCTGAGACTCCAGGGCTAACATGCTTGCCCAATGTCGTATCGTTAGTTTGTGACAAACCAGGACAAGAAGCAGCCAGACAATTTGGCCTTAGAGACCTGGCTTCTACTCACTGGACTCAGCGGCCTCTCGGGGCGTGTGGGAGACAGACGGGGAGGGGGTGCTGCTGACGCTCCTGGTTCTAGCTTGTGAGGCCGGACCAATGGTGTGCCCTCAGCCCTGGCAGGGAATTCAGGAGGATCGGACGTGTGTTCAGGGCCCCTCTTTATTCTGCCTAGGGTGGTTCTGGGGGCCGGGCTACACCAGTGGATGAGGGACCAATGCCTGTCCCCATGGAGCTCACATTCTCGAGGAGACACAGGTTCCTAAGCACCCCACAAACTCTTAGTCGCCTGGGGTTAGGAGAGTCGTACTTAGGCCATCCTGATTCTCAGTGGCCCATGGGCACGAAGGCGCGACCATCTTGTTGGGGGTTGGATTTCTAGATCGAAACTTGAGGGGAACATTCTGGCTTACACAGACACTGAAGCAAAGTAGTCTGGGCAGCGTTTGCGGGTGCTTTGGTTGTGGCTCCGAGAGGGGCGGTTGACAGCACCCACGTCCTCATGACGGTGCCCAGAATGGAGGTTAGCAGAGCCGTTCTGGGCGTTCTGCCTCCCGGCAGGCAGGTCGAGCTGCTTCGGGTTGGTGAGATTGTCCGTGAAGCGGCAGGTCTCAGTGGTCCCCTGGGCTGGGGGCCTGGTGTGTCCGCTGACTGAGCATTTTCCTGATCTTCTGATGAGGCACACGGACCCCTTTGACAAAGCAAACAGCTGGTTTTTCCCTAAAGATAAGCTAAGTGTCTCTGGATTTATGCTCCATTCTGGGGAGATGCTTGAAATAGACCAGACCTGAGCTTGTAAGGGGAAAGCCTCATACACATGCTGGCCGCATTCTCCTCCTTGAGCCTTTTCCTCTTTCCATGCTGGCCCATCTTCTGCTCTGTAGTCAGATGAACATCCCGAATTACAACTTTGATCTCCTTCCTGCTCAGCACCCAAATCTTGTCTGGCTCTCTTTCTCTTAGATAATGAAAGTCGGACCTTAAGAAGTCACGCACTCTGGCCCTGCCTGCCATTAGGACTTCCACTTTTTCTTTTTATCCTCCCGATTCCTGGCATGCAGTAGGTGTCCAATAAATGTTATTGTATGATCCATCCAAAGAAGACTGTCGCTCCTTCATAGACATGCTGCGTACTTTCCTGCCTCTGTTCCTTCCCTTCTTCCATCACATCCTGCAGGATGCCTTCCTCCATCCTCCCATCTCTTCTCATCCAAAGGTCTGGTTTAAGTGCCACGTAGTCCATGCAAACATCCTAGATTCTCTGTTGAGAAGTCTCCTCTTCCACCCCTGTAACTTTGTACATCTCCTCGCAGAGCCATGCTGTACAGTTGTACAGGTTGCTCACCATCCAACTCTAGGGGTACCCTTCACTTATTGTCCAGATCAGTCTGTTTAGATGGCTCCCCGGGAGGTGTGCCATTCCCAAACTTTGCAGTCACGTGAGGTGGCCTAGTGTCAGGGCACACCTGTGTTCCAGTGTTTATGTAGTTATTTGCATTCTCTCTCTGTTTCTGCCAGATTGATAGCTGCTCCAAGAGAGAAGAGTCCCAGCTCTCGCGTCACCCTCTTATGCCTTTCGTGTACTTACTGCTTGATAGCTCTTTGTTGCATGTTTCTTCATTCAACTCATTTTTTGGTTTATGGATGGAGGAACTAATTGAAATTACTTCATTTGAAGCGTAATGCAAAGCAGTAGAGAAAATCACAGTTTCCTAAGTTAGCACTGACAATGGTTATCCTGGTTTCTCAGGCTGCTATAACAAAATACCTCAACTGGGGGGCTCCTAGAGCACGGAAACCTATTTCTCACAGTCCCGGAGGCTGGGAAGTCCGGGATCATAACAGTGGCGTGGTCTGATGATCGGGGGAGAGGGGCGACTGCTTTCTGGTCACAGACTGCCAACTCCGCTCTCTGTCCCTCTATGATGGAAGGAGGGTGGGAGCTCTCGGGAGCCTGTTTTTTAAGGACACTGATCCTTTCCAGGAGGCCTCCACCCTCATGATCTAATCACCTCCCAAAGGCCCCACTTCCTGACTCCATCACCTTAGGGATTAGGATTTGACCTGTGAATATGAGGGAGGCAGGGCGCAGACGTTCAGACCCCGCCAATGGTTACCATATGTTAAAATCTTACACACCAGGGACTTTATATTGTATCACGTAATCCTTACAATGCAGTATTGTTTATTTGCTGTTAGTGTTCCTAATTTGAAGATCAATAAGTTGAGGCCTTGAAAGATGAATTAACTGCGTATGGTCACTCAGTTAGTAGTTATTGCAGCCAGGGCTCCAACCCAGACGTTCTGGAGCAGAGAGGCCCTCCTCTGTACCACTGATGCAGAGAACGGTAACGTGAATGGTGACCTAGGAGGAGGGGCTTTGGCCGCCTCTTCTTTTTGCACATGTGCTCGTTGAGCACCTATTATGTGCCAGGCTAGGGATGGGAGTGAAAACATGGTTTCTGTCCTCAGAGATATCACAGTAGAGACAAGGAGCCACATGTTTGAAAACCTATCGCAGTGTCATGATAGGAATGGTAGGCAGGTTTAGGGGCGCCTGGCTGGCACAGTCCGTTAAGTGTCAGACTGTAGATCTCAGATCTTGATGATCAGGGTTGTGAGTTCAAGCCCCATGTTGAGCTCCAGGCTGGGTGTGGAGCCTACTTAAAAAAAAGAGAAGAAGGAGAAGTGGTAGGCATGTTTTTCATAAGAGATGCCAAGTGAGCAGGAAAAAGGGGCTAGGATGAGCTCAAAGGTGTCTAGGAAGAGCTAACTTGCAAAGGGAAGTCTGAAGGATGAACAATAATTCACGGGCCATGGGACCTCTAAGTTAGGGGGCGAGTATCCTCTGGGGAGCAAGCGCACAGGAAGACAGAGACGCATGGATAGCATGATTGTGTTGGAACAAATATGCGTAGCTTGGTTTGTTCGGTTATTCTCACTCTGTGTCTAAAATTATGCATTCCTACATTGTGGTTGGAGATGCAAATTGACAGTTATAAAGGATTTCCTTAATCTATTCTTGATGCATAAGACTCCATCGTGGCTCCTGGGTAGACGGGCATGGCTGTGTCAACACTGAGGCCAGAGGCCAGCTGCCTCTCTCACTTAGCCTTCAGGCAAATCATTGGCTGATAAATATATGACCACCAATCATCACTCAGGCCAACTGGTAGCTTCTTACAGGGAGGCTTCCAATAGGGCTTCCAAGGAACGCTGTCAGGCGCATATGCCCCTTCCCCTTGAATATAGATAGCTTACTGGGAGAATTTGCAGTGTTCAGGCATTGGGTCCCATGGAAAATTCTGCAGTCCCAATTGTGTCCTCTATTCATTTATTCAGTTTCTCACCCTTTGAGCACCTGTCATGTATATGGCGGGTTAACCTTGGAGGCTAATTGCCTTCAGGTGTGGACTCATCCACTCAGTGCTGCCTGGCTTTGCCACCCTCACCTTAAACTTAGTGCTTCCAATCCCAAACCCCTCATCTTTCTCCAACATGCTGCCTTTCCTCTTGTATCCCCTGTCCTAGAGACATCACCACCAACCCAGGAACCGCAGTGTCCCCTTTTGCTTCTTCCACTCCATTTTCCCCCTTATCTAAGATCTCTTTTCCTGAAAGCCTGCTAGGCTGTTCTTCCTTAGGCATGGCCTCAGATCACATCCTCATTTCACATTCCCCTAGTCTCATCTCCTACACGATGTGTGCACCTCCATTCCCCTTGTCTGTCCACTGTCCATCACTCATCCATCCATTCCGTCCATTTATTGAACTCCTCCTGCATTCTAGGGACAGAGCTAGATTTTGAGGTGATACACTGGAACATGACTGGCATGATCCTTGACCTCCCCGAGCTCACAGTCAAGTGCAGATCTAGACAGGACAAAAGCGATCAAGACCTAAGGGGGGCAAGCGGTACTGAGATGACGCCCTGTTAGGAAGGGCTCCCGTGCCAGGCATGGGTAGTCAGGGAAGGACTCTAGGAAAAAATGGTGGCAGATCTCAGAACTGAAGGCTGAATGAGATAGATGCTGGCTGCAGAGTGTGAGGGAGGCTGGATCATGAGATTTGTGGGGGCAGCGATGGTTATCTTACCTTCTCCCCGGCGTCCTGCTCATCTCCCAGCAAGTAGTAGGTGCTCAGTAAGTCTTTATCAAATGAGCAAACGCAAGGTTTCTTACAGAGCAAACCGACGATGCAAAGTCTCCGGTGAAGAGAGGGTGTGGGAAACTGAAAGAGGGTCTGTGGATCTAGAACAGGGCTGGGGAGAGGCTCAGGAGGCCGAAAGCTGAGCGGTGGATCACGTTGCTCCCCACGTCTCGCTGATGAAGTGAGGACTGTTTGCTTGGGTGTTCACTGCTCCCTGCACTCTCTCCTCTCCTCCTCTGCTCTGACCCTGGAGTCCCAGCTAACTGCTTCTCCCCGCACGCTCCCGGCATGCCCTGGGCTCGGACTGGAGTCGCCTGTTACTCTCCTCGGATTATGTCTCCTCTCCCTTTGCTTCCTTTATCTTTTAAGACACAGCATCCCCAGCTCCTCCACGTCCTCCTGCCCAGTCAGAATTAGCCCCCTTTTTCCCCTTACTCCCAACGAACATTGTGTTGTGTTGTGATTGTTAACATTATGTTCCACCTTATGTTTTTATTGCACTGTGGCTCCTCTGTCCCTCTAAGGAGTGTGAGCCCCCTAAGGTCATGGGAACCAGGTCCTTTCCATCTCTAGATTTCCCAAGGGCACTCATTTGTGGTATTACAGTCGGTGTTATTATTTCTGCTAGCTCAGTAGTATTTATGATAGTAGAAGGCATATCTGCTATTTATGGTCCTGTGTTTATTTTTGATAGGCATTATATATTATATTTATCTAATTGACACAGTAGCCTGATAAGGAGAATATTTTCTCGACATTTTGCCGAATGAAGCAGCATTAGTGCAGAGGGAGAAGTGACACTCCCCAAACCCCCACTAATAAATGCCACAACTGGGATTTGAGTCCATTTCCATTTGCTTCCAGTATCAAATTTGTGTAATGCTGCTTGGTATTTTGGGCGCTCCCCCAGTAATGGCTGGTTGAGGGGAATGAATAAAAGCTGTAGGAATATTAAAAGTGAGGGCAAGCTGGTGTTCAGTGAGGGGGGATCCCCAATGATGCCATCTTGGGTGCCTGGGTTTCTTCTGGAGAAGAACAAGCAGAAAACAGAACTCAGTACCTTGCTGCGGGACAAGTATCTTGTCTGTTACATTCAGCCGGTCTGAAGACTTCGTTCTCTGTCCACGTGCACCTGAAACTAATGCCCAAGCGTCTAGGTGGTAGAAATAAAAGGTCGGCCAAATTGTTGCACAGGCTCTGCTGAAGGCGTTTAGCGACACAGATATGCTAGGCGCAGGTACGGTGGTTGGCTTGAATGGAGTGTCACCAATGATTTGACCCTGTCTGAAATCCTACGCTGGGGCGGGATGCCTGCTCTCCTCTTCAGCTCTGGCTCCGTGGTTACCAGCAGGCACTGGGCTGGTAACGCGCCTGACTTCCCTTCACAGCTGCTCTTGGAAACTGACCGCGTGTTGCAAACCGGTGAGAACGCGGTTTTGCGGCTGGAGCTCCCTTACTTGTCCCTCCTGACTCCTCTTCCCCCCGACTTCTCACAGGCGGAACCCCCTGCACTTCCACCTCGTTGCCGATTCCATCGCCGAGCAGATCCTGGCGACGCTCTTCCAGACCTGGATGGTGCCCGCCGTGCGTGTGGACTTCTACAATGCAGACGAGCTCAAGGTACGGGCAGCGGGAGGGCGAGGTGCCTCCCCGAGCTCCTCGTGCCGGACGCTTTTCTTGGCTGTGGTCCTATAGACTGGAAGTAGCAGAAATCTCAGCTTTCAGCTGGAAATGTCCAGGCTGTTTGCCCCCCAGATCTGATTTTCCTCCAGGGGGGCCGCTTCCCCAGGACCGAACGCGTGCTGGTCCAGGCGGTTCTGGCCGCCAAGGCTTTCTTTAGCGCGCGAGGCCGTTGGCCTGGTGTGCATCTGAAAGACGTCTGCAGTGGCTCTTCTGGAGAATTCTGCTACCCAGGAGCTCAGTGCTGAATTCAGAGTCAGAGGGGCCTGAGTTTTGATTTGCTATATTGTCATTAACTCATCATAAGAAACAAAGTAGACAATCTACACCTTTGCTGTATCTGTTTTCTCATCAGTAAAAAGGTGATTATGATACCAACCTCGTTGGATAATGAACAGGTAGAAGTGAGAGAATATGGGTGAATGTGCTGTAAAAGTTACACTAAGTCAATATTAAAGACTGTGTCAGAGCAGAAGGATTCACCAAATGAGACTCGTTTGGCCATGCCGTTTCCTTGCCTAAAATCCATCTGTAGTACCACATTGCCTGGATCCGGGTTGAGATCCACAGTCTCAAGAAGTCCTGCTTCTGGCACTTGACTCTTCTGCCCCTCTCATCTGGGTCCTTCCTGGAAATTCATCCTGTTACTCAGCCCTAGGAAACCACCTCTGGTCTCTGCCCGTCGTCCTCTGAGCCTTTGCTTATGCTGTTCCTCCTAGCTAACATGCGCTTCCACCTGCCTTGTCACCACTCCTATTCGCCTAGAGGACTCTGCTGCACTGACACTTCCTCTGAGAAGCTTCCCTGACCTCCCCAGGAAAGAGGAGATCTTTGTCTACTGCTTTAGTTGAGAATCTTTTTTAATAGGGGAGGGGGCAGGGAGCACGTCTCACTCTTTAGGTTTCTGGTGCGCAGTTGGAACCCTGTAATGCTTACGGATTTAACAAATGGCTGTTGTTAGAGGAACATGTAACTTTGCAGAAATATGTTGATGCTCTGTCTCCAGTCACCTTGGGAAGGACTAAACACCTAGGCATGAGGCTGATTCTAGCAAATTGCTTGTTCCAAGTCTCATAAAGCCATTATCTTTTCATTTCAGAGCCATAACATTTTAAATAGATCACAGAGATGCCAGCCGGAGTTTCTGATTTTCCCATATTTCAGACTCTGAGGTTGATCGAGATGTTCAGAATTTAGCATTTGGGGATTGTCGTGGTAATTTGTGTGCCATTCCAATCTATTCTGAGCTAAAATTGATTAACACTCTTAAAAGGGAAAAACAAAATTTAGCAAATTGCTACACTAATTAAGGTGAAAGCAAGCCTCTCTGTCTCCCAGGGTCTCAGCACCAACACAGTGGGGAAAAGCAGCGGGAGGGGAGGCTCAGCGCCCGGCACACAGGATGCTTCTGCCTCCTTCCTCACTCTCCTTTTTTGGGCAATCCTGTGTCCTGCCCCTTGCACGCCTGTACCCCCTACTTTTTTAAGAAAACACGGAAGTGGTTCAACAGAACCCCAAGTTCGCATCCTGGCTTGCCATTGAGGAGCCATCTGATCTGGGCTCTGAGCCCCAGCTCCATCAGGTGTTTGATGGGGGACATGGTGACAGCCATCAAGGCAGGAGCTAAACAGGGTAGCTCCTGTGAACGCCCAGCAGCGTCTGAAATGCGGCAGTTTTTGAAAATGCCCCGTTCCCCTTCGCAGCCAAGGCAGCATGGGATTAAAATGCTCGTGGGGTGCCTGGTGGCTCAGTTGGTTAAGCATCTGCCTTCGGCTCAGGTTGTGATCTCGGGGTCCTGCGACTGAGCCCTGTAGCTAGGCTTCCTGCTCGGTGGGGAGCCTGCTTCTCCTTCTCCTTCTACCCCCTGCTTGTGTGTATGCACTCTCTCTCTCTCTATCAAATCAATCAATCAATCTTAAAAAAAAAAAAATGCTCTTGAAATCCACAGACAGTGGGAGACCGAAGGAGTAAGTACACCAGGGCTGTAATCTGCTCCTGGGAACCCCGGGGCTTCCCTTGAGGTCTTGGACGACACGGAGGGGGGTGCGGAGGGATGGGTGCTCTGACTCTTGCATGCCCACTTGCATCCAGGAAGACCGGCTGTTCATTATTTTACATCCTGGATTTTTATCCGTTCGGATGGGAGACTCCATGACTCAAAAAAATAAGAAGAAAAAAAATGCGATCAGACGTGTTCTAGAGGATATTGTCTCCAGGGTCCTGTCCTCTAACAAGACCTTTGCTACTGACCACCCCATTCAAGGTCCTGAACACCTGCATCTTATTTCCCTACCAGTGAAACACCCGTGTCACACCAGCCTGTGTCCCTTGAGTCTCTCGTCAGGATCCTGTAAGGACAGCGAGTAGGAAAGCATTTGTAAACACGATGTTGCCGTACTTGACGATCACAGCGGTGATGACTTGTACAGAACCCAGCTGTGCAAACCCTGAGCCACAGTCCCCCCAGCCCCCACAGCCGGAGCCTCTCTTACTTGTATCCCTGCCATCTGCCTCCTGACCGGCACCTCCAGAACCAAAACTTCCTCTTTGACGGCCTCCGGCCCTCCCCCACGTCTGCCCATCCCACGTCCCAGCTGCCCTCCAGCTCCCCGCCACCGTCCCTCTCGAAGTGTTTGTGACCTCTCCCCAGTGCAACAGTTTTTGTCCAGATGAGTCTTTTCCCCTCTGCTCACTCCTTCCCCCAGATGGATTCCCTTTCGGCAGCATGAGCTGGCTTCCCCAAAAGCCTGCCCCACCCTGCCGTCCCCTTTCCCGTGCATGAAACCCTCCCTGGTTTCCTCATGCTCCCATCAGAGACCTGAGTGGCATTTTGTCGTGCTTTCTGGCTCCTGCCTCCCTCAGCTTCATCTTTCGCCCGCATGTACCATTGTTGGCACATTAGATCGGCCGCTCTGCCCCTCCCCCCCCCCACCAGGGGGCCGCCACAGAGGTTTTTGCTCCCTCTCTTAAACTCTGTTCCCCACTCGGCCTCCTCGTCCCCACTGCTAGGTAATTCCGTGTTCTTTTGTTTAAGCAACATTTACTCTGAGAAACCTTCTGTGTGTTCGTTATCTCTTAGGGGACCCTTTATTGTGTGCTCCCCTAGGATCATGTAGCTTTCCTCGGTGACCTCAACGCAGACTGTGGTCTTTCATGGCTCTGTGGAATACGCTGGTACATATGTCCTTCCCTCCCCTAGATTGTCGGCTCCAAAAGGGCTGAGAGAGGTCTGCTTTTCATCACCGTTGTATCTTTAATGCCTAGTGTGATGCCTGGCCTACGAAAATATTTGCAAAATGATGATCGACACTAAACTCAGAGCTGGGTCCCTAACAGTAATAAAGCTATTAGGAAGGGGTTTCTTGATCGCAGTAAGGCCTCACCATGTTCCTGAGGCCCATTGTGCCTCGGGGCACGGGCGGCCAGCCAGCTAGCTGTCTCCCAGTGACCCTGCAGGGGCATAAATAAGGCAGCCCCATCTGTGCTACCCCGTGGAAAGTCCCAGGAGCAGCCCGGCGACAGGTGAGTGTCTCTCCATGAATGCATCACAACGCCATCCATTCGCTGACGTTAGCAAAGGAGGAAGAGCAGGAGAGGAAAGGACTCATGCTGGGTTCTGTGGTTGTGTTCAGGAAGCGTGTCCGATGGTACCTTCGGCAGACACACATGAGGGCCTCCCCCGATCGGGCGCCGAGAAATCACTTTGTACGGCTGTTGGAAATGGCATTTCTCAGAAACGCTCCTGTTGGCCCCCTGTTGTATCTGTTAGTGCTGGAGAATGGACTGAGAGGGACGAGGAAATTTACAAGGGATTGGTGCATGATTAAAAATGAACCGTGGGAAGTCCGCAGTGGACTGGTACACTTCTCTCGGTAATGACCAATTAGTGTAGATTTGCAAATAGCGATCCTCAGCTTGCTGGTCTCCGTGGCCTGTGAAAGGCTCATTGGTCTTCCAGATGTTTGCAGGGCCCATTCATTTCTAGCCTCCAGGTCCCCGTATCAACAGGCTACCAGGATGGAGCAGGTCTTTGCACCCCGAGCTCTACTCAAGACGTGTAGCTCCTGTTAGCGGAGGAGAGGGGAGCAGGAGGAGGAGGGGGACTTCTTTTCACTGGGAGCTTTATAGATGGCAGCATGCCGTCCCTCCCTCTTTATGACGGCGCTGGGAGATGGACTAAGAAGTTCTGTTACCTCCGTCTCATAGATAATTTACAAATTGAAGCATGGAGTTGAAGAGTATTTGCCTAAGATCAGGCAGCTAATATATGCCAAGACTTCTATTTAACTTTTCCCTCTCCCAACGAAAGGCTGTGAGGTATGGTATTGCGTGATTCAGGAGCCACAGGGGTGGAGCAGATCTGGAGGGCGGGAGAGAGACACGGGCTGCAGCTGCTGTGGGATGAAATGGCCACTGTTGAGCTGGGCTTGAACTCAGGATTCCTGCTTTCGGGGCCTCTGGACCCCATGAAGCTGCAATGTAACATGGGTTATTTAGAGGGCACCTTGCTTCCTGTGTTTCATGTGCTGCTCTTCTGGAATGTTCCCAGCTCTGTGGGGCACGTGCTATTATTATCCCCACTCTGCAGATATGGAGCCTGCGGCTTAGGGAGCTTAGTTAACCCCAAGTCATGTACATATCTCATATGTGGCAAAGCCAGAATCAAAGCCCAGAATTACTTGACTTCATAATCCAGGCTCTCCTACGTAAGGTTTCCCTGTCTGTGGCCTGCTTTTATTATTTATTTTTTTTAAAGACTGATTGATTGATTGATTGGAGAGAGCATGCAAGCCTGAGCAGGGGGAGGAGCAGAGGGAGACAGAATTTCCAACAGACTCCCCACTGAGCACGGAACCTGATGCAGGGCTCGATCCCAGGACCCCGAGATCACAACTTGAGCCAAAACTGAGAGTCAGACACCTGACTGAGCCACCCACGTGCCCCCTACGGTCTGCTTTTAAGCTGGAACCCCATAATTATGTCTAGACCAGGGTCCTCTCAGCCCTTGGTGGTGGTTATTTTTCCCTGGTTGTTGCTGAAGGACAAATGCGTTGAGCATGACCCTTCCATTCAGGGCCTACAGGGAAGGGAGCTTTCTGCTGTAGATAAAAGGACGTCACAGTCACGATGCTGCTGAGGTTTGGGACGGCCCCATCACGTCCACCCAAGGATCATTTTCCAAATGAAACAGGCACTCTCTGGACAGTTTGCCTTAAATCAGCAATACATACCTTGTCAGTTTTCAGACAAGACCCTGCGTACCCACCAGCCTTTGATCTTGCCCCAGTTGGCCCAGAAAATCACCCCCATGCCATCAGCTGGGGTGAGGCTGATCCCGAACTTGCAACGGGAGGCAGCTGGGGCAGGGGCTGTTTCATGATTCACCCGCTGGGGGTCCAAATTTATCCCCTTTTCTCTTAGACCCGATGCCTGCTCATTAGAAAGATTATGAAGTGAGATCCAGGGCTATGGCTACAGGAGATAGTAACGGCTGACTCTAAAAATTGGCTTCCCACTCCTGCTCCATTGCCTTTATGCTGGACTTTGTGGAGTATCGCAGAAGCTCTCTTTAGATAACCTCCATCCTTCTGCACCCTGCTGAGCTTTGGGAGACATACTTCCATTGTTTCTCTCATTAGGGGGCTGGATAAACTGCTACCTACCCTGTTTCCCAGGAAAGTGTGCTTCCTAAATGGTGGACATTTTCAAGTTTGGAGAGACTGATGCAGACAGGAAGTCATAGGGTTTCAGGGTTCAAAGGAAGCCCCATAAAAATACCTGTCTTTGGACAGATGAGGCCGAGGGGAGGTTAAGAATTGTCCAGGATCTCACGTTGTGATCCTTTCCGGCACAGTCCTCTTCCCAGAACTGAATCTGGGGGCTTTGATGGTGGGGCCTGGGCTCTAGGTCAAAGGCCCCACACTTGACACTGGTCGGACTTCACGTGTAGTCTCCAAATACCCACAGCGGGGCTGGAGTGGGTTCCAGTTAGCCTTGGCCTGCAGAGGCAGGAGAGGAGTCCTGGGACGTGTCTCACGGAAGACATGATCTGCTCTAAGATGCCTGGCAGAAGAGTGAGAAGCGAAGTGAAGTATGTGTGACCTTTGGAATTATCTTGTCTCGTGCAGCTTCACTAATAATACGTAATGCTGAGAGTAGCACACATTCCTCAGTTGTCTTTTTAAAATTGTTACCTCTAGCCCCTCTTTACCGGTGAAGATTAAATGCTGTAGATGAGGTCTCGTAATGGAAAGCACACAGTGTTTGGCACACAGTAGGCCCTCACAAATTCTGCGTTCATTCCTTCTCTTTTCCTAGATTTGAAAATGGCTCTGATTAACCTCTTAAATCTTTGCTCTAATTCTTTCTCTCTTTTTGGGTCTCCCATTATATAGGAAGGCTGACTGGGGTTCAGTATTATGTCCGGGTCTGGAAAAGTTACTATTCTCCCCCTCTTTATTGTTTTTCTTGGGCCCTGGATTATGCATGTGGTCTGTGACTATGAGGGCTCGTTCTCTAAGGCCAGCAATGCACCTCTGGCCTTTGCCATAGGCCCTTCTCTCTTGGATAACAAGGGTGAGATCATAGAAGGGGCGTGGATGAGGGAAATGCATCTGAAAACATATTTAGAAGGCCGGTCATTAGCTTTTAAATATCACACGTGGAAAATTGTAAGCAACCGACAGAAAATTGAAATCTGCATTAGAAAAGAAAATTTCCTGTGTCAGTCGTACAATTCACTTTATACACAGGGAAATACTTCTTTGTATAACGGAGTGTCCTAATAAATGGGCCCTGTCTCCTTTTGAGAATCATAGAATCTTAATTAGGAAGGAACTTGGCATTCATTTGGCATAACCTTCCACTTTCTTCTATAATATTCTATATAAATGGTCATTAATCTTCTGCTTTTGAATACTTTCAGAGATAAGAGACCATTACCTCCCAAAGGACCTTGTTCCATATTTAGAAGCTCTATTAGAAATATTCGCCTGGTGCTGTACTGAAATCTTTTATCTTTTTGATTCCCCCATTGGTCCTGAGCATTAATAAAGACTAAATGCCAGTGTATATATCATTGTCTGTTAACTCTTGGGCCTTCCCCACTAGATGGTGAGACCAGGAGGGTAAGACCTATAACTTTTATCTCTATGCCCAGCTCTTAGGACAAAACGCGGTCAAAAGTGGCTCCTGGAAATGCACGGGTCCTGTGCCTGGGGGCCGCAGAGTGAGTCAGCCCGCTGTTCGGACACCAGCAGATCCACTGCGTCCTCTGCTCTTCTCCAGTCCTTCAGCCGTATCCCAAATGGCAGTACTTGGAATGTAGCTGACACTTAAATATATCTTGTGACGTTTCTGTGTAGTATGTGGTTTCCACCTTGTTGCCTTCCTTGAGTGTGCTCACGTCTGTCTCTGTCTCCTCTGTCCACTATTGTCTGTGGGCCTTTGCAATACAACAGGTGTGTCAGATTTACATACTTGACGTGCCCCATCAGGAGCTATGATGGGCCTGGGCTCAGACGCTTAAACACATTTAAAGCAATTAAGTGTCCCCTGACCCACCCACCTTTTCCCCATCCTGAACATTAATCCCGTCCATTTTCATGGCTGTGGGCTTCTAGTATGTAGTTCATTACCCTTGATAAAGAAGGAAGTGTTTTCGGGTACCTTATTTCTCTTTGTCCTCAAGAATCCCATGCTGTGCAAACGGCACATGGTTTCTTGTATTAATAAGGCATTACCAAAGGATGGGGCAGAATGCTGCTAATCGGAAGGAGAACTGATACCAGAATCTACCTCTTTTAACCTTTAATGCAGTGTTCTTCCCTTGTACCTAAAACCGTACCTATCCACAACTTATGAGTTAAAAACCAACATCAGTGATTCAAAAAATGTGGTTACAGTAATGGATTTTGAAATCTAAGCTGAACTTCAAAAAAAAAAAAAAAGACAAGACCAGAGGTATTTGATGGGTGAATTGGGTTGGGCAGAGTGAACTGGGAATTAGGAGGTTAGGATATTTTCCCAGTGAGAATAGGAGTCTTCGTCCGCATGTTTTGAAAGGATAATAAAAGGCTGGATTTGGGGAGTGAAATGTTAGAGCTCCAGTGTTTTAGATGAGGTATATTTTTTGACATGTTGCCCTGGGATGGACTGGCTGAAGTGATGGGATGAAAATTTTAATGAAAATTAGGAGCCCCTGGCACTTTGAGGCGAGCATGTTGGATGGTCCATCCAGAGGGTGATGAAACCCAGGAAGAATTCTCAAGAGGCCAGGAGAATTCTATGCGTGCAGATCAAAAGGCACCCCTACAATCCAGGCTACATGGGCGATAAGTTGCCCACATCGGGATACCCTGGAAACGTATTTGAGTTACAAGGATTAAACAAAAAGAATCCCTCCTTTAAGAATAATAATAACTCTCATTAATAAGTATTGATTATATGCCCACACAATAGCTTTACATGCATAATATTATTTTATCCCCACAGTAAGCCCTGAGGTTAGTATAATTATTCTCTCCCATTTCCAGGTGAAGAAATGGAATCTTAGAAAAGAGACTTGTTGAAATTAGTCAGCGTTGTGAGCCAGAAGATGTCTGTGAGTCGTCTGGCTCTTTAGCAGCCCTGTCTGCTAAAAACACAGTGACAAATCGGAGGTCTAATTTCGAGTTTTCTACTGGTCACATCTCCAAAGTCAAAACGAAACAAGTAGAAGGTCTTTCAATAATAGCATTTTATTTAAACCTATATATCCAAAATATTATCATTTCAACAGGATCAGTATTTTAAAAATTACTGAGGAGATAGGTTATGTACTTTTTTTCATACTGTCTTCAGTAACAGGCGGTGTATATTTCACACGCCTCCGCTTGGGCAGGTTGCAATTCAAGGGCTCCGCGGCCACGTAGGCTTGGTGGTGCTGCAGGAGCAGTGGAGCCTGATTTCGGAAGCTCCACCATGATGCAAGGGCAGAGGGTAGAGAGACACATGTCTTTGAAGACTAAAAATTCTGCCTGAGCCTTTTTGCTGTAATAACAGCTGTCCTTACGAAAACGTCTACAGCCCGTTTTGAGCAGACACCTCAGAATACTAGCCATGTTTTCTCGTGTATAAAGAGAACAGAAAATGATATTCCATGCAAGAGCTCACAAAATACACCCCAGTGTATACTTGAAGAAAGTATCAGTAATTTGCCAGCCAACCAAAGAACGTAATCAAAATGAATATTCAAGAACGGTGAAAAGGTCTTGTTCTAAAGGGGCAGGCAGTATGTACTGGAAAAAGCGACATGTAAATAATTGTTCTAAGTCAGTTGCAAAGATGAATGCAAATGCCAGATGTTGTTCTTAAAGACCCACACAAATAACCAAATGGTTTTGTTGTCGTTGTTGTTGCCGCTTCTACCCATTTTGCCCACCCTGCACCTCCCACCTCTGGCAACCAGCTAGCCCTTCTCTGTATCTGTGAGCTTGCCAGGCGGGGGTCCGGGGGTTGTTTCTTTGTTCTCTTTTTGTTTGGGGTTTCTTTTTTTCCCTCCCAGAAAATTCCCATTAAGTGAGAATATATGTATTTATTTTCTCAGTCTTATTTCACTTATCATAATGCTCTCAAGGGCCCTCCATGTTATCCCAGATGGTCAGACCTTCTTATTTTTTAGGGCCGAATAGTATTCTTTTTTCATTCACCCTCGGTGAACACTTAGGTTGCCTCCATCTCTTGGCTGTTGAAAAAGATGCCGCACTGAATACCGGAGTGCTGATCAGTCATTTAACACCGGTTGGGAAGTGTGCGTCGGATTTAAAGGTGCTAAGTTTCTTGTGTTTTGTAGAATTCCGGTGGAATTCTGTAACTCTTCACTGTGATCACCAAGGGAGAGAAAAAGTAGGGCATTTCTGTTAAACTCAAAAGTGACCGCAGGTAAAGTTATAAACAGAGTTAAAACTGCCTTATTGGAGATGAATATTGCGAGTGAAACGAAGTCTGTATGAAATAGGTAGGGAGCAAAAACAAAATGAGAGAGAAAAAAAAAGTAATGATGCTGGAAACATCACATGTACACATGGGCGAAAAAATGACCCTTGACCCTCTTTGCACCATATACAAAAATTAGCGTAAAATGAATCTTACACCTAAATGGAAGAATTAAAGCAATAGAACTGGTAGAAGAAAACAGAGGAGAAAATCTTAGTGACCTTAGGTTAGGCAAAGATTTCTCAAGTGGGATATGAAAAGCACAAACTAAAAGAGAAAAAAATACTAATAAGTCAGACTTCATCTAAACTGCTAGTTTTTGTTGTTCTGAGACATTAATAAGAAGATGACAAGCCCCAGACTCAGAATATTTGCCAAGCATATATACTATGATAAAAGATCTCTATCTGGAGTATGCAAAGAACTCTAAGAACAGTAACAGGAAGACAAATGACTCAATTTAAAAATGGGCAACAGATTTTAAGAGACACATCAGTAAAGAAGACAAGGATAGCCAGTAAATCCCTACAAAAGTACTCAACATCGTTAGTCATCAGGGCAACGCAAATTAAGGTCATCAGGAGTTTCTGCCTCACATGCACTACAATGGCCAATATTTTAAGAGACTCACAATCCAGGCTGTTGGTGAGAATGTGGGACGACCAGCACTGTTGTACATTAGTAGACATGTAAACGGTTCATCCCCTTGGTAAAATGGTTTGTCAGTTTCTTTTTTTTTTTTTTAATTAACATATAATGTATTATTTGCCCCAGGGTACATGTCTGTGAATCATCAGGCTTACATATTTCACAGCATTTACCATAGCACATACCCTCCCCAATGTCCATAACCCTACCCCCCACCTCCCAGCTATCCTTAGTTTGTTTCGTGAGTTTAGGAATCGCTTATGGTTGTCTCCTTCCCCAGCCCATCTTGTTTCATTTCTCTCCCCCATCCCCCAATAACCCCCCTCCCTGCCTCTCAAATTCTTCATATCAGAGAGATCCTGTAATAATTGTCTTTCTCTGACTTATTTCGCTTAGCATATTATCCTCTGGTTCCATCCATGTCATTGCAAATGGCAAGATTTCATTTTTTTTTTCTTGATGGCTGCATAGTATTCCATTGTATATATACATACCACATCTTCTTTATCCATTCATCTGTTGATGGACATCTAGGTTCTTTCCATAGTTTGGCTATTGTGGACACTGCTGCTATAAACATTTGGGTGCATGGGCCCCTTCGGATCACTACATTTGTATCTTGAGGGTAAATACCCAGTAGTGCGATTGCTGGGTCATAGGGTAGCTCTATTTTCAACATTTGTCAGTTTCTTAGGAAGTCGAACAGACTCATATTATGGCTCACCAACACCACTCCTGGGTATTCATGCAAGAGAAATAAAAACATGCACACGTAAAAATTGGGATGTGAGTGTTCCTGGCAGCTTTACTCACAGAACGCCAATGTCCATCAACCAGAGAAAACAGTTCTGGTATATCCATTTAGTGGAATGCTGGTTCTCAGCAGTGAATCTGATACAACGGTATCTGTGAATCTCGAAAGTAGCATACTACCTGAAAAAAGCCAGACATAAAAGACTGCATGTTGTATATGACTAATACAAAATTCTTGAAAGCAAGACAGAAGCAAGACTAAGTAAGGGCCAGAGAGTGGGGCAGATGGGATCCACCTGCAAAGGAGTGTGAGGGAAAATTGAGGGGGCAGGGCGATAGAATTATTGTATAAAGTGATTGCATGGTGGTTGCCGCCTGTATACAGTTGTTGCATTGTTCATTTAAAAGGGGTGATTGTGGGGCACCTGGGGGGCTCAGTTGGTTAAGCGTCTGCCTTTGGCTCAGGTCATGTCATGATCCCAGGGTCCTGGGATTGAACCCC
>CM052807.1:108423626-108452564 GCA_028533885.1 Nasua narica | reverse complement strand
CATTGGGCTCCCTGCTCAGTGGGAGCCTCCTTCTCCCTCTTCTCCCTGCTTGTGTTCTCCCTCGCTATCTCTGTCACTAGCTGTCTATCTCTAAAATATATAAATAAAAGCTAAAAAATAAATGAATAAAATTTTTAAAAGGGGGTGATTGTAATACATGCAATTTTTTTTCAAAGCTGAAAAAATAATACATACGTATACTATTCCAGAAGCAAAACCAACATCACTTATTATAACAAATTCACATGATTTAAACTTCTGTTACTCAGACATATGAAGAAAAGGATGGTACAGATGTTAATTTCAGCTCTCTCAAATATAAAGTATATTTAATTGAAATTAGTAGTTTCGAATTGACAAGTGTGATATCCATAAGAGGAAATAGCCAAGCTGTTTTCTAAGTAGAAGGCTTTCAAGTATATAAAGCAAAAACCAATAGAAATATAGGATATATTGGTAGCGTTTCAGCCACTAAAAAGGTAAATCGTATTGTTAATGACAAAGACAGTTTTACGAATATAATCATTATGAGTAGATCTCAAAGCTCATATCCATAAAATGGAATAAAATTGGGTTTTCATGTATTTATGAAAAAAATTACATAAACTGAGGGCACAAGAAAACCTCATTAAATTCCAAACCATAAAAATTATACAGGCCCCATTCTTGGCTGCAACAAAGTAATACTACATCAGAAACAAACTTTTTAATGGGAGGTTCAACATACCTGGAAATTAGGGGAAGGTGAAGATTTTTTCTAAATGCTAATTTAATCCAAAAGGAAGTAACACTAAAAATTACAGCGTATTTTGAAAACCACAAAAGAGGAATATTTCACAGTAAAGCTTATGGAATGTACTCAAAGCTGTCGTTGGAGATGTTTTAATAGCCTTCAGTGCCTTCATTATTCAAACACAAAGATGATGATAAATGTACCTCCCATTCCATTTGATAATTTAAACAAGAATAATGGTGTGGACCTAAGGAAAGCAGAAGGAAAATAAAGTTAATAGCAGATGGCTGTGAAATAAGAAAAATTAAAAGCAAAACTAGAATTAAATTTTTGGAAGCTGTTTCTATGTACGAGAAAATGGCAGTTCTCCGGCCAATTTAGGAAGGAGCAGTGGAGAGAATACTATGAAGCTGAGCACTACATAAGGTGGTAGATAGCAAACATAGAAAATGGTAGTAAAATAAGAGTCAAAGCCAGCGTTTATGTGGTACTTAAGTACTAGATACAGTACTGAGTCTTTAATGTGGGTTCTCTCATCACAACCACTCTTTAAAATTAGTGCTATGATGATCCCATGTCGCAGTTGAGGAACCTGAGACGAGAGGCAATTTGGCCAAGACATCTTGGCCAGAAGGGGCTGGAAACAGGATCAGGGCCTTTGAGCCTGGTAGTCGGGTCTGAGTTTTGATTCCTAGAACGTAACTCTCTGTAAGATGCCATCCCCTACATAGGTGTATTTCAATTGTATATGTCTAATATACATCTTAGTATGTACTGTGTATCTTTGGTACATATAATACACAAATGTGGTATTTTATAAGATGCGTATGTTGTATATAATATATAACTATATTATACTATATACATATATACCCACTTTGCATATATACATATATAGTATGCAATGTTGTGTATAATATATACACATTTCAATTAAATTGAAGTATATTTCATTTCAGTTAATATTTTTTTTTTCATTTCTCTTTGCCATATACAAATTTTCCTCTTGGATGAAAATCTATGTATGTTAATACGTATGCATATATGTTATATACATAGGTATGCATGTATATTATATACAGTGTTATACATAATATTCTACTATATCTAGTTCACCATGTTACCTGAAATAGAGGTCTTCCCTCCTCACTTCCTTCCGCATCTGTTGTTTAGAGCTCAGTCTGAATCTCAAGGAAACAGATCTTAGTCCACCCTTCTATTAATGTTTGGGTTCCCCTGCTTGGGGTTGTCACACCACTCTGTTTCCTTTTTCCCAACACCTGTCATTGTGTAGTTACTCGTTAAACACTTCTTGTATATGCTTACTTCTTCTGTGCCTTTAATGCCCAAGTGTTGCCCATGAGCCCTACTCGTCTGCTGCAATGTGAAGTCCACATGGATGGACCCCCTCGGTTCTTAACCACCTGATCTGTCCCCCACTGTTAGCGTAGTGCTTGCACGTATTTGACTCTAAGTAAATGTTTGAAGGAAAGAGTCTGAATAAGAATGCTGAGGCTTTTCCTCCACTCAGCAGGGAAGAGTCCCAGGAGCAGTTACTTCTATCAGCTGTGAATATGAAAGGAAAGAGTGATATCTTATGTTCTGGGTAATTATCAACCTTTGCTCAAGGAAGAATTTCCAACCCCTGGAGAAAGAATGGATTATGCAGCAAAAGGCATTATTGTGAAGACTGAGCATTTGGGAAAAGATCAAATAGGATATCGCCAGATATAAAAATAAATTGTGGGTCGTTTAAAGACTTAAGTTTAAAAAGAGAAACATTCAGACTAGGGGAAAAAAATAAGAAAATTTTCATCCAAGGGTGAGGAAAATTTGTATGTGGCAAAGAGAAATGGAAAAAAAAATAGTCAAAGGAAAACTCTAGTGATTTGATTAATTGAAATTAATTGGAAAAAGGGAAATTTCTGAATATCAGTCAAAAACTGAAACAAAATTAAATGGCACGTGATAAATGGGGAAAATGATATTGGATTAGACATAAGGAGGACACAAAGACCTCACAAATCAATAGGAAAATAGACTAATGGAAAATGGGTAAAGGATCAGAATAAAAGAATTAACAAAATTAGAAAAGTGGATGATAAAGAAAACTATATGTAGTAATATAAGAGCATTGTTATGTATTCTAAGAAACAGGAAAATAAGATTTTTATATCTAAATGGCAGAGGCTTTTAAAAAAAGATGTATTATCCAATATTGGTAGGTATCCACTGGGACCAACTCTTGTGAAAATGCCTGGTATAAAAGAACATCAGAATACTTTCCTTTTTAATGGTGTGACAACACTTCTCAAGATTCTTCAAAAATATACGCAAGCTACAGGATGCCGACATTCTCTGCCCCGAGGAAACAGAGGTGGAGTCAAAGGATTTCATGATGGTATTGTTTGTTTACAGTAGCAAAAATTAGACGCAACTTAAATCCCAGTAATGGCAAAAGGGTGGAGAGATTGTAGTACATTTTCACAATGGGATATTCGAAGCTTTTCAAAATGTTTTTTGTGATGAGATTTGTAGTGGTTTAATAACAAAGTGTAATGTTGCTTGAATCAATGAAGAGGGAAAAAAAACTCGTAGTATCAAGTTTAAAGAAAGACACAAAACTCATATTTAAAGTCATCCAAACAGTTATGTAATTATTGAAAAAAGGAAACTCATAGGGCAACATTTATTACGCCTCTGGGTATAGGGGTTCCAGTTCTTTTTGTTACCATATTATACAAAATTTATATAGTTAGCCCAGTTTAAATATATATATATATGTTTTTCCTTCTGAAAGAATGGAGGAAGAGAAGGAGCAAAATCAAAGAGAAAATAGTGACATCACGCAGGTAACCGGAAGAGAAACCCTGTTCTCCCATGTGGTGGGCAGCATGGCCGTGTTCAGAGGTAGGGCAGTGCACGAGCACTGTGGGGTTCGGTTCCTCTGCCTGTGAACCATGACAGTCATGGTGCCACCATTTCCGTAAGAGGGTCTTGCAGGTGAGAATGTGGTTGGAAGAACATCCACCCAGAAACTTCTTGGGGCTGTGTGTCTTTATAAATCCACCATTTTTTGCTTGGATCGCATTTGAGGTGTCCTTGTGGGATGGGTAAAGGAGTACGGTGGAGAAGCAGGTCGCTGAGGACTCCTACTTGCATTATTTGTGCGGTCAGAATAGACCTAGTTCATCTAGTCTAGGCTCACTGTTTTATACGATGACAGTTCCTAAAGAGAAGGTACAGAACTGTTGTGGTTCCTGGTCTTTCACATGATGATCTAATATCAACTAGGTTGCTTTTGGTACAATTAAAAAAAAAGAAAAGAAAAAGGAAGAAAGGAAGAACTATCCCCCTAAATGTGGCTTAAACTACCTTTTCATTTTTATTACAAATGATTGGCAGTTCCATGAGACGGTAGTTTTCTTGGGGCTTCTCTTGGGCTCCTCAGGGTGCAGTGGTCATAGCAAACCAAGTAGTCCTCTCCTATCGGGACATTGGGAAGGAAACGAAAGCCTTAGTCTTCTGTCTGTCTCTCTGTCTCGGGGAGGGAATCTTCTCCCCACAATATCCCAGTGGACTTCCCCTCAGGTCCCTTGGTCAGGATGACCCTATGTTCACATCCTGCCTGCAGGGGAGACGGGAAAGTGAGGGTTTCTGCATGTCTGTGTGTTTGCAGCCTTTACAGCATCGAGCCAGGGGAGCGGCTCTGAGTAGGCACCCAGTAGAGTCTCTCAAGCTCCCCCTTGTAGGTTTGTCGTGGGAAGAAGATGCACATTTAGGAAGCAGAGAGAACCAATATATATGTATTGGTTTGGGTAACTTTGTTGGGATTCCCAAGGCACTTTGTCCCTGGAGAAGTTCCCAGCCCCTCCAAGATCAAGGCAGTTGGACTTCAGTGGTTTCCACGTTCTCAGGGGCCCAGGGAAACTGGCTGGCGTGGGAAACCTGATGCCAACTCGAATTAATAGGTGGTTGACTTCTCAATCAAGAGGCAGTAACTCGGGGCACCTGGGTGGCTCAGTGGATTAAAGCCTCTGCCTTCGGCTCAGGTCATGATCTCAGGGTCCTGGGATCGAGCCCCGCATCGGGCTCTCTGCTCACCGGGGAGCCTGCTTCTCCCTCTATCTCTGCCTGCCTGTGATCTCTGTCAAATAAATAAATAAAATCTTAAAAAAAAAAAAAGAAGCAGTAACTCAGGTCTATACCTTGGTACAAACCAATCGGTAGATAAGGATTTGCTGAATGCACAGGATTCCAGCCCAGTTCAGACGTAGAAAAGCTGATGTCTTTGGCAGGAACTTCGTGCCAGTGAATGAAATCGGGAGCAGAGCAGTACCGATCTGTTACCAGCTGTATAGTCAGGACCGGCTTTCCGGGAGAAACAGGATTTGGAGCTGGACCTTGAAGCACGTGTGATTTCCAGAAGCAAAGGGGAAGGGAGGGGGGCGTGCCCGTGCTGGGTACATCATTATCCAGAACAAGGAGGGTTTGAGGAAGAGGGTGGAGAGAAGGCGTAGGAGCTTTTTATCTCGTTCTGTGAATTAATGACAGGCTTTCACTGCCCAAGGAAGCGAATACCTTTCCCTGAGCAGGAATCTTTTGCCTGCTTATTATCTGCTGAGCTTAGCTATAAAACTTAATACCCTCATCATTGTACTTTTTCTGTCAGGAAAGAAAGAAATGCATTTCTTTTATCTGCCTGGCCCTCTGTTTTTTCCACTTAGGAAGGCCAGACCTTTTGATGGTGGAAGAAACTAATAAACCAGTTCACTAGGACTACCCTCCAGGACTCCTCAGGATGCCCATGGGGGAAAAAAAAACACATTACTTTTATGTTCTAGTCTTCATTATCCATATGCCAGTATGTCCACATTTGAATTAAAAGCAAACAAATTGAATGTCTCCTATATGCTAAGTATGCTAGAAAGCCCTAGAGGGAGTTTCTGATGTGAAATAGTGAATCTGCCACAGGGAGTGCTCAGATGGGAGAGATACCAGTGTAAGAGTGAATGACCCATGGGGTACGCAAGGCGAAGAGAAGCATGCTTAGTAGCGGGTGAGTGTGGACCTAACTGGCCTTCTATTTGGAAAACTGGACTTCGACTTCGAAGTGTGCAGAATCCATTTAAAAATCAATGTCCCTGATCTGTTGAGCGGGTTTGAGGGCAAAAGGGGAGCTGGATGGGATGAGCATTGTCAAGTTCCTGCCCGAGGTTCTATTTCTTTTATTTATCAGATAACTTGCAACAGAATGCCGCCTCTGTGTGCTCTGGGGCCTTGCTAGAATGAGTAAGTCCAAGACCCTGATCCTAAGGTTCTCGGGATTGGGGACCTGGTAACAGTGTGGGTCCTAGGGGCAGGACATCCTGGTGGGTGAGTGAGAACTAAAGAATAGAATTGGTTCATCTACTCCAGACTTGCTGCTTTACACCATGACCATTCCCAAAACGAAGGTATAGACATGTTTTAATTAAAAGTCTCCTCCTTAAGACAGCCTTCTTCCTCTTCAGGTGACCACCATTAAAGGCGGATTAATTTTTTCCAGCTGACATGACAGGATTTGGGACCTGTTGAATGAATGTGTCAGTGGAGGGAGAGCGGAATGAAGTTCACCTCCTAGAATTCTGGAACAAACTGGTGGGTGTGTGGTGTCTCGTCTGTATCGGGGGGAGCTGACACAGGAGCATGCTGTAGTGGGAAGGGCATCTCTGTCCTCTAGATAATCCACTTGGAGACTGTAGGGAGGGAAGATGATGTGTGTGACTGGGAGCTGTCCAAAATGGAGAAGTGCTGATTCCGTGGGGTTTTTCCCCCCTAAATAACGCACAGTGCCGGATCTTCAGGTGCACAAGTGCGTCAGTGTTTAGGTGAGCCTGGGGTGGGGGGCTATCTGGGGCTGTGACCCAGCAGAAGGAACCTGCCCTGCTTTGTACTGGGCAATCACGGGAGTGAAGCTAACAGTTGGGGCTCTGGTACAAGAAGAGGCTGAGCTTCGGGAGAGTGTTTAGGAGGATGCTAAGTAACGACAGGTGCCTAGCACCTGGAGCTTGGAGTCCTTGGTTCTATGTGAGGTTGTGTTTAGGATGAAGCTTATCTTCTGGGAGGAGGGGGTGCCTGGGCCTAATGGAAACATGGAAGAGGGACAGCCTCGGTCCCAGCAAGCTCATTGCGACCCAAAAGAGCCCTCCTTGAATCAGCCACTGTGCAATCTAGTTTGTCTAAACTTTGTATTCTTTCTGTATAAGCCTGGTTGAGTTGCCTCTCATGCTTGTGGAGAGGTGCCTGTCTTATGTGATGGAGTGGCCACTTTTCTTCCCTTAGCTTGTGATGCTGAGGACTTCAGATCCTTGCCTTCCTCCTCCTCCTCCTCAGGAGTGGTTCACTAGCTCTGGGTAATGCCGTATTCTCCCATAGATCAAAATGGAGGCAAACTTGTACACCGGTACAAGGATCAAATCAAGATTTTGCCTGCTCATCTGTACACATTTTTCAAGTTTTCACCATTATTTTTTTTTTTAAGATTTATTTATTTTAGGGCGGGAGAGGCAGAAGGAGAGGGAGAAAAACCTTCCGACTCCCCACTGAATGTGATCCCCACACAGAGCTTGATCTCACAACCCTGACTGAGATCATGACCTGCATGGTTACCAAGGGTCGAGGCTCAACCGACTGTGCCACCCAGGTGCCTCAGATTTTCACGAGTGTTTTTGAACAAGGTGCTTCAACCTTAGCTCATAAGACTATTGATGTTTTGGGGCTGTCCTGTCTGAGGCTGTCGGGCAGCACTCCTGGCCTTTACCCACTGGATGCCAGTAACTCTCTTCCCCTCAGGATGTGGCAACCACAGGTGACCCCACAGGGGCCCAGATCGGCCCTAGTTGAGAACCAGTGTGCCAAAATGAGACAGAATCAGGGGTGAGTCTGCTGTTGAGACACTCCCAGACATGATGCTCTCGAAGGTGATGGGGTAGAAAGTTACAAGCCGCCAGCTCAGAGACCAGCCAATTGGATTCATGTCTTTCTCTTCTCAGTCATGTGACACACAAGTGACACCTAGATGTTGTCTGTTCTGGACACATTCCCTGTGGACCCTGTGGTGACGTCCGCTCCTCACTTTCTTACCTCTTTTGGGACACCGAAAGGCCAGATTCTCTTTATTCTCTAACTGAAATGTGGGAAGCAAGCCAGAGTTATTTCTACCCAAAGAGACCTTGAACTTGGATTTTTTTTTAAGATGTCATCCTTTGGTGTGTGCACCATATCACCAATTTGATTTTGGGGAAAAAAGGTGCCCAGAGTTGTCACACTGCGAGTTTTCTTGCTGAGCAACTACGGACAATACTTTGGTCTGTTGGTTCCATCTGCTTACCATGATGGGGTCGAAGCAGAACATGGGGGCCTCATGGAAGCCGTCTTCCTGAAGGTCAAAAGGTGAGTTTCCACCCTACCATTTACTGGCTGTGTAACTTTGAACAATGGTGTTTTAAAGTCTCCGTGAAAAGTAGGGATACGAATGGAAAGTAGGGATACGAATTCTTGCTTAATCCATAGAGTTCTTTCCAGAAGCAAACGAAATCATCTGAACGTGCATTGTAAAGTCGAAGATGCTGTGCAGGCTTTAGCCTCATCATTCTCATTATCCTTTTTGAAAGATGGACATCTTCACAAACTGACCTACTAAATATCCTTTTATATACTCCACTCCCTTGGCTAAAAAATCTCCTCTAACTAGGATATTTTCGTTGGATTTAACCACTCAGCCAGGCTCAATTCAAGAACTCCAGTGGGTTTTAAATCTGCTCACTCCTGGCTAAATAATATGTTTGAAGAGAAAATAGCAAGCAGTGATCAACATCTTATTCACGGGCATAATAGCGCCGCTGAAACTCCCCTTTCTCATCCCCTGTTATTATTAATATGGTGTCATTACCTAACGTACATTGTGTCCCAGACTGTGCTTGTTTCCTTTACGTTACATGTACATAATACATAAAGCCTCCCGTCCAAAACCAGCCATTATCGGGGAGCGGGAGGAAATCACCGGTCGGGGCAGATGTGGTGAGGCACCGGCGTCTCAGGCTTGCTTCCTGTGCTCAGGGCTTTGTTGCACTTGTCACATCATGCAAGAGTCCT
Organism: Nasua narica; assembly: GCA_028533885.1. Classification (NCBI taxonomy): domain Eukaryota; kingdom Metazoa; phylum Chordata; class Mammalia; order Carnivora; family Procyonidae; genus Nasua; species Nasua narica. The sequence continues at coordinate 108,443,695 of CM052807.1, read as the reverse complement.
CACTTCTATGTTCAGAACTAACTAGCAGCAGTGAGTGTGGATTCCATCGGGCACAGAATCTGAGAGAGAAGAGCGCTGACCTGCCTCCCGGCCTGTGCGTTCAGACTCAGTACAGGGCTCATCTCTTTATGCCGTGTTGCTTCCAGACCAAGAGTGGCTTAAATGTTCCCACACCAGGGAATGAAGAGACAACGACAAAAAAATACTCTGTAGAGGAACTGGACACTGTCTGCAGACCACAAAACACAACCAACGTTAGCCCAGCTCCTGCCATCGTTCATTGGGGTCTGGATTTCCCAGCTAGGAGTTAGAACTGATGGCTTGGTTCATTGCGCCACTGTTGTGCAGCTGGACCTGATTGCACCTGAGAGTCATTTGATAACTAACAGGAAGCGGTGCCCCAAAAGCCAGGGCCAGGCCCTGCCCTGGATTGCGCTTGAGCATTGCTTGTGATCTTCATCAGGGCAGAGCCAGCAGCAATGCCCGGCCCCACCACCGGCTTTGCTGGGGCAGGCCCCCGAGTGGGATCCAGTGATTGTCCTGCACAGCCCCTGCTGGACCCCGCCTCCACTGGGCTTCCTTGGTGTCCTAGACAAGCTGACCTTTGCTCTGGGCCCTTGATAACATAAAGGCTGAGCTTCAGAGGTGAGATTTTCTCTGGTATTCTCTGTAGGTGCTAAGGAACAAATTAAGAATTTATTATAATACTCTTGGGGGGGCGCCTGGGCAGCCCAGTCAGTTAAGCATTGGCTTTCAGCTCAGGTCATGATCCTGGGGTCCTGGGATCCAGCCCTGACTGTGGACCCCCTGCTCGGCGGGGAGCCTGCTTCTCCCTCTCCCTCTGCCTCTCCATCCCCTCTGTTGCTCTCTCTCTCTCTCTGCTCACTCTCTAAATAAATAAAAAATCTTAAAAAAAAAATTCACTGTAACACTCTTTTAGAATCTGCTTTTCAACCTTCCCTTTCTTCTCTGTTTTGGTGTTAACCGTTTTCTTTGTAGCATCTTACTGGTCACTTGCAGCCTTGTAGACATTTGTGCTGGGAAGGTATGCAGCTCTTCACAGGCTGCATTGACTGTGACTGTGTTGGAATGTTCTTTTGTGCTTAAAGGACAAGCTCCGTGTTGTAATCACCTTTGCCTTTTCTGGCTGTACTTCCTATTTCCAGATGCAATCAGTTGCTCCATCCCCAAGAATTCTGGTGAGACTTCATTTATAGCTTTCACTGCCTGATGATGATTTGAATATCTTATTTGAGTCGGTTTCCAAAATGATTAAGATTTTCGGAATGAGTCAAATCTGAGTTTTAGTCCCCGCTCCTGTAATTCTTGAAGATTGTATGATTTCCTTGATGTCTTTTAGGGTTATTGTGTGAGTTAAAAGATACTTATAAATTGCGTATAGTGTCTGTTACATACTGAACATTCAACAAATGCCTTGTTATTATCCTAAATATAATAATACTCTTTGCTTTTTATCTGTGATCTCCTAAGAAATAGAACATTCCACATTCGCTGCTCTTTCCTTAGCATCTAGTAGACAGTTTGGCACAATGAATGTTTAGATAAATGAGTCACTTTCAGAATTAGGTGATTTTTTTTTTTTTTTGGAGGGGGATTTAGAGCATTAGGAATTCCTTTGATCAGTAACCAAATCCCCAAGTGAAAAGTACAGTCTTAATGGAATTATCTGGTGCCACATACCATCTTCTGTAGTGCTTTCTAAGGGTGACATTCATTTCCCTTCTGCACTCTCATGTATGATAAATTCTAAATCTAGACAAGTTAGACAGCTACCCTCAACACCTGGTTTCCTTGACAACCCTTCGTATAAATAGTAAGGGCCTGTTAGGGGAGTGAATGTCAATATAACCACAGTCTAAGGCTTCAAGGTCAAGGTAAAAATATTTAAAATTACAAGGCTCTTGGTTAATGTTTGTTAGACGTATTACAAGCACTGAGCAAAGGCACCATCTTTTCAAGGATTCCCAGTGGACGAGGGTCATTTCGGTTGTTAGCCAGGAGACATTCGGACCGTCATTGACAAGGCTTTCCTTTGGATCTCCGCTTTGCCAGGAGAGTTTCACCTTCCATGTTTTGTGAGAGAAAACAATTTCTAAACCAACCAGAAATTAATTAAGTGGCACCTCTGGTTCACCCTCCCTAACCCTCTTTACCTGCTCGGGGTTACCCTCCCATGTGTTTAGAGTTAAATTGACCTGTGGGGTAGATCTCTGAAGCTGGGACCACAGGGTGTCACAGGCAAGAGCTTCACCTCCAAAGGATCACAAAGCCTTCCAGAAATGCAAAGGACCTCATTAATGCAGAGCAGCATGGTGCCTCATTAATTGCAGCCTCCAAGGCTGCCTTTTGGAAGGTTCCTGGTGAAGGAAGGGGAGGAGTGGGAGAGAAGGAATGGGGAGGAGAGGGGAGCATAGGCAAGTGCCCCCTTAAAATCTCTAGATGAAGTTGAGAACACATAGCTGTAATTCCTTTTAAAGACTTTATTTATTTATTTGGGGGCTAGAAGAGAGAGTGCTTGCATGAGCGGTGGGGAGGGGCGGAGGGAGAGGGAGAGACAGACTCCTCGCTGAGCAGGGAGCCCCACATTGGGCTGGATCCCAGGATGCCCAGGATCATGACCTGAGCCTAAAGTAGATGCCTAACCAACTGAGCCACCCAGGCGCCCTTGTAATGTTTTGTGATTTAACCGCCTTCTGAGTCAATTCAGGAAGAACCGCTAGACTCAGCAGATGCCAGTACCTGGATTCAGGTATTGGGTTTATTGATGTGTTTCTGTGTATGTCTCAGGTTTGTGCCTAGCATGGTGTCCTATGATTCTGTAGAGCAAAATTTCTCAAGCATTAGAAAATATTTATCATCACCCGTTCCCCAAGAGCCTATTAAGGTACATTTTTTTCCTAATTGCACCCCCTACCCCCTGTGAGATTTTAATAACAAATCATGGTAATATCCAAGATTTTTTTTTTTTTTTTGCCTCACAAGAAGCAATTTTGCCTTGTTAAGAATGCATGCTGAAGAATAAATTTATAGTAACAGGGAAACAAATAAGAGGGCTTTTTTTTTTTTCCTCTCGCACTTACTGGCAAAATGATTATCTCCATTTTTAGCACTTTGAGCAGGAGTCGGGAGTGAGAGAGAGGGTGGGGGCGGGGGTGGGTTTTAGTTGCTTAAGCCCGGTCTCTGTAACTCCCAAATCCTGTGTTCTGTCGAGGTCCCATTCTTGCTCCTAGATCACCCGTGGTGGCTTTCAGTCTACACAGGCACATAGACACATAGGAAGTCTGCAGATAAATAGATTATGACCAACACTGATAAAAACACCACACCATGTGGGGCTCCGGGGTGGCTCCGTGGGTTAAAGCCTCTGCCTTCGGCTCAGGTCATGGTCTCAGGGTCCTGGGATCGAGCCCCACGTCGGGCTCTCTGCCTACTTGTGATCTCTCTCTCTCTCTCTCTCTCTCTGTCAAATAAATAAATTAAAAACACCACCACCACACCATGTCACTTTGAACGAGGATGGTATCAGCAGGATCATCCTTGTTCCAGCCCTCGTTAACATAAACCGCCGTCCAGACTGCCGTAATAATGCTTCTTGAAATAATTATTTTTGTCTCTTTAAGCAGTCCTCCTGTGTTTGAGAGGCTGAATGGATGATCAATGATCATCCTGATCATTCACCACTCTCTCCCCATCCCCTGGGAGGGCTCTCAGTCAGCCTCTCTTGTGTACTTGTGTTGTTTTACTTTTGCAAAACTATTCATCGAGTGCCTTCTGTGTGTCAGAAACTGTGCTAAGTATACATCCATAAACACGTACTGTGCCCTGTAATAAGAAGAATTGCAGCTTCTAAAAATATTAAGTCCGGGCTACGCAGGAGCTAATGCAATTTTCTCCTCAGTGCATTGAAAAATCTATTAGTTAAGAAGGCAGCTATATTTCAGGAAATTAAACCACTGTAACAGTCCAGTTCACAAATCAGAACTCCCAGTGCTTCGAAATGCTTCATTTCATAACGTGAAGTACCGAGGGATGTTCAGGCAATCTGTAAATGCTCCAGTGACCGATCCCCCCAAGGCTCACAGAGCTGAATACAGAATGCCTCTTGCCAGACATGAGAGGAAGGGGTTTTGGGGCCACTGATATGAGGAGGAATGTGTTTATAGCTCCACGATCACATTCCTCCTGGTTCATTCTACCTTTGTCATCACTCCAGAATTAATTATGTTTATGGAAGATGGCTTCTCAGTAGATTTGTGAATAATGAGCCTTTCAGGTGGAAGCCAGCTCCCTTATTTTAGGCTGGAGTTGTAAGCTCTGAATAATGTTCATTGATGCTTAGTGTCGAACGCTGTCACCTGAAAAGACCAGCCTGGGGGCTTTTATGGGGTTTCCTTCCAAGCTTCCATTGTGGGGAGATATGAAATATGTAACTCAGCTCTCCTGTTGATACGGGTGCCTTGGAATTTCAGTCTTGCTGACCTAGTGTGGCTTTTATGGAAATGAGACTTCTAGGTCTAAAAAAGGACAGTCTGGAAACATTCCTGGCTTCAGAGACTAAATAGCCCGTGAGGTCTAGGGTTATCTAAAGAACTGCTGATCGTCCCTCAGCTCTTCCTCATATGAATCTCTGAGAAAGGTCTTCTCTCCCTGTACATCCAGCTGCGTCAAGTTCAGGGGGTATCCTTACGTTTGGGGCTCTCTTATGTCTTGTTTCTGCACAGTAGTAAGCTGGTGGGTGACCCAGCGTAAATGAGTCAGCCAACAAGACTTGAGAAATACAGTGCTTACTGGGTCTCCTAACTGAGTGTGTCCTAGGGTGTAGTCTGGGGACAACTGCTTTAGGACCACATGGGGCGCTGGCTAAGAATACAGGTGTTTTTCTTTAAATTTTTAAAATATTTTTCTTTAAATTCCAGCTCGTTAACATACCGTGGAACGTTAGTTTCAGGTGTACACTACAGTGATTCCACACTTCCGTCCAACATCCAGTGCTCCTCTTGACAAGGGTGCTCCCGAATCCCCATCATCTGTTCTACCCACCTCCCCTCTGGTAACCCGCAGTTGGTTCTCTAGAGTTAAGAGTCTGTTTCTTGGATTGCAAACAAACGAACAAAAAGAATACAGATTTCCCCGCCCCAGGCCTGACGATTGGGGTAGGATCCTGGGAATCCGCATTTTCTTCCCCTCTTATCAATGAATTCATTTTAGAGAATGTGAATGGGGTTAGGGACAGAGGAAGAGGGAGAGAGAGAGAATCTCGGACTGCCCCACTCAGAGCTCGATCTCATGAACCAGAGAACATGACCTGAGCTGAAATCAAGAGTCAAGTGCTTAACCGACCGAGCCACTCAGGTGCCTGGGAATCTGCATTTTTCTCTAGGCATCCTCCAAGGTCCTGATGCTTCTGAGCTATCTTCTGTCAATCTTTTCCCTCCACAGGTTGCTAGAGGATATTCCAACCATGCAGTTGAGGTTATGTCTCTTTGCTAGTGAAATCCTTTTTGTTTTTTCCCCACCATCTTTAGGACATTGTACTGTGCTCTTTGGCATGGCATGCAGTGTTCTCCATCATTTCCAACTCCAGGCTTTACCTAGATGTACCAGACTATTGCACACACACACACACACACACACAATTTTTTATATCTCTGTGCTTTCACTGATGATAATCTCTCTCCTATCCTGCTTTTTCCAGTGTCTGAGAAACTCAATTTTTGACTCATTTTTAAGACCCAAATTTAAGGGTCATCTCTTCCAAACATCTCTAACTGGTTACTCTCCTTTCCCTTCAGACTCTCTCCTTTTAATTGTACTACTGCTGCTGTACATACACTTGGAATTCATCTTAATCCCATTTTATACCATTCTAGAACTACAGATATGGTAAGTGGTTTCCAAGATGTCCCCCAGTAACCCCTGTCGCTAGTATTCACACTCATGTCTGCTCCCTCACCGTGCGGCACGGGGCTGACCTGTAGAATCATGAAGCCATTACAGAAATGATGCCATGTCATTTCTGATGCCAAGCCCTAGAAGACACCCTAGTTTTCTTGCTCTCTCTTGATCACTCCCTCTGGGAGAAGCTAGCTTCCATGTTGTAAAGACATTCAAGCTGCCCTACTAGGTGGTCCTTGTGGCAAGGAGCCAAGGCTTCCTGTGATGTGCCAGCGTCACTTGCCATGTGTGTGTGAGGGCGCCATTTTGGAAGCAGATCCCAAGCGTCCAGATGTCTGCAGCTTTAACCGACATCTTGACCACCACTTCTTAAGAAATCCTGAGCTAGACCCATCCAGCTTAGGTGTCCCTAAATCCCTGGTGCTGAAACTGTGAGATAACAAATATTACTGTTTTCAGCTGCTAGGTTTTGAGGTAGCTTGTTAGGCAGGAATGGATGATGAATATCCCATAGGCCATAGTCTCCTCAAGAGTCCTAGCTATGTTTTATTTATCAAAGATCCTGGTCCCTAGCCTCTCCTTGATACCTGGCCCACATTAAGCGTTCTAGAAATGCTTGTTTAAACGATCTCAACTGAGCTAAGGTAGATTTTTTTTTTTCTGGCAAGGGTAAATATGAATGCGAATGACTCTATCTTGTAGGTTGTAAATCTCATCTCTTCTGTTCCTTTAAATACCTTTGGTAATATTAACAATGAACAACAATAACCAATACGTAGCACCAGAATTCTCACAATCCTATGGAGTACGCACTGTAAGGACGCCCATTTTACAGATGAGAAAAGTGACGTACGTCGAGGTTTCATGACTTGCCCACAGTGACCCAGCTAGTGAGTGACAGAGCCAGGATTCAAACCCAAGCAGTCAGGCTCCAGAGTGCACACCGTGAATTATCTTAAAAGCTTGCCTTTTAAAAATTGATCTCTTACCGTGAGCCAGGCACTGTGCTGGACCCCGTAGTTCTCCTGCCTCATTGGATACATTCCCAGACCTCAAGTGATAGGTGTCATGTTCTCTATTTCATGGGTGACCAGGTGGAGACTTTGAGCAATGAGCTTGCCAGTCTGGTGGTGGGACCAGATTTGGAATCTGGCCAGTCAGACGCCCGAGCTCAAGCCTGTTCACAGCCCTCTTCCATGGCGCCTCCCAGAGTCCCCGGCTCACCCGAGCTGCTCGCCCTCCTTTCTCAACAATTATGTTCTGAACATACAGGTTGGTTGCCAAGACGACCACGCAGCAACAACATGAAAGGCAAATGACTTTTCGAACGTTCTGCAGCGAGGACGACTTCTTTTTTAATTTTTAAAAACGTGTCAAGGTGATTTGTAATCCACAGGAAAATGTTGATATGGGTGAGAAATCTATTTTGAGCAATAAATATTTCCAGGATGATGGAGGAAAGCTTACAGACTATAAATAAAATAACTCCCTAGGAAGAGAGCAGGATATGCTACTAATATTCCTATTATACAGATGAGAAAATTCAGGTCCAGAGAGATGTGGAAGCCAGGAATACCCAACTCCAACGCCTTCGTACCTAAATGCCATGAAAAGCTGCTTCCTGGTGAGTGAAGGTTTGGATGGAGACGGGCTCAGTTATGGCGATGCAGGAACCCGACGGACGGTGGGGTTGGGGGAGGGCAGGAGAGCAACATCTGGGACCAGGGTCAGTGGGAAGGGAGGAGAGAGAGAGACACTCTCATCATCATTTCAGAGTAGGATGGCTCGGGCTGGGGATTGAGAAATGGGATAAGGAAGGATTTGAGTCCTCATTCCCCAAACTTGGTGCACAGGGATGGTAATACCTGACCTGCTAACTTGGGGCTGGGAGGGGGGCAGGGGAGATCCCTAAAGTAGTTGGCAGACTGCTCTTAACACAATGCCTGGCAGCCAGAGAGCATCCAGGAAATGCTCGGTGATATTTTCTATTGTCCTCATTACTGGGGCATCCCGGTACCTCCTGAAACTCGACATCTTCAAGAAGAAACACGCACCATTCCTTGAAAAAACCAGCCCCTCTTCCTGTCTTTGCCTTGTCTATCAAAGGTTGGAAACCTGGCATCCTGTTGAGACATTGAACTTTTCTTCACACCTTTCCATGCTCGTGTTTCTACCCTGGCCAGGTTTCCTGAGTAACTTCTCCGTGGACCACCCAGCATCACATGAACCTTAAAATCATTTGCAGCACTTCACACACACTCCCCTTGGGGTCTGTCTGCCAAGGACCTGGCAGTTCAGGGAAGGTGACCTTTCCCTTGAGAGCATCTCCTGCCCCCAGCTCTGAAAAGAAACCCTTAAAACCTGGGCTTGCTTACGCTCCCTTATGTAAGCCCGTTAGGTAGTATTCTTGGGCACGATTGCATTTTTGCTAATTAAATCTTTGAACATGCCGCTTAGGATGATTAACAGCCATTGCAAGGATAATTGTCCATTAAAAGAAACCTAACTTTCATTTTTATTATTGCTTTAATTACATAAACCCTTTGGTGTGCTTTTAGTGATAAAGAACATGCTAGGTTATTACTGTGCTGGGAGTTGTCATCTTACAGGCTACTCTGGCGGGGGGGGTCAGACCCTCCTGGTGTCTTCCCTCTGTTGACTCCATGACTTGATGTCCCTGACTGGACTGAAGTTTAGTGCAGGGTGGGAATGAGATTCGATCCCGGTAAGGGTTGCCCCAAGAGACTGTCCCAAAGGTTGCACGGGTGAACATTTCCACCCACTTTCGTGGAAGGTTTTTGTGTGTTTGCTTGTATATTTTATGTTAGTAGGTTTTTCTTCTGAAAACCAAAGGTATACAGTCCAACTTGGAGATCTACCAGAGGAGGCTTTGAGTTCCCGAGATCTCAGTTTGTGGTTTTGTTAATAATTATGTAGGAGGAACACCTGGGTAGTGCAGTTGGTTAAGCGACCGACTCCTGGTTTCCACTTAGGTCATGACCTCAGGGCCATGAGATCGAGCCCAGGTCGAGCTTTGTGCTCATCAGGGAGTCTGCTTAAGACTCTGACCCTCTCTCCCTCTCCCCCTCCTTCTTGTGTTCTGTCTCTCTCTCTCCATCCCTCCCTCCCACTCTCCCTCCTTTCCTCCCTTTCTCTAAAACAAAGTAAATAAATCTTAAAAATAATAATAATCTAGGACGCCTGGGTGGCTCAGTTCCACATCCGACTCTTGATTTCGGCTCAGGTCACAGTCTCAGGGTCGTGGGATCGAGTCCACACTCCGTGCCGAGTCTGCTTCTCCCTCCACATCTGCCCTTCCTCTATCTGCGTCTCTCTCTCTCTCTGTCTCTCAAATAAGTAAAATAAAATTTTTTTTTAAAAATTACCTAGGAATATAGGGAAAGGTGATGAGTGACTTATTTTCCTCTGACAAAACCATCTTCATCCCTGACTTCCCCTTTACTATCAAAGGCAGCTTTGTTTCCTGCTTTTATCAAGCTCGGCTTCCTGAATCCTCTGAGCCTCCGCAGTGCTGTTAGACCTTCCCTGGGAGGAGCCGAGTGGCCTTTGCAGAGGCCGACTAGCTGCCTAGCCCCGGGCCGGGTGCTTCGCCATTCTCCCAGACGTATTGCAAAGTGAGTGTTCCAAGCCCCCATTTTGCAGATGAGAGAACCAAGCCTCCCAAAGGTAACATGATGGAACTGGAGCTAACGCCCGGACGTTGGGGGCTCAGCAAGCCCCGAGCCTTCCGTTGGATCGGACCGACGGACCAACCCTGGGCTGCAGCGGTTACAGGTGTTTCTGCTGCTGGTTGCATTAAACGTCAGAGGCAGGACTTAAACCCAGGCCTGGCCAGCTCTGCAATCATGCACGTTCATCATTTCTTGAGTAATGACTGTGTCGTTACCACAGCAAAAATGACATCGTCCCTGCTTCAGGGAGTTCCAGCCCAGAGCTGGCAAGAGACGTGGAAAATTAGATGCAGCGTGAGAGCGTGCTGTGTTGGGGGCGGGGGGGGGGGCAGCTCGCGCAAGGAGCCCTTGCCCAGCCTGGGGCCCCAGGGAGGTGGCGACCGGTGGCGGGGGAGGGGGGTTGGGGAGGGCTGCCTTCTAAGCTGAGGCTTGAACAGAGAGCAGCGTTAGACTGGGGCGGGGATGCGGCTTCCAAGAGAGAGGGCCGTTTATAATAAATGTATCTGCTTCTCACCACACGTTCTTTCCCCCCATAGATACCTCGGTTTTCTTTTTGGGGTTTTCTTTCTGAATACAAACTCCTCCGAATGCTTCCTTTACCTCTAATTGAACGCTCTGACTTAATTGATTATGTATTAAGTCGGGGACTTGGGGCGACATTCCGGCCTGGGCTCATGTTGAGATTAATTTATTCCTGTCGCCCTACTGTTCGGTGATGCATCTGAGTGCCTCACATGTGTGTTAAAAATAAAGCCGAGAGTCAGGGCAATCTAATTAGATGGCTCAGCCCAGCGCTCTGGTGTTCAGTCTTCACCAAGCTCTCCTGCTTTGATGGGAACCAAAATAGATGAATAAGTTAATCAAAGGTCTGATTAAATAGCACAGCTCTGCCGCGTGGACCTATGATTGCCAAGCTTCAGTTCAGGCCCGTCCTCAGGGAGAGAAGCCGCTGAGCTGGGTTCCAAAGTCTGGAGCTTTCGCGAGGAGGAGTTTTTTAAAGCGCGCTGGAGGCCTTTCTTGGAGGAGCCCCCAGCCCTGAGATCTAAGCCAATGGCGCGTCAGGATGCTAGCTCCAAAGGAAGGTAACGCAGCTTGGGGAAGGAAGGCAGACCTTCCCTTGGCAGATTCTAACTATCGCTTTGCATCTCACTCCCTGAGGGAAGTGAGACAAGTAGGAAGGGAAGTAGACAAATCACTCACCTTCCTGTGCCGTTTGCCCACCTACCCACCTGTCCACCCACCCAGCCGGTCCGTATGTCCTCCTCTGTGCCCCTCCTTCCGTTCTCACCCACCCGCCCGCCTCACGGAGAGCGTGGTGCATTGACTGAGCAGAAGGCCTCCAGCTGTGGTCTTGCCATCACTCCCTCAGTTCGGTGACAGTTCGGTGACAGTTCGGTGACAGGAGTGAACTCGCTCAGTTCTGGGTGCTGCTCCCTGATCCGTCCCGTGAGATTGCCACAAGCTGGCTGTGGCCCTCTCCCAAAGTTCACGGCCCCTGCCTCGTGGCTTATTCAGATGGCCGCCCTGTCCAGATTCCAGTGGCAGCAGCTGGCACCAGCCGTCCGGCCGTGGGTGATCATGGCCCCCCAACTCTTTGTCTTCCCAGGTGCCGCACGGTTCCTTGCTGCTGGCTCTGAATTATCCATCTGTTTCAGTAGTTCTTTTATTAACCCATTTTCCTCAGGTCACCCAGTTTGAGGGTGCGGTTTCCTCCCACACCCTGACCAATATGGTGCAGCACACGGTAGTAGTAACTGCCTATTATAGACAACAGAAACTCAGAAGTCCGGATGAACTTGTCCAAGGGGACGTGGCCATTAAGTGACACCGGAATCTGAATCCACCTGTTCCCGGCTCCAGAACCTGAGATTTAACGCTGGTGGGCCATGCCCCGGAGCCCCGCGCCCCCTTCAGTAGGAAGCAAACACTTGACAGGCTGGGGAGGGTGGGGATCAGGAGAAGGGTGGGAACTTGTGTATGCTGTGGGGCTTTTGTGTAAAACTCTCAGAATCCTTTGATTCTTACACAAACCACGTAATGTAAGCATCGTCGTCTTTTTACAGGGAAAGAAACTTGAGGCTTAGGGTGACCAACACCGTGTATGGGGCTGGGGTTCAGATTTTGGCTTTTGTCTTTGCTTCCCCTCCTCCACGCTGCCCGGGAACATGGCCACGGGACCACAGACAGAGTTCAAGGTTCTTTTCCTGAGACTGACGCGTGGTGAACGGTTTTGCCCGTCAGTTTATGTTTTTCCTTTTTTTTTTTTTCTTTTTTTTCCCCCTGGTCAAAATTGCACATGTACCGAGAGGATAACGAGTACCTGACGCGGTATTTTCAAGCAAACTGAAGAGGAACGCAGAACGTGAGAGTGGGTTTGAGGGACGGGCTGGATCGTGTGAGTTAGCAAGGAGGTCCTTTGTCCTAGCCGTCCCAAGGCAGTGGCGGTGTCCCTGTTTTTGCACCATCACCGATGTTGGTATGTTTAATAAGAACACGATGCTTAGTTTTTCTTTACAATGATAGTAGTTGCTCATTTCAAAAAGTTGAAAAGTGTGGTAAAAACACATGTGGTGTGTGTGTGTATACATACCTGTTTATCTAGAGGAGGGGCCCACAGTCCCCAAAGGACCACTATTCGTAATCTGACTCCATGCTTCTATTTCTTTCTCAGCCTAAATTTGGATGGATGTGTTTTCATGTTGTTCGATTATACATAGCAGTTATTAAGCAAAAGAAATTAAAAAAAATTTTTTGCCTTTTTTCTTTTAACATCACATGCAAGTATTTTTTTTTCTAGTACATCTTAATCTACATTGCTCTTAGCCATTAAATAGTAGGCTATCGGCTTTTAAAACGCATGTTTTAGTTAACTGTCCAGTTTTAGAGCATTTGGATTGTTTCTATTTTATAACTTGGTAATGAATATCTTTGGAAATAAAACAGGTTTCTCATTTTTAAATGTGGCTTTTTTAAGAACAGTGTCCTCAGAATGGAATTATAGGGACAAAAGGGGTGAATGGGGTTTTTTTTTGGAATCTCAGTAAGGTGGCCACATTTTCCGCAGATGAGTTCTACCATCGGTGTTAAGTTCTTGGAGACAAGTGTGTTTGGGCTTGCAGGAAGGCTCCCCAGGGCAGTGAGGACGGAGCCCCACCCAGGGTTACTTTGATATGACCTGTACCTTTGAGAGCTCTCAGCACACTGGTATTCTGTATTATTTTCAGCCTTGCTTTTGGGTCCCATGTGGTACCGAGATGTGTGATTTGCTGACACATATACCACCTGTGGGACCTTGGTTGTCCTCTTACATCGTGGGAGGATTTCAATGGCGGCTCTCCATTGGCTGTTTATTACTGTCTGTGGGTGTGTCTTCTCTCGCTCCCCAGTGTAGCGTGTCGCGTAACTTATGACCAAATCCTTCTTGTGTGTGTGAGAACCAGGAGACAGAGCAACACTAATTGGTTCAATTACAGCTCGAAAAAATAGATGAGCATAAACTTGAACGATGCCACTAAAGTAGCAATCTTTAATGACAAAATAGGATTGAAAGAAATAGATCTACCTTGGAACAATTAGGTACTTTTTGCAAAAAAAAAAAGAGTATGATCCAATTTTTATACTTTTATTTTTTTGTAAAATAGTCTTCTTTTCTCCAGTGAACCTATATAATCTCTTTTTTTCCCCCCTCTCTTTTATTATGTTATGGTAGTCACCATACAGGACATCATTCGTTTTTGATGTAGTGTCCCATGATTCATTGTTTGCGTGTAACACCCAGTACTGCATACAATCGGTGCCCTCCTTAATACCCATCCCCGGGCTCACCCATCCCTCCAACCCGCTTCCCTCTAAAACCCTCAAGTTTGTTTCCTGGAATCTATAGTCTCTCATGGTTTGTCTCCCCCTCCGATTTCCCCCCTTTCATTTTTCCCTTCCTTCTCCTAATGTCCTCCCTGCTATTCCTTATGTTCTACATATAAGTGAAATCATATGATAAGTGTCTTTCTCTGCTTAAATGAAATAAGTCAAGCAGAGCGTATATAATTTCTATAATAAAAATTTTATTTAAAAAATCTGAGCATAGTGTTTGCAAATAATAGTTATTTCATAAATATTGCTTTTCCTCTCCCTTGATTCAGATGCATTTTCTTCCAATAAACTTCACATGCCAAGCCATAAATTACATAAACGGATCTTTAAGAAAATATTCATTTACTCAGCAAATTTTTATTGAATACTTTTTATGTACCAGGCACTATTTATAATGTTTATGCAAAAAAACGAATGTAATGATTCTTTTTTTTTTTTTTTCTTTTTTCCTCTTCCTTGCCTGATGTAGTCTGAAGTATCCTGGATCCCCAACAAACACTACTCAGGCATTTATGGTCTGATGAAGCTCGTCCTGACCAAGACTCTTCCTGCCAACCTAGAGAGGGTCATCGTCCTTGACACGGATATCACCTTTGCGACCGACATCGCAGAGCTGTGGGCTGTGTTCCACAAGTTCAAAGGTAATTGTAGACCATTTTTTCCTGGTGTCTTTGAAGGTGTCACCATGCCAAGAAGAGTGATTGCATTTTTTTTTTTTAATGTGAGGCCCACGTTTAATGAGGTCATGCTAATAGAATGGGCAAGGACTTACAAATCTAGTTAAGTATCAACTCTACTGGCTTTTGAAGCATGTTCGAATCCAACTAAAATTTATTTGCGTTTCTTTAGTAAACGAAGAGATCGTGTCAGTGTTCATAGGAAGAACCCAACTTAGAATGCTTTGTAAGAGTTAAATGTCAAATGTGTATATTTTGTATGCAGATAATTGAGTGTTGGCTTACCTGCATTTATCAGTTCTGGGTTTGTTTGTTTTTTTTTAATCGAATGGTGCTTTGATTGCTGAGAAAGGCCTTTGAGTTGGTGGAGATGCGTATTGATTATAACGTCAGAAAATGATCTTACAGCTTTTGCTCTCATTAATGTTGCAGTTTATCACTTTAAGGAGGTATGTAAGATTGGCTTTATAAGACGTTCCTTCTTGTCTGGTTAGTTTTTTCTTCGCCGTTACTGGAGCTCTTGTCACTGCCTCAAGGTGTATGCGATTATGTGGTGGGGAATGGTGAGCCCAGTAGGTGTACCTGACTCTGGCGTGGGGGCATGGGAGAAGTGCCAAGTCAGCACAAATCTTGGGCTTTTATTTTAATCCCTCCTCCAGATGTCTTCCTTAAAATTACATTCTTACAAATTCTTCTCTATATTAGACAAATGCAATGAGAGAGAAATTTGGCAGTGAGATTTTTTTTTTCTTTATTTCTTAGTTTTCTTTTTAAAATTGCATTCTGACTTCATGTTTAAAATCTCTCCTCTGGCTTCTCTATAGCTCCTTATCCTATGAAAGTGGAATACTACTCAGTGATTTAAAATCACAGCATTTTCGTAAATCACAGGATATTCCAGTTGGTTTCTCTTTCCATTCCTGGACAGAAGAGTAAATTCCTCACCTACTCCAGTCTCTGCCTGCTTCTCTGGGGCGTGGGTGGTAGGTGGGTGGTAGGGGGGAACTCTTAGCTCTAGGCTAATTGGAAAAAGTCCCCAGCATATCATGGGGGAGACACTCTGACCCTCAGACTCTTCTCCTTGTCAGGATCAACACTAACTTTCCTTACTCACGTCAGTAAGGACACTAAGAAAGACGTCATTTGGCAAAACTGTTGAAACTGCATGTGTCTCAGCTCACGTCTCTTCTTCAAATGTTAGGATCTGTCCTTTCAAGTCACAACAAAGAACTCGAAGCTTGAAGGCATGCGGGGTTGAGACCAGAATGCACATACGTGTGCTTCTGTGTGCATCTCTTGCCAAGCCCCCCTGTCCTTTCTGCTTGTTTTTCTGACTACATTGAACCCCTTGGGGACAGGTTTTTTTGTTTTTTCTTTTTTTAGTTGGGGGGTGAGGTCAGGGGGAGAAAGAGAATCCCAGGCAGACTCCATGCCCAGCATAGAGCCCGACGTGGGCTTGTTCCCATGACCCTGCGATCGTGACCTGAGCTAAAGAGTCAGACGCGCAACTCAACAGACATATATTGCATCTCTACTGGGTGTTACCTGTATGCTGGGCTCCAGAGATAGAGAGGAGCAAGAATGAGAGTTACCACCTCTCCTGGAGGGTATTGGAGAAGGCAGCCTGGAGGGCATCACAGGGGGAGGTGGCCATCCCTCTCTGACTTGCTGGAGAGGCGAAGTGGTTATGTGTGGTGAATGCCTACATTCCCCTTCCGGAGTGAAGGACGTTGACTCTAGCTGCTGAGATTGGAGCCCGCAGATGGCCCTCTGCTATCAGCCCCTTGGGGCAGGGCCACAGGTGCCTCTGGCCACGCCCCCTTCCTGAGGAATGGGTAACCTTGCAGGGTCAGCAGTCACAGCTGGATTTCACCCTCCGCCGCCCAGTCCTCTTGCTTCCTTCTTCAGATGTCTTTCTCACGATCACTCTCTAAATTAACCTGCATGCTGGCTTCCGAATCAGAGTCCATTTCCCCAGAAAGGCGACCTGCAACATGCATTTAAAGCTGCAAGTCTCCCTCGGAGAAGTGAAACTCCGCAAACTCCCTGGAACAGGTGGTCCCACTAATCGTAGCGTTGTAGCCGGGAACTCCCATCCATCGTGTCCCAGCGAGGGCCTGCTAGTGCTCGTGGGGTTCCGAAGCCAGTACCAACAGTGGTGTCATCGTGGTGTGAAAGCCCCCGATATCATCTGTGGAAGGGGAGGCTCCCGAGGTACTTGCCGCCCAAGGATTGGGATCCTGGGGCAGAGCAGAGTACAGGGCCAAGGTCAGGAAGGGGATGGGGGCATTTGAATGCAAGGAACTGAGTTAATGGGCTGCGTTTTATTTGTTCCTTTGTTCTTTTATTGGTTTATTTCAAGCACTTGTTAGGCCCCTGCTGGGCAGAAGAATACTTAGGGAAGGCTGTTATCTAAAACTGTCAGAACGCAGCACCTGCCTTCCAGCAGCTCACAAACAAGGCAGGCTGCCTTATATTTTTATCTTATCACCAGCAAAGGAGTATAAAAACACCTGAGGTTTTCCCATGCCCACTCTAACTTTTCTGGGAAAAATATGGAGGTGAAAGGAAAATAAGTAAGTTCTGCTCTTCTCCATATGGCACTCCTTTGGAAAGGGTTGGTTTTTTAGGGTTTTTTTGTTGTTGTTGTTGTTTTATAATTATTTTCTAAGCTGCAACGATTAGAAGCCAGGTCATGGAACAGGAATAAAGCCCCTGAGCACAGACCCATGAGTTTAGAAAGCTCTGATCCGAAAGGGAGAGGTTCCTCTCTCATAAAGGCATTTGCAGTTGGCCTCCTTCACTATAAACATTGTGAGTGACGCCGATACAGTCTGGCCTTGTTCGTTTTCCTCTGTTTTGCAACAGCGAGTTATCTGGGGCTCTTGTGTTCAGATCCCATATTCCTGACTCCTTAACGGTGCTCTGAGATTCCCCTCATCTTAATCCATTACCTGGAGACTCTAGTAAGAAGCCTTTAGCAAGGGCTTCGACCCACCATCCACCTTGGCCATAAGCGGCGTTGTGTGCCTGTTGGGGTGTCCATGTGCCCCCTGAGCCTTGACTTCGCCTCCATGGTGGGTGCCTCCCTCCCCACGTCAGCTGTCTGCACCCTTACTTACCCCCAGCTGCAGCCGCCCGAGGATTTTCAGAAGCCGCCGATTCTCAGCAAAAAGGACTGCATGGGCCACGGGTTGTGAGAGTAAGGAGCCACCTGTTCCGCCACGGAACTGAGCTTCATGGTGGCCAGATTGTTGCCTGAGTGTTGGGAATGTTGTAAGAATAAGAGACAGCCAGCCCGTACCCTGGCGGGTGTATACTTGAGTGGGCGGAAGCCTGACAATAAAGAAGTAAGGACTACAACATATTCAACGCTGACCCGTGCTTGCTCTCGAGGACATTGGTGAAAGCGATGAGGACTGTCTGTCTGGGTGCACACACCTTGTTTTGCTATGCAAATATTAAATGGTAATAGAATTAAATGGTGATGATAGAAGGTCTTACAGAAAAGGTGACATTCAGGGCGCCTGGGTGGCTCAGTCGGTTGGACATCCGACTCCTGATTTCAGCTCAGGTTGTGACCTTCGAGTCATATGGAGCCCTGTGTCACTCTACGCTCAGTGCAGGGTCCACTTAAGATCCTCTCCCTCTGCCCCCCACCCCCTTTCACACATGTGTGCACTCTCTCCAAGAAAAGAGAAAGGGGACATGTAAGCAGAAGGAAAAGGTAACATGTAAGCAGAAGTAAGAAGAAGTAGAGAGAACAGGCACACCAGAGTGCCTAGAGGAAAGTGGAACAGTGTCCTAGGCATAAGGAACAGCAAATGTGAAATTTCAGGAGCCTCGTGGCCTGGCAGGTTTGAGCACTAGGATGGAGTGAGCCCGAGATAGGCGGGGGCTGATGGGTCAGATCTGGAAGGCCCCCTCCATCAGGCAGAGGGAGGATTGTGCCTCTCCCTTCAGTGCTAAGGGTAAGACATGCACCTTCAAGCAGGAGTGGTGGGACCTATTTGATGTTTTCTGGTTTTTTTATTTAATTTTTTTAACGATTTCATTTCTTTATTTGACAGAGAGAGAGATCACAAGTAGGCCGAGACAGGTAGAGAGAGGGGGGAGGCAGGCTTCCTGCTGAGCAGAGAGCCAGATCCCAGGACCCTGAGATCATGACCTGAGCCGAAGGCAGAGGCTTTAACCCCCTGAGCCACCCAGGCGCCCCTGTCTGAGTTTTTAACCAGTCATCCTGGCCGCCCATCTGAGCATAAGAGGAAGCAAGGAGACCATTTCTGAGTTGGGGCAGCCACAGGACCCGGGTGCAGGAGCACAGGTGGAGATGTCTTGGGAGGTGGGGGTACGTTTCAGGGATGGAGGCGTCAGGACGTTCTGCCGGTTGGATGTGGGGGCGAGAGAGAGCAGAGGGCAGGATAGGCAAGCCAGCAGGCAGACCGCACCACGACTGCGCCAGAGGAGCTTCGTTTGGGACCCTTTAAATCTGAAATGCCTAAATTGGACAGCCACATGGACAGGGTGAGGAGGAGGCGGAGAAACGATAATTTAAAGCCAGGGGAAAGTACTATTTCCCAAGGACTTCTTCTGTTCTGGGCACTGAGCTAGAAGCTTTGTACATTTGAAAAACAACCAACTGGGCCCAAGAGAGGCGAAATAACTTTTCCTGTTCGAAGAGCTCTTCGCAGCAGAGCTGAGCCCTGGCCCATCTGGCTATGGAGTCTGGGCTCTGCCTCCTGCCTCTCCGGCTTCCTGATGGCGTGGGGTTGGGGGCTGGGGTCAGGGGTAGGGGTCTGGGGGACGGTGGGGGGGCCCTTAGTTCAGCTGTGACCCCTGATCATGAATCCTCCGCCACCCGAGCGCCATAGTTTTACTCCACAAAAATTTGGAAAGAATATCTGATTTTACAATATGAAGGGGCTGATACAAAAGCGTGACTAATAAATGTACCCCCATAATTGGAAGCTTTTAGAAGAAAGCCGTGTTCAACATGGTATTTTTCGTCTTGAGAAGAAATGCCTTCCCTTTAGGAAGAGTCTCTTGCTGTAGCGTAAGCTCTGGCCCCCAAACCAGCCGGTGGGAGGAGCGAGCGCAGGGACCCCCCCCCCCTCGTGCCACCGTGTGGGCAGCTAGGTCATACCAGGGGGTATCTTTTAAGAACCCACAGACTCACCGTGGACTAATTACAGCTCACATTTTTAGGCACTTACTCTGTACCAACCACTCTGTAAAGCACTTTATGGTGAAACTCATTTAATCCTTAACAACACTCCCATGAAGTAATTATTGTGAACGTTTCCATCTTAAAGATCCGGGGACTCACCCGTAGGGAGTCCAGAGAGCATGCCCAGGGCCTCAACTCTTAGGCTGTAGGACCGGGATTGGAACTCTAATGACCCGACTCTAAATCCAGGACCCTTTTCCCTCACCTGCACCCCCAGGAAGAGCAGATGGCAGAGCTGTGGAGAGACCAGCGTTAGATAGATGGGAGCTGGCTAGGTGACCCCAGGAACCGGGTCGTGGAAGGCATTCAGAGAACAGCACCAAATCAGGGCAAAATCAGAGCCCCAGAGACGTGTGGTTTTTCCCAGGAGCTGAGAAATAAAATTTTGGTTTCCAGAATCCTGGCCCAGCTAGCGACTTTCCAGAACATCATCTTTAAAGTAGCTGTGAGCCCCAAGAGCTTTACTCACGAACTCGTCGTGGTCAGTAGGAGGGCGGTCGAATCGGGGTCACGCTGTGATCATGGCAGGTTACCCGACTTCTCTGGGCTTCAGTGAGTCTGGAGCGATGCCAACAGGGTCTCTGTGAGGAGGGCCCAGATGGCACACGTTAGTCCTCCCCTGTGCCGTTTTTCCCTAAGGACGTCAGCCAGAGGGTGTGGGGTCATGGCAGACATCCTTTAAGTGTG
>CM052807.1:108349880-108423526 GCA_028533885.1 Nasua narica | reverse complement strand
TTTTTTTTTTTTTTAAAGATTTTATTTATTTGCCAGAGAGGGGAGAGATCACAAGCAGGCAGAGGCAGGGAGAGAGAGAGGGGAAACAGGCTCCCCGCCGAGCAGAGAGCCCAATGCGGGGCTTGATTCCAGGACCCTGAGATCATGACCTGAGCCAATGGCAGATTCTTTAGCCCACTGAGCCACCGAGGTGCCCCGTTTTTAGACACTCTTAACATTTCCCCAGGTCACATCGTTATTTCTAACCTTGCCTAGGCTGCTCCTCCTTCCCTTCTCCCCTCCCCCCCCAACCCTCTCTGGCAGTGGAGCTGGTGGGAGTAGGAAAAGCCTGGCAAAGGAAGGCATCAGGTTTCAGATCCCTGCCGGTCTACTTAGGAGCTGGATGGTCTTGGGTGCCCATCGAACCTCTCTACGATGCTCCCTTACCTATAGACAGAACACACTGACACAGTCTCTCAAGGCTGTGGATTTGGGGGTGATCCTAGTGCCCAGTAGACACTTTTCCTTCCTTGTCACCTTTTTTATTTTTTCCTTTTCCTTCCTATCCTATCTTATCCCGTCTTATCCCATTTGCCCCTTTTTTGTTGACTTTCACTCCTTCTCCTTCGCTCCCTTCATTGACCTCCAAGTGAGGCTCCGCACCTGCCTCCCTTACAGGGAGTCGAAGAGGAACTTTGAGTCCCACCACCGCACACAGCCTCGCGCCGGTGGGGTCTCCCTGAATAAAGCCTCCCTCCTCGGCCAGACCGGCTCTGGAGAAGGTACCCCTCACCTCACGTCTCTTCCCACTTTCCTAGAGAGGCCGTTCCACCCCAGGGAAGAAACGCAGAAATCTTAAAAGATACCAAGTTTCAAATGAGGTGCTTTTCAGTGACTGGGACAGCCCGCGTCTGTGTGGTGTGTTCGTGCCGAAGGCCCTGGGGCTCTGCTGGGATGGGGTGAGGCTCCTCTGGGGGGCTTGGGTTTCGTGTTAGGCTCCGCTCAGAGGCTGGGCCATTTCTTTGCGTCTGTACGGTGGTTTCAGATATTCTCCTGCACTCGTCCTGTTCCTCACGTTCCTGCTGCACCACCAGTGTTCATCGCTTCGTTCAACCTCTTAACGCCTAGCTGATTTTCCACTTGGAAAGTTCGACGGCCTTTTACATTGTATGCTCCTCGTACGCTTGTTTCTTTGAGTCTGTTGTCTGTGCCTCCTTCCACTCAGAGTCCAGGAGGCAGCTCTTTGCTTCTGCCCTGAGATAGATGCTCATGGACAGGGTAGATGTTCTTGTCCTTTGGACGAGCCGAGATGCTCACCACTGGGGGAAACACCAAGGATTCTGTTCCTGGCAAAAGTGGTGAAGACATTTTAATGATTTTTTTTTCCCCATTAACTTTGAAGGGGATCTGCTTTCTTTCACTGTGTTAGAAAAATGCTTCCACTTCCCTGAGCCTCTTTACTCTTGTTGTTCTATGAAAGTGGGGGAATAATACAGCAATCACTGCCCCACATGGGGTTTATTTTGGCAGTTCAGTAGAGAAATGACTCTGCCTTGCACACTACTTTGTCAGTGACCATTCCCTTTACCGTCCGCATCTTTGTTTTCTTCTTGTTCCTGAACCAGCAGCTCCTGAGAGTTAGGAGAGCACAAGCCTGCCTGCCCTCAGCCCCCAGCCCCCCATTGCTCTGCCTTCCACATGCCTTCAGTCACTTGTTCGTTCATTGATTCACTATGTCTGGAGCCCCTGGACCCGCCCCAGGCCTAGGAGATCAAATCACAAGTAAGGCAGACCCGGTCTCGCCTTCCCGGGGCTAATTTCGATCATGTGCTTTCCACGTGTCAGGCACTGGGCTGTCTCATTTAGCCCCCATAGAGATCTCTAAGTATCTTGCCGAGATGATGCGGCAAGCTCACAGCAGAGCCTGGACTGCAGCCACGGTGGCCCCCGAGCCCACACGCTTACCGCTAGATTCTAGGTCCGGCGAAACTCACGGTTACATGAAAGTGTGGCAGGTGCCTTAAAAGGGAGAAGCACATTCCGGGGAAAGCAGCCCCAGTCAGATGGGTTGAGGGGGTCAGGAAGGCTTCTGAAGGGAAGAGGCGTGGTGACATGAGCCTCCGTGTCCCCTCCCAGGGAGAAGGCCACACTCAGAGGCCCGAGGTCCCCAGAGAGGACACTGCAGACAAGTTGTGAAAGAAACATTGACTCTCCTCAAACAGACCGAGCGGGCTCCTGCCTCGGGTCCTCCGCTCTGATGTCCCTCCGCCAGGAGTGCTGGTTTCCGGATCACTACCCTGCTGCCACAGCTCCCTGCAGGTCTTGGCTCAGATCTCAGCTTCTCAGCGAGCATCTCCCTGATTGTTCCCTTCCATCCTGTCACCCAAGATGCAAGCCTCTTGCTCCCACCCTGCTCCTCCCATGTCCCTTAAAGCACCCGTCACCTTCCAGTCTGGCTTGCAAGGGTCTATCAGGATGGCTGGCCCAACCCACCCGCAAAGCCATGAAGACCCGGGTACCTGGACGCACCTGGCTTCACCTGGTCCTTGTGTGTCTTTCCTGCTGATGCATAAATACCGCCTTGTCTGTCTTGTTCCTGAGACATTTCCAGCATCCAGAAGAGTGCCTGGCATTTAGTAGGTGCTCAGGAAATATGTATCAGATAAATAAATGAACAAGTAAAGCATATGATTCCAGGTGATTTACAGAGTGGTGCAGATAAGACAAGAGAGGTATGAAGGGTCTTATAAATTACAGCTCTGGGTTGTATCCACAGGTAATTAAAAGATGGCTTCGAGGGGCGCCTGGGTGGCTCAGTCAGTTAAGCATCCGACTCTTGTTTTCAGCTCAGAGTCATAAAATCAAGCCCCACATCAGGCTCCACACTCAGCGTGGAGACTACTTGGGATTCTCTCTCTCTTTCTCCTGCCCGTCACCCACCCTCCCTGCTAGCTTGCTTGTGTGTTCTCTCTCTCTCCAAAAGTCAAAAGGACGGCTTAGAGTTTCAGGTAGAGAAGTAGGCTCAAATTCTCAGATTTGAAAAAAACCCGCTTGGAGGCAGCGTGGGGAATGATTCCAAAGGTGAGACAGGGAAACAGGACCTTGAAAGTAAGTTGTGGCAGTATGTTTTGGATTAGCTACTGCTCCAGTCCAAGCAAGACACATTGTGGCCAGTAGCAGGATAGTGCCCTTGGGACAAGCCGAGGACATGGATTAGCGATGAACTGGGGACGCTGTGTGGATAGCACTGGCTGAGGAGTTCAGCGCTGAACATTCAAAGATGTATGAGCAGGTCTGGATCTGACAGCAAAGGACTGGGCTGGAGGTATCGTAAGGTGTTTCCTTTCTGAAAGTAAAACAGTGTTCTCAGCGGGTTATTACAGTTTCCTTTTCTGAACTTCCCAGCGTGCTCCACTAGTGTAGGATCAGGAGGTGCTCGTCCCGCGGCCCTGGTCCTGAAGGGAGAGTGGCAGGAATTGCTGTCCCTGCTAGAAGGCTAGCGAGCAGTCAGCAAGCACCCGGGGGCAGGCAAGGTGCAGTCGGCAAGCCCGGGTCAACCAGGAGGAGCCGGAGAGCCAGTGCAGAGCAGAATTTATCCGAGGAAGGTCCGTGACCTCACTCACGCTGACGGTGCGGTGCCCACCCAGTGATGGAGGTCCCCTCCTGCCTCCTGTGGCCGGCCGTGCGGTCTCAGGCCAGCCGTGCCTGGGGCAGAAGAGCCCCAATGCTCCACTCCTGGGAGCCCCTTGACTGGGCAGACACGACCTCTGGCCATCGTGTGGCTTTGCTGGATGCACTCGGGTCCGGGCGCTCTGCGGAGTGAGCTGGAGGACGCTTGGAGGGTCACAAGGCAGGGGAGGAAAGACAGCTTTCTAGAAGTGGCTGTGAAGTATTTCTTCCCTTCTTCCCTATCCAGCTTCTCCCCATCCTCCTTCCATGCTTATACCCCTGGTACCATCTCAAACATTTCCTGCCTTCAAAACGGGGACGGTAAGGCACTCAGGGTATTACCGAGCGGGTGAAGGGAGATATTCCACGTAGAGTTTAGCTCCGCACCGGGCACAGAGTAAGCAGGACAGTGTGTAGCTGCTGCTGGTACGACACTGCAGTCATTTTGTTCTCATTGCAAGAAGCCAGCTGTTCACATACCTAAGATTCAGGGTGGGAGGATCTTGATATGAGAGGCAGCAATATGAGTTCTCAGAGAGTAAGGCCCACTGCCCAATCCTGGAGGAGGGTCCTGGAGGAAGAGTCGGGATTTTGTCTTACCCAGAGAGTGCTAGCTGCCTTTCTCGGCAGGGGGAGCCCAGGCTGGATCGTGAGGGTCCTCGGACCTGCGTCGGAGGCCGGCTCTCCCATCCAGTTGGCACTTACGTTGCTCAGTCTCGATGGGAATAATAGTTTGGAGGCAAAATATGTAATTCACCTAGTGCTTTCCTGGTATTTGTGACATTTACTCAGTTCTTCAATGATGCAGGCTTTTTCACATTTTACTGTTTCTGAAGTCAAGATGTGACTTACAAAGGTAATTTACCTGATGGTCTTTCTCTCCTGGAAAATATTTTGATATATCCTACAATCAAGGGCCTCTTAGAATCAAGAAAATATGGTGTTATTATTTTTATTAGTATTATTTTCCTAGCTTTTCCTTTTATCTTGGAGTGGTAGACGAAAGATGCGGGGTGGGTAGAGAAGGCTGTAGACTGGAGGAGAGCGAGCTCAATTGGGAGGTTGATTAGAGTCGGTAAAAGAGAAGGTTTGGGGGTCTTAGAAGGCCACACTCTCTGATTACCTGTTATTGTATGACCTTAGGGTCCTGGGGTATTTGTGCCATTGCTATTTTTGGTAAACACGTTGCTTGTGTCTCACACGTTGGAATGGTTACCATCCCCTGATGGGGCCTTCCATTGTGGAGAGCGACCACGTTTCCTGGGAATAAATCTTTATTTATGTTGTGGGCATGGAGGAAGTTGGGGGGGGATCATTGAGTCATGGAGCAGAAACATTTTAGACTTTGAAATTTTCAGGAAGAGACATTGAAAAGCTTAGGCATTAAACCCAGAATTACAGGAAGCTGCTCTTGCCTAGAAATCTTTTCTTGCTCATTCAGACATTCAGTAAATATTGAGCACCTACTTGGTACCAGACATACAAGCTATGCTTTCTAGTGCTCAGTCCATTAGAAATTCATGTGACTAACTCATCCTTCCTTGAAAAAAAAATCCGATACTTCTGGGAATATTTTAGGGTGACTTGCCATTAATGTTGAATTATTTAGATTGTTTTTCTTTCATTTCGCTGATATCAGCTGCCTTGAACAAAGAGATCTTGATGGTGAAAGTAGCTGGTGGACGCATCGAGGGGATAGGGCTGTCCTCGGTCATTCTGGGGGAAGGGAGGGTGAGGGAGCAGGTTGGAGCCTCCCTAAGGCACGAGGGACTTAGCAGGGGTGATGGAGAGAGACAGGTACAGAATAGGTAGTGGGAAGAAGCAAGAGGCAAATACCTGTGGAAGGAATTCATGGAGCAAAGCCAAAGCCCATCTTTAGAATCATGTGCTCAGAATGGAAGCCAACTTTTTCCCTTGTTTCCAAGTATCTTAGCCAAAGGGACCTGACATGAAGGATAGCTCTGGGGTGGAGGCTGGCTTCTGGTATCAAAATTACCTGCGGGGTCTCTCCAGATCGCACGTATCCAGGGCCGACTCCTGTCCCTCTGACATTGGCCAGGAATCACCAGTGACTGGGGACTCATTGCCTTCATGCAGGCTTTCTCCAGCTTGGCGCTGTTGACGTCTGGAGCTGGATCATTCTTGGGTGTGGGGGCAGGTTCTGTACATTGTAGCATGTGGAGCAGCTTCCCCGGTCTCCACTGCCTCCCACTAGATGCCGGTAACACCACCCTCCCCAGTTTAACCACCGACAACACCTCCCGGTGTCACTACGTGTCCCCTGAGTGGCAAAATCTTTCTTTTTGAGAACCGCTTCCTTAGTGGCCCACCGTTACCGAGGAAAACGTGCAGGGTCAGCTGGTGATGGTTTTAGGCGGTCGAAAATGATGGCTCAAACAGGAGAAATAAAATCCAAACTTTCCGTAGCTTGTTTACCAGTTCATACCATGGAGACCCCCAGTCATACGCCCTTTGAGTGACTTTTTGAATCTACCCTGTGTTTAAGCTCCTGTTGTATGTGCTTTCGACTTCTCATCCCTTGGTTGTACTCAACACTGGCCTCAAAAGTGCTTGAACTGTACATTTTCTCTTTTTCTAGGGCCAGAGATACAGTTGAAGAGCCAGTAGTGATTTTCCTTTTGCAGAAAATAAATAAATGCATTCATTCCCCTGTGCGTGGAAGGCTCCATGATGCCGGGGGGCGGGGGAGGATGACTGAATTAACCAGACTCAAATGCATTCATATCCCTAGAAGGCCACGATTCTGTTAGGACCCACTGGAATTTACGATCTGTCCCTGAAATTACGAGAGGGGCCAGCTCACTACTCATCTACATACTCACGAAGGGAAGAAGTCGGCGCGTGTCATTCTGTGACTACCACAAGGACACAGTTTTTTTTTTTTTTAATCCTCCTAAATGCATATACAGAGATTATTAGCAGCATCTAATATATGACAAGGACGGACGTGGCCTGTCAAGGAAGACAGATAGCTGTTCTCTTCCCCTCACGGGGCGCTGAGCTTGCCCATCTGGAAGAATGCAGTGGGCAGAGGTGTGTGTGCTGATTCCTTATTGAGATGGATGGAGGGGCCGTTTAAGGCCCCACCGTCAGCCAGCGTAGGACCAGGTAAAATCACCAGCTTCCCTAGAGGCAAAGGATATCTTTTTTCATTAATAACCATCTTCGTTAGGAAAGGAAGTCAGGTTTCTGGTTTTTTTGTTTGCCTTTTGATTGGTCTCGGGGACGAAGAGGTCATGACAATTGGGGCTTCTCCTTTTTACTGCTTAGATACCAGAAGAAGCCCCAGGTTATATTCCATGATGGCAAGATATCTTGTAAGATTAAGAAGATTGCCCAAATCCAGCCAATAATCCTTTTTATTTTTGAAATGATGTGATACTAAGTTTTCAAAAACGGAGGAGGCAACCCTTGAAGGGCTTGGAGTAGCGGAGAGGAGGGAAGAGAGGGCTGGTTGGCAGGGATGGAAATTACATTTTTTCCAGGTGAACTTTAAAGTTTTAGAACAGTTTTTGATCTACAGAAAAATGATGCAAATAGTCCAGAGTTGCTATATACCCTGCATCCCCTCTCCCTTACTATTCCCATCTTACATTAGTACGGTACATTTTGGGGGGGAACTTGACTTTTTGTAAGGTGCCTGGTGTGGTCTAGACCTTTGCTGGATACCTTTGCTCCATTCATCACAACGGTCCTGACAGAGGGAGAGTCCAATCTCCATTTCCTAAGAGCGAAAACCAACATTTAGGGAGGTTAAATAACAGACCTGAATCGTCTCACTAGTAAGTGGCAAGGCCACAATTGCTGCCTCTGTCCTTTGCCAATAAGCCCACAAGTGTTTAAGCACTGCTCCCTGTGGAAACTAAACAGTTGAGGATAGCGAGGTGGTACACCTGCCTTCCTGCAGAGGGCGCTCTACTTGAGAATTAGAAGGGCAAACAGCTCCTAAGGAAGGACTGTGGTGAGAGATAGGAGGGCATGTACCAACCACAGCGGTGCCACCACGGAGATGATAGTTAACTTTAGGACTGGGAAAGATGTCACCTACAACATAAGATAAATTGGTTTATGAATTGGCTGGGATCTCTCCACGAAGGGGAAAGGGGAACAGGCCAGTCCAGGCAGGAAAACCAAGTGGTTAAAGTCATGAAGACATGAAACAGCGTGGCATGTTGTTTAAACTTCAGGGGGTTCCCTGTGGCTGGAATATTTGTACAAAAAGTGGAGCCCGGGAGGTGGGTTGGGAAGGTGATGGAATTGAAAGGTAGGCAGGAGCTAGATCAGGAAGGGTGTGGCCTTGGCATGGCATGCCAAGGAGTTTGGGCTTTCTCAGAAGACCTTGAGAATCTGCTGACTGTCGCTAAGAAGAGTGATCAACATCAGCCCCCAGTATAAAAAGGTGATGCGCTGCAGTGGGGGAATGAGTTGGATGGTACAAAACCCAAAGCAAAATCCAATTAGGCGGCCATGTCAATAATCCAAGTAAGTGGTCATTGCCTGAACTAAGGCAGGGGTGGGAAGCAACAACAGAATCAATTAGAAGTGGATGTCCAGATACAGTGTGGTACAGGAGAGAGATTTGGAGATGTCTCTTGTTTCTCACGTCGGCAGACTGGGTGGGAATACAAGAGGAAGCGTAGGCGTCGGGTAGGAAAATGAGGTCCACTCTTCTACCTGGGACACGGTAGTGCCGGTGCCGGTGCTGGGGGTTGATGTGTAAGTGCAGCAAATGCTTCCTCGTAACACACTACCTCCGAGCTCCACTGTGGGACAAGTGCTGTTCGCCTGCTCAGCAGCCGTGTTCCCCTTCCATAAACATCAGCAGAATGTCTCTTTTTCTTTTGAAAACCTTGCCTCTCCTTGTCTTAATTGAATTGCAGTGCTCCTAAGGGGCGGTGAGCCATCTCCGGCTGCAAGGTGAGGGCATGAGCGGGTCCTGGCCACAGGACCCCAGCCCTCTCCCTGGCCGTGGTGATTGGTTCAGGGTGCTTCTGTGCCTCATGCTGAGCCAGTCAGAACTAACGAGCACCAGGTTAAGGATTTTTGCTGGAACTTTTGGGAAAAATTTTCCACTCCCCGTGGCTAAGTGAGGAGATGAGACCGGAACCTCCATCAGTCACTTTGCCACTGTGTCCAGGGGGTCCTTGAGACTGTTCCTAGATTCCATGATTTGCTAGGATGATTTGCAGGGCTCAGCATGAGTCATACTCATGGCTATGACTAACTTCAGAAAAAAAAAACATAAAGCAGAATCAGCAAAGGGAAAAGTACATGGGAGAAGTCCAGAGGTAACTAGACTTAGGCTTCCAGAGTCCTCTCTGAGTGCAGTCATCCAGGTCATGTGTCATTCGTCCAGCAGTGAGTTGTGGCAACAGGTATGAAATGCTCTCCACCAGGAAAGCTCATTAGAAATTCAGTACCTCGGATCTTCACTGGAGGCTTGTCACATAGGCACCCTCTGCTAGCATGTAGCAAAATTCCAGGCTCCCAGAATCATCATAAACCATAATGTTCGCACAGTTTATACAGTGGATCATTCTTACCAGGGAAGAGTGGGACCCTTCCTGGAACCCAGGTTCATAAGTGCCGGCCAAGGGCCAACTCAGCAAGCAGGCGTTTTTAAAGAGAGCAGTCTCGGGTTGGCTGTGATACCTCTTTCCTGCACAGCTTCTCTGTCTGAGAGTGAAAGCAGGTCTGAGAGCCTGAAAAGAGAGACAGATTCCAGGTTACATTACAATATATATAGTCCCAGGTTCCAGCCATGCCTGAATTCTTAAGTCAGTTTGAATTTCTGTCATTTACAGTGTTAAGAAGCACATTGGCCAATAAAACCCATTCTGCATAAAGAATTCTTTTCTAACTTCTTTCCCACAAGTCCCCATCACTATTTTCTTGTCTCGGATAAGGGTCTTCCTCGGTGACCAGGACTGACCTTTAATAGACATTGGAAGTTTTTGGTACGTGAACAGGTTTTCTTTAGCATTTTAGAGGATTATTCTGTCTAGATGGAAAAGGTAGATTTTTGGAGCCTATTTATCATCAAATGTGACCTAAATTAAAAGATTGACCTAGCTGAGTATCTCCTGGATCTTCCCTTTCACAAATTATTCTTCCCTGAGAAATTGGCCCCAGCCCCTAGTAAGTAGTGCCTCCAGCGTGGGCTCCGTCCTGGGCATTCTTCCTTGTTTGGCCTAATTAACTGTGTCATCATTCAAGCAGATTAGGTACGGGCCTTCCTGGCACATCAATTAAAAAATAAATCAGTGTTTGTCAAAGTGGAAAGGTGACATGTTGAAAGATGAATTTTCTTTCCACTCTTGTGCGGAAGCAGGAGCAAACACGGGGCGTTTTGCCGCGGCTTTGCCCACGTGCACACATGCCGAGAACAGGAACTGGAAGGATGTTAAGAGACCATGAATGGATTCAGAACTTTCTGTGGCAGCCGTAAAGAAAGGTCCAGAAGGTCATTAGTTTGTGAGATGAAGTTGTAAGAGGACTGGACTAGGGTGCAGGTCTCCGTTTTGTCCTTCCCAGCCTCAGGCAAGTCACTCTACCTTTCTGATCCAAGGATACCTGGCTGGTAAGTGTTTATTGAGTGCCTGGTACAGAAACGAACACGTAAAATGCATGGGTTTGCCTGGATAATCTCAGTGCTTTTCCGGCCAGAGGCAGAGCCAGAAAAGTAGGAGTCCCTTTCATGCCTCTCTTGACCTCACACCTTGCATTTCTCTGCCAGCAAGTCCCTTCAAGGTCTGTCCTGATCCATGCCTCGTAGATGCTAAAACATTTGTTCTTGAATAAATAGAATTAGATCTTCCGCACCTGTGGCTCCACGGACTCTACGATACTTTTTTTTTTTTTCCCATTGTCTGCTTCTATAAAGTAGGAAATCACAGATGCCCTGGAGTCTCCGAGGGGACCTGAAGCACCGAGGTTCAATGCAGTCTTGACCCAGGAGCTCAGACAGGGGTGGAGACTGAATGAGGGGAATGACGTTAGCCCCAAAGTAGGGTTCCCACGAGGATTTAGATCTTCGGGAGTAGACGGTGACTTGCTGCTGGCTCAGCCCGGCGAGACTCTCCTGGCAGTGGGCTTCCGAACCCAGGCTAAGTTCCGACCTCTGCCTCCAGGAGAGGAGGGCTTCTGGAGACCTCTGGAGAGGAGAGCTCTCCCAGAGCCGCACACAGTGCGCGCTCATCCCTCACGTTTGTTTCTCTGACTTGCGTGTTTAGAGACCCACCGATGCCCCTGATTTCAGCTCTCCTTTTTTATTTTTTATTTTTTTTTAATTTTGAGGAAGAAAATATGTTTTCTTTGTAGAACAGTAAGAAGTCCAGTCAGGACAGGGGGCAGGCAGCATAAAGACGCCTTCTGGGCATTATTGTCATAGTGAAAGAGCTTCGTCTCTGGAGGCAAAAACAAGATCCTTTCATGAACAGGCTGCTGTGTCTTGGGCGTCATTAAGGTTCGCTAGCCTGATCCACTTTGTATGTGTGCGTCATGAATAAAACAATGCACATCCATAGTGGCACAAAGAAAATAAAACTCCTCCTGTGTTTCCACTACTTAGAGTTCAGTTGTTTACCTCGTAGTATATTTCCTTTCAGACACTTTTCTGTGCATTTAAAATTGTTTATTTTTTTAATAATATTGCGATCATCTTGTAATACTGTTTGCATACTATTTTTTTCCCTCTTAACTACACACTGCAACCGTTTTCCAAAGTCCTGGACCGTGTCATTTTTTTAATGCTCCCTGGTATCCTGTGGCTTGTCTATATTATTATTTGGCAACACTGGCCTTCTGCTTTGGATTCTTAGGCCGTTTCCAGCTGTTTTTTGGTGTTTTAAAGAGGAGCAAAATGCTCACCCTCTCTTTTGAGGGTCGGAAGGCTGTTCCCATTTAGCTGTCGGTCCGTGAACTTAGCTTCATAGTGCATGTCCCAGCTGCAGACAGCCGGATGGCCCTGTGTTCTAGGCCCAGCCCTGGCTGTGTGATGCTGGACGAGCCAGTTAACCTCTCTCTGTAGTACATTCCTCATACGAAAACCGGGCAGCTTCCCCAGCGGTTCACAGGGACTGGTCGAAGGACTGGCCCCGGTCAACGACCTCGCTGTTCCCTGCACTTCTCCCAGACAGACACAGTTGTCTTTAATGCTGGCTTCAAGCTGGAATCACCTGGGGGAGCTCTTTAATAAAGAGTGTTGCCCGGACCTACCCCGTAACAACCCAATCAGACTCTTCGGTCTAGGCACCGGGCGTCATATTTTTACCAACTCTTTGTATAAGGCTCACATGCCCCCAGGATGGAGACTTAGCACCTGAAAGCCCCAGACCTGGGGTCTGCTGGTACCGCAACAAAAGAGACGTCGTGTCTTGGCTGTTTTGTGGTGGAAGTGGCGAGGGGGGTAGTGTTTGGAGACAGGCTTAGAATCCTGGCACGCACGCCTCCCAGGGAAACGTGCCAACCTGTTTATTTTGTGTCAAGAGCTCAAACAGTGATCAAAAGCCAATCCGACATCATAAATACCAGAAAAGGTCAGGATCGGGCTGGTTGTAGGATCGAGCACACACAGCCGAGCTAGACTTGGCACGTGGTCAGCTCCAAACTTCGGGCCGGTACCCAGAGCTGGGGGACCTGGCAAGGCCCAGGCAGACGGCGCCCCAGCCGCAGAATGAAGCTTCGCGTCTCCCTGTTGCTTTTGCCGAAGAAGGAGAAATGCCATTTTCTCAGCAGTTGTTCTTGACTCATCAGTGTCCTTGGCATGGGGTTATTTTTTAACTTCTCTGCAAATATTCGTAGAAAGAGAAGGGGAGCGGGAGGTGGGAGGTGTTCAGGTTTACCGAGCTTGCATTCCGTGCAGGCCCTCCCAGGATCGACGGCATGCCCCCCGCCCCCCACACCAGGCCCCCTGCCACAGTCCAGCTGACGGCCCTACGGTCACCTGGCCAGCGCGTAGCAGAGATGGGAATTTTATCCCAGGTCAGCAGAACTTCAAAGCCTGTAATTTGTTGCTCAGGAGTCCACACTGTGGGAGGTTGGGGACTTTAAGTAGCCCGTTTCTGGATGATCACATCTTGATCGTGACCATCAGAAGGAAATCCCGCTGCAGACTGTCTAAAGGTTTTCCGTGTAAGTTTGTCAGGGCGGCCTAGGTGAGAGAACAAGGTAAACCTGAGCAGGGTCACTTTCCCCATTGGGCTCACACAGGAGCCAATGGGCTTCCTCTCGGGAGGGCAGTGGACTGAGTGTCAAGGGCAGACACCCGAGGGCAGGGGAGTGAACCTGGCAGGCCTTTTGTTAACAGAGGTGGCGGGTGTGTCCATGGCCACGCCTTGCCTGCTCTTTGTATCCAAGTATAGATGGAGGACCATCAGTACTTTCCACACCTTTTTTGGGTGTAGCAGTAAGAAATGCATTCTGCCTTACAGTCCAGAAGAAAGTGTGTGTGTGTGTGTGTGTGTGTGTGTGTGTGTTTATATCTATACACATATATGCATACATATAATGCAGACACACAGCTATGTAACCAAACAATATCTCCCTAAAACAATCCTTGACCATAACCACATTTGGTGGATTTTTAGATTTCTCTCCTGATAGGTTCAGGATATTTTTAGTTTCTAAAATGCTCGTTGAAATCCACTAAATTATTTTCGCAACCCCCTCGTGTAGCAAACCCGAGTTTCCAGAACATGGGACTGGAAGTTCTCTTACGTTGTCTTTTAGCTCTGCAGTAAGCATTCCGAAA
The DNA here is from genome assembly GCA_028533885.1 of Nasua narica. Taxonomy (NCBI): domain Eukaryota; kingdom Metazoa; phylum Chordata; class Mammalia; order Carnivora; family Procyonidae; genus Nasua; species Nasua narica. The sequence continues at coordinate 108,410,106 of CM052807.1, read as the reverse complement.
TTCAGCAGAGCTGCCAGTAATCAGAGAGGAGATCATAAACTCATTTTCTAGAACCCGCGTGTGCCGGAAGGGGCCAGGGGGATCTTATGGAGGCCGTTTCCCTCTCATCTGGCAGACTCCCACCGAAATGAGCTGACGTGTGTGGCTGCGTCAAGCACAGTCGCTGGCACATTTACCTTTCTTCCAAGCAGGAATCGGGTTTTATTCGTCTCTCTGTTCCTGGCCCTGGTATCATGCTCAGCACTGGGCTCAGTAAATGGATGGGGGAAAAAAATGAAAAATCGTGGCTCGGTTCTCTTTTCTCGTTAACCTTTGGGGAAGAGTGCTCAATCTGCCTGGGTAATGCAGTCCATTTTTTTTTTTTAATTAGCTTCAATCCAGGAACTTGTATTCACTGCCTACTATGTGCTGAGTTGGACCTGGAAGATATCACACAGTGCACAAGAAAGGGATTCTTGTTCTTGAGGGATTCTCATGTAAACAGAGAAGAGGAAGGAAGGCATAGAAGCACCTGCCAAGTGACGTGGTGATTGCTCCTGCTGAGAGTTTACCGAAGTGCTGAGCGACCATATAGAGAACCGGTTCTGGTTGGTAGCGTCAGGGAGAAGACATAGAAACAGCTTGATCTGGGCTTTGAAGGTTAAGTAGAAGTTTGTAGGGGGGCCAGGTAGAAGGGAATTCCGGGCAAAAGGAACATCTTGGAAACAGCAAAGAGGAGTGATCCTGCAGCGTAGAATTGGGGTATAGGAACTGTGGGCGTGGCTAAAGCTCCCAGCTCATGGGGCAGCAGGTGTGCAGGGGTGGGGGTGGGGGGGTGTTTAAACACTTGGCCTTGAGGCATAAAACGGGTCTGGCTTCAGGCCGTTCTTTCTACCTGTGGTAGACTGAGTAATGCCCACAAAGATATTTGTCCTAATTCCTGGAATCTGTAAAAGTTAACCTGTATGGCAAAAGAGACTTTGCTGATGTGGTTTTAAGCTAAGGGTCTTGAGATGGGGGAGATTATCCTGGCCTAGACAGGTGAGCTTAAAATGTGAGGAGCGTCTTTGATAGACTAGAAAATAAATATATTTTTTGTTTTGTTTTAATTTAATTTTATTTTTTCAGTGTTCCAAGATTCATTGTTCATGCACCACACCCAGTGCTTCATGCAATACGTACCCTCTTCAATACCTACCACCAGGCTCGCCCAACCCCCCACCACCCTCCCCTTCAAAACCCTCAGTTTGTTGCTCAGAGTCCATAGTCTCTCATGGTTCATCTCCCCCTCCAATTTCCCCAATTCACCCTTCCTTTCCTTCTCCCAGTGTCTTCCATTTTTTTCTTATGCTCCACACGTAAGTGAAACCATATGATAACTGACTCTCTCTGCTTGACTTATTTCACTCAGCATAATCTCTTCCGGTCCATGTTGATACAAAAGTTGGGTATTCATCCTTTCTGATGGAGGCATAATATCACATTGTATATATGGACCATATCTTCTTTATCCATTTGTCTGTTAAAGGCCATCTTGGCTCTTTCCACAGTTTGGCAATTGTGGCCATTGCTGCTATGAACATTGGGGTACATATGACCCTTCTTTGTACTGCATCTGCTTCTTTGGGGTAAATACCAAGTAGTGCAATTGCAAGGTCTTAGGGCAGCTCTATTTTTAATTTCTTAAGAAATCTCCACACTGTTTTCCAAAGTGGCTGCACGAACTTGCATTCATGCCAACAGTGTAAGCGGGTTTCCCTTTCTCCACATCTTCTCCAGCAATTGTTGTTTACTGTCTTGTTGATTTTGGCCATTCTAACTGGTGTAAGGTGGTGTCTCAGTGTGGTTTTGATTTGAATCTCCCTGATGGCTAATGATGATGAACATTTTTTCATGTGTCTGTCAGTCATTTGTATGTCTTCTTTGGAAAATGGGCAGAAAATATATTTGTTTTTTTTGTCCCCAGTTCCTGACATAGAGCTCCTAAAGTTCTTGGAATTTCCTGGGTAATAGGAATGTCTTTAATTCTAGTGGGGCTCCTCTTGGTGGGCCCCTGGACAGCTTTAGGGTGGGTCTAGGGGGTCAAAAAGATCCAAGGCATGATTAGAGGGTTGGAACCTTCATCCTCCTTCCCCTACAGGGCTCCCCCCGTCCCCGACATCCAGGAAGGGCAGTGGGTGGAGACTGAGTCAACCACCGGCCTAACATTGAGTCAGTCATGCCTCTGTGACAAAACCTCCCTGAAACCCTGGGATGTGATGCACTTTTGGGTCAGGAAACACACGGGAGTGCGGGAATGGTAACACACCCAGAGACAGCACGGACATTTATAATAAACCAGTGGTGGTAAAGTGCTCTCCTGCGTTCTGTGGGTCATTCTAGCAGGTTTTTGACTGAAAGATGAGCATTGTGGGACCCGTTGACTTCATCGACGTGTTGGGCAGAAGGGTGGTAACCCAGAGACCCAGGACTTGTGGCTGGTGTCTGAAGTAGAGGCCATCTTGTGGGACTAAGCCCCTCAGCCTGTGGGGTCTGTGCTCACTCCGGGTAGTTAGTGTCTGAATTGAATTGGGTTGTAGGGCAGCTGGTGTGTAGAGGGACACTCGGAGGGCTGGCTGGTGTGAGAGGTGATAGGAGTAGACACAGTCGAGAAGGTCCTTACCTGAGGAGACAGCCATTTGGCCACGGAGAGAAGCACAGGCCAGAGTGACGCGCTCTGAAGGTGGAGGGAGGGGCCACCCGCTGAGGGACGCGGGCACCCCGGGAAGCTGAGAGCGGCAGGGAATCGGGTTCTCCCCGCAGATCTTCCAAATGAATGCGGCTCTGCCAACTCCTAGTCCGATTTCATACCTGCCTCCAGGACTGTGAGAGAACCCATCTGTGTGGGTTCAAGCCACTAGGCGTGTGGTGGTGCTTACAGCAGTTGGGAAACTAATACAGTGCTTAGGTGGTTTTGGAATTTACCTCACTTCTCTAAGCCTCCCGTGTGAAAGTGGAAGTAAATGGGGATGACCATGCCAGCGGCGGCCTCATGGGGTGCGGTGAGGATCGCGTGTGTGTCCTTGAACACTCGTGAGACAGCTGCCTGGCACGTAGGCAAGACTGATTTGTGGAAGTACCTAAAGAAGGGGAGAGGGCGACTCCCTGCTGTGCCTTAGCCCCATGCGGCGCTCGATCCCAGGACTCCGGGATCATAACCTGAGCCGAAGGCAGACGCTCAACCAAGGGAGCCACCCAGGTATCTCGGATTTACTGTTTATCGAAATGCTTGTTGGCTTGTCTTTGTTTCTAGCCAAGCCCTGAGCACTGAGGCGAAGGGACCGTACCGGTCGGCTTTATCCCTGTCCCTCCCATGCGTGGCACGGCCCTGGCATGTGTAGCATTCTAGAATTAACTGATAAACGATTGAGCACATGCTCTGTCGGTATTTAGAGGTTGCAGATCAGGGAGGGGAAACGCGCAGCCCAGAAGGCCATCTGTGGAGGGAGAGGTTCCGAGGCAAGGAGACCAGTGTGGGCCCCACAGTGATCCAGGTAACAGGTGATTTCTTTCCTGTCTGCTTGACGTCCTTATGTCGCACGTATATGCTCATGCCCTTTAATTCTGTTCACAGAGCAAGAGAACAGCTGCAGACTGTCCTCAAATGGTCTCTTCTCTACCATTAGTTTGTTCTGCAGCCTTCTCTTTCCAAGCAGAATGACCCACGAGTGTGGCTTCCCCTCCCTCCCCACGCAGTGCCGGGAGGCCTTGCAGATGCTGCTGCTGACGGCCCCGAGGACAGATGGGGCTTTCACACGTGTTTCAAGTGACCCACACATACTTTGTTCTTAAATGTGAGTTATAAAACATGGCAGATTGAACATACGAGTTTATTTCTGTGCCTTTCCCAAGGTCCGCTAAAATGGAAGGAAAGGCATAAAAAGCGACTGAAGTTCACAAGAACAGAGCTAACGAGAGGAGAACAGACCAGGGCACCAGTAAGTGCGGGAGCCACAGGGCAGGTGGGGACCCCACACGCCCCTCCTCATGCACAGGGGGCTCGGGGCCAGGGGCTGGAGCGAAGATAGGGAGACTGCGCAGAGCCCGAAAGACGGGACCTCGCAGTCTCCCCCTCGATGCAGAGCTCCAAAGACCTGTGGCGGGTTTCACAGCCTCTAGACAAGAAACGGCTTGATTTCTCTGGGGAACGAGCGCAGCCCGAGAGTCGGGTACTGACGTCCGCCGCACCCCATGTGCTCCCATGAGGGCGTTTCCAGTTCTTGCCCTCGGCTTCAGACGGAGCCTTGTGCACTCTGCTCTGTGATGCTGGGGCTGCGACTCTTCTCACATCTCAGTCTCGCCATGGGCTCCTGTGAGGGTCTGTGAATAGGGGCACTGGAGGGAAACTGAGGCTGGGGAGGGGAAGGGACTTGCTCCTGCTTGTCTGCATTCCAATCTGGCAGAACCGTCGTGGCAGGATTTCTTTCCCTGGGTGTGCAGTTCCTTCCCGTTTGGGCCCATCCCCTCCCTATACCCACATTGTGCTGTTCCCTTCTCAGAGGCCCAGGCTTCAGGTCTGGGTGGGCGGGGCCCCCTTCCAAGCTCCTAAAATCTCATAATCCTGATTCCTCCCTTCCCATGGTCATGCCAGCCCTTGAAAGGGCCATTGTTACAGGTGCTATTTATCTGACATCTCAGTACTCAGTGCTTTTGGCTTTTACAGTCCCTCACACTTGGCTAGCAACCCTTTATTAAGAGGGTTATTAAGGAACAAATTAAATTCTGTTCCTCTGCCGGGGGAGGGGGGCGGTGGTTCCCGTTCCTTGGTTGGACCTCAACTAAAGGACCTCATAGGAGACCAATACTTGCTTTATCCACCTTTGGTGAAGGCTAGCAGCCAGGAAGTCCACCCACATGAGATGCCGGTCAAAGGGTACAATCGGCCAGATATAAGAATAAAAAATTGGGGGAATCTAACGTACAGCATGGTGGTTATAGCTCACAACACACTGTGGTACTTGAATATTGCTAAGAGCAGATCTCCAGCGTTCTCAACACAAACAGATAGCAGCTCGGTGACAGGAGGGAGGGGGCAATCATTTTGTACCTTGCACTTACTCCATACACACTAGTTACCTCTCTCTAAAACTGGGGGGAAGGAGGGATTTAAACAAACAAACAAACAAACAAAAAACCCAAAAACCAAAACAGCTTACCCATGAAGGCAAAGCTGCCAAGCCATTCTGAGTGCCTCACTCACGTTTGCTGGGAAGAGTCCCCCCCCCCCCACAAGAGTCCCCCCCACGCTGGAGGAGAGTCTCTGGTGTAAAAATCAGAAATCAGTTTTGACAAATTAAAGAAAGGAGTACATATGGAACTGGAATGAGGCTGAAAAGGAGCACTCCGCTGACTTTTGGTCTTAAGTTCCTAAATCGCTCTGGGCTTCTGTTCTCTTGTAAACGAAATGGGGATCACAATACTTAGTCTCTCGTGGATTTGTTGGGAGCTTAAACCCTAGAATACCAGCATCTAGCATCATCCGTGACACGGTAGGACATAAGCATTTTGTTAATAACCAGATAGGTAGTAGTAGTATTCTCGAGATTCGTTAGCTTCCTATCACAAGGAGCCTCGCCGTCTGGGTTCTTTCCAATGGCTGTAGGCTCATGAGAAGGAAATGTGAGCCAACATGTATTGAATACCAAGTGTCCATCACTGGATGAACTTTACATTATGCCGCTTATTACTGGTAAAAACCCTCGAAGTCTGGGTGCTTTCCACCCCCCGTATTAGGACATGAGGCCCGGCGATTTCAGAGTTCCTGCACAGAGCTGGACGCCCATGGGGACAGCCTGCCGCCAGGTCTCCAAGGGCCCATGTGGGCAGACAGCCTCTTCGTTGTCTGGCTAATTTAAAACCAGGGAGGTGTTCCAAACAGAACGCAGCCAATAGGAATGATCCCAAGTGAGGATTCATTCTTTCAGGCACGGACAGGGCCACTGACGACGTTAATAAAATTGTCAGGCAGCTTTAGAATAACTTGAAATTATCCAAATTTTTATAGCTCCCTAAAAAGGCCGAACAGCTCTTACCTTGCTCATCAAATGAACATCTGTTAGCTCCTGGGAGACTGGCATCTGGGCTCTGTGGCGGGACCTCAGTCCCTCTCTCCTCCTGGGATGCTCAATTATGTATTGGGTTTTGTTTTTTTTTTTACCCCATCTCTAAATGGTCTGCCCCTACAGCAAATACATCTGGTTGATATTTCTTGGTTCTAATTTTTTTTTTTTACCTTTTTTCCTCCCCCAACTGAAAGACCTAGAAATCAAGCATTCAAGTCCAACGAGCGCACCTTGAGCTCTAACCTGTGTCGGCCTTTGGCATACAAGCTCATGCTCTCCGTGTCCATTGCTACTGAATTAATAACCGAGCGTGATCTGGCAGGCTTCTCCAGGCCAGTTGTGTTGAACGCTGTGCTTGCCCCTCACAGAGGAATGCACACGTACGTGTTGTACGTATAAAGGAAAAGGGTCTTAGGGCTGAATGCTTTCATTCTGAAAATCAGTACAGTTGTATTGTTATGTCCTGAAAGTAGCAGCAGGGGCTGAGAAGCCCAGAACTTAAGCACGTATTCATAAGGGCAGTGGTAATCCTTTGCAAAACAAGGACCAGGCCACCCCGACTAGCTGCCTAGTTTTGGGTCAGTGACTGCTTCTCTTCACCTCAGTGTTTTTGTCTGTAATTTGGGGGTGAAAAATCCCTGCCTTAGAGTGTTGATGTCTGGGTTACTGGAGATGCTTCATGTGACACACACGGGTTAGCGACTCGCTGGGTAAATGGGTGTTTCCTAGTCTTCCCCTGTCCGGGACTTGCACAGTGTGCATTTCATGTGCTGCACGCCCAGACCCATCCGAGAGCCTTGGGGGACAGAGCTAAGTATAACAGGTGTCATAGGTGGGGGGCAAATGGGACGCTGATTAATTACCAAGCTCCTGGATCTCACTGTGGGAGGAAGACTTAGGTTAATACAGTTAACACAGGATGGAGAGTTAAAGTAATGGATATGCGTGGTCCTCCTCATCTCCGTTATATTCGTTCGTTCATTCAGGAAATATTAAGTACCTATCACGTGCCAAGCATATCAGAGTTATATGCCACTGCTGCACCTAAGTTCATTGCAAAATTGTGCTAAAACGGCTTTTTGGATCATCTTGGTGCTCCTGGGGCTTCAGGCCCTTCCGTATAATCCCAGTCTTGCAGGGGTTCGGCCTCTATGGCATGCATCCATTGGGAGGAAGCTCGCCCCAAAAGACAGTCTTCTCTGTTGCTGGGCATCTTGAGCAAACCCTGTATAAGCCTAAAGCACCGTCTGTCTTCCTCTCCCTGCTTAGAGTGGCGTCCTCCAGGTCCGAGAGCGGAGGCTCATCGATTCTCTGACGACTGCCTTTCAGGTCACTAACAGCTGCTTTCACAGCTGCCTGCAAGGCTCACCTCCGTCAGGCCCAGCGGTCTGCGTTCCTCCAGGAAGTGAGGCTCCACGTTCACCAGGGTCTCTGTCTGGGGCAGCAACACACAATCACAAAAGCAGGATAGGACCTTATTCACAGTCCACTCCGCCGTTTTCTAGCTGTGTGACCATGAGCCGGTGAGCTCCTCTCTAGGTTCCTCTAAAGGAGGCGGCGGTCACAAGGGCGTCTAGCCCTGGATAGTTGGAGGATAGGATTAATTGATGTCGTTTTGCATGATGATACCATACGTGTGTCCATCTGTCACAAGGGCAGTGTTTCCCGGCTTGACGGGTCAGGTCTCAGGTTATGGATGAGGATGCCGAGGTAGAGTCCGAGCACGTGAACCTCCCACTATGGCGCATCTTTTAGTGAGAAGATCAGGCGGGAGGCTGGTTATCAGTGCCCTGTCCCCATGGAATGACTGGGTAGATGGTCGGGCTGGCCAGTCTCTGCGTGCCTGGATTCTTGTTGTGAACAGGGTGGTACCTGATGGCCAGGCAATAAGATATTGTGTCCTTCCAGTCGAGAGAAAAAGGCCAGATAACCAGAGGTTCATATCTGAATCCGAGTCTATTGTGCAGGCTGGTATTTCTCAAATTTGGACGTGTTTCAAAGTTTGTCCCCTACATGGGTCCTGTGCTTGATGATCCAGATTCTGTAGGCACTAGAGTCAGGCCTATGAGCTTGTGAAACTGATGGCCTTGTCTTCCGGTGGCACAAGAGGGCAAACATACCCAACATGTCGATAACGTATGAGCTGAGGTCATGTAACACCTGGGAAAGGAGTACGTTTCCCCCCTGGATTGTTTTGTCTTCGTTTTTAGTTTAGAAGGAAAATATAAAAACCGTGCCATCAGGGGGCTAATCTGATAGCTTAAAAAATGTCTCTGCAAAACAGTCTTTCCCAACGGGAAATGAACATTTGCTGAGTTCTAGGCCAGGTACGATTTATATTATTTCATTAGGAGAGCTTTTAGCTGCAAGTGACCATGCTTTCAGCTGTAAAGCGCTGGGGAGTCCAGTGTCAGCACAGCAGTTCAACAGTGTCCTCAAGACCCCAGATTCTTTTCATCTTTTTCATAGCATATTGACCTCTTTTTTCCATACTGCTTGCTTCATGGTTGCAATATGGCTGCCATGGCCCCAATCATCTTATTTTCACTCTAGTGTCTCACACAGGAAAGAAGCAAGGCCCAAATTGTTTCTCCTCTGGGAACCCTGCCTTTTTATTTAGAGTAAGAACATCTACAGCATACTGTGAACCAAGGCCTCTTTCTTTTGTGGTACTTCATGCTCTCTGCCCTGCCAGCAGCTTTTTGTCTTCTGCGTACTTCGTTGCCCACTGTCATTTCCGGCACCAGGTGCCCACTTGGTAAATGCTTTTACCTGGATTTCCAGCAGGTAATGAGGTGTCCACAGTAAATTAGGAAGATTTTTAGCTACTGTGTTTTGGTGGACCTTAGTGGTAGAGTTGTAGTTCCTGTGGTGCTGTTTCAACCTGAGGGACCATATAAGCAGTGGGAAGAGTAGAGAGAAAAGAATTGATTTCCCAAAGCAAGATGCCATCATGGTACCCAGTATGGATGAGCTAGGGATTAAAAAAAAGGATTGCCATTTCTTCTCCCAAAAAACGTGCAAGGTAGCATTTGAAATTCATCTTTCTCCAATTCTTCGGAGAGTTCTTTTTTTTTTGGTAAGGCATGGCTGGTAGAAAAGGTACTAGGGAAGGAAAAGAGAATAACTAAGAAATTCACTACCCTAAGTTAAGGGAGTGAGGTAAAGGAAGTGAAATGTTGCAACTTTTCCTGGTGGGTGTACAACAATTGTAGTTGTTGAGCTTCTCCACCTTGAAAAAAATGGGTTTCTCAGGATTTTAAGACTAAGGAACTTCACAAATGCAAATGCTGAGAATAGTACCTCACACTTAGTAGACTCTCATTAAGTTAGCTACTATTATTAATATTGGAAATTGTGTGAGATTTGACCCTCTAAAACCCAAAGATTGAAGGAGAAGAAAGGAGGTACGTTAATTACTCCGTGCAGAGATCTGTTGCTAGAACTCTTTTTTTTTTTTTAACCTTCCAACAGCCAGAGAGTGATATTAATATTCTGATTTTACAGAACAGAATTTGGGGGGACCTAGAAAGATTAAGCTATTTGTTCAAGTCCGGAAATCTGTTTGATTTATTCTGTTTCCTTTGCTTTTAGGAAACTAGAAGTTTCCATCTCCTGGACTTCCTTCTGTTCTCTTTGTATAGTAATTACTCAAATATTCAATTAACTGACCATTCAATTAAAAAAATACAGCAGACATGGCGCTGGGAATGCAGATAGAGTCACAGACTTGTTCCCATGCCGCTGTTTGTTCAAGTCCAGAAATATCTTGACACCAAGGCTGATGTTTGTTCTGCTCTTCCATTTGGGAAACCCGCTTCTGCCTAGACCGCCTAGCCCTGCTCTGGGGTAGGCTGCAATTTGTCTTTGAGGAACACCAGCTCGTTCTTCCTCCTCTTTCTCCTGGGCTTTCTCTCTCCTCTCATTTTTTCCTCTTGCAGTTATAGTTTCTGTCAGCCACATGGCCAGTCACTTTCTCTTTGTGTTGGTGGCTCCCTTTAATGGGGTCAGCATCTGGGCAGATGGTTGTACCTTCCCCAGAGGAGCCAGGGGACCTCAGCCTCAGTGGCACTCAGAACCGGGCTCAGAAGGTGTCACAGCCGATTACGGGCCATGTTGAGTCATCCTGACCGGGAAAAGGGCAGTAGTGGTTCAGTCGAGCTGGTGCTCATCTTTGAGTGGGTCTCTGAGCTGCGGCCCCTCCCGGTACCACTCATCAAGAAAGCCATCTCAGGTTTAATGTCCCGAGGACAGATCCCCTCTGCCCATGCTCTGTGCTCCCACTGCATCACCTCCTGGGGCCTTTGAGGCCACATGATAGTGTCATCGTCACTGAGCCAGTTTTTCAGTGTGTGTTCTGAGGACCACCAGCCCAGACACTGTGGGGCTTCCTTGGGAACACAGATCTCCAAGTCTAGCTCCCCACACCTACCAGGATGTGGCCTTGAGAGCCACATTTTTACCCGATTTCATCGGACAGACGGATGGAGGCTCGGGGCCATGCTTTGAGAAATGCTCCCCTCGACTGTGAGCTGCGTGGGAACAAGGCTGGGACTGTCATCTTTGCAGCCCCAGCACCTCGCCTGATTACTTCTTAATGGAACGGTGCGCTAACCAACTATTTGGTTAATTAGTATACAAAGAGAAGAGAAGTTCAAGAAATGCAAAGTTCTGGTTCCCTAAGAGTAAAGGAAAACAGAATAAATCAGTAGCCCTTGCCACTTAAGGTCTTGTGTTGGTGTTGTCTTCCCAGGGCGCCTGGGAAGACAACACCCAGTTGTGACTGCACTCCCTGGATCTTGTGTTCTGCAGAATTTTAATGTCAAGCCACACCCTTAGTCGGAGAACCTAAGTGTTATGTGAATAGACACCTGCCCTGGATTTAAGCATCTGACAGATGCTTCCAGACCCTAAGCCCTCTCTTGAGGGGTTTGGGCGCGACCCTCTCTTGAGGCCCATCCTTTGTTTTTTCTCCAAACCAAGCCAGGTCCATATCTCCTCTACTTAAGTGTCATCTGTTTCTAGAATCAGCCTCTTTATAAGAGCTTTACCTTGTCATTATTTAAGATGGCTTACATCTCCCTTGTTAGATTAGAAGCTCTCGAAGACCGAGAACTTCATGTGCTGTGTACATAGTAGGCACATAAATCTTTCTGGAATAAATGGTTAATGAAGTGACCAGGTTCTTGTGCCAGCTCCGCTTCTAAGGAACTGTCTGACTTCATCTCCCTGCATCTGATTTTCCTGAATATCAGAAAATGAATAATTAAGCAGTGGATTGTGCTGTGAATGGAGGAGTTACTAAAAAATGGACTTGGGGCTCTTTATTATCATTTATAATATATAACAGAGAGAGCAATTACTTTAGCTCATCTTCCAAAGTTGGAAAGATATTCGTTAACTTTGCTTTGACTTTTTTTTCCCCCTAGTAGTAATTTTTTAGCACACATTCATTTACCGGGTCTTTATTTTATTGGGTAAGTCCATATCTTTTTCTTTTTCTTTTTTTTTTTTAGCAGTTTTATTAAGATGTAATTCATATGCTATAAAATTTATCCTTTTAAAGTATGCAATTCAGTGATTTTTAGTATAGTCAAACATCCAAAGAGTTGTGCAACTATCAGTAGTTTTTAATTTTAGAACATTTTAATCACACCAAAATAGATACTTCTCAGGCTTTAGCAGTCAAACTCCCCATCATTCTCATGGCAACCAGTAGCCTACTTAATGCACTTAAAATGTGGCTATTCTGTTTCATATAAGTAGCTTCGTACATTATGTGATCTTTTGTGGCTTCTTTCACTTAGCATGTTTTTCCGGGTTCGTCGACATTGTAATGTGTATCAGTACGTCATTCCATTGTACTGGCCAAGTCCTATTCCTTTGTATGGGTATACCGCATTTTTTGATGTGTTCATCAGCTGATAGACTTTGGAGTTGTTTCCCACTTTTCGCCTATGAGGATTAATGCTGCTATGGATATCTGCATGCCTCGTTTTTGCGTGGACATACATTTTCAGTTCTCCTGGGAATATACTTCGAAGTGAACTGGAATTGGCTGGGTCATATGATGAGTCCGTGTTTGACATTTTGAGGATTGGCCAAACCGTTCTCCGAAATGACTATACCCTTTGCAATCCTGTGTCTTAGTCTTAGCAGTTTGCGCGCTAAGAATACCAGTGCCCTGCGTCTTCACCGAAAGCCAGGTAGGCAGACAGGTGAGACCTCGGTGGTGAATGCAGAGCAAAGAACCACAGTCTTCCTATCACTGCAGCCACTCTGGGTGCCGGTTCGGACACAGCGAGTGGAGCCAGTGTGCTGAGTAAAGCCACAGAGGATCCGGGGCTTAGGAGTCGCCTCGGGACAGATGAGGTTGTTTAACCATGACGCAAAGGCAGGATGGCGTCCGAGAGGTAGATTTCCACGTCTGGCACCTGCACCCTCATCCAGCATCACGTACCCCTGGCACTTGTCTTCCTTCCTTTCCGGTGACGTGCAGCAGGATTTGCTCGCGAGGCTGTTTCCCGCAGCTCTCAGCTTCCATCTCTCTTTGTACTTTGTACAATAGTTCAAGATTCGTAAGACCTCCCAGCTCTTACCGGAGGTCACACCTTCCACGCTGCAAACTGTGCGGATACCACGGCCCCGAGGTGGCCACGGGGTTTGCACAGGAGACTGTTTTTCGTCGAAGGCGTGTGTTCTCTGGGCCTCCGTGTTGAAGGCTCAAGCAGAGCCTGTTCTTCAGCAGGCGGAGGGTCCCTCTGTGTGATGGCAGAGCAGGGGACGAGACCTTTGCAGAATGGGATCGACTCTGACTCGCGTCCTCCTTCCTCCCTGCCTGAGTTATGACCTGTCTCAGCAGAAGTTGGCCTTTCATCTTTATGACAACAACCCATTCTCTAATGGAAAGATTCTAAACAAAAGATTGAGAAGCATTTAGACCCTTCCTAAGCCAGAAGGTCTGTGTATGAAGTCGAAGAATGTAGCCGTCTCAGTGGTCGCAGCCTTGCTGCATTTCAGACCAGACTCTCTGGGGTCCCTCTTGCCAGGTTTCTTTGCCACCGCAAACTACCTCTTCCAAATGATGAGTTCCCTGTGGATGCACTGGAAGAGAAAGGGCTCTCTGCACCTTGCCTTCTCACAGCGGGCCAAGCTCGACTCATGGCTTTGCTTTGGTTTGAGGGTTCGGGGTTGGTTGGTTGGTTCATTTGTTTGTTTTGCTCTACCTTGTGATTTTTGGTAGACTAGTGACTCCAGCCAACCAGGGAGCAGGAAGGAACTTTTTCAGACCTCCCTGGAGCAGGGGGAACATGGTCACACCCATACTGGAATGAGAGATTGGCTTGACTGCAAGACGTTATGTGGCCCCTGGATTGAGTGGGGAGTTCCCCCTGCTCAGTAAACAAACTTTACATCTGACCCTATACTTGAAGTGTTAGAGAAGATTTTATACAATGATGAGAGAATGAAGAAAAATAAGTAGATTAGGAAGGAAATGGTATGAGCCATTCCTGGGGGAGGTGGAACACAGGGGAGTAGCCACAATTTTTAAAGGGAATGGCATTGGGGGTGTTTGCGGTGATGGGACAGGTCCGGAGCCCTATTGCTGGAGTAGTTTCATGAATCTCCATATACGATAAAGTAGTTTGGAGCTATACACACAGCCTACCGACGTCACTGTCCTGGTTTGGATGTCGTACTCTCCTTTTCTAAGATGTCACCATGGGGAAAACTGTGGGAAGGGTACATGGGATCTCTCTGTGCTATCTTGCAACTTCCTGTGCATCTATAATCATTTCAAAATTAAAAGTTCTTTTTTTTTTTTTAATCCTGGGAAGAGAAAAAGGAAATAGTGATGCAAACAGAGAAAAAAGAAAATGGTGTGATGGACAAGGCAAATAATGGCCTATCGTCTAAGTAGGTGTCACCTCTATTAGACTTGTGATAAATGGTGTCATTTCAAGCAAGAAGGCAGCCACTGGTGGCTAGTGTCGTGTCTGTCATCGAGAGTCCCCAAGAAGAAAATGTTTGTGATTCAGGCCATACACAATGGACTAATCTCAAAATTATATGCTAAGAACTCCTAGAAATTAATATGAAAAAGGCCAACAACTATGGTCAAAGAATATGAATACATGGTTCACAGAGAAGGAAATACAAATGGTTCTTAAACATAAAAAAAGACTCAACTTCTCTCCCAAAAATTAAAAAAAAAAAAAAAGCAATGCAAATAAGACTGTATTGAGATGCCATTTTTAAAATCTCAGATTCGTGAAGATCTGCAAGTTTGGTAACACATTCTGTGGGTGACACTTTGGGAAAGCAGCCCTCTCAGGCTTTGCCGGTGGGAGCACAGACGGTGACTCGGCAGAACTGACAAAATTCCTGAAACAGAGAAAATACATTTTGCCCTTCCACAGTGGTGCTTATAGCTGGAACACGGCGAAGCAGCTAAGGGCTCCACTTCCCAGCTCCCCTTACCGACACGTGGCCACACCACCTCCAGCAGGATGCGAGTAGGAAAACCGTGTCCTCGTGTGCCTGTGTGCGCGCGTGCATTTCCAAACACGGCGGCGAGCTCTTGCCCTCCCTGTGTGCGCGCCCTGCACCGGGACTTTGCAGCCCCTCCCGTCAAGAGGAGGAGTCTGTCTTCACTTTCTGAACCCGCGCTGCCCTCGGCACTTCTTCTCGCCCACGGAACAGGAGCAGAGACCTGAAAGTACTTGAGCTTTAGGGCTCACCCCGCTGCTGCTCTTGGACGCCTTCTGCCCTGATGTGAACCCACCGGGGCGAGCCTGCCGGAGGAGGAGTGACCCGTGCAGAGGGAGGCCCCTGGCGGCCAAGCTGTCCCAGGAGGGCTGACAAGGGCACTATACAGCAGCCAGCCCCGGCCCATCCGCCAGCGGACTACAGAAGCCGAGCGAGCTCAGCCAAGAGGTGGTCCACAGCGAACCTGATCCAGGCAGCCCGCCTGAGTCAGGCCAAGTGGTCCCCCTGCACTTTTGAACTGCTGCTCTTGGGGTGTTTGGTGATAGAGCCGTGTTGAAACACTGAGATACTTTTTATTTTATTTTATTGATTTTATTTTTATTTTATTTTACTTATTTGTCAGAGAGCAAGCGAGAGCATGCACAACCAAGGGGGAGCAGCAGGCAGAGGGGGAAGCAGGCTCCCTGCTAAGCAAGGAGCCTGAATGCAGCACTCGATCCCAGGATCGGGATCGTGTGCTGGGATCAGGACCCGAGCCGAAGGCAGCCGCCCAACGGAGCCACTCAGGTATCCCAACAGTGAGCTGCTTCTGAGACAAGGTTTCTTTCTTTTTTTTTTTTTTTTAAAGATTTTATTTATTTCTTTGACAGAGAGAGAGATCACAAGTAGGCAGAGAGGCAGGCAGAGAGAGAGGGGGAAGCAGGTTCCCCGCTGAGCAGAGAGCCCGACGCGGGGCTCAACCCCAGGACCCTGAGATGATGTCCTGAGCCGAAGGCAGAGGCTTTAACCCACTGAGCCACCCAGGCACCCCCTGAGACAAGGTTTCTAAGAACCTCCTCTGCCCTGCCATGCCCTCTCTTTGTCATTCTGTCATCATGCTGAGATAGCTCTTCCTGCACTCTCATTCTTCAGTCAGGCAGATGGTACGAGCAAATACTCACCGAGACTCCCCTTGCCAAGGGCCGAGGACTCAAAATCAGATGCCGTGACTTCAAGGAGCTTACCCTCCAGCCAGAGAGAAATAGAGATGTTTATTTCAGGCCCTGGTGAGTGCAGTGATGAGAATCAAGTGGGGAGGTTGTCAGTGGAGGGAAAGTTGACAAGGAGGGAGATAGAACACTTAGCACTCAATGCTTACCGCTCACAAATGAGCGAAGCCACTCACAAAGGGGTAGCTCATGTTCTGCGACCGTAATCCCATGAATTTCCGCCAGGCCATGTTTCACAGAGCATTACGGAAACCAGGACAGAAAGATCGAGGAAACTGTAGAGAGCCAAGCAGAGTGCAGCCAGGATTTGGATTCAGATGTGGACTGCAGAAGCCGTCCGGGATCCGGGCGTGGACCGTGTGTCAGCCTAATGTACTCAGGGGTGGTTCGGGCCTGGGGGGGTGAGTCGGAGATAACACAGCTCAGAACTGCTGTGTGCTGCAGAGAGGGCTCCGACTGACCCTTGTGCTCGTTAGAAATGCAGATGCCCACTGGCTGCTCCCTACACGATGGTGGGACCCAGGGAAGTATGCTTTGTCCCATGTGTGCAGCTCAGGTTCGCGGCGGTGTAAGAACCGCTGGGATTGACAGACGAGCGATCCTTTACAAGAGGGACAAGCCTCTCTCTCTCTCTCCAAGAGAAAGCCAGCCGGAGCAACCTCTTAGCCCAAGGAAGAGAAAATGCTCTTTAAATAAAAACCAAGAAGAAACAAATCCCTCTTTCCTTAAGAACACAACTTGCAAATGCTCTTTTATGTCCAGCATTGAGAACAGAGTGTGGGCTAGTGACAGTCACCCCGATCAGGCCTCTGAAGGGCTGAGTTGTCCCCCCCTCCCCCATTCTTCACTTCTGAAATACTCTCTCCTTTTAGTTAAATGACAGACTTCAGTAGAACATGTAAAAATAGCAACGATTTAGGAGAAACCTGAGAAGGAATCATCAATTTTTTTTTTTTTAATGTAAGAAGTCAGGTCCTCAGGAGCGGGGGATGGGGGAGCCCCGAGTCTGGTGCGGAACCTGGCAGAGCTGCCCGGAGCCCCTGCAAGATGTGGCAGGGGCTTCATCTCGCCAGCGCAGGTAACCTGCCTCAGGACCTGGAGCCCGAGGTGAGTTTGAGGGCTAACAGTGCCCCCTTCTGGCGCGAATGGTTTTTAGCATCTCACTTGCAAATCCTGAGCCAAGTGGAGAGCTTTTCCCTCTGTCTGGAGTGGAGCCCGTGCCTCCGCCATTCTCCTCCCAGAGCCCCTCTGGTCTCTTTGGGGGTCCACGCGTCCTCCTGACATGTGGGCAGCTCAGGGGCCTGCAGGTTTTCCTGGAAATCTCTGTATGGAGGAATTAGATTTTCATTCAGCCACTTAAGCATATCCGTGGGATTTATTTAATGCTTCGTGCAGAAAACCAAAGTCTCTTTTGCGGTATCGGGTGGCAGCAACTGAAACCTTTTATTTTCCTATTCCTAAAAATCATTACAACCAGCTCCAAATGGAATTTCTGGTTGCATGTCTGTGTCTTGCTAGGTGTATCAGATGGTGATCAGAAGGTAGACCTTGTCCAGGGCCACAGCCCTGTGCCCTGTGCCTTTCTCTGTACCAGCACTCTCTTCACGATGGACCATAGGCCTCAGCTCTCACGCATCGGCCCCTCTCCTAGGGAACTGTCCATGGCCTGCTGACCCGGGAGGGCCCCGCTGGCCAGAACTTAGGTGGGATACTGTTACAGTCAGCATCAGTGGAGAGGGGCCCACGGGCCAGGGTTCAAGTCCTGAGCCTGCCCCTTGCTGGCTGTGGGACTTTGGGCAGGGGATTTAATTTATTTGGGCCTTGGTCTCCTCTTAGGTAGGGTGGGGACGATGGTAACAGAATCTAACTCATAGGGTTAGTGTAAGAATCCGGTGAGTCGTTACGTGCGTTGTGTTTCGCACAGCGGGCGCTGCACGTCCACCACTGTCCCAGCTCCTTTGCTGAAGGCCTCAAGTTATCCTTTGGCTGTGTTCTTGGCTGTTTTTCCTCAACTCCTCTCCTGAATCCCACGGCCTTGGGTAAGAGAGAGCCCCAGATAACAGAAAAGTCTGCAGGGAGCGCGGCTATCTAAAGATAGCAAGGAATGTGAGCTTCTAGTTCATTCCACAAATAACCTCTAGGACCTAATTGCTAGGTCCGGCTTTGTGGCCCGATATTTCTAGAAGAAGCCACTGTGACTGACCCAAATCTACCCCTTCCTTCCCGGGCTGCGTCTGATGGTACAGGAGCGAAGGGCTGGGCTGGTTCCTGGCCGTGTACCCCACGGCCGAGTCAACAGGTGGCCGTCCTCAAACCCCCCCACAAGTTGTGTGCAGGACTGTTCGTGTGTCGGTGCACCTTTCGGTGGCAGGTGGGTTATATGTGGGTTGTCATCTTTGTAGAGGGAAGCCGTCACGGAGGTTAGAGCGCGTCTCTCATATTCGGCAGGTGGTGACAGGAGACTTGGCGGTTTGTGACCACCGCCCAGTGCTTCTCCCTACGGTGGCTTTGCTCAAAAAGGCAGAGCTTGGGGCGCCTGGGTGGCTCAGTGGGTTAAGCCTCTGCCTTCGGCTCAGGTCATGATCTCAGGGTCCTGGGATGGAGCCCCGCATCGGGCTCTCTGCTCGGCAGGGAGCCTGCTTCCCACTTGCTCTCTGCCTGCCTCTCTGCCTGCTTGTGATCTCTCTCTCTGTCAAATAAATAAGTAAAATCTTTTAAAAAATTAAAAAAAAAAAAGGCAGAGCTTGCTTTTCCACAGCTAGGGCGGTACAATTTCCAAATTCCCAGTTGGTGCTTATTCATGATTAAGGGGAATATGTAGGGGTGTGAAGCCACAAGCCTCCTTCCAGCACTGGAGATTTTCATCAGCTCTTTGGAATTATTTACACTCCCCGTTCCCTTTATTAATGTAGATAATAAAGAGTTGGCAGCATTTTGGAGACCCAGGCCCCAACACGATAGTGTGTGTTTTCTTTCTAAGGCTCCAATAAACTTGAAAAATTGATGCTGTCCCCCATGGACACTTCTGTGGGATTCTTGTCATTATTGTCTTCTAAGTGGGGGACGAAGGGACTTAAGCAGGAAGAAGTGGGGAGCAGCTCCCCAGTTATCCAGGCGTTGTTCTTTTTTTTTTTTTTTAAAGATTTTATTTATTTATTTATTTATTTATTTATTTATTTATTTATTAGGAAAGAGAGAGAGAGAGAGCAGGTCAGAGCGAGAAGCGGACTTCCCCATGGAGCTGGGAGCCCGACGTGGGACTCGATCCCGCGACTCCGGGATCATGACCTGAGCCAAAGGCAGTCGCTCAACCAACTGCGCCACCCAGGGGCCCCAGGCGTTGTTCTTGAGGGTACTGCTGGCCGGTCCTCCATGAATGGTGTGGCAGGACTGACTATGTGTGTCCTTTGTGGAGCCCGGGCGATATTACACGTGAGACCCCTTTTTCCAAACCTGCCATGAATTTCGGAATGGTGACAGCAAGAGTGTTGAACCAAGGGCAGGAGTCTTTCGGGCATGGGGTCCTTTGTGACTAGGCACAACACGAGACCATGAGGTCAGCCCTGGATGGCTTCTCCCCCATCCTTGGCACACTTTGACCACCCGGACGTCTTGCTGTGTCTTGGTCACAGCCGTACCCGCCTACTTCGTGGCTTTGGACTTGCTTTTCCTCTGCCTGGCAGTCTGTGCCCCCAGATCACCCTAGAGCCCACGTGTTTCCTTTGAGTTTCTGCTAAGACCCCACCTTCACAGGAGGGCCTTCCCCGACGATCGTCTTCCAAACAGCACTCCCTTCGTGCTCTCCATGCACCCTGTGCAGCAAAAGCGTGACTCTGACCATCCGTGTATTTTATCATTTACAGCTGTTCTGACCCCCAGGGATGCGTAAGCTCTCAGAGGGCTGGGACTTGGTTTCTGTTGCTCACTGCCATACTTTGTAGGGCTTGCCTGGGACCAGACGCATAGTTGTTGCTCAGTATTGGTGGAGTGCATGAGTGGGAATGCTCTTTGCCACCTGGCGAAGGCAAGCCAGAGGCGGGGGTTCAAGAGAAGGCTGGGAGTTTGCTCCTGACGCCGCCTGCTTTTATCAGTGATCTCCTCAGAAGCATTTCTTCCTCTTGGTCTCAATGCTTCCGGGTGCCATTTGTAAGATTCGGGGCCCTGACCGTGAGACAGGTCTTGGTATATCAGAGGCCAAAGTCATCACCGAGTTTTGAGACTATGCTAACACAGGCTACTTTGTGCGCGGGGTTAGCAGTTCATGCGCTAGTTCGCGTATCCGTTCAGATATGCGAGCGGGAGTGGGGGCGAAGCAAGGTGGAACTGACTCTTGACCTTGGGGTTCTCGGAGCCCTTCGTGTGCCGATGCGCGATCCGTTCCCCAAGCATCTCAGGACACCGTTCTTCCACGAAGCACACCTTGGGACACCCTGCTATTTTGGCAAATGCACCGGCCCACAGGTCAGGAGGCTGAGCCCCGTTCCTGGACCCGACACTGTCTTCTAGACAGATTAATGAAAGGGACCCCGCCCCCTCTCCCTGGATTCTTCGGTCTATGAAACCCGGGTAGCATTTCTAATCACTGTATTACTGAACGTGTGCTGGCCGAGCCCCAGAATTCCTGTCCGGCCCCAACATTCTGGAAAAGACCCTCCTGGCCTTCTGTTCTTCGACTGCTGTCAAAATTCATTCATTTATTCATCCAGCCAGCCAATGTGTGCTGAGTGCCCGTCATGTGCTGGGGACTCTTCGCAGCTCTCAAACCAGAGCAGTGAACACAAACCAAACCTCTGCCTTCTGGAGCTTGCTTTTTCGTAGATGTCCAGGATGAGCAACCTGGCACTCAGAGATGTGCTAACTGTCAAGGTCTTGTTGCACCAGTTAGCACTGGAAAAGCCACTGGGAATGATGTGAAAGAAGGAACATTTGGGCCCAAGGTCTGGAGACCCGGATTACCATCCAGGCCTCGCCACCACCAAGAGTGGCTTTGAGATCAAGGGTTCCTGCTCTGAAGTCACACCACACTGGGTTCAATCTCGGCTCTACTGTTTGCTAAGACCTTGGGCAAACACCTTCTCAATATCGGCTTGTTTTCTCACCTGCAGTCTAGGGCTCGGCACGCCGCCTGCCACCAAGGGGGAAGTGCACACAAAGCCCTTAGCCCCGAGCCTGGTTCGTGCTGTGCGCGTGTTGCCGTCTGTCCATCCTTGTTCTTCGAACCCTCCGTGAACTCAGGCAAGCCACTGTCTTTGCGCTCTGTCCCCTTCTATGAGATGAAGTGTCCATGTCAGCTCTACGTAGGGCTGTGTTTCGGCCTCAGTTTAGATAGTACTGGATCTGGGGTGATTGTCTCTCCTCCCCGTGGACACTGGCCACCTGAACTGTGGCTCTATGAGATCTAAGTCAGTGTACCCAGACAGAGATGCATTGTCCTCTATGTGCACAGAAGTCTGTCCCTCTGGACGTGTGCATGTGTCTGTATGCATATGCACCATCCATTGTGTGGGTGTGGACAGGACCTCAGCTTCTAAGTGCACAGCTTTCCTGTGTCTGTCGTTGCAGCCTTGAGTCAGCATTCTGTATGGGGGAGCGCTCCCGGGTCAGGAAAAGTAATTCCTGCCCATTTCCAATGCAGGGATTCTATCAATCCTGTTGCAGTCCTTGGAGATTTTATTTAATCTCCTCTTTTGCATGTGTTTATTTCATTTCTGTTTCTTCCCTTGGTCCTGGATCTGTCATCATCCTGCTTCCCAGTTCCTAATTTCCTCAGGCAGAAGCTGCTTCTCGCTGCTGCATCCTTTGCAGACCAATCCTAAGATCCAGGAGCCTGGCCACATAACGGCGTGGAACGGGAATCAAGAAGGCTTGAGTGGCTCCGTGCTCGAGAACACTCGGATTTCACGAGGGTTAGCCCATTTAGCACACAAAGAAATCGCAGCCAAAATTTAGACATGGGTAGCTTTTCCTATTACCTTGAAATTAGTCTCGATTACCCTTAAATTATTGAAGATTGACCGCCATGCAAAGTGGTTTCTCCTTTCATTAATCTTACTAACTGGCTGCAGTCGTTACAAATCTTTTTTTTTTTCCCCCTAGCCAGCACATGATTCCCTTTCTGCAGAAAGGTTCTTCTGCACTGCCTTTCTTTTACATTCCTTACTTTCCTTCAAGCATTATGATTAATGGTCACAGCAGAGCACATCCTGGCAGCCATGCATCCAGCGATGTTTCCCCAGCAAAGCCATCTGGATACAATGTTTGCATCTTCTGGGATCCTTGCGCATTGGGGCACCTTCTCTTTCTTTCTTCTCCTTTTTTTTTTTCTCCCTTTTGGTGATATAACACATCTGGCTCACACATTTAAAAATATAGAAAATAACAGTGCCCAGGGGCGCCTGGGTGGCTCAGTGGGTTAAAGCCTCTGCCTTCAGCTCAGGTCATGATCTCAGGGTCCTGGGATCGAGCCCCACATTGGGCTCTCTGCTCAACGGAGAGCCTGCTTCCCCCTCTCTCTCTGCCTGCCTCTCTGCCTACTTGTGATTTCTCTCTCTCTCTCTCTCTCTGTCAAATAAATAAATAAATAAAATCTTAAAAAAAAAAAATAACAGTGCCTGTGTTCATTCTAGAATAAAGTCTATACATCACAGAATACGTTGGAGGTTAGAAGAGATGAGGAGAGGTGACAGAAATCATACATCTTGGACTGCTTAGAGATCACCACTATCTGATCAGTTACTTCCAAATTTTCTGTACACTTTGAAAGACTGTTGCCTTCCTTCTATATGCAGTTCCGATTCTTGCTTTATATTTGTACTTAACGTTATTGATCTGCATAACTATCACTTTCACTGCCTGGGTAATGTTCTACCTGGTGATAGAGCATCATTATTATTTTAAGACATTCTCCCTATTTTTGACGAGTCAGGATGTTTCTGATTCTTTGAAAATTTTCTTAAGACTTTATTGAGTTTCTGTGGCATATGACATCCCTTCTTTCAGATTCATCTTTCAGTATAAATTAGCAGAGTGTGATTTATGGGTCCATGGGTTTGAATTTTCTTAAAGTTCTTAATCTCCATTCTCAATGTTCTTACGAGGCACCTGCCACATTAGAGTGCAACCAGGGTATCAGCGGGCCCCCAGCAGAGGTAAATGTAATGTTTTAGCTCATAATAGTGTTCTGACTTCAATTTTTCTTTCACAGGATATTTTTGACTTAAAAAAAAAAAAAAAGTGGCTTTAAAAAATTTTATTTGAATTGTGGGACCTGACCACCAACCAAGCAAGTAAATGGTTTCCTTTCCTGGGCTTCCGTTTTCCGGTAAATACAGAGATGGCACAGGACGAGGCACTATGGTCCCATCCACATGGGTGGGCAGTCGTTATGTTTGGATAGTTTGACGAAAGCGCTTCTTCCGGTGGAGCTGAAGGAGGAGAGGCTGGCCTTTAAGTAGAAAAATGACATCCTGTTTCGTAGGGGAAAAGCAACCTTGCCATCACTCAGGTTTGTCTTACGCAAGCTGGGGCGTGCAGAAACCGTCTCATGAGACGCTTCGGTGGTGGTGGTTAGAGATGAGAAGACACTCCTCAGACCCACGTTCCTTCTACCAGGTCCTTCTCCGGGGGGAGGCATCCCCACCCTGCCATAGGGACCTGCGGACTTCCCAGTTGTGGGGCAGTTCATCCTCCGAACTGGAGTCCTCCTGTCTTCGTGGGATTCATCTCCGGGGTGAAGCTGCTGAGTGCACCTCACTCTTGCGAATATGGGGGAACGATGCTCACGGAGCTGAAACACTCTGGGGTCTATGATGCAAAGCTGACTCCCGCTTCGCCCTCTGTAGTGGCACCGCGGGTGACATGTAGAAACCTCTTTAAATGCCAGGAAAATGCCACCCGTGTTGTCTGTGTCCAAGCCCTCACGTGTCCTCAACAGTCTAAAGGCTGCTTAACAAATACTGCCACATGGGACGTTCAGCTTCCAGATGCTCGCCGTGAGGACACAAGGGAGCGCACAGGTACAGCTCGCTGGGGAGCAAAAGCACCGTCACGAAGGAGTCGTGTAAAAGCTGAAAGCGAAGAAGGTACACAGGGACAGCTGCCCATGTAGAAACATCTGTCCAAATGGAACAAAATCTGGCCGGGCCATGTGCCAGTCATCAGAAAGCCCAGGGCATGGAGCACAGACTTGAGAACCAACAGCCGGGTCAGTTTGTAAGCTCCGCGGGCTTCCGGGGTCTGATCCACGAGCCGTGGGCAGTGTCACTTACCAGCAGAGCCAGCAGCATGGTCACCAGTTCATCCTCCGCAGCCGGGTGACGAGGGCGCCCTGTTTGCCTTCGCCTTCTGTGAGCGGAATGGTTCGGGCCGAGCCACTGAGCTTCCCTGTGGCTTAGTTCCCTCTTCCGGAAGCTTCTAACTCCCGGGGGTGTTATGCTGGTTCAGTAAGTATGTGCCAAGTGCTTAGAGGAAACTTAACACCTAACAGGCACGGTGTGCGCGTGTGCTGATGTCACCGCATGGTCACTTCCTTCCAAGGAGGCTGCAGGGTTTAGGACGAACGCCTGCCTACGGCTTGGATACACGGCGGGGCTCAGGTCCCTGGTGTCATCGTGGCGCCGCTCTTAACTCCCAGCGCTGACGGCGGCGGCGTGCTGAGTGGAAAGACCGAGCTCTTTCCTCAGGTTCAGAGTCGGTTAGGGAGGGGCCTTTATTGTCATATTGAGACATCCTACGACTTTGGGTCTAAAATGTTTATGGAGAGCAGGGTGGGAGGGGAGTCCAACCAGCGAAGCACAGGACGTTTTTTTTCCAGCGGCCAGGCCATCAGGCCAGGCCATCATAGCGAGCTTTACTCCTCTCTCCTTTACTCTCTCCGGGATTCATTCCGTCCAAATGAAAACCAGAATAGAGAGACCGTAAAGCGCCCAGTTAGGTTGTGGGGGAGGGGAGCGGGGCAGATCATTCCATTTCTAGATTCCCCATCTCGCCATAGCTCTGCCCTGGGAGGCGGCTCACACTGAGACCTACGGGGCCCTCTGCGGTCTTGAGAGGCAGCCCTTTGCAGCAGGAGGGGCGGCTGAGGTTGGGAGAGGAGCGGGGAGGCCAGTGGTTCTCAACAGGTGGCCCCTCGAATCAGCAGCTTCCACATAACGCGGGAACTTCTGAGATACTCACGTCCTTGGGCCCCACCCCAAACCTGCTGAGTCGGAATTTCTGGGGTCGGGGCCCAGCAGTCTTGCTAAATGACCTACAGGTGATTCTTGTGCCCGACTAAGTTTGAGACCCACGGGCTTAAGCCGAACAGTTCAGTTGATGCTTCTTTGAAGGACAGCCTCAGGCTTGAGATACCTGCTCCTTTTCCTCACTCCCCAAGCAAATATATACCTGTGACCACACAATCAGAGCGGTAAATTGAAGCCAATTAGCAGCTAAGTAACTGCCAGCACTTGTCACCAGGGTAGTTGTTAGTAATTAGCACTAATGACTCTAGAGAGGAAAACAGTTGTGGTTCAAAGACATCCCCACCATTTGAATTCACTCTGAGTTTTCTCAACGTTTTCCTGCCATGTTTCTCTTTTACATTCAAACACCATCACAGTTGGATGGATGCTTCTCTTGAGACAAGATCACATGAGGTAATAATATGAAGTGGTGTTTTTTTTAACGCTTGCCAGATTGCGCTGATTCAGTTGGGGTGCGCGTGAAAGTTGTGAATCACCCTTTTGGATGCACCTGCATAATTCCTGTGGCGATGTCAGGATGCACATTGTAACTTTCTCCGGGAAGCATAAAGTGATTTATAGGCATGTCAGAAATTGTTGGATGAGCTCACCAGATGACAGTTCTGAGTTTTGTGAGGGTAGAACCAAAGAGAAACCAAGAGAGGATAATTTTCAAACAGAAAGTCAACTTCGTAAACTTTTGAAAACTTCAGTGCTGGGTTAACAAGCGTAGATTTTAGGAAACTCTTCCAAGAAATGTTACAGGGTAGAATCCACCTGATCCTACCGTTAGCTTGTGGAAGGAACACGGTGCATGTTGGAAGAGGGCAATGGCTACTCTGGAATCGAGAAGCTCTTTCAGTTTTGCAAGGATCCTGTCTTGCTCATTCCTGGTTCTCTGCAGCACCCCGCAGGCCTTGCCTGGGGGGTGGGGGGCTACCCTCTCAGAGGTCTGTAGATGGGTGGATTGAGAAGAGTGACGTTGGATCGAATAGTGTCTGATTTCGGCTGTGTGAGATTCTCTTTTCAGTGCAGATACTGTGTGTTCCACCGGGATCAAAGCTCTTTACTGTGAAAGTTTCTGAAGCTGGCAGATGTTCAGTTGTGTGGGGTCGTGTTGATTAGGAGAGGGAGCGTATTATCAAAGGAAAGCCTGTGTGTTTCAGCTCTGTCTCCTTTCTTCCCTCAACCCAACGGTATAAAATTAGGGGAGTTTATTAAAACCTTGGGGAGGAGGGGGAAACTGTGTGATTTCAAGGTTCACCTCTTTCAGAAGGTGACAGCTTTTTAAAGCTGCTACATTATTGGGGTGCCTGGGGGGTTCAGTTGTTAAGCGTCTGCCTTCAGCTCAGGTGATGATCCCAGGGTCCTGGGATCGAGGCCCGCATCCGGCTCCCTGGTCAGCAGGAAGCCTGCTTCTCCCTCTCCCACTCCCCCTGCTTGTGTTCCCTCTCTCATTGTGTGTGTCTCTCTCTCTGTCAAATAAATAAAATCTTTGTAAAAATAAAACTGCTAGATTATCTGTAAAGAGTGAGTCTGAGACATTTCCCACGGGTGTCTGGTTCCCATACCACATCAGTGCCAAACAAGGTGCGATTCCTGAATTTGCAGATGATGGAGAAGGATGCTTCTGAATATGCTTCCTGGGCATAATCTTTTTCTTTTTTAATTTATTATGGTAAAATATAACAAACCAGCATTTTAACCATGTTCACGTGTACAGTTCAGTGACATTAAGTACATTCGCACTGATCGACCATCACCACCCTCCCATCTCCAGAACTTTCCATCTTTCCAAACTGAAACTCTGTACCCATTAAACACTAACTCCCCATTCCCCCTCCCACCAGCCCCTGGCACCCACAATTTGCTAAATCAAAATGCTCACAACCTCTCAGTTCTTTGTATATTCTAATTCCTGTGCCTGGGATGCCCGTCTCATCAGCTTGCTAAATTCCCACTCATTCTTGGGGCTTCCCTCTGGTGTCACCGTGGGCCCTCTGTGTTTATATGATGTGTGACACCATCATAATTATCCATCCCCTCATCTCTTTGGGACTTCTCTCTTCCCCTCAGCCTGTGAGTACCCCTTGCTCTGGTGTCTCCCAGATACGTGGCAGAAAGTCCTGGCATATGGTCTGTGCTCAGAAACCTTTATCGAGCAGCTTGCTAAATCGAGGCCAGAGAACCCATAAATTCTACTAGAATTTTTTTTACGAACGGAGGAGATCCACTTGGGACCTCACCAGATTCCATTACACTACCTCAGCTCCTCCCCGAGTGGAATTTCTCAAGTTGAGTCCAGCCTAGGGGAAGAGGAAGGCCCTCCTAGGTCATGACGCATCAGTAGTCGTGTGTTCCCATGCCTCACTCTTGCCCTGGGGGGCTTGATCTCTGGCTCCAGGAGCTGCGTGCTTTCTATGCCTGGTTCACGATTGTCATTTATTAACTGGGTTTAAATGGAAAATTGTTCCAGAAGCAGCAGCTGCCTCTCCAGCCCCAAGTAAGGAGATGTCTTTCTCTGCTTTGGGGGGGAAAACAATTATGTAGCACGTTCTGTGCTCACGGCATCCTGCGAGGTAAAGAGGTTTGAAATGAGACCCCCTTTCTGCCTTCAGGGAGGATGGGATGGCAGAGGGCAGTAAGGAGAATGCATGGCAGTGAGTCTTCTAAGTGAGTGAGACCCGTCTGCAACCATAAAGCCTAGGGACCCGGCTGATGCTCCTGACCCGCCCATTCAGCACCTGCTGTGCTTCGGGGCCTTGGGGTGTCTGGACTGATAAGAGGAAGACAGTGTGATGATTGTATCCCGTACAGAATGACCAGCGCTTTCTAGAGCAGAAGCCGGGTTGCTCTGGGAGCAAAACCATTGTCAGGTGCGTCATTTATTAAGTGCTTGGAAGTGAGGAACAAAAAGAGAAATTGATTCTAAATGGCAGGAACCAAGAGCTGATACCTATAACCGCGGTCTCAGCAGGACCAGGAATCCTGAAGGCCTGGAATGCCCGCTCGTCTTACCCAAGTACTCAGTCAGGATGTACACACTCCCGATGACAAGGGAACTCACTACCTATCACGACAGCACACTGTGCCTCCAAAGAACAATGACCTTTGGAAGTTCTTCATATTCAGCCCCAGATCTCATTCTGTAACTTCTTTCTTTGCTTCCAGGACTCGCCCTCCCCATGCAGAATAAATCCCCCTTCCCAGCATGCGTAAGGGACCCGGGGAGCCTTTGCCTCTTCCAGGGAAATCATCCTCGGTTTCTGGAGTTTTTCGAGGGGCGGGGCTGACATGGGAGCTGGCGGGGAGATTAGCAAAGCCCCTTTGGATCTTCTCCTGTCCGCGGTGATAATGGTATTAGCAGCTGCTCCAGATAGAGGCCAGGGGCGCCTCTGAGAAGCTGACCGCCCGAAGCCTCAGCTCCCCCCAGCAGGTGCATGGGCCACACAGGAAGAGCCTGCTGCTCTGACTGCTTCTTCCGCCACTGTAGACCCGGCCCCAGCCCCGGGCTCCTCTGGGCACGGGAGGATGCAGGAAGGACGCGGGAGGCCCTGGGGCAGCGTTCGGAGCATGTCCAGCTTCGGATGCTGAGCCCTTAGAAACGGAGCAGCTTCTGTTTGGTTCTGGGGGGCCAGTCACTTATTGCCCCCTCACACCTGGCCCCTCTGGCCACCAGCTACCTTTTCACCCACGGTGGCCACCTGAGCTCTGTCCCCACGGCCAAACCCGGATAGATGGCAGACGCTGGAGTCCCGCCGCGCCGGCCGGAACACGTCATCGGGTGTGCTTTCGATCAGCGCGCTGTTGTCTCCGGCAGCCCGGCTGCCGTGTGGGGCAATGGTGTGGAGCTTGCACCGATGCGCCACCCGAAGCTCGCCGGCGGGATTTTGCCTGCCCGCGTTCACTGAGCTCAGCGATAGGCAGAGCGAGGGTTCAGAGCCCCCTCTGTTGGATTCTGACATTTGATCTCTTCGTCACTGTTCCTTTTTTTGAGATGTATTTCACATACTGTAAAATTCACCCATTTATACTGTACAGCTGAGTGCATCCTCTTTAGTCGATTCAGAGTTGTGTGACCATCACCGCGCTCTATTTTAGAACTTCAACACTCCAAAAAGAGACCCATCAATCATCACTCCCCATTCCTCCATTCCTCCAGCCTAAGTAACTGCTAATCTACTCCCTCCGTGGCGTTGCCCCTTCTGAACACTTCATGTGAATGGAGTCACACGGGAGGTGGCCTTTGTGCCTGGCTTCTTTCACTTAGCTCGACATTCTCAAGGTTTCAGGGTTCGCCCAAGTTGTAGCAGGTGTGAGCACTTCCTTCCCTTCTGTGGCTACAAAGTGTTCCATCGTCTGGAAATGACACCTTTTATCTTTTCATTCATGGCCGATGGACACTGAGGCTGTTACCACTTTTGGATTTGATGAATAATGCTACTGTGAAATTCTGGTACAAGTTTTTACCTCAGTGTGTTTTCGTTTCTCTTGGTATATACCTAGGAGTGTGATTTCTGGATCACGGAGAACTCCACACATAGTGTTTTGAGGAACTGCCCAGCCATTTTCCAAAGTGGTTGCTCCATTTCTTAGTCACCATTCTTGACTGCTTTTTTTTTTTTTTTTTTTCCCCTTTGAGGCAGGAATCGTTTCTTAGGTGAACAAACCCTCCTCACCTCATTATTTTAGTTCACTGACTGGCCTGGTGAATTTCAGCTGCGCTACATGGAATAGCCTAACTATAAAGTTTCTGAAGGCTACCTGACTGGGATCTCAGCTTTGGGACCTACACTTCCTGTGACCTTGGGCTTATCAACTGTTGTTATCCCTATGAGTAAAAGGAATTAATTCAGGGAGAACCAAGGAATCAGTGGATTCAGTGAGATACAGTGTGTAAAATCCTGACATGGGGCCTAGAGCGTTGTAGGAAATCTTTCATTTCACTTCAACATATATACTTGAACCTCTACCACGTGCGGTGAAAGCACATAGTGAGAACCCAAAGGGTAAGTTGTGAAAAATACAGGCAAAAGTTCATGTCTCCTTGGCTCTCCACACACTCCTTCTCTCTGCCTCACTCCAGAAAGATTGGAGTTCTGTGTTTTGTCCTCCCTGCCACCACCGGACCTTTGCACGTGCTCTTCCTTCACCCTAGAACTTTCTTCTCTGAGTTCCTTGGCCGACCTCCCCACCTTTGCTCGGTTGGTCCTACATGTATTTGTTTGTTTTGTATTTATGTGCTTTTGCATGATTCTTTAATTAATGCCCCATTTACCCCACTAGACTCTCAAGCTCCAGGAGGGCAGGGCCCGTGCCATCACTGCTCGTCACTGTATCTGTATCCCTAGTGTCCGGCACGCAGTAGTAAGCACTCAGTACATATCTAATGATGGAATGACTGTCTGCTCCTCCCCCTGTAATTACAAACTATCAAAAGTGACTGCTTTGAGCTGGTAGGAAGGCATTGTCCACATCACGGGCCAGTAAAGACTCGTTGTGCAAGATGCCCACCCTCCCCGCACCCCAGTCTGGATCGCCACATTCAAGTAGAAGGTATGCTGATGGACAGCGAGGTGTTAAGCAGGTTGAGATGAAGAAAGACTTGGAGCATTTCTACCAGGAAAGAAACCCACAACGTATGAGATCAGAATTGAGGGCTGCCAGCAGGTAATTTCGGAGTCACCAGCCCATTTCCTGCTCCGTGATAAAGTTAATTAATCCTCTCTCCTGTCCATCTTCCTCCCGCCCTGTGACCACCACCAACAACTGATCATCACGGGTGATGCGTGCCTCCGGACTCCCGCCCCTCCCAGGGCCTGGCTCTTTTTGCAACAGGATTGCAGGGGGCGCCCTCCCACCCCTGTTCTTGGGAGGAGCTGCCTCTCTCCCCAGCCCCTCTGCTGCTCGCCACCTTTGAAGTATAAGTAATAAACTTCTACAGATGGTGACAAGAAAAGCCTCATTAGCTTCGTCCCTGACTTGGATAGTATTTCTAATCCACTTGCCTTCCGAGTCCAGCTCTTTAATGTATCATTTGCAATCCTGTACCTCTCCTGATGCAGCCCCAGAGCTGCTTTGAAGTGTTGAAGCCCCCTCCCCCTCCTCCCCATCCTCTGGGTTCCTCTTTAGTTTCCAGGAAGGTCCAAGGCTGGGCCAGGAAGCCTTCCTGGGGCTCCCCTGAAACCATCTTGTCACTGGTCCAGCAGGGATCGTCCGCTCCTCTCCCCAGACCTTACACCTGTGCTCAGAGCAGCTGTTCCTCGGGATGGCAATTCTTCCGTTAGTTTAGTGTCAATTTCCATTGAGCCACTTGCTTGGATTGGCTTCTGGGTTAGCTGGTGCTGAAGTAATAATAAGACTAATAACATTAGTAATAGTAATAATACATTCCATGTATTGATAATGCCAGTCATTAGACTAATGGCTTCATACAAATTGCCTTATTTAATCTCCAACAGTCCCTTCAGGAAAGGTGCTTTTATTATCCCCATTTTATGGATGAGGACACAAACACTTAAGTAGCTTGCCCGAAGTTGGCAAGGAGAGAGTCTGCGGTTAGAATCAGGGATTGGTACACCCACCTGCACTTAACCACCTTATAAACCAGGAAGCTATGGGACTTATTTTTTCCTTAACAAAAAAAAACACACTAAAATTTTTATAGCCAAATGGTCTCCCATGGGACATTCTGTACTTTAATGATGTTTTCTGCCTTGTTTAAATTGTCACCATCATGGCCCTCAAAGTGGGTTTGTAGCTGTAATTGGACAGATAAGGTTAGGGGTTTGGGAAGATTGAGATGAAGTCAGTGCCTTGTGATCCCTTTGCTGCCTCAAGATGTTCGGAAGCCTTAATGTAATGGTCCTTTGAGAGAAGCACCTCCCATTTCGCACCTAACTGTCAGCAGAGCTGAATGCTGGGCACTGGGGATTCAAAGGGGAATTAGACCCACTTTCTACTTTGAAAAGCTTATGTGTAGAAGGAAAGAGAAACAGATATGCAGATTTATATATTATCATAGATATATACACTGCATATTTTAATATGTATGTAGCACATTATATAAATTATGTCTTCTATGCTTATATATCTAATATCTGTTGTAAGGTAGCCATAAGGTGCTCTGGGAACAGAGAGAGGAGTCCATGCTATATGTAAAGGCAATCCATACCATACCGGCATAAATAATGAATGTGTTGCTTTATGTAACTGCAGGTGGCCAATGGGCTTTGGCTCATTTCTCAAAGATTTTTCATCTTTGTCCTCAGGCTGACTTCCCTTTTAGGAGCACATGATTTCTATCCATCCCTCGGGCTTCCTTATTCATCTCTGAGTCCTGTGCTTTACTCTATAATTGTGCCATCTCAGGCCACAGCTTCTCTCCTTATCCAGTCTTTATAGCTCCATGAGTGGAGTATGCTGCTTGCCTTGATCAGGTTGGGTCCACACTTTGAGCAGGGGTGAAGTCAGTCCTATCTAAACCGAACGGCTGCCACAGGATAGAGGAGGGAAGAAGCTAAGAGGAAGTTGCAACTGTTAGTCTTCTACAGAGCACCTTTCTTGGGTGCCCTCATTGCATTTGGGGCAGAAAGCCCTAGGCTCGAGGTCCACTATGAGCCCAGAGGCCATCCTGCTACAAAGTACTAGCCTAATTCTATGCAAGACAGCACGCAGCAAAATGGCATATCAAAGAGGCCACTCTAAAGGTCCATCATTCCAAAAGTCATTTACAAAATTACCTTGTAAACCACATGAGTCTCTGTTTTATAGTCCGTTTTATTTTTGAAAAAGTACAAACCTTTATTACCTTTTTTTTACCTTTTACCAGCTTATTTACAAGATTTAGAGGCACATGGGATTCATGGCTTTTTATGAAAATTAAATCAACTCTCAAAGGGCAAGATAGGCCAGCCCTTTGGTGTTCAGGACATCCTTTAGGATCCGAGGGGAGTTCTAAGACACTTGACAACCCCAGTGGTAATTTTAACAACAGCGGCATCATTAATACACATCTCTACGATGACTATTCTGAAGGAAAATATATCCTAATCACCCCTTGTTTTCTCCTACCAAATCATTCTAAGGGTTCTAGAAATTATTTTTCTAGAACAATTCTAATCAAGGCACTGTTACCCTTACCTGAGGTTTGGGGAAAAATACAGTCAGTGAAACAGTTAGATCTGACTCCCCTGCTCTGTGAGGCCAGGAACAACCTACAATCCCGTCTCTGACCCTCAACCTTCTTATCTGTAAAATGAGCACCCAGTACGCCTTGCTTTGTACGGTCTAGGTGAATGGGATCAAGTACATAAAAGTTGTTCTAAAACCCCGAGATTGCCATCATCTGCATTACCTATATTCAGCTATTTAGCAAAGCCTTGGTAAAAAGTCAGAAGTAATTAATAATACATTGTATTGCTGTCCGTGCCTTGCTTTAGAAGTCGGGTTGCTCTCATTTATTCAATATGTATGGGACACTTTGTATGTTTTATCATATTCAAAAAGATCCTATTCAAAAATAAGGCAACCCGAAGCTTCTGGCAACAACCTTGTAAGAGTCCTCTCTGCCGAAGTAGGAGACTCCTTTTTGACATTGTGCTGAATAATTAGGACAGCCGGCACTCACATAGCCCTTCCTCTGGACCGGTCACCATGAGGCAGACGTCGTTATTGTAGTTTGCAGTGAGGAAACTGAGGTATAGAGTGGTCACTGCCTTTGCCTAAGAAAATAGCAGAACTTAAGAGTCTGAACTTGACAGTCTTGCTTACTCCTGAGTCTGGGATTTGGATCCCTATGTGCACTGCCTCTCCAGGTATCTCAGAATACTTCAGAAAGAGCCCAGTTTTCATTAACAGAAGCAAAAAAACAAAAATAAACAAACATATAACCAGAGTAAACACAAAAGGAAGTTGAATTCACTGTTTATTTCATTGCCAGGCAGGGGAACACACAACATTGAAAAAAATTTACGGAATAGGGGAGATACAGGGTACAGGGGAGAAGTCAAAGTTTTTAAGTGCAAAGGGGGAGATAGGGTAGGAGAGAGCATTTGAAAACTGTGTTCTCCGTGGGTCGGAAGGAGTTCATTGTTTGTACAGAGTTTCCGGGAATAACAGAGTTCATTGGCTAGGAGAGAAGAGTGAGTGGTTTTTTTTAGGTCCAGTCAGAGTCCATCCCCTGCCATGAGTCCATCCCCAAATAGTTTCAGCTGTTTGAACACAGTTACATTGAAATTCAAACTTCTAGTTTTGATCTCCCCTAGGCAGGTGCTGCTGGGGGTAGAAAATTTTCTTCTTACGCCACGTGACACATACTGCATGAAATGAGCGAGACGGCCAAGGGGCTTGCCCCCATGGAGCTTCCATGCCTCGGTGCGGGGAAACAGACCACGGTGAGCGAGATGATTGCGATGGTGATATCGTAAAGAGCAACATAACAGAGATGGGGGGGTGTGCGCAAGGTTGCCTCCAGAGGAAGTCCCAAAGGGTGGAGGAGAAGGTTCAGCCAAGAGAAGACTCCAGTACGTCCCAGAGCAGGAATGCTCTAAGCAGAGCAAACGGCAAATGCAAATAGTGGGAGAGAGTCTGTGATGCCCAGTGAAGGGAAAGGAAGCCCCTGTCACTGAAGTATAGGAAGTGGGGGAGGAGAGTTAGGCGGTCTGCTTGGGGACTGAGTCACCGAGGGCTTCCTGATGACCTGGAGGTGGAGGGCAGGGAGGACAGAGGAGCAGCAGCTGTTCATCTCAGGGCTTGGATAGCATTCCTGAGCAGAGTTGGGCTCTCTCTGAACCATGAGCGGCAGTTATCTGCCTCACGGCGGCACAGTGAGAAGATAGACTGGAGGACGGTTTCCTGCCTTCTTGCAGACTTGCTGTGTGATCCCGGAGAAGCTGATTATCTTTCTTCCCTGTGATTGTGCAGAACCTGCAGGTATTTTCAAAGCTGGGTGGCAGAAGAAAAAGGAGAATCCGGTTTCTGGTCTTAGCTGCAACAGTGACACCAGCTAACCTCCTGGCTTTAAGCCAGTGCTTGAATCTCTCCGAACGTCACATTTCTCATCTGCCAAAAAAAGTGTATTAGTTGAGCTACCTACTCGCTAGGGTGGTTGTGATTATCAGTTGGAGAAACTGGTGGGAAAGCAGTTTGAGGCAGTTTAAAAGATACAGGTTTGCAAGGTATTAATGTTACCGATCTGACCAATTAAAAATATAATATGGCGGGGCACCTGGGTGGCTCAGTGGCTTAAGCATCAGCCTTTGGCTCAGGTCATGACCCCAGGGTCCTGGGATCAAATCCTGCATCGGGCTCCCTGCTCGGTGGGGAGTCTGCTTCTCCCTCTCCCTCTGTTGCTCCCCCTGCTTGTGTTTTCTCTCTTTCTCTGTCAAATAAATTAAAATCTCTTGAAAATAAAAATATAACATGGCAGCACAGATTCTACCTTTCTGATGCAGTTATCATGTACAATTTCCTGAACAGTCACCATGTTAAGCCCCATGCTGAACACTTTTACACACAGCCGAGCCTTGAACAACATGTTCTGAACGGCACAGATCTACTTAGAAGCAGATTTGTCTCAGCAAATACCAGACAGCACCATATGTGTATTTTCCTTTATGATTTCCTAAGTAACATTTTCTTCTCTCTAGCTTTACTGTAAGAGTATAGCATACAATACACATAACACAAATTATGTGTTCATCCACCGTTTGTTATCGGTGATTCTGCTGGTTGACAGGAGGCTCTGAGTTTTGGGAAGCCAGCAGTTATATGAGGATTTGCCAGGCACCTGGGTGGCTCAGCTGGTGAAGCGTTGGACTCTTGGTTTCACTCAGGTCGTGATCTCAGGGTTGTGAGATCAAGCCCCACATCGGGCTCTGTGCACAGCGGGGAGTCTGTTCAGGATTCTTTCCCTCTCCTCTCCCTTTGCCCCTCCCCCTGCTCACATGCTTGCTCGCTCTCTCTAAAATAAAACATATTTTTTAAAGATTTTATTTATTTATTTGACAATGAGAAAGAGAGATCACAAGTAGGCAGAGAGGCAGGCAGAGAGAGAGAGGGGGGGGAAGCAGGTTCCCCGCTGAGCAGAGAGCCCGATGTAGGGCTCCATCCCAGGACCCTGAGATCATGACCCAAGCTGAAGGCAGAGGCTTTAACCCACGGAGCCACCCGGGCGCCCCTCAAATAAAATATTTTTAAAAGGTTATGTGAGGATTTTCGACTGCACAGCAGTGGGGAGCAAGCAGTACCCGTAACCCAGTGTTGTTCAGGAGTCATTGTACATTAATCGGTGTTGCATTTCAGTGGAGCCCGGTCGCTGTAGACGTGCAGATAAGCCATCGGGCGGCCTCTGACCTAGGGAGGGGTATCTCAGTCCATCTTCACAGCAGCATCAAGAGGTCAGTGTTACTGTCTCCATTTTACAGGCGGGGGACGCTGAGATGCATGTTAGATTCAGCACTCAGAACTAGGCAACCTGTAGGTGGGAAAATTCCAGGTCCACGCCCAGCACTGTTTGACTCCAGCGCCCATCGGCCATGAGGCGACATTGCCTTCTCTTGACAGTTTTATACAACTATAAGCGTTGCTGGTGTCTATAAGTTCACTAGGGCTCACACTTGATTTCTGGGCTGAGGAGCTTAACGAAAGCAAATTTCCCTTGGGCGTGTGCCTTGTGCTCAGAGTAGCAAGCTGACGGTGGGCATTGCCGTGCTCGGAGTGGCATCTGTTAGATGAGAACCTTGGGCAAGGCTGGAGCAGCCGTCCCCTTTGCCCCGTGATCGCTACCCAGTCGGAAGACAGAGGAGCCTCGTCAGCACATGGGTTAGTAGAGCCTCTTAATTACATCGAGAGAAAAGAGTGCACGGATATTTACTAGCTTTGCACTAAGCCAATGTGGACCAGGGAGCCAGGCTACCTGGGGCCATTGGTTAAAATGAAGGCTTTTGAGTTCACTTACATGGGTGTGAATCCCAGCCGCAAGATGCCCCAGCTTGGCTCACGTTGGACCAAGTGGTTCAGCCTCTCTGTCCTCAGTTTCTTCATCTGCAAAATGGGTGTGACAGTACTGCCTTTCTCATAGAGTTGTTGAGAGGGATTAATTGGGGGGTAACCCATGGTAAGCGCTTTGGTCAGTACCCGAATCACTACTCAGAGTGACCTGTCCTCCCCACAGGGCTAATGGAGCATGTCACCTGCACAGATGACACTGTCAGACTGTAAGAAAACACCAGGCCCACAGGTGCATTCATTTGAATAGACATGAATTGTTACCGGGAAGATAACATAGACGGCCTGTTTGTTCATCGGAGAGAGTATGTGCAGGTTATTTGCCAGAGCGCTCTGATGCTCCTCATCTACCCGGCCATTAAACATGATTCTGATTTTAATGGGGTACTCTAATATTTCCCGTTTTTGCCTGAAAATGGGCTGTTAGGAGGCAGCATGTTAGAATATGTTGCCTTTCAAGAAAGGGTACACACTGGCACCCGTTGCCCCCTCCCCTCGGTACTCGCCATTACTCCAGACACTGTCCCAAGCCCCCAGGACAAGGACACTGTGTCCTTCCCTGTGGAGAGTAATTTAAAACGTTATTTGTCGGTTTAAGCACAAATACAAGATAAAATTTAAAATGCACACCAGTGATGACGATAAAAATTGAGACTTCAAAGAAATCGCTCGCTTACCGGCAGGCTAATCTGGGCTCTCTATTCATCCTCCAAGGTCCTAGGATTTATGTTCGTGAAAAAATTTGCAGAGCACTGGGGGCATGCAGCCTCTGCCTTCAGATAGGCCTGCTGTAAGTCCTTGCTTTGCTCCCCACGCGCTATGTTACGGGAGTATAAAACTTGGAGATTCCGGTTCCTCTGCTATAAAATCCAGATGATACTGCTTTCTACTCCAGTGGATTTGGGGGAGAATCAAAGGAGACAACACACATGAGAATAGGGTGCAGTATCTGGCCACTGGCTTACACCCCGTATTCTCTCCCACCCTCCCTTGGCTTCACGTGGCATTCAGGAATCAGGGGTGGCCCCCTGTGTTCCCTGGGCCGTGGAGTTTGCAGCCCGAGCTCCCGGTTCTTTGTGCCTCTCAGCTAGAGAGGCTTCATCTCAGAGCTTGGAGTATTTCACAGCCTTTTCCTCCATCTTCCTTGGTGATGCATTGGCTCATCTGTCACCTGCCAGTGGTCGACCGGTCCCATCAATCCTCCTGTGACTTTACTCATCTGCCCGCTTTTTCTCTTCTCTGTCATCGCCCATTTGGTAAGTCAGCACCTTTCGGGCTCCCACTCCGTGCAGAGCATAGCATCTTTTGCATCATTTCAGTTTTCAAATATTCCGTGAAGCTCTTCCCATCATTTACAGGGCCGTACGGCCCCGTCAGTGGGTCAGCCCCATCTCAGCACAAAGTTCGCATGACGGCGGACTCTGGAACGCTTTATTCTGGTTTGGTTTGGGTGTCTGGCCCCTGACCTTGTCTGCATGTCACACTAATTCAGCATCGTCTTGAGTGTCCCTTCTTTTCTGTGTCAACCGGACAGTTTTACTTAGTTTCAAGTACGCAGGCAGTGCCGGCCCAAAAGACCGATGAATTCACGCTTTTCAAGAGCTTTTCAGGCCTCCGCAATGCTGGGCACACGAGTGGGGCTGGAAAACCGTGACTGAGTTCCGGTCGATGAAGCGGCTGATTGGGCAGAGCCCCGTGCGATTTCCCCTTCATGGACAAAGAGCTGAGCTCAGGGGAAAGGCAGCCACCCAACACTTTAATCAGAAGTAAAGTTCTTTCCTCTTCAGAATTTTCTCTCACCTGGAAATGAGCATCTAGCAATCGTCTTTTAAATTGTTGCGCCCTGGCTGGTGGAGTTCAATGGAGAACACGCATTCATCTTTTTAACTGCTTTTATCGGAGATTCTGTCCGACCCGGTGCAGGTGCTGGTCAGCTGACCCCGGTCCTCTGTCCACACGCGGCCATGTGTAAAGGCAACGGCTCCTGCCGGTGCTCCCTTAATAATTGCGGAGCTGCATCTGTATAACCACATGTAGTAAGTGGCCAGCTATGCAGAAAAGAGCATTTTCCTGCCCTCGAGCTTCGGGAGACCGTGTGCTGGCCCGGTGGTAATAAGATAAGTCCATTCCCCTCAGCAGCCTTTGAAAGCAGACGCTCTCCCCTTTTATAAGAGAACATTCCGAGTCCCAGAGACATATCCAACCCCCATCCCTGGGGCCCCAGAGCCCTTTAAACGGGATGTAGGGCTGCCAGGCTCAGCTTTGTCTGGCCAAGCGCCTGGGGTGGTTTTCACATTCTCACGGACGATATGCAGGGAACACTCGAGAGAAGAAACTTGGATTAAGGGAAGAGTCTCTGGGGAGTGGACACCAGGGCTTCGGAGAATAGAACAGCAGAGAGACTCAAGAGGGGGGGCAGCTCGGTGGGGGGGGGGAGGGGCAAAGAGCCACAAAAATGTCAGTACTTAGGGGCTTTGAAAACAAAGAGCATCTCCACCCAAACCGAGTATGGAGAGCAGTGGAGACGAGGCAGAGGCTCAGTAACCACCTCAAGTCACCACAGCACCTTCAGATGTGAGCTCCTTACTGAGCAGGTAAGTTGTACAGGATTCCCAGGGACTGTAGCGCCCACGGTGGGTTTACGAGTCAGGTCGTGCTAGGGTTTGATCCTAACCTAGAGACCAAAGGCAGAAGCATTCTCGTAACGTACTGGGAGAGCTATGGTAGAGAAGACTGAATTAGACAGACACGTTGACTGAGCCTAATAATAATCCGTACAGCCACAACTCCTATTTATGGGGAAGTTTTCATGTTCTTGGTGCTACTTCAGACACTTTTGCACGCATGATTTTATTTAAATGGCACAGTAGTGCTTTGATGTGGATGAGCGAGGAGGACAGAAAAGCAGGTGTTTTTCAAATAAGGACAAAGTGGCAGGCGTCCTCTCCTTCCCTGTGGTAGGGACGCTGGGCAAGCCTTGTAGCTAGTGTTCTGTGAAAGCTTTTAGAATGAGTGTAGGAAGATAGTTAGGACACAGTGCCTGCCCTTGAGGAATTTGAAACCTCTGGGACTAACCTGTACCTAAATGCTTAATGTCCTATTGTATGATACTAGATGAATCAAGGTACTTAGAGTGTACAGGGAGAATTCAGTCAGGGGAGAGTCGGAAAGGCTCCAGAAAGAACCACTGTAGTCAGGGCTTGGTGGAGGGAACAAAGGAGGAAGTGGCCACGTGCGCAAGGCGGGGAAAGTGCATTCTAGCCAACGAGAAAACAAGCACCTACCTTCTCTGCATGTCCAGGTGCGGTGACCTTCTGTGTAGACGGGAACACCACCACCCTCCCCCATCTGTGTACTCTCACCTCCTTCCACCTCCCTTATCCTTGGCACTCACCTTCATCTGAGCTACTACAGTGTCCTCTTGCTTATTATCCCTCTCTGCCATGAGAACATAAGCTCCTTCAGGGCCGGGCGTCCATCTTGTTTGTCCCATAGCCACTGCGCTCAGGAAACCTCCCAGCACATGGTAAGTGTTCAATAAAAATCTATCAAACGAACAAACGGGTCAATGACAATGTCAAAGGATTTGAGAAAATACTGTCTAACTCTAAGGAAAGTACCCCCACCTCCACCCACTGTTCGGTTTCTATAGGCACCTGTCACCCTGTGGCATATTAT
This sequence comes from Nasua narica, assembly GCA_028533885.1. Lineage (NCBI taxonomy): Eukaryota > Metazoa > Chordata > Mammalia > Carnivora > Procyonidae > Nasua > Nasua narica. The sequence goes on along the minus strand of CM052807.1, from coordinate 108,369,420 downwards.
GTATCTTAATGTATTTATTTACCTGTTGTCTCTCTATTCCTACTACAGCATAACTCCATGAGGGTAGAGGTCTAATCCGGTTGTTGTTGTTGTTTTTCTTTGCTGTTATATCTCTAGAACCTAGCAGAATATTTGGCTCTTAGGAGTGCTTAATACTTTTTCCAGGAATAAGTGACTGAATGAGGTTTCCTCTGTGGGGTTGAATGGAATGGGGAGAGTTAGAGGTCTCGGGCCAAGGAGTAAGGGTGCTTTGGTAAACCCCAATCAGATTATGAAGGGGATCCGATCTTAAGCCAATGGCTTTTGAGAAGTAATCGGAGTGGAGTGCTTTGTGAAAATTTCAAAGCTGGGAGACAGGATCATATTTGAGTTTTACAAGGAGCACTGGCTATGGCTGGGAGGGAGGTCGAGGCAGGCCAGAGCTTTTACAGTGTAGAGTAGGTTATACCTAGAGAAAGACTCCTTGCATCCGAGAATACTGAAGAGCATTTCCCTGAGTCGTGATGATTAGCATGGGATTTAGTTTTGAGGTGTCGCTCCTTAGCACTAGGCTATCAGAATTGACATTGTCAGGGCAAATGGTAGGGGAGCCATTGGGTTCGTCGGAGTGGATTCTGTAAGACTTTTTAACAAATGTCTTAATTTGATCTGTGCTACTTAGTGAAAGATCTAAAAATTTAATACCTTTGAAGATGCTAAACTGGTAGTAACCACCACTGTTAAAGCTGTCCTGTAAAGCCATCTAGATGCCCCAAGGGCACCTTGCTGGGACAGCCCACAAATGAGAAGAGCCTCACCCTATTAGCCCTGCCAAATTACTGAAAACCTGCTGAAATTTCACAGGCGTCTGTGGAATTAACCCTCATACCCCTGTGTGGACTCCTCTCATTTCTCCTTCTATAAGGCATTTTACCTCCCCCAGTTCTCGTAGAGTTTTCTGCACTGATGGAAATATTTTACGTTTGCACCGTTCAGTGAGGTGGGCACTAGCCACACTAGTCATTAAACACTTGAGATGCAGCTGGTATAACCTAGGAACTGACTTTTAATCTAATCTGATTTTGATTGATTTAAATTTAAGTAGCTACAGGCAGCTGGTGGTTACTATATTAAGTAACCCCATGGCCAGCACAGCTCTAGATGTTTGGTCCGACCCTGTCTGACATTTCACCGACTGTTGTGCATTTATTGAAGGATTTAAGCCTGTAACTATCCTAGTTGCTCCAGAAAAACTCTCTTTCTGGCAAACAGAAATCCCTCACCAGTAGGGTGATCTGGGGCTGACATGAGGTTGGATAACTAGATTAAACAAGATTCTATTTGTAAAGTGCTTCTCGTGCTGCCTGCCTCATAGTAAATGCTCAGTAAAGGTAGCATTGAATCCTGGCAGGGACCCTGAGGGGAATCTCATCTCCATCTTCTAGATGGGGAGACTGAAATACAGAATTTTAAATCAAGCGCCCGTGATGGTCTTGCCGCCAGTGGGTAGCAAAACAGAAATTCTGAATGTGCTTTCTTAAAGCACTGGGTCAGAAACTTATTTTCCAGGCTTCAGTGAGTGTTTTCCTTTTACTCTGTTAAGCAAAATTATCTTTTAACGCTGGCACAAACACGGCTTCCTTAGCAGCATGTTCTCAAAACTCCCTTCTTCCATAGGTAGACTGGCTCTGTAAGAGGGTCGGGCATGTTCTCTGAGTACTCAGCTTGGCAGCTGTAGGAAAAGGCCTTTAAAACCAAAGTGCTCCCCAAAGGTCCTGGTCAGAGTAACTCATGAGTCAGGAAAGCATCCAGAGGGGTGTGTACTGAGCAAAAGGACTTGGAAGAGGCTGCCACCGAGCAGCCCATCAGGCTGATGTAAACCGGAGAGAGAAATTGGGGGCTTGCACCTCGAGTGGGGTTCAGGGATTTATCACCTGGGATGATGACGACAGGAGATAGCTTTCTAACCCCTGATATAAGTGAATCGTATCTTTCTCTCCAGTCTCAATCAGATTCTTTACCCCCACTGCCTAGATCAGTGTCTTGCTGATAAATGCTCAATAGTTACCTGTTGGATGGATGAAGGGGTGAACGAATGAATAATTTGATGAGCATAAGTTTACTCTTGCCCTAAAGCACTCCAAGAGAGGAAGGAAGGAAGGAAGGAAGGAAGGAAGGAAGGAAGGAAGGAAGGAAGGAAGGGGAGAGAAAGGGAGAAAGTCATTTGCTTCTGCAAACTTCAGCCATCTAGAAGGTCTGGAGAATCAACCCCGGCTGCAGTCATTCACTTGGAGAGAATGTAGAAAAGAATATTTTTGCCTGCAATTCAGATCTAGCCTTTTGATAAAAGTCATGGAATTACAATAAAAGCACAGTTATATAACCTAGTAAACAGATTCGATAGCAATCTAGATATAGCCTCCTTAATGAGTTACAGAACTTTTGGCCCCAGCTTTCTGAGGACCCTGGAATGCTCAAGCCAAGTTCAGGGGGATGGGAGCCTGGGAAACCAGCTAATTTCATCCTCTCCATCAGAGGAGTGGAGGAAGAAGTGCCAGGAGTAAATAAATACAGCTAGATTGGGGGTGGGGGGTGTAATCCCTATGGGGCTGGTGGAGCGTGATGGTTGCCTAAGGACTATTTAAATAGGATTTGGATGAGTTATGTGAAAATTAGCTCCCCTGCCTTTCAGTGCTCTTTTTCTCCCTCCCCCTGAAGTTACATTTAATCTCATTGATGGAGTTCCTCCCCTCTTTCTCTGGCTGGCTCTTCCTGTTGCTTCTGTTTAGTCCTGCTGACTTTGTCAGGGCATCTCCAAAATGCACTGTGCTTGATTGTGACGCTCTGTTTGAGATTCTTGGACTGATTAGCCAATAGATAAAATTAATGAGAGCATCTAAACGAAAGCACTTAGTAACCTGTCAAGTGCTGCGCCAGCAGAAGGGGGCAGACTGGGTTGGGGGGGTGGCAGTGGAATGGCTCTCAGACCTACACCCTGCTTTCCTTTGGCTTCCGCGGTCTTTTCTCCGTCAAGTCTGTAGACTATCAAAGCGCGGAGAGATGGAGGAGCCGCCGAGCACCACAGCCTTCCGCCCTCTCGTTCGCTTCGGTGATGAGACCAAGGCACACGCTCCAGCTCAACCAGAAGGGGAGCGGCCAGGCCAGCACCAGCGGCCAGGTCTCATTTCTCTCTCCTGTCCCTGCTCCGCCAACGCAAGTGGCCAACCTGTGGTGGCCGTCACCTGGAGTGATGGTGTTTGTTACCAGCAGGTCTCTACTGGTACAGAAGAGTGTTTGCTGGTGTTGAGGTCATTAGAGCTACCTCCTTCAGCCCTGACTTGTCCTTGTGTGAGGGACAGAGCAGCGAACAAAACTGATGAAAATCCCTGTTCTGCTGGAGCTCGTATTCCAGCCCCCCCCTCCCCAGGAAGACATGTCAACAAGTAGTGTTGTAGGTGGTGGCCCATGCCTGGGTGGAAACTAAACCCGTGTTGGGGGGTCGAGAGCGCGGGGTGGGGATGTGAGGGCTGCCGAGGGAGGCGTCGCTATGGTAACTGGGATGTGTGGGTGGGTGGCGAGGTGCTTCAATGACGGGTAGTGTGGTGTTTGAGCAGATGATTGAGTTTGGATGGTGTTCTAACTGAAAACCCAGTTTCAGAGTAATAATTTGGTGGAATTGAGGACCAGATTCAAAACAACAACTGAGCATCTAAGCTACAGAAGGTCGCTGAATATCCACTAAAATGTTGACAGCGCCAAGCTTTAACTTATGGAATTATTACAGTCTTTCTATTCTCTATATTTTTATTTTCTACAACAAATATGTATTACTTTTATAGTAATAAAGAGAAGATGCATTGATTTTTGTGGGTGAGGGGATTTTGCCCCAGTGGAGTGACAACAAGCCAAAATGGGTGTGTAGGAAAGAGCGGAATTGGACAAGAGTAACCACATGCAGACGTGGCTTTTAGCCCTGACTCAGCATCCTGTTGGCAAGTTTAACTAAAAATATGGGAGAAGGAAAGTAAAAGCAACCATGATGCTTGACTCTTAAAGCCAGCAAGGCCCTGGACCCTCTCCTGCATTTGTGTTCTCCAGTGTGAGGCCCACAGAGCCTTCCTGCGTGCCCTCCCCAGCTCAATTCAAGATGGCGGGGTCCTTGGGCCCTTTAAGAGTGCCCCCAATAGAAGATGCATAAAGTGTAGGAAGATCTTGGAAAAAAGGAATCGATCATCCTTTAACATTTGTTTTCCAGTAACATTATTTGTTTTCCAAGTATGATTCACAGTAAGATTTATTGAATAAGTCCTGTTCCTGCATTTAAATCATGATGACATTGGTTGTAGCCAAAAAAAAAAAAAAAAAAGTCTCTTAAAGAGTCATTAAGTGGAAACTCTTCAAGGTTAGAGACCATGCCTCATTTTTCTTTGTATCCCCCATAGCGCCTAGCCCCATAAATATTTATTGATCTTATTAGAAAAGATTGTTTGATAAGGTGAGAGGAACAATGGAAATATAACTAATTTTTTCTTAAGCCAGGGATATCAGACTCTCCCCTAGTTGTCCATTATCTCAGTTTTTTTTCCTATGTTTAGTGAGGAGCACTCTTGGAAGTGTCACATTTACAGCGCAGAGATATATGTATTTGTATTGATCGACCCGGGTCATAGCTTTCCACTGTTCAAGGATTATCGGAAAACCTAAACTTGTAGTCCGCTGGGTTGTAGGTCTCACTGTGCCCGTGATGGGTGCGCCCCCACTGCCCCACCGGGCCCAGAAGTAGCTGAAACTCGTCTCACAGTACGTCCCCCTCTCCAGATCACCAACCCGTTGCTGTGTTCTCCCTGCTAGTGAAGAGGATTTTAAAAGCCAGTGGCCGACTATCCCGCCTCCATCAGTTTAACAGAGTGGAGATAATTTAATTGTTTTTTAACGAGGCAGGAGCTTTAGTGCCTCGTGGTTATAATTAAGAGTGTCAGCGGTCATTAGAAGTATCTGCTATCCGGGCAGAGTCCCCTCCCTCAGCTCCTGTGGCTATTGCCACCCCCCCCCAACTCTCACCTGGCCCCCTCTGGCTTTAAGCCCCGACCTTCTGTCTCCTGACTTCTAGCCTGCCTTTTCACTACCTTCTCCTCCTTGTCCTCCTCTCCGTCCTTGCCTCCGCTGCCCATGTCCTACCGCATGCTCAGCCCTCTGGACATGGGAGCTCAGTGGCCAGCTTTGCATGCCCTCTCGTCCCCCCCCAAACCAGCGTATCCCCAAGCTTTGCTGGACTTGCCGGCTGTGCAGGAATGCATTCTCACTAATAAAATGGAATCTTAGATCTTCAGTGTGGCTGTGGAAGTACAAATGCCTTTTCTAAGGAGGAGGAGAGGACCCCTGAATTTGACCTTCTACCAGGGCCTTTCTCCCCATGCTCACTGTCGCCATGTTGCTGGCCCTTGGGAAGGTACCAGTTCACCTGTAATACCCTAGCTCAAGTGTGAGCCAAACCTAATGGAGACCGGCCAAGATTAAAATGTTGCAGTTAGAAAGTAGTGGGGAAACGAAATTCATAAATGGAACACAAGAAACATGACAACAGAAGATAAACGGTAGAGTTTCTGGTGTTGCAGTGGTTGGTTGGCTTGGCAAGGCCTTGTGAGCCCTGTCCTGTCTCACATACAGTCTCTGCTTTGCTGATTGCCCAGCACCATGTGGAGAGGGCACCATACCTGTCCCTGCCACCCGGGAGCTGCACCAACGCTCAGCCTCTCGGCCTGTCACTGCGGGGTGCAATGGAACTGGCTTTCCATTTCGCTTCCCTGCCCCCAGATAGGGATAAGGATATTTTAGTTCTGGTTTCTCTTCTAGAGGAAGTTTTCTTTAGGGGAAGTGACCCATTGATTAACATCTCCCTATTGGGTGAGATCCTCCTTGAACGTATAGAAAGTGGCCTAATTGACCAAGAAGTTCTGAATCCCTTGAGGGACTCTGAATTCTTGACCCTGTCTGTGACCTCCAGGTCACTCAAAGTTGTTTTGTGCTATAGGAAGCTGGTGCCCGACTTTGCTGAGACAACTGGTATGGTTTCTGTAGGACCAATGTCTGTATGAACTGCCAGCTTCTGCTTGGGTTGCTGGTTGCTCTAAGGGATGGATTTTGCCACCGTGAAGAAAATTCCTTTGACCATCCAGTAGATAAATTAGTGATAAAGCTGGAGTGAGCCGTGGCGTTTTTCTCTCCTGTCATTTTACCAATAACTATCTGACAGGTAAGGAGACAAGAGGAACTGCAAGTAAAAAATCGGGAGGGCAGATGAGGAGAGAAGATAAAACACCATTAAAAAAAATATTGAAAGAAACTGCTCTAGGGAAAATGTATATCATAGATGAGAACTAATAGATTAGTATTTCAATATGTAAAATGCTGCTGATATAGCAATAAGGAAAAAAGAATGGGCAAAAAAAACATGGATATTCTTTGCTGAAGAAGAAAATACAGAGGGCAGTTCACAGAGGGGAAAAAAAAACTTCACAAGCAATCAAGAAATGGACAATAAAACAGGAATTCAACACTGGCATATATATGTATCAGTGATGCTAAAGTTAAAAATGTAGAAACTTCTTGCTGGAGGTCTTATGAATATGAATGGCAAAAGCATTTTTGCAGTACAATTTGTCAAAATGTGTCTAACTTTTAAAAATGTGCATTGGGGCGCCTGGGTGGCTCAGTGGGTTAAGCCTCTGCCTTCGGCTCAGGTCATGATGTTTGAGTCCTGGGATCGAGCCCCCTCATCGGGCTCTCTGCTCAGCAGGGAGCCTGCTTCCTCCTCTCTCTCTGCCTGCCTCTCTGCCTACTTGTGATCTCTCTCTCTCAAATAAATAAAATAAAATCTTTTAAAAAAATGTGCATGTATGTGACATAGCACTTTCATTTCAGAGAAATTATTGAAGATGAGGACCAGGAGGTTTTGTCATTATTTATGATAAGAAAATGTCCAGGGGCGCTGGGGTGGTTCAGTTGGTTATGTGTCTGCCTTTGGCTCAGGTCATGACCTCAGGGTCCTGGAATCGAGTCCCGTCTCTGGCTCCCTGCTCAGCGGGGAGTCTGCTTCTTCCTCTTCCTCTGCCCTTCCCTCTTGCTCCCACTCTCTCTTTCTCTCTCAAATAAATAAAATCTTTAAAAAAAAAATTCAAAACAAGATCAAGTTCCAAAATTCAGAACTAGTTAAATTTTGGTATGTCCATGCCCCAGGATCCTCAGGAAACTAGTAAATTGTAGAATATCAACGTGAGTAAATGTTGCTGACATTTGATAGATCAGCTAGAAAAGTAGGTTACATAATACCTCTCCTGTTACCCTGTCTTTGTCAAAATATGTATCTGTATTTCAAAATGGAAGAAAAGTCTAAGATTGCATTTTAAAATGATCTCTGGGTGATCAGATTGCAGGTAATTTTTATTTCCTTGTTTGTGCCCTTTGCTGTTTTGCGCATTTCGTGCAAGAACACTCTTTGGGTCTTGTCATCAGAAATCAAGATGAGAAGCATATAAGTTATTGGAGACAGGAGGTTTGCTTTAGTGAGATTCCATTTACACATAGTCTTTAGAGAATGTATCTGTTGTTTAAAGCAAGGCCCAGCTCTCCAAACCTAGAATAGGCTTCCTTCTGGAAAATACTCCCAGGGAGGACAGGAAGCGCTTTAGAATCTCCTGTGAGGCACCAGAGGGCTCATCTCTCCTCCCTGGGCAGAGAACCAGAAAAATGAGCTGGAGATTTATACCCACTTGACTTCTTGTTCTTATCCTTTTTGATTAAAAAATATATCAAGACATGAGACGGATGGAAAAACCCATAAAAATAGTTTTACTGCATCATAAAAGGCTTACATTTCTGACATTAGGATCACGAAGGGATTAATTGATACTGTCACTTTGCTTTCCTGCCAGAGCACGCACTCTCGCTGCCCTGGCACGGCCCTGCCCTGCAAAGTGTGAGGCCACGGAGGGTGCCTCTTCGTCGTCCCCCTGCTGCTGTCACCCCACCGGGATCATTTGAGGTATTGTGTAGGTTAGGTCTTTGTAGCTCCTGGACGGGGAGCAGGGTCTCATAGTCCCTCAACTTTGCACATTGCTTGACCCGTAGGAGACATTCATTTTCACTGCTATCCCTTGGCTTTTGTTTTAAACTGCATGAATATTAAACTATCCTAGTAATTTGGGGGTATGAACAGATCAGGAAATACAAGAAAAATTTGATTTGTCAGTGAGCAGGAATTGTTGATAGCTAATTTTCCGAATGGTAGCTCAGCTTCGTTTATTCATCTGTTCATTCAACAAATATTTATTTAGGCTCTGTGAGTGCCAGGCACCGTTGTAGTCCCTTCGGATACAGTCCCTTCGGATACAAAGGCACCGTTTTTATGGAGTTCATATTTCAGTAGACCTGAAATCAGTTTCACTCTTCTTTTCCTTCTCCTTCTTCCCCATCCCTCCTCCTTCCATTCATCTGTCCATCTATCCACCCATCATTAACTGAATGCTCATCAGGGTGCCCAGTACCGTGATAGACATTGGAGGATACTAACAAACAAGACCCTGTTCCTTTTCTAAGGAAGTGGAGGGTCCAGTGAGGCAATGAGACAAGATCAGGACTGTCCAGTAAGTGTTATGCTGGGCAAGGGGAGGCACGTGGGAGCACCTCCCCTCCCCCCCCCCAAACACAAACACCAGCGGCAGATCACCTCTTTCCTGGCTCTAGGAATAGCTGACGTCATCTAGTTCCTGCTTCTGCAACTCACCTACTCTGGCAGGAAAGCTGCCCTCAGAAATTAGGCATAAAGAAATCAAGAGATGTCCCCTTACTACCAGGAACACACTAGGGAATGGTAGAGTTCCTTGGGGAAATAACTGCTTTTTTGGTAAAAACAAACAAACAAACAAACAAAAAACTGCTTTTTTTGGTTAAAAAAAAATTCTGGGTGTCAACTATATTTTAAACAACCTGCTCCATCCTAGGGGTTAATTGGAAAGCATAAGTGTCAGAAGGCTGAAGATCTAAGCTGTAAGGAGCATCCCCTGGGGAAGACAGTCGGTAGGACTTAACCACTTTTAAGTGCCGATTCAGTAACGTGGACTGTCTGCTTTAACACACAAGAATTCCGTAAAATGAGAGGGGGAAGAAACAGGCTCTTATTGAGCACCTATTAGATTCCTTCCAGGCATTTTCCCAGATGCTTTCACATGCTCTTTAATTTAATTTTCACGGAAATCCTGTGACAGTTTATTATGTTTTCACAGATGAAGAAATTGTGGTTCTGAGAGGTTAATTGACTTGGCCAAGGTCACAGGTATCAACCTGCATGAGTTGAGTCCCCAAACGGAGCTGTCTGCCCTCTTCATCCTTCTGCAATTAGGAAAACAGTATGGAGGAAGGTTTACCTTTTGGCACTTGATTTGAAGTTCCCTTCCAGTAATTATTTCTTCCTCCTTGGTACTGCAGTGCTGTTTCCCAGACTGTTTTATAGAACAGAAGAATGTTAATAGGTGTTCTAACCAGAAGAAGCTTCCACGATTAAATACACTGGGGGGAAATGCTGGGTGAAATAGGTTTAAGTAGGGAGCTTCTCTATCCCTTGAGCATACGTCCATGTACCATGAAGCTCGGAGAGGAAATTGTGGCAGGCATTTGAGAACACACAGTGCATCATGGTGTTTGTGTCCTGTGAAAGCCAGTTTCAGGAATATCGTTCGTTTAATGAGCATCGGATGAGCTACTCTGAGAATGGCACCTGGCGTCTGTGCTCTTGTCTTTCTCTGGACTGTGTCCCATCCTTTCCCCTCTCCCCAGGGCCTGCTGAACTTGTCATAATTACAGCTTAATCCGTGTCAGAGCAGGTGTGTGAAATGAGCCTTGACCTTGACCCTGAAGAACTGAGAAGAAGGCTTCCAGGAAAAAGTCTTAGGGCCCCCGAATCACGTGGACAAGCAGAGAGGCCGCATGGTGGGGAAGTGTACAAAGAATCTGGGTAAGGCGGAGGGCTCTGTGGCAATCAGAGATCTTTCACTGGGTGTTTGGACTATTTTTACTGCAATGAAATATATCACGCAAGACATCAAAAGGCAAATAGTGGTCAAAGGCTTTAATTCTCCATTTATTAGCATTCATTGCAATTCCTAGTGTTACCTAGGTCATGGCCACCCTGCTTCTAGCCCATTGCTTGAAGGGGTACCATTCAGCTGAGCCCCAGGACTGCAGGAATTCACTGACACTCCTGTAGGGGTGTGGTCTGCGTCCATGACAGGGGGAGTTGTGCATAACTATGGACAAGCTACTGGGGGTGTCTTCTGAATCTACTTTTATGGCTTTCCTTGGACATGAAATTAAGGTCTTAGGAGGACAAACAGCTTTCTTTTACCTTATTGAGAATACTGGTAGAAAAAATTTTCCTTATCTTTTGTTGAACCCAAAAGAGCAAGACTGCATGGTTTCTAAACAAAGGCGGACTTTTGTCAAAGAATCTTTAGACAGCATAATTATCAAATAGAAACTTTCAACAAAGAGCCTTTTAGAGATTGCAAAATTCCCCTTTCCTTGCAGCTGACAAGCAAATGCTTTCTTGGAAGAGACCCATTGGCCTTGCCTTACTCTTGCTTAAGTATCATAATTATAGTCTGTTGATCCCCTCCTGATTCATATAAGAAGGAAGAAACTATACACGCAAGTGTCAGGATCTCTCAAACCCCAGGTGGGGCTTTTCTGAGAATATGCCGTACAGAACCCCCTTGGCACCCGTGGCACTTTGAAAACTAAGTCACTGTGCATCTCTTAGCTCATCGTTTTCATCTCTTTGAAAACCTTTTCCAGGAAAGTTATTTCTACATGACCCGAGAGAGGAGAATTTGTGGCAGGCTCATAAGGCAGCCCACCAAGAAATTGTTTCTTCATATCTTGGGCAGCCCTGAGCCTCCCCGTTGCCCTTCATTTCAAATGAGCTATGCTGAGAAATAGTAGGTGTATTGGGCTGCCGAACGAAATACCATAAATGAGGTGGCTTAAACGTTTATTTTCTCACAGCTCTGGAGGCTGAGAAGGCACCAGGTAAGTGTCATCCTAAGATCTCTTGGCTTGTAGGCTACAACCGTCTTGCTGTGTGCTCACATCACCTGCTCTTTGTGAGCATGTAGGGAGATCGGGGTACACAAACTCCCTGATGTCTCTTCTAAGGTTATTATAAGGGGCTAATTCCATCAGACCAGGGCGCAGCCTCATGACCTCATCCAACCATAATTCTCTCCCAAAGGCCCTACCTCTAAATACCATCACAGTAGGGGTTAGGACTTTGACGTAAGAATTTGGGGAAGATGCAAAGATTCAGTCCTTAACAGCAGCTAGTATATCACAATGCATTTCCACGTCATGGCACTAAAGGTTGCTGTCAGCGTTAATGAAGGAAATCCTATGTTACCATGTCCTGACATCACTGTTTGAGTCTCTGAGTCTGCTCTCCTTGCTCACAACCTTACCATGAATTTGGGCCCTGCTTAATTAGTACCTAATTATTTCCTAGGGTTGGAGTTGTGGAACAGAATAGGAGTGAAAAGTTACCTTGTTTAAATGGCAACATACTCTAATTGCACCTATCCAAACTATGGGCTCTGGATGGTTTAGGGACAGGAGAAATGTGTTGTTTTTTTATTTTTATTTTTTAAAGGTTTTTTATTTATTTATTTGACAGAGAGAGAGAGATCACAAGTAAGCAGAGAGGCAGGCAGAGAGAGAGGGGGAAGCAGACTCCCTGCTGAGCAGAGAGCCTGATGCAAGGCTCGATCCCAAAACCCTGAGATCGTGACCTGAACCGAAGGCAGGGGCTTTAACCCACTGGGCCACCCAGGCACCCCAGAAATGTGATTTTAAAGAATGGCTAACATACATCAGTAAAAGAAGGGATAAAAAACATACGATCATTTCAATAGATGCAAAAAAACCCATATGACAGACATTCATGATAAAAACCCTCAACAAAGTAGGTTTAGAGGGAACATATCTCAAATATAATAAAGGCCATATATGAAAAACCCACAGCAAACATCATACTCAATGGGGGAAAAATTGAGAGCTTTTCCTCTAAGGTCAAGACAAAATTCAGCATAGTACTGGAAGTCCTAGCCATGGTAGTCAGACAAGAAAAGGGAATAAAAGGTATCCAGATTAGTAAGGAAGAGGTCAAACTGGTTCACTATTGCAGATGATAAGATATGAGATATACAAAACCCTGAAGACTCTGCCAAAAAAAACTGCCCGAATTAATAAATGAATTTAGTAAGGTCACAGGATATAAAATCAATGTACAGAAATCCATTGCATTTCTATACACCAATAATGAAGCAACACAAAGAAATTAAGAAAGAAATTAAGAAAGCAATGCCATTTATAATTATACTAAAAATAATAAAATATCTAGGAATAAACTTTACCAAGAAGATGAAAGACCAGTACTCTAGAAACAATAAAACATTAATGAAAAATTGAAGATGATGCAAAGAAATGGAAAGACAGTCCATGTTCATAAATTGGAAGAACAAATATTGTTTGAATATCCATACTACCCAAACCAAGTTGCACATTTAACGTAATCCCTATCAAATATCAACAGCATTTTTCACTGAACTAGAACAAACCATCTTAAAATTTGTATGGAACAAAAAAAGACCCTGAATAGCCAAAACAATGTTGAAAAAGAAAAAGCTGGAGGCATCACAATTCTAGATTTCAAGTTACACTGCAGAGCCATATTGATCAAAACAATATGGTACTGGCACAAAAATAGACACATAGATCAATGGAAGAGGATAGAAGGCCCAGAAACAAACCCATAATAATATGTGGTCAATTAATCTTCAACAAAAGAGGCAAGAATATGCAATGGGGAAAAGCTAGTCTCTTCAACAAATGTGTTGGGAAAACTGGACCACTTTCTTACACCATACACTAAAACAAACTCAAAATGGATTAAGTTCCTAAATATGAGCCTAGAAACCATAAAAATTCTAGAAGAGAGCACAGGCAGTAAATTCTCCGACATTAGCCATAACAGCATTTTTCTTGATATGTCTCCTGAGGCAAAGAAAAAAAAAATCTATTGGCATGGGGTGCATGGGTGCCTCAGTCAGTTAAGGGTCTGCTTTGTCTCAGGTCATGATCTCAGGGTTCTGGGAGGCTCCATAAGCAGTGGGGAGTCTGCTTATCCTTCTGCCCCTCCCCCTGCTTTTTGCATGCTCTCTCTCTTTCTCTTTCTCAAATAAAATATTTTTTAAAAAATAAACTCTTAGAACTATATCAAAATAAAAAGCTTCTACACAGTGAAGGAAAAACCGACAAAACTAAAAGACAACATACTGAATGGGAGATGTTTGCAAATGACTTGTCCAATAAAGGGTTAGTATCCAAAGTATATAAAGAACTTACACAACTCAACATTCAGAAAACATAATCTGATTAAAATGGGCAGAGGACATGAACAGACATTTCTCTAGAGAAGACGATAAACGCATGACAAGATGCTCAATCTCACTCATCATAAGGGAAATGAAAATCAAAACTGCAATGGGATATCACCTCACACCTGTCCAAATAGCTAAAATTCACACAAGCAACAAGTGTTGGTGAGGATGTGGAGAAAGGAGAACCCTCTTATACTGTTAATGCGAATGTAAAGTGATACAGCCACTCTAGAAAACAGTATGAAGATTCCTCAAAAAATTAAAAATAGAACTACCTAGAGACCGGTAACTGCACTACTGAGTATTTACCCAAAAATACAAAAACACTGATTCTAAAGGATATGCATACCCCTATGTTAATTGCAGTATTATTTATAATAGTCAAATTATGGAAGTAGCCCAAGTGGCCATGGATAGATGAATGGATAAAAAAAGATATAGATACACATGCACACACAGTATTGAATATTATAGATAGCCATAAAAAAGAATGAATCTTGCCATTTTCAACGATGGGGATGGAGCTAGGGTGTATGATGCTAAGTGAAGTCAGTCAGTCAGAGAAAGAAATACCATATGATTTCACTCATATGTGGAACTTCAGAAACAAAAGAAAAAAGAGACAAACCAAGAAGCAGACTCTGCTTAACGACGGAGAACAAGCAGATGGTTCCTGGAGGAGAGACGTGTGGGGGAAGGGTGAAACAGGTGATGGGGATCAAGGAGGGCCCTTGGGATGAGCACCGGGAGTTGTCTGGAAGTATTGAATCACTCTATTGTACATCCGAAGCTAATACAACACTGTTAACTATATTGGAATTAAAATTAAAAGCTTAATTAAAAATAGCTAATTGTTCAGTATTTTAATTAAATCTAAATCAAGCTGTAAGAAAATAATAAATAATGGCTGATACTGAGTATCCAGAATGAACCAGGAACAGAGCTAAACATTTTCTCTGCATGATCTCTCTCAGTTTGTGTTTGTAATACTCTCTGTAATGTAAACTGTTGTTATCTTTACCTAACAAAGGAGGAGGCGGACTCGGAAAGATGCCAGTTGGCCTTGACCCATGAGGTTATATAAGTAGGAAGAAATAAGACGGGGATTTGAGTAGTCCAGCCCCAGAAATCACCTTCTATATTGGATTAGACAACCTTTCAGAAAAAAACTTCTAAATGCAGTTTTATACCCCAAAGCTCTGTTCCAGTGAACAGTCTCTGCCATTCCCTACCCCCGAATTCAGGTCTTCTGCTCCCTCCCGGGTCCCACCTCTTGTGGTTCCTGAAGGTGGAGGTGGGTAGGGAGGCGCAGTCTGGCAGAAGGTCGGAGGTCTCAGTACGTCTTGCCATTCCTTTCAGAAACACATGTTCCTGGCTTCTTGCTTCTGTGCATCTGTCTGCTTTCAGTACCAGTCTTCCCTTGAACACAATTGCTTCAAGATTACAGATGAACGCTGGTGTTACGGGTGTAGGAACTTCAGCATCTCACTGACAGCCAAGTTTTCTCTGGGGATGCCAGCTAACCCATAGCACCCTGCTCTTTCTCTGCACTCCTTGTTTTGCTAGGAGCTTTGTGGTTTGTTTCCTCTTGTGACCACAACTTAATCTTAACGGAGAAATGTTTTCCAATTACTGCTTATATCTCACAGCAGATGGCCAAGGTGAGGCTTGGGATCGCTCATCAGAAATATAGAAGGTATTTGTGTCTCAGAGGCATAGAGTAAGGTCTCAAACTCCGGTGCATGCAAGCAAAAGGCAGGTGTAATGCCAGGACACAGCGCTTTCCCAAGATACATCAATAGGCTTTATGTCGCAGGAATTGTAACTAGATGTGTCACCTGCCAGGTTATGTTGCCTTTTAAAAGGCAACTCAAACACTATGGCCAACCATATATGCCTGGGACTCTTTGGGGTACAAATGATGAGTCAAATTTAATGGCCTTGAAGTTCCCCTGAAATTCCTTTGAAAATCTGTGGTCCTGTGATTTTACCATTCTTTTTTTCCCCAAATATGTTTATTTTATTTTTTCAGTGTTACAAGATTGATTGTTCATGCACCACTCCCAGTGTTTACCATTCCTTTGTACAAGCCCGACCGGCTTACTTTACCCTCCAAAGAAGTATCGGAGAGCTGCTTTGCAGAAAATTCTAACAATATAACATAGCCATCAGATTGTGGGGTGGTGGGAAAGTGAGCTTGTGTATCAGCAACACGTTTCTAGAACAGAGCAAGCATGAATATGGAGGAGAATTAATTTTTGTAATTCTGAGAAAATGGTCTCTCTTTTTTCTCCTTTTCCAATTTGGCAGCATTTTTTTCCAGGGCTTTCCATGTGCTGGGCATTCTGCATGTGTGGGGGGTAGGGTGTAAAGAAGAGTAAGTGGTATGATTTTGAGAGTACTATGCATTATAATATATTCAGTTGGTATGTCCAACTCATCCCAGTTTGCCTGGGATTTTTCCCAATTAGCATTAAGAGCTCTACATTGGGGAACCCCTCCAGGACATTTAGTCGCCCCAGTGCTCGGAAATACCTCCCCTGGAAGACATGATGTGCCAGCGTCAACAGGTAGACATCCTGTGCAGGTGACAGCCATAATGCAGGGGGACACAGGTGTGTTGGAGTGGTGACTCAGGTACTCCAAGTGACACTGCTGTTGCTATCATTGTTACAAAACGATGAACTCTGGGTAGAATTCCAGACAAAACAGCCTTCCCTCTATTTACGCAGTCATTGCATCCCTGGAAAATTCAGCATTTATCAATGTGTGCAGAAGAATTTGGAGTTTAAATGTAAAATATAATTTCGATTTCATAGACAGATGATTATTGACCTTTTTTCCGCTTAAATGGGTATCTGGTGAGATATTTTAAAGTCATGAGCAGCCAGGGACCGTTTCTTGTGGTGTGAACTTGTCCTTCACACTTCGAATATCGCTCCTCCCTTGACCTCACTTTGTGAATTTAGGCAGTGGCTCCTCCAGTCTTAGCAACAACAAAACCCTCGTGCACAGACTTCTGGACTACTCACTGGGAGGCAGTGCTTCCCTCGTTAAAAATCATTTTACTAGCTCTTTGAGAGGAAATAAATAAGAGAGAAGGTACAGTTGGGTCCTTCGGCTATCCTTATTCTCTTATTTTCTCTCCATCAGCTACAAACTGTAGAGATTTTCTGTGTATACAACATCCTACAAAGTGCCTGGGACATTCTGCACGTTACTCCCATCTTCATCTGCAAACAGCTTAAAGTATGCTTGGACCTTCCAAACCAACCAAAAGGATCAGCTCTCAACCGACCGCGGTGGCACTGGGTCAGGAATGTCTGCTCAGATCCCGCTGTCGCTGACTTGCTTGGGTGGTCTTTCTCATCACTTCTCCTGGCTCTGGGCTGCGATTTCACTTCTTCCCTTTCATCGATCATAAAGTCAGCCCCATGTTTTCCCTCTTTGTGTCCTCTGGATGGGCAGTGGGAGAGAGAGAGAAGGAGCTAAGACCCACACCTCCCCGATCTGAAGAGTTTCCCAGGCAGTCTTGTGTTTGGTCTTGCCCGGTTACTCAGTATGGTGCACGTTGATTTTCTTCTGGCTGAAGCATCATGGTGGGAAATGAGATGGTTAAGACCTAAGAAATTAGTGATTGAAGAAAGAAAAGACCAGGGAGAAATTATTAAGCCCATTGAGAACTTGAGCAGATGCTTTGTACGTGGAAGCAACAGTTATAATAATATTTATTATTAATAATGATTATTGTAACAGAAATAATAATGTTTTTAAAAATGCTTTTGGGAGTGGCTTTTGGACTTTCCAGAAACCACATGAGGTTGGGCTCTGCCACTTCCCAGCTCTGTGCCCTTAGTCAGGTAGTTCAGCTGTCCGTTTCCTCCTCTAAACACTTAGGATTGAGACATGTACCTCAGCTCCTGGGAAGAATAAAATATTTGCAGAGCACCTGTTACCAGGAAATAGCAAATGTGGGTTTGTGTCCCCTTTTTCCAAAGGAATTACTGATGGGAATTTTATAATTAATGGACTTCAGGCCCCCAGATGTGTTGCCTGAAAACAGCAACCATGCTGGAAAGATTGGGAGTCTGGGTTGGGACGTGCTGAACTTGAGGGTCAGCCACATTGAGATGTCGGGTGTAAAGTTGGTGCTGGGGGACCAAAACTGGGATGAGGTTCAGTAGGCATGTGTAGTGCCAGAGACATTGGTATGGAGTGTGCTCAGCAAAAGCAAAAAAACAAAAACAAAAAAAAAACAACACCAAATGAACTAAAAAACCAGACTTCCTGCTGAAGAGGTGACAAGATCACAGCAGAGACGGGGCTCTTTGTGCCCAGTGCACTCACCAGCATTGCCACATGGCAGGGAATGCACTGTTGAATTCTGTTCATTGGGATCCTTCCCAGGTGTCCTGCCTCGTGCTAAGCTCCTTCTGCCTCCTCATCGGCCACAGCCAGCAAGACTGACTTACATGTGACGGTCACCTCTCAGAGCCTCATAGGCACAGGAGGGAAGCTGGGGCCAGGCCCTTCATTTGCATCCACTACAGCCTGAGCCATGCAAATTTCCAGAGACAGATGGCATTGGAGAGTTGGGGTTATGGGTAGAGCGGACCTCAACCAAAGCAATTCCAGATGTTGGAATCAGCACCACCCTCCTCTTCTTTTGCTTTCTGCCCACGTAGCATTAAAATTATCCAGAGAGCGAGCAACGAGTAATGAAGTCTGGGTCAGTCCCGTCTGTCTCACGAAATGCCACTTGGAACCAGAGCCTTTTCATTTGACAATAAAATCAATGAATGAAATATCGCAGGGTTGAAAGCAATGCTGTACAGAATTCATTATGGGCGACGCGTTCCCAAGGATGGAAGGGCTTGGCCCTTTGTACTTTACTTTCCCGTAACATCAACACATCTACTAAATGAAACTTGAACCTTCCGTTAATCCTTCACCTATTTGCTTTTAAACTTGAGTCCTTTGACCGAAACTCAGAAGGCCTTCTTTTTGGATCCTGCCTCTATGAATGAGCTATCATTTAAAAAAAAGATTAGAATATACATCAGTTAAGGGAAAATGGGACTCGTTAATTAAGAAAACGGTTCATGAGATGAGAGGACTTGTTCTCATAGTCACCGCATCTCCTGTGAGCCCACACCGCTTTCTGTGAATTGTTCTTGCGTTTTGAGAGTCATCTCAATACCGAGCACACTGAGCTGAGGGTCCCCATTTGTAGAGATTCAGAGACAGTGGTGGGTGAGTGAGCAAGGAAGAGTGGCCAAGGGAAGGGAAGGGAAGGTGTCTCCAGTCTTTTCCTTGGAGACCACCTGCCCCTCAGAGAATGTAAGAGAACATTGAGACACACGATGAGCAAATAGGATTGATGTGAAAGAACCAGTGCCTCAGGTGTGTGTGTGATAGAGTGGGGAGAACAGAGGAAAATCAGAGGGGCATGAGGAGAGGGCTGGCTCTGCTCCTGCCTTTGCCACAGGAAAGGGGGTAAGTGAGGGGATCGGGAAAGGAGGGGAAACATACGAGATCACAATTAAAGTTCATGACTCATCCAAGGGGTATCTTCCATTTTAAACCAGCCTTCCTATCCCCCCACTCCCACCCCTTCAACAAATATTTATTGAGTGCTTACTGTATTCCTGACGCTTCTACACTCTAGACAGAATAACAGCTCCTGGCCTCCCCCAGAAGCTCATGTTCAAGTATGAAAGAGAGAGGTGAGAGAAAGACCTAAACGTGATGGGTGCTCTGAAGGAAACAGAATTTGAGGAGAAGGAGTGGGGAGGCGCTCTGGGGAGAGGGACGAGAAGAAGGAAGGCATCTCGGAGGAGGAGAAACATAAGCTGAAAGAGGGCAGAGGAGCTGACCCTGAGAAGAGTAGAGGAGAGATTGGCAGAGAACATTCCAGCATGTGCGCAGTGTAAAGTGGTGGCGTTTCAGGAACAGGAAGTCCCATGCGACTGGGGTAATAGCCTAGCACACACTAGGGAGGGCAGAAGGAGATAGGCAGGGGCTTGTACCTGTAGGGATCTGGAGGCCACAATAATGAGTTTGCTTTTTACGTTTCA